>CM071959.1:18185000-18785000 GCA_036784905.1 Acrossocheilus fasciatus | reverse complement strand
ATTAGAGTATACTTGTAAACACGTTGTCAGTGCCTACCATAGCGATGGTGTATTGGACAGTGGACTGCATTACAGTAAGTAGGAGTAAACACTTCAGCAAATGGAGACACAGGGGTCTGTGGTCCAGACAAGTGTAGATCTCCCACCTTCAGCTCTAGATCCTGGATGGAGCTTGAAGAAGACCTGCTCCTAAACATGTGCACATTCGTATTTACAAAAATCCAGAAACATTAGAACATTATGTTACTAGGTTAAGTTACTAGGCCAGACCTGCTTCACTTATGTGATATTTCATTGTACTGAGTGTCGAGTAACTTTCGTGGTATGAGGTTTCCTGTAACACAGCTCACATGTGTGTCAAGTCGTAACACTAGCATCTCTTACCTGCGCTGTTTGATGGGCAGTGCAGGTGGCGATTTCCCTCCTGATGCTCCCAGGAGAGCGTAGTCTGTTGCTTGATGCATTGTAGTTTAGCGTGTGACAGCGTGAGCGTTCGTGAATATGGTTCACCCACCTCCAACTGTCAGTTCCTGTAGTTTTCTTCTAGTTCATTAGCACACATGCAGTTACCTCACTTGTGGCTGTCTGAGACATTGCCACAGCATATCTAGCATCTGAGGTTGGTAGCGGAAAAGCAGAATGCATTTTGTGCACATCTGTTCACTGTACTTTCAAATAAGGAAACTATGAAATAAGGAACTAGTTCTTACTTTCATCGGATGACATGCTTATGTACATTGTGCTCATGTACTAAGAAAAATTTGTGTTGAAAGACAAATTTAAGGGTTTTTTTTCTCACTAAGGTGGTAGGACCCAGCTCACCAAGGTGAAGAGTCCTTACTGAGCATACATTTGGGAAACATTTTATAATTTTGATATTATATATTTATATTTCCTACAGAATATAAAATTAAGCAACTTAAATTACACCAGTCACAAACTCCTTGCCAAACTGATTTGAAATGTGCTTGGACAGAGATAAATGCTTTGCAAGATACCAGTGATAAGAATTGATATGTGAATTTTTTTCCAGCATTGTCATTATCAAGTCACTAGAGGATGCTGTTGTCTCTTTATACACAATGAGCAACCTCGACTTGAGACCTTGTTGTGGTTCAAATAGGCCCAGTTAAGAGTTTATTCAGTTGACTTAAACCGAGTTTCAGATGACTGCACTATTTACACAGGACTTTTAACAATGCACAATATCCCATTTGAGCCTTACAGAGTGGCACTAGCAGGAACAAAAACCTCCCCACATCTACGAATAAAACCTTAGGAGGAACCAAAAATCAACACAGAAGGTGGAACCAAGAGGTATATCAATTTAAGTGAGCCTATTAGTCCATTTTTTCTTTTACTTTTGAATGGTGAATAATGATGAAGTTTGAAATGTGGTTGGGTCATATACACTTTATCTTTTTGTACAGGCTGGCCCTTGTTACCCCCTGTTGGTAGATTCTGTAATTACACCATATGCACTGCATAAGGGCTTAAGATGGCCTTGAAGTATACTGACCTTTAATGTTATTATTATTAAATATTGGGATTACATCCATCTTTTTGTGTTCAGATGTGATAGTTTTACATTTCAAAATATAACATAGTAAAAACATTGTGTTAAATACATCTGTAGGTGGACCTAGATCGTTCAGTAAAAATAACAGATATACAAAAAGAGTTGTCAGACTGAATTTAAAAAGCCTCCATTCAAACTGAGCTCTGTGAACAATCTGTAGTGTCTTCAGATGGCTCTGGATGTAGCTCTTTTGGCTGGAGGGTAAGAGTGAGTCAGAGAGGGCTTATTGTTTGGGTCTTTTGTCGTCATTATGTATAGCTAAATCTGCAGAGTGCTTGAAAACACCCATAGAAGACCTATGACTAAACAGATTTCATAAATCACCTTAAAAGGTGAACACGGTTATGAAATACTAGCTGCAATAAGACAACAAACAGCTGACGAAAGGATTAAACCTAAGGTGCAAACAATAATTTGTAAATTTAAAAGGTGAAATTTTCTTTTGTTTCTTCCAGAGTCCAGTATTTTTTTTTTTCTGACATTTTTTGCTCCCACGAAATGGGCATATTTCTCCATAATAGTAATCATTCTAAACTATGAACGCATAGAAAATATAAATTATAATACACTCAACTTTATCATGCAATAGCATAATATAATCTTGGGTTCAGTGTAATTTATGTATTGAAACTTCAAAACATTCATCCAGAACTTTTGTGTTGTTTTATGCATTTTATTTTGGACGAGACAACGTTGCAGATTAGCCTACTCTGCTTATGCTGTCATAAAGAGTCTAATAGAATCCAAATTGGATTTGCATGTTCTGATGCACAAAATGAGTGCATTTCTTACAAGTCCATTGTGTTCATGAAGTGCAGATCAAAAGATGAATTGCCCAGTTCTAATTTAAGACATGAGTGCAGGGAAGAAGCCCTCATCAAAATGAAAAAGAAACAAGGAAAGAGTGCGAGGATGAGGAGGATACAATAACAAAGCAAGCATTGAAGAGACCCTGAAGTGGACCATCATCAAGCTCACATGCTGCACTCACTAAAGAGACTCTTCACATGCTGTGGTCCCGAGTGCTGGGGGTTCCTTGCGCACAGATTTTTACCATGGATTTACGTCAGCAGCCTTGTAATGTATAGTCAGTCAATACTGACAAACTTCAAACTGTCGAATCCACTTAAACCCAATGGATTCTCACTGCACCACATGTAAGAATGGCAAGTGGATTTTATAGTATAATTTAAAACCAAAAAACATATTTCAATAAAATGTGTGTTTGTGCTATATTTCTTTTAAAAAAGTCATTTGAATTTACATTTTATCTAATGACATTTCTACATTTTAATTGGCAGGGTTTTTGGAGTCACTGTAGATCAGAAGACTGAGGCTTTTGAAACAATTTGTATGTTCAAAAAATTTTATTTTCTTCATAAAGTCATGGATAACATCTATAAAGATTAATCTGAACATTTGGACATGTGAAATGAATGCATGAAATAAATTCTCACACAACAAAACAGTATCAGAAACTAGTGCTTGATTGTCATGTTTATGAGCAGCTGCTCTGGGTTTGTTCATTTGAGGTTTGAATTGAAATCGAAGGACTTTCTGTCTGCTTTGCGAAGAATTCCCCAAAGGCTTCGCTTGCTTTTGCTGACCTGTTTCACTGACTCGTTGCTCTGAGCCAGTTGCTTCTGGATCTCGATTCCAGTAACGCTGTGGCTTCTAAAGAAACGATGAGCGACGGGAGACTGATGTGGAGGGGGGCTGGCATGTGTCTGGATGGGTGATGTTCTGACAGTGATGCTTCTTTTCATTTCCAGCTTGGGGTGTCTGGACGGGTTTATCTCTTCATCATGACCCCAACGTCTATGGCCCTGGAAGAAGAGTGCCTCTTCGTTGGCCATTTGTGGGCTTTTGCTCAAAGTTACGAAGCCGTATGGGGTGGTGACTTTGGGAAGGTGAGGTAAAGAAAGAGCCGCTCGGCTGGCAGGGTCAGAGCAATGTTCAGCTTCCACTAGAGAACAGTTGCTCTGAGTTTGAGCCCGTTTGACATCTGAGATGGCTTTTCTTCCAGGTACAGGAGATACACTGAACCCCGAGGATGATGATGACGACGAAACTGATGATGAAAGAGAAAGCCTAGGATGATAGGATCCACTAATGTCATCGATGCTCCCCCAGTCCTCATCTTCTTCACCTTGTCGTTCTTTCTCATTCGCTCTGGATCTATAGCCATCCTCCAGGGCGAGTTTAGGAATGGTGAATTGTGGGATGCTGTCCGGTGTCACGACGATACTGCGTATGCTGTCTTTACTCCCGCGGTTTTCTGACCCCAGCGAACTTCCGAACGAACTGCTTCTCGCGGCGGCCCATTTGAGCGC
Organism: Acrossocheilus fasciatus; assembly: GCA_036784905.1. NCBI lineage: Eukaryota > Metazoa > Chordata > Actinopteri > Cypriniformes > Cyprinidae > Acrossocheilus > Acrossocheilus fasciatus. Next base: position 18,781,088 of record CM071959.1, on the reverse strand, counting down.
GAGTTTTCCCGCGGAACTGTGTCTGCGCGAGAACGGGAATCCCGCGCTTTCTGACTGGATTTCGGCGCTCGTCCCCGTGCAGTTTCCAGCACTGATGGTGCGCGTAACCGTCACGTTCTTGTGCAATGCTGCCATTCTTTACTCTGTCTTACTATATAAAATACAGAAAAAGTGCTGTTTATTACCTGTTTGTGGAAAGTTGTGACTGACAGAGTAGCCTCAGGGATTTATAGTCCTCCAGACCCTTCAAATTTGCCCCTCTCTGTTTGTTTTAGACGTGCGTAAATGTGACGAGGGAGCCGTGAGCGGAAACATGCCCAAATGTGGCTATCTCCCGCCAGACTGGGCTCCTCCGGTGATGACAGAGACGACACCCTCACGAAATTGTAGTTTGGTAACCATAGTTACTGCAATTACTGTAGAATAAACTGGAAAACAAAACCAAACAAAACTGCATAACGAGTGTGAAAACTCTTTGAAGAGATATGTTGATTAATTAAAGAAGAGATATGTATTAATTTAAAGTCTATTAAGTTTTTTTACTTATAGCATGGTACTGTCATAAATATCCTAGTTACAAATAATTACCATAGCCTATTTTTGTACTCTAAGGTAATTCAAATAGTGTGCACAAGGTTTGACTTTTAGGTTAAAATTCTTATGAATGCATAAGTTATATTTTAGGAATATTTAGCTTTTTATGTCTTGATGTGCAAACATTTTGAGGTAATTTATTTAAGATAAGTTACACTGTAATTAATTTAAACGAAACGGCAAATGTCGGATACCTTATATTAAATTATTATTTTAAATATAGCCTATATGGATATATATTGTTGAATTTTTCATGTTTGTTTTTACCAAGTTTTAAACATTAATTTGTTTTTATGTAACAAGTTCTAGTAACTCTTGTTTGTATGGTTTACCGAACGCGCACATGAGAATATTTGTGTATTTTCCCCGCGTACTTTATTTTTTAATAAGTATGTAGTGCGCAGTACACGGCCAATGTCTCCACGCATGCGGCCACGCGCGCAAAAACGCACCTGTTTTAATTAGCACGTGCATGGCTGCCTGGTAAATTGGCGGAGAATCGGTGGATTAGTTCAGAGAGCATCGAGATGACTTGCCAGAGCAATTACGCCGTTGAGTCTGAGACCGTTGAGGGCCAAAAGGCAAGTTTATTTGATTACGATTATTTCACCGAGATAAAGCAGTGTTTATTTTGAATTACGAGACGTCCAGGACGAAAACGAGCGTTTATAAAGGCAAAACTTTTGTTCTCAACAGAAGAAAGCTGTGGTGAAGAGAGGTGGAGTCGTGTCAGCCATCTTCTGTCGAATTTCACAGTTTTGGCCAGTCAGGTTTACTGTGAGTAATCGCTAGTGAACTAAGCCATGCACCCCTGGTCTGAGTACTTCTTTGGGTTGGTTAATACTAGTCTGCTTGCTCACTTAAAATGGCAGACTGTAAACAAACCACTTCAGAGAACTTTGGCATTGTAACTTTTTATTAACTTGATGTGTTAAATATTTAAATGTAAAAATAAAAAAATTTGAAGATAAAACTAGCCTAAGGTGGTCTGCTGGTCTCAATGGACACTTAATGTGTGCATACTGGGAAACCAGCTAAACTATAGCTTAAAGCACCAAGCTGTCAGAGAACAGCATAAACCAGCTAGTTCCAACAAACCAAATTCAACAGGATTATTTCTTTACTTTTATTTACTTATGTCCCCCTTTTTTTTTTTTTTTTTTTGTTGATTAAAAGCTGCATCCTGGTACTTGTTAGGTTCACTTAGTACTCCGTGTACTCCTTTAAAATGTTAGATTTATTAAAGTCCCCATGAATTCAAAATGTACAATGTTTTTTTATCTTTATATAGTGCACATTGTCAGTTTTAAGATAAATTTGCTTAACTTAATCTGCCTTATTTTGCAACACAGAAGAAATCTGTGTTGTGGCACCAACCAGTGTTGATAAATTAATATATTGCAACATACCAGTTTGCAATCTGTGTTATTTCAGTTACATTAAGATACTGTTATAATTTAACATTTTAAAGACTTAAAATTTTCATTTTAAAGTTGTTTTTGTCCTTTTTTTTTTCCTTTTTTTTTTAAGTAGCTTTTTTTATCTAGTTTTAATTTGTGTGTTAGTTTATTTTATGAAGTTAAACTTAATTCAATTTTTCCAGTAATGAGATGTTTTTTTGTGTGTGTGTTTACCCCTAATTTAATAACCCTGCTTGCAATATCAAGCTGCATGGACTATTTTTGTACAGATAAAATAACTGGCAGCAGATGGCACGGAAAGCCTTGCACATTCAAGTTAAAAATGAAAATTCTTTCATTTGCTCACCCTCAACTTGTTTCATCCTTGTATAAGTTTATATCTCCTGTTGAGCACACAAGAAGATATTTTGGTGGAAAAAGTTGATGGGCCCCCATATTTCTTCTATATGGAAGTCAATGGGGACCAACTGTTTGGTTATCCATATTCTTCAAAATATCTTTTGTGTTCAATAAAAAAAAAAAACTCGCATAGGTTTGGAATAACCTGAGGGTGAGTAAATGACAGAATTTTCTCTTTTGGGTGAACTGTCCCTTTAAAAAAGGTGGATACTGTATCTTCAGTAGATGTTTTCTGTTTGATCTCCTACACCTTTTCTACAGATGCGGGCTCTCCGTGGCTTGAGATGGCTATTTGGGTTCTCCGCGCCAGTGAAGGCCATCTCTCCAGCTCGGGAGGAAAAACGTGGCTCCCCAAAAGAAAGGCAGTGCAGAACAGTCCGGAAGCGACTCCACAGGGTCACACGGCTGCTGTTGGCCATCCTTCCCCGGCGCATCCAGAGTGCTCTGGGTTATCCGGTCTGCACCAGCATTGGCTGTGCTGTGTCCCCTGGTATGATTATCCCTTTTCTTCAGGTAAAATTCCACTTTGAGAGAGGAAAAAAAAAAAATGCAGCAGGTGTGTGTTTGTTTGTTTCCGCTCTAGAGGTGCGTTGTTCCCCTACCAAGCCTTGTGGCAAAGGCAGCAAGAGAAAACAGGATGACCTGGATGAGGAAGAGGAGGTAGACCAGCAGTCCTGGGTGGAGGCGCTCAATCAGGAGCTGGCTGAGGAAGACCACGCAGTTGATCCGGACTATGAGGTTTGCTTTACCTTCCCAAATCCTGTTGGTATGCGTCACTTGTTTGTGCCAAATTTCGGGATGCTCCTTTTCTCCTGTAGCCCAGCGCAGTTGAGACAGACAGTGAGGAATACCGGTCGCACAATGACACTGAGAGTGACTTGGAAGTAGAGAAGGGTGTCGTGGTGATCAAAGATTTGGAGAAGGTACAGTTCTCCTTGCTCACCCACCACCTTTTTGCCGTTTTTCATTCATCTGAGCTCTGTATTCCAAGTCACCTGTGTTTTCTTTTTTTCAGGTAGTTCCTCCTCAGGCCTAATGATGGCAGTGTGTACTAATACTAGTATGCAAATCGAGAATAATGCAACAGTTGCAGAATGTGTTCGTTATGTTTGTTCTCTGGCTTTGCTTTTTCTGACAGGCTCATTTGATGGCTTCCCAAATTGCTGCTTGTCTTCAGTTAACTTTGTGTCTTTTGTGTGTGCGTGTTTTTCAATGTTAAACTGCCAAATAAAAGGATTTGTAGTACATCTAGTTTATTTTAAAGTGTCCTTTGCAGTTTGGCCAATAGGTGGCAGATATCACTTAGATTTTGATTGATAGATGGACTATTTTGATGCACCAAATATATATATATATATATATATATGTATATTTTTAATGGGTAAATGTTAAGAATTCGGTGTTCATTTCAAAACAGATTTTCAAGTTATGATTTTGTGCCCCTTTTAACGTTTATATACGTACACAATGCAAAAAAATATTAAATGCCTATTTTGTGTGTACTGTATATATTTTTACATTATAAAATATTTGATTTCCATACAAAAATAGTTAAAATTAACATTTATATGCACATACGTAATGTGTGTACATATCTATTTTTGCATGCTAATAATTTGCATTGCATTTTACTCCATACAAAAAAGTAAAATATTAACACCATATATATATGTGCACATAATATACACACAATGTGTGCACATATATACATATTTTACGTCTGTTTTGCATATTTTTAATGGTAAAAATTGTTCCATGCAAAAACTTATACCAACATTTTAAATGCACACCTAATGTTTACATGTATAAATATTATAAATCTGGTTTTACATATAATGCATATAATGTTTATATTCCATGCTTAATTTTAATATTTGCGCACAAAATTATATATTTAGCATGTCAATGTAATGCATTTTATGTTCCACATAAAAATAATCAAATGTATTATATGCACACACAAATCTGTGTATCCATTTAAAATGCAACAATATATAATTACAGAATTATGTATATTTAATTTAAATTTAATCATACATTGTGTTCATAGAATATGGGCTATTTGAAACAAGTTTTTCTGTCTTTTTTCTTTTTTCTTTTTTTTCTTCTCTCACATTTAATTGGGTTTTAAAAAGCTAATATTTTCAAAGAGAACTGGAGAGCATTTGTTGAATTTAAATGTGCGATATGATGAGTGGATTTCATTCTCTTTTGCAGACTTAAAAATTGCCTCAATCTTTCAAGTGTTAATTGAAACACACTAGCTTTCCCTATCTTCTGCGTAGAGATGTTTTTAAAGTATTTTAAACTTCATTGCTTACTCAACTCCAGACTCCACCTACCATTTATTAACCTTTCGTCATTGGTGAGGTAGAAAACAACTTGAAACCTCTTGGGTGTTTGCTTCTCAAGGCATTACCACCTACACTGGCTCCGGCCTGAGCGCTTTAGCCGAAGGTGAGCGGCGTTCATGCTCCTCATGAGAAAAAGAGGGGGTGGATATCTGCCAAGGACTTTCTTAACAGCCCTTTGCGCCACAAGAAATCATTTTCTGGTTACATGTAAAGAAAAAAAAAAAACATGCCCTTGAGAACAGTCTCAAGTTCGCAAATGAAACAAGCACATTAAATTCAGTTGTAAGGCGTTGCGGAAGTGCGCACATGTCTGTGTAAAGGAACAAAGTGAATCGGGTCGGCCATCAAAACGGTTCTTGTTTGTTGACCTAGCTGGGAGGTTTTTTTCCCCAGATGTTTTTTGACAACTATAAACAGGCGGTGAGGGAAAATCGTAGTGAAATGTGATTGTTCTTGGAGGCTTTGAGAAGAACAGAGATGCTGAAGGGGGTAAGAACGGGGGGAAAGCCTTCAAAGTATATATCAGATCTAAGGCCTGCTGGGATTTCTTAGCTGTCGGGCGTTTTTTGAAGAGGAGATGGTTGAGTCTTGGGATAGCTGTGTTTTTAGTGTGCTTGAAATAGCGCTTATGCACCAGGAGCTTCTTATCCCCCATTTCTCGATTTTTTTTTTCCTTTAATGTAGATGTTGCTTTGAAAGATTTGGCTGTGTGTGAGTTTGAGGCTGATACGATATGTTTTTTTTTTTGTGGTGCAATGGTTCACAGTTCCATTTCCTTAAGCTATGCTTAGATGCTGTCTTATTGACTGTAGATGCAATTTTATGGTGATATTGTGTCCCTTTCATGCCTTCGGTTTTCACTCTTGTCCTCAGGGTAACCTCAGGCGAGGTGTCGAGATACGCAGATGCCCTGCTGCGATTTGGCAAACAAAACCACTTCCCTCAGCACATTCTGACACTGGCTCATTGTCATCTTCTTTGAATGACAACAGTGTCGGCAAGAGTGCGTTGTCTGACCTGAATGCTATTAACGGCTAGATTATCTGATACTCCCTGTGCTTGTAATACGATTCCATTTGTTTAATGTAGGGCTGTCAGTGCATATTTAATTGAATTAAGTACATGGTATGTGGTTTATTTTAGCTCAGTTAATGGCATATTGTAGTATTTGTTGAGAAAAGCCCTCAAATGAAGATATTTTATTGTGGGGGACAAAAACATTGAGTAGACATTATAAAAAGCGGCTTCAGGAGTCAATATATTGTTAATTTTATTTTCATATTTAGCATAAGTATACTGTCCAGATAAATCTTTGTTTGTTTGTTAGCATGTCTGAGGTAGATTTAGAGAATGTTCTTACAGCACCCTTAATGTTTAATTTTTTTTTTTTTGTACTTTTTAAAATGGGTATATGCAGTATGTCTTTTATTGGCTAATATATAGATCTTGAATATTTAATACTGAATAAAATTTGGATTATATATGTAATTACTAATAAATATATTGTTAAAACTGTAAATTTAAAATACTAAAATACATATATAATGATTATAAATACATATATAATGATTATAAATACATATATAATGAGATGAGACATATATACGTGTGTGTGTGTGTGTGTGTGTGTGTGTGTGTGTGTATATAAACATACATTATATATATATATATATGTGTGTGTGTGTATGTATTTAAAATCTGCAACATAATAGGCCTATAAATATAATAAACCATTTATGATTACATTTTATATATAAATCTTATATAAGCCATAACTACAATAATAGATTTAATATTTATAATGCATTTAATATATATAAAATAATGAATTGTTGCATAATTTATATATAATTTAATATTGTAATTAAAATACTGATATAATGTATATTTAAAATATAACTTTTTGTTATAAATTTTTAATTATCATTATATAAATGTATATAAATGTATTTTATAATTGTATATTATTTTTACATTATAACAGTTAAAATCCTATTATTAAAAATATTGATTGAATATTGGAGACATTTTTTGTTTAAAAATACTAATTTGGTAACAGATACTTTTGGTTTATACTCAAATGTCTAAATGTATAGTATTTTAAACAATTTTTTTCCTTTTTTAAATCACTTTTAGCACTATACATTTTAAACAGCCATATATATATATATATAAACTTAATGTATGATACAGAGTTCATATCAGTTCATCTCTCATATGTGACCCTGGAGCACAAAACCTCGGCCAAATATTGTCCTATCCAAACAAACCATACATCAATGGAAAGCATATTTATTCAGCTTCCAGGTGATGTATAAACCTCAATTTCTTGATGTTCCTCTGTCCTCTTGTGTGCCATCCAGCAGAAAAAAAATTGCATTTTACTTAGCTGTTTGCTCCAAGTTGTTCAAATCAGATGCATGCGTTTGTAGTTTTTCTTGGTATCAGATCAGATGTGTCCTTAGCTTAATAACTCTCCCTCGAGCATTACAGCTGTTACTTCACATCCAGTCAAGGGTTTCTCCAGTTGATATTTACACATTCACAAAGGGCTTCTAAACTGCTGCATTGTTTAACATATAGCCGCAGAAAGGTTTAGCAGCAAACGACACTGCTGTCACATCATTCTTCTTTAATCTACGCCGTGACGTCCAACCCCTGCTGTTTGACTATACTGTAACACTCCGGTTTTCCAGCATCACTCTCAGCAGCCGCTTTCCCCCTCGTATCCCAGAGGTAATTACCTTACATGAGCACCACAGAGAGTACTCTGCAATTCTACTGCAAATTGTTCAATCGATAGGTTTGAGCTCAGGGAGAGAAGATGCCGTGCCAGAGTTTTTAGTATTCAGACTGAAGCATTAATTAAAAAGCCTCTCATTGCTACCACACTACATGAAAGGAGCTTTCTGTTGAACAAGGATTCTACAAAACAAAGATATTTGGTGATGGACTAAACAGCTGCTTTGTGAGTTTTTGTGTTTGGCCTACATTTCGTGACTGTGTAGTTGAACACATTTAAATTCGCTGCTTATGTGTTGCTTGGCAACAGCCTATAATTAGGCTAATGAACTATATTACTTAGTGAAAGAATTGTTTACTTCAATAATTAATGTGTTTAATTGAGCATCTGTGTCTTTTTCAGTGTTGCGTTTACAGTCGTGGCATAAAAGGAAAGTTTGCTGAACGTTTACTCACCCTCAGGTCGTTTAAGATTCTTCATCTGAGCAGATTTGAAGAAATGTAGCTTTACATCACTTGCTCACCAACGGATCATCTGCAGTGCAATATATTGATTTCTGGAGTAAAATGTCGTCTCATCTGAATTAGGAGAGAGATATGCACAGATCAAGTGAAAACTGTCCAAAACAGTTGTGTGAGGACCACAGAGGAACAACTTTTTGACTGGAGAAGACAATGTTATTGATTATGGATTTTTATTTTGGCTAGCAACTGTTAAAAATTAATGTCTTGAACGCAATGTAAAAAAAAACGAGTTTAATTTTAACTGGAAAATATTGTAAAAATGCTACAGAAGAAAGCTGTTTACAGTAAGTTCCTATACTCTATACAGGAAAAAACTGAAAAAGATCTAACCAGACATTTCACACAAGTTTACAGTAAAATGCTATTATTTGTACTGTTTTTAGAAGTAAAAAAGAACAAATCAAAACTGTAAACTGACATTCCCAGAATTCCCTGCATGACACTTCACATTTGAAAGCAATTTGTTTAAATAATCATGTTTTTAATAGTTTTTGTTGTCAGTTATGCATATTTTGGTTTTGTTATCTTCTGTTGTTTGTTGAATGTTTCTTGCATTATTTTGCTGTCATGTGTGTTACCATGATGGTGTTTGCGTGAATGACCTTCTGTATATTAGTATATACTTCAGCTTGTGGGAAAGCTACTTGTGGTGAGCGTTGATTCTTCATGTGTTTTTTTTTTTTCCCTTTTCTTTTACCACCTGCATTATGGTGGTTGTCTGTATGGTACAAAACAGATTTTAGTAGCAGTGTGCGTTGTTTGGATTTGCTGGTTTACTTTCAGATTTTCTTGTTTGTAAATTAGTTTTATACTGTAGAATTTACCCCCCAAAATTATTCTAACAACCAAAACTGCCAAAATTTTGTAATTTTTTTTTTATAGTGTGGAATTGTTTTCATTTCACAAGTTCACATTATGAACTGGATTTGTGTGGATTACTTGTGGATTATTGTGATGTTTTTATCAGCTGTTTGGACTCTCATTCTGACGGTACCCATTCACTGCAGAGGATCCATTGGTGAGCAAGTGATGTAATGATACATTTTCCAAATCTGTTCTGGTGAAGAAACAAACTCATTTACGTCTTGCATGGCCTGTGGGTGAGTACTTTTTCAGCAAATTATATTTCTTGAGTGAACTATACCTTTAAGGCTGTGAGCTGCAGGCCATTTTAGGGTCTTGTCTAAGAATGTTTTAAAATCACTGTGATGCATTCTCTCTCTCAAGTTTTTATTTTTTGCTGTATTATACTAGATGATGAACCATGCCTACCCTCAAAAAATATTGGCTTTTTTGGCATTTATTTTTGTCCAAGAGTAATTTTTTGGACTTTCCCCCCATAGCATTTAAATTCTTCAAAGTAATCAATAATTAATTTCTGTCTTGTCCCTCTGCCGCGTGTGCTTGTCATAATCAAACCTGTCAATCTTCAAGATTTGTTAATCAAAACAGCACAAAGCTGTCACTTTAGATTAGTGTCCACTCGCCACAAGTAATTTCTAATGAAATAAAACAGTGTTTAATATCTCTTTGATCACAAAACTCTCAAGCGTTTTAAAACTGACAGTTGGCTTCTCTTCTAAAAGCATCCAAGACCCTTCAGCTGTCTTCAAGAATTGTGATGGAAATATCCTGAACCGTTTATCTGTCGAAACAAATGTGTTATTGATAAATGGATTTGAGATTTTACTGTGAATTATATTTGTTTACATCAAATATCTCTTCAGTGTATTTTTTTGTTTTTGACTCTCTCAGATTTCAGTTGATCATGCTGTGATAACTTGGAACATTTGAAACTTAAATCCACTGTAGTTTTCAGTCAGTTTGGTTAATTTTAGGCCACATTTTCTGGTTTCTTAAGCCATGCAGCATGTCTAACTGACTATATTATTTATCTCGCTTTATTAGAGCATAAAATTGCTTGCACATGCAGTGTTTCATAACCAAGTTGAAGAGTTCAAGTTGTAGTAATTCGGCTCGCTCATGATGCACTTGTCAAAGAAAAAATAAAATCAACCATTTCAATCTGGAGTAGCAATTCCCAAATAAGCCCTATTTTTGTTTTACTACCCGAACCCCTGATATAGTGTTCAGCTGAAATAGACTCCCTCTGCGTTCCCGTCAAGAGACCATAGCGCTCTCTACCCAATTCCTTTCATGCTGACAGTGTTTTGACAAATTAATAAAAGCACGGCTGGCTCCCTAAGTGACTTGCAGGAGGCCAAGATTTTTGGACAGAATTACAGTGAGTTTGTGCGCACTTCTTAATTAGGAGTGTCTGTTTCCCCTGTGGATGCAAAGTTGAAATTTGTTTTAGAAACTAATTACAGCTATATCTGAAACCACTCTGGACTCTTAACCCACAGGTAAGCACGTATAACAGGGTGAAAGCTTTTAACAAGATTGGGACAATCTGATTCAGATGAAGAGTTCTAGCTTTTTTGTTTAAATAAAAGCATTATTTACCTTTTTTTTTTTTTTTTTTTTTTTGCCATAATCAGCTTAAAACTCCACTGACTTTAATTGACTGGACAAAAACAAAATGAATAGTCATGTAATTTTGGTACAACATATGGTTTTTTGTTTACTGTCCCTTTAATGAATATCTCACCTAGTAGTTTACTTTTGGATCTTTTTTGAAGTGTAAAAGCCTGGAAAGGAGCAGCCTGGACATTTTGCTAAAATGCTCCTTTGCAAGGAAGTCATAGAGTGTTGAAACAACATGAGGGTGAGTAAATAACTGTTCCTTAAACAAAAATAACAAGACTGAAACTGAAGGAGTTATAGCTTTTTGAATGAATAAAATAAATATTTACATGTAATGCTATACAGCATTAATTAAAGTTATAGTTCACCCCCAAAACTGCCTTGATTATTTTGATTGTCTTTATTTGGTCCATACAATCAAAGTCAATGTTTTTTATTAAATGGACAAAAACAGTTGAAACATTCTTCAAAATATCTCCTTTGTTCTGTAGAATGAATAAAGTCATGCAGGTTTGGAACAACATGAGGGTGAGTAGAATGACAGAATATTAATTTTTTTGGTGAACTGTCCCTTTAATAAATGTTTACTGTTGTATCCTTTTTGAAGCTTAAAAGCCTGGACAAGAGCAGCATGTCCATTTTGCTAAAATTCTCCTTGTGCATTTTACGGATATAAGGAAGCCTTTGAGGTTTGGAACAACATGAGGGTGAGTAAATACTAACATTTTCATTTTTGGATGAACTGTTCCTTAAATTAAACCAAAAATAACCCATTGTGTCTGCAGTCGGGTTATGGTTCCTCCAGTCACATTGTGTTCTTGAATCATGCCGTGTCCAGACTCTAGTGACTGCCTTATGTAAGTGCCGTGGGCTGGACCCTCCCAGCAGGACGGCGGGAGAAGTACACGAGCCTGAGGTAAAAGAATAAAATAAAATAAATCCAATCGCGTAGGCTGGAGGCTTCATGAAATAGCTTATTTTTGTAACTTTTTACTTTTTCATTTTATTTCTTTTTTTTTTATGTTGTGTGTTTACTTGAAAGTATGTCTACAGGACATACTTTAGTGTCAGTCTGAACAATATTGGTTGGGAAAACTTGTAGAATGAAGCCTAACCGTGCATTTCAATCTTTCTGAACATACTCATGCCATTAAGCCACCCACGACAGGCTCTTCACTGTCTGAATCTGCATACGGCGTGGGAGGCTATTGTGTGGCCTCTGTTCAGTCCACATAAATAGCCACATTAGACTCACCGCTGCCCCTTCCATCTGCGTAAAAACGCACAGTTGTATGGCATATGCAGCAAAGCTTTCAACGTGAAATGTTTACAGCTGCACTGTCTTGTTTATGTTAATGAAATCAGGACATTTTGCCACTATGTGTGACTCAAATGTACTAGCTTTTTTAAAAGCTTTTATTCTTGCCCATTGTCCAAAAGGACTGTACAAATCTCCAGTGTGTAACTTAAATATTGGAAGTATCATCAAACAAAATGCATTAAAAAAAATTGACACGTTGTCCAACGGCGACACCAGCAGGTAAAGATACAGCGAGAGTCCGCATCTATCTGGCCTCTCCTGAGCCCATTGAGTTTTAACAGACCCCCTGAAGCGTGTGTTGAGTTTGTTAGGGGGGAATTGTGAATGAATGGGAGAAAGTCACATGAGAGGAGGCAATGCCGTTAATGGGAAGACTAATTTTAAAAGGCAAGTAAACACCTCACACATTTAGATGTAACCACTTTGTTACATCAAAAATAGGATTTGAAATGGGCTGAAAACATGGTCTGTGGGAGTTCTTAGTGAGTAATCAGCTTGGTGAAATTTAAAGTAAATATTTACTGAGCTTTGATCATCCAAAAAATTCAAAAATAGTTAAAAGTTCACTATTAAAAAGAATAGCTGAACATGAGTTCACAAATAAAATATATCGTTTAAATTGTTACTGCCTTGAGTTGTTATTTTGGAATAAATGAAAAATGCTTAAAAACACTAACTTGATGAGATTCATACATGACCTTAATATATAGAATATTGATTACATTGTAAAAATATAAAATAGAATTTCTTTCTTTTTTGTTTAGAAATTTCTTTCTTTTGTAATGTTTATGTAGCCAAGAATATGTGACCGGGACATGAATTTACATTTGATTTAAAAAAAAAACAAAAAAAAAACAAACAAACTGAGGACTCATTTCATAACACCACCGCACACCACTATACAGTACATGCTGTACATGTAAATGTAAAGATTTAAATGTTCAATTTCAAGTTTTGTTTTCCCAGATATACTGTATGGTATTGAACATCTTGTTTTTTGTGTCTGAGCTTTCAGGAGGCTGGTGCCCAAAGCCTGTGCTGATATGAGTATATGGAGAACAATAAATCCATTGCTATTCTTGGACAGGCTGTGGTGTATCATTCTTTATAAGCTGATATTACACTCCTCCACGGCAATTGTTCCCTCTGATTGCTTTCAGCGCTCTCCACAATTGTGTATCATCCTATCATTCCGTAAGTAAACATTGGGAGATAGCCTGGCGATGCTTCTGTATCATGAGGGACGGAGGCAAAGGAAATTGCTTAGGCCCTTTTTCAAAAACCTCCCATCTCATTACGTTCCTGCTGGGCTCCAACAGCCAAATAAATGTGTTGCTTATTGACTCTAGAATGGTAAATTTCACACTGCCATTTTTTTGATGGATTTGTTTGTAAGATCCAATAACTTTCTGGGCTAGGCTTGGCCTTAAAATTTTCACACATGGACTTTCATAGGCCTTTCATAGTATGTGCTGAATTTGGTAAGTATACAGGTGTAGTATGCAGCATTAGTTCGGCCTGCTAGCTAGTAATAATAAGTCTTTTTGCAGCATTCTTGGACGTACTACATCCACCATCTTGACATTGATTTTTTTAACCTTTGACGTGCTAACAGCACCCGCGAAAAACAACCCAGAGCCTCAAAGTTCAAATAATGATAATAGTTTTTAGTATCGTGTTGACTAATTTCATCTATGTTAGCACAGCCTGCTAGCTAACAGTGACAACAGACAATATTTTTGCAGCAAACTTACAAACACTGTTCTATTCAGTCTCCCTTCTTTAACTTTTAAGTTGACAATTTACTTGGGTGCTGTTGTGGAACAGCTTTCTTTTACACCTGAAAGAAAAATGTTTTAAGCTGTATTTATGCTTAATCATGAGAATGTTCGTCTTCTACATAAAATACTGAAGCTAAAATGGTCAAGCTGCAGATTTGTTTGTCTTTGCGCTCAGTTAGCCTTCAGTTTTCAGTTAAGTCACCTTCTAACTGGTTCCATTTTGCCTTCGTTCATCTTCGTAACGCAAATGAAGATATTTTAATGAAATCCGTGGTATTTCCCTTCTGTCTGTGCAGGGTCAGAAAGCTCTCGGATTTGATCAAATATCTTAATTTGCGTTCTGAAGATGAATGAAGGACTTACGGGTTTGGAACGACATGAGGGTGAATAATTAACGACAGAATTTTCATTTTTGAGTGAACTATCCCTTAAGCTAACAGCAACAGCATGTGCTTCGACAGTGACTTCAGTTTAGTAAAAACAAGTTTAAGCCCCAAGAACAATAACCAATATACAAGCGTCCAAACAGACACACAGTGACATTTTATTATAAGTGTTTAAATGCTCAAGCTCTGTACAGTGAGATGAATTCTGATTGACTGTCAGTGTTTTTATTGTTCATCAGTTGGAAAAAGAAAGAAAGAAAGTGATTCCAATGATATCATTTATCATCTTTGGTGTGAATGGCCCTTAAGTGTTTTGAGACAACACTAACCTTCTAAAATTACATAGTATATAATACATAATTGGGGATGCAAATAAACTCTTTATTAACTAGAACAAGATATTGCAATAGCACGCTGTGTTTTTGATCTTGCATTTAGGATGAGGGATTGGTTCTCACCCAACAGCGTTTTTTGGTATCTCCTTAGATTCACAGCAGGATCTGCAATTTACTTAGCTCCTGTGGCCTTATAGGATAGCAAAGTGTCCGCTGGTTGCGCACTTGAGTCCCAGCTGATGTGGTAGTTCATCCGTATATTGCTCGCCTACTTATTAAACATGCTTAGCTACTTTTTCCATTCCACGTCCAGCAGTTTATTAGGTGGCTGGGGTGGTCCTCTTGTTAAAAAGGATGTTTCCAAGGTAAGTTAAAGTCTCCTTTTGTGCCACTGGTTTTCATCTCATTTCCCAGTGTTCCTGTTCAGTACACCACATCTGCCTTATCTGCTTTTTACCAGAGGGGCATTTATGTATTTGCGACAGCTTGGAAATTGGGGTCCATGACCGTAACTGGTATAGACTCCCGTCTACCCAGGCTTTTGCTGTTCACTCCGACTGTGCGTAATCAAGTTCTGTGTAAATGCAGTGACACTGTTTTGACCCCATTTACAATCCCTAGGCCTCATCTGAAAGTGCTTGCAACTCAAATTTCGAAAGGTTCGATAAAACCGTTGACATCAGCGCTGACTCATTCCGCCATCATGTTGAGGGAAAAAAAGGTAAGAAATGGGGCCTCTTTCATAATGTTTGCTTTTGCCAGGCAATTCCTCCCTGCCCTGATAGCGTTGAGCTCCTCTGTAAATATTGCACAGTGTGTCTTCATTTGAACCAATGCGACACCACTCACGGTGCCACTGGGAACATGATTAAGAGATTAGTTTCCTTGTTAGATGCTCTCTGAAGAAAACAGCACAAAAAAAGCACAGTCAAGGTACTCGCAGTGCAACGCAGACTGCAATTTCCTCAGGCCCAAGGGATGTTTTTATGAGACAGCTGGATTTTGTGTTGTCACGTTGGACCAAGAGCATCCTGAAAGCTTGATTATAGAATATGAGCCAGTCATGAAGCAGACAGACGGCCCCTTGTGGAAACACACGGTGCTTTTGGCCGATGGCACCCTGTTGCCATAGTCTGGATTCTGTAATAGTAATGGCTTCTTTTTCTCTGGCGACTCTCCCAGCGTTACTCTGGCATGTATCGCGTGGCAGAATGCTTGGCTGTGTTCTGAATTGCTCATTACATTCCCAGAGGCAAATAGGCCAACCCAAAGATACAAACAAAGACAGACGCAGCCAACAGCAGGGAGACCCCCCCCCCCCCCCCACACACACAAGGCATGGTGACTGCTCGCATTTCTCTTGCAGCTAGCATGTAGTCTTAAGACCCGCTTGCTGATAGCAAGCCATTAATTCAGTGTGTTGAGAGTAGGGATGTGCAGAACTGCCTATTTTTAAAACCGACTACTTGGTCTTAAGGAAGCCTTGTACAGTTTGCCTGGTTTTGGGTTCATTTGGTCCTAGATTGAATATGTTGTAAGGGGGATTTACATGTTTGTGTTTGTGCATTCAAAAACCTCTAGATTTAACGCAGGAATAAAAGTAGGGGCCTTGAGAAACATTTTTAAATGTGCACCTGAATGGTTGTAGTAGCAGCTGTTTAAATAGGATGATTTAAAAATATGTTCATGAGAGAGAGAGTCACTGTGCCAACAGTTAGCGCCACATGTTAATTAAAAAAATTATCAGTTGTATTACTGAAACTGCTAATGCACATTTTTTTTCGAAGTTATCCCTCCGTAACAAGCTACTGGCTTAGTACAGTGTTAACTCGTTAAGAATGGCTCTTTTGATTTGCTTGAAAATGCGTGTTGGGCTTGTTTACATCAGAGTGCGCAGATACAGAAGATATAACATTGATTATTGATTTATAATTTTATATTTTCAAACACATACACACAGACAATGTTGCACTTTCTTCTTCATGTGAGAATGACGGTGATTGCTACTTTCTGGCATAAACCACGCCTATGAAGTAAAGGTTCTTTTGTACCGTCCCGAATCGTACTATACTGTACTGTTCCGCTTGGTGGAAACGAGGCTTTATTATAATGGAAACTGGTTAAGAATAGCTGTTATGATGAGCTCAAACACGGTTTTGTAATATCACACTGTTTTTGATCAGTCAAGGAAGAAGGTAGAATGTTGTACAATGGCTAGCAGTTCTGCGCCAATTTTCTCCCTTGACTTTTCCAATCTGTCATCTCCTCAGCTCATGTGGCCTTATGGGATAGAAAAAGTACTGCTCGCCTACTTGTTTAACATAGCGACAGGGCTTTAAAGGATATGACTCATAGACAGCTTTCCAGAGAAGCTTTGTCTGTGCTAACAGCTAAAGCACAACATGCTAATTAGCGAACAGCCACTAAAAATACAAAAACTAAAGGAAAATGTATACGAAAAAAATCTAAATAAGTTAACTTTGCTTATTAATGAGTTAGTCATTAGACAACTAGTCCTGGGAGGGCATATACTGTACATTTAGCTGCTTGTTGAACCAGATCAAGTGCTTATTTCCACAACTTTGTCCAGGTACACACTTGCAGGATAAATCAGCATTTTGAGGTTAATATATTCATCCCTATGAATAAAACTGTGTTTGCAGAAAGGCATCAAAGTGAGTCTCCGAATTAACCAGAACTGCAGTGAGGCGGCTTGGGGTTTTTTGAGCATGAACGAGTGGATATTAATTCATCTTGACTGCGGAGAGATGGCATGTCGTGTGCTCTGGAACCCCAGGATGTGTAAGCTTTTAATGAAGTGCTGTTAAAAGAAGCCAAAGAACACAGAGTCCCAGCATCACGCTGAATGTCAGCTGTGGTTACAAATCATCTGGCTACGTGAGTCAGGTTCTCATAGATTATCGATTATGTAAATGTGCATATATTTCTATATAATTTCCCTGTTTCTAGCACAACCACATGAAAATAATGATTATTTCTATGCAGGTTTTCCTTGAATACTCCCTCCATCTGCAATTTGATGGCCACATGTCCCGCCCATTAACTCATGCCATTGATTGAGGTAATAATGCGGCATCAGGCAGGTCAGTATGTTTCCATTATTACACTTTGAGGCAACTAACAAATGACTGACTTATAGTTGTCTGTACGTATTAAGCTGGGAAACAAGAACGTATTGTTACGTTAAAAAATTGTTTGAGGTTTTCATTCAGCCTTTCTATGCATCTTAAAGGGATAGTTGGATAGTAAATGAAAATTGTCATTAATTACTCATCCTCATGTTGTTGAATGTCGAAGTCTGACACGGAAGAGAAGAAATTGTTGAATTAAGTCGTTATTTTTGTTTTCTTTGTGCACAAAAAGTATTCTCGTAGCTTCATAACATTATACAGTATTTGAACCACTGATGTCAAGTAGACTATTTTAATGATGTCCTTACTATGTTTCTGGCCACAAAATGTTTCAGTTGCATTGCATTATATGCAGGGTCAGAAAGCTTCTATGACCACATAGAAAATATCTTATTTTTTGTTTTGAAGATGAATGAAGGACTTACGGGTTCGGAAGGACATAAAGGCAAGTAACTAATGACAGAATTTTCATTTTTGTTTGAACGATCCCTTTAAAGGCAGCTGCAGTTCCAGTTTTGGCCCCAAACAGTGTAGCACTGGCTTATGTCAATTAAGTAGATTTTAACGAAATTGTAAAAAGAATGACTACTTATATGCAGGTTTCCCCAATGGCTCCCTCCATCTGCCATTGGTCAAATGAATGGATAGTCTCGCCCTCAAACTCATGCCATTGGTTGAGCCAACACTGAGCTATTGGGCAGGTCAGTATTATACAATTTTTACACTTTTTAAAGGGATTTACTTACAGATGACTGACCTAATAGTTGTCTGTACATATTAAGCTGAGATACGAAAAAGTATTTTGACAAAAGTTGCACTTTTAAAGATTTCGTTAAGTTTTCACTGCTATGCATCTGGAGAAAGGCAGCTGTAGTACAGTTTCAGCTTCAAAACAGTGCAGCAATAGCAAATTTGTCCTTAAATTAAGATTCTAATTCATATTTTGCACGATCTCAAAGTTTCCGAGTACAGCTCTTCCCTGGAAATGTATAGTGAAATGTACATGGATAATCCTTTTGTAGCCCCTAGCATGTATTTTAAGCTTATAGCATGCAGTTAGCATTTACCAGAAACCTTTCTAATGAATATAAATGGCTGTGTTGTCTTAAATTCGTACAGATGAACAAAAGGTGATGTCATACTTCAGGAGAAGCTGGTTGTCTATTTATATTCATTAACTCTGTGTGGCTGTAGCGTAATGCGCTAGCTGAAAATAGCATTCATTATTTGAAAGTAGCAGCTCAAAGCCAGAGGAAGCGTCAGTCTACTGCTCTTGATTCATTCTAAACAGATCATCGCATATTTTGCCACCGTTGCTCTCCGAGAGATTTCTCGTCTTGTGGTGTTTGGCTACATCAGCAGTATTAATGCAGGTGTGCGTGACTGATTCCCAACGCTGCCTTTATCTGCAACGTCAGCTTATTTCCACTTCACAGCATTAGTTAAGAGTGTGTCAGACTTGAATATGATATCTTTCTTCAAATTATCTTACCACAAGAGAACATGCTCTCATGTGAACCTGACATTAAAGCCCATCTCAACCTCTTCTGCAGTGTAAGTCCAGAATTACAATGACTTGTAGCTTATTGGATTTTAAAAAAGGATGACCATGGCTTCATTTTCCCACTCATGAAATTCATGAGCTCAAGTCTCGTGGCCCTTGACCTCCTTTGGAGTGATAAATCAGCATCTATAGTTCCTCCAATCAGAATATTCAAGGGAATATTTAAATATAAATGTGTGTAGTTGGTGTGGATGGTTCCCAGTCCTTGTGCTCTCAGAAGGTTGGTTTGTGTGCTCTTTTTGTTTATGGTAAACAGGAATGCGGCAGCCTTGCATATTGGATATGAAAGACATTTACACGTGGCTTTGTGGACATCATTGACCCTTTCCCTCAAGGCTAGGGACCGTCTATCAAGAGCTGTCTGTGAAAATGAAAGCAGGTAAAGCAAATACTTTTGGTGAAAAAAAAACAATGAATGCTTATCAGCCTTGGTGGTTCACTATTCAATATCAAATGAATGATTTAGAATTTAAAATCAGTTTATGATTTGAGTTTTGAAGTTGGCAAACAGGATTCAGAAGCTTGATTCAAATTTAAGTTGAGTTCAGATTGAAAAATTAATATTCATAACTGCTTTAAGTGAAACTTTTAATAAAACATTGAATTTCTCAGAATGAATTATTCAAACGTGATCATACACACAACTTATATTAATAACCAATGTTTGAAATGACACCTAGAGAAATTTGTGGAATTTATTTTGTCTGATTAGCACGGTGGAAAACACTTAATTTCCCACAGGGCGTTTACTTCATTTATTGACATTTGTGTTTATTTTTATTCATCAGAAGTTTGTACACTCTAAAAAATGCTGGGTTAAATACAACCCAGCACTAAGTAAAATATGGACAACCCCAGCGACTGGGTTGTTTTCTACCAACAGTTGGGTTAAATGTTTAACACAACCTTCTGGGCAGTAACCCAACCGCTGGGTCAAAACAACCCAATCGCTGGGTTTGTCCATATTTTACCCAGCGCTGGGTTGTATTTGACCCAGCATTTTTTAGAGTGTAAGAAAACATTGACGTTCTCAGTATGAATTACTCAAACATGTAATAAATTAAGTTCACAAAACCTTTTAAAAAATAATGAATTTAATTTGTATGAAATTGTTGTGGTTTAAACCTACAAGCTGAACAGCTCTATTATTAAAATGTCAATTTTGTCCAAATACACACCATTATATTATTCAATTGTGTGTATATGTGTGTGTGTGTGTGTGTGTGCGCGTGCATATAAACACTTTTCTGAATTTAATTCTGGAAATAGCACTGGTAGTTCCCTCTCATTGAGATGCCCTCTGGCTTTCTGGCTTTCTCGCTCCCTCTCCTCCTCCTCCTCTCTCTCTGCCTCCCAGTGGGGGCCCATTTGGACCCGGTGGGACTCCAGCTATGCTCCGTTCTACATGACTTCAATCACGACTGCCTCTGGAGGCGTTGGTTTAGTCTGTCTCTTGTACACCCCTCGCACACACACACATACTAAGGGTGCAAATTAGGTCCTGCTCTGGCAATGTCATTCACTGTTAAAAGAGAAGAACGCCCTAAGTTCAGCATGGTCAACTTGAGGTCTGAGCGACATCGAAAATTTGAGTCACTTCTGCCTTTCTGCCTCATGGTGATTTCACAGCAGCATGTCACTTTGTATTATTGTGTAATGCATCTCTGCCAAACTATGGCATGTTAAAACATGAAATGCTACACAGCTTCCTTTGGTAGTACCACGGGAACTGGCTAGTTAGCCTCCAACTACTGGAATCAGTGGTGGAGAGTAACTGACTAAAAGCGGGCAGTGACCTTACCAAATTAACTACTTTTTTGTAGCACAGCTTTTTACAAAACAGTATAGCTTCTCTGGTAAAAAGCTACTTGTTAGCAAGCTAAGCTAGCAAGCTGATGGTGCAACATTTACTAAATATTTCCAGATTTTTAATTGTAATTCTAAATATCAAAGGGGTGGTTGATTGCGATTTCACTTTTTCAACATTAGTTATTGTGTAATGTTGCTGTTACAATACCTGCAAAGTTACGACGCTGAAACAAAATTTAAAAGTTCAATGCAAACAGAGATATCTTTTAAAATTCTGGCAGTTTAATGCCTACAAAAACGGCTCGTAGGGACTACAACAAGCTTCTTCCCGGGTTCGTTACATCACAAACCCAGAAATTTACATAAACCCCCCCCCCCGGAATATTGAGTTAATGCATATTAAAAACACAAATCAGCACATTTTCATGTGTGAAATTTTATTCAGTTTCTTAAGGAAATTTAAATTCTGGCAGTTTTTACAACCAGATGCTGCACAATGTTGTGGCATTTTGAAACTCATTAATTTTTATTGTGCGTAACAAGACATTGACCGTTCCAAGATGGTGGAGTAACTACTAAAAGTAAACAAAATGAGCATGATAAACCACACTTTAGCAGTTGTAGTTTTTATGTGTGCTGAAAAAAAAGGTGGAAGCGGCAAAAAAGAATGGATGAGGTAAGCAGAGGGAAGGGGAGTGAAAACTTTTGAATAGAATGGAGATATGTACATTTTCTTATTTTGCCTAAATATCATGTATTTTCATTTCATTACTGCCCTTCAGATGCTACAGAAGATAGTTACATATTTCCCAGAAGACAAAATAAGTCAAATTTACCCTGTTCTTCAAATTCAAAAAGTTTTCACCTCTAGGCTATTAATATATCATGTTTCCTTCTGGAGCATCAGTGAACGTTTGAACCTCCATTAATAGTTGCATATGAGTCACTCAGTTGTCCTCAGTGTGAAAAGATGGATCTCAAAATCATACAGTCGTTGTTGGAAAGGGTTCAAATACACAAAAATGCTGGAAAACCAAAGAATTTGTAGGACCTGAAGGGTTTTTCTGAAGAACAGCAGGCAGTTTAACTGTTCAGGACAAACGAGTGATTCATGAACAACTCATTCGAGTAACACAGTATTAAGAATCAAGGGGATGTAAACTTTTGAACGAGGTCATTTTTATAAATTCAACTATTATGTCAATGTCAACTATTATGTAAATGTCATCTGACTTAAAAAAAAAAATGCATTCAATGTAATTAGCTATCTTTTGTTAATGACATAACTATTTGTTGTTTAGCTGCTTTAAGTTATGATTAGCATGTAACTTGGCTAGCCACAGTTTCAAAGATGCTTCAGACTGGAGCTACAATTATCTCTTAATTGATGTTAATTAACACACAGTGCCCCCTAGTGACTCAGATTACCCAACACAGTGTCAAGTCACCATATGCAACAAGCCATCCAGCATGGAGCATGATAAACGCACAAACGTGACTCTTCTCGATGCTTCTCAATGTTGTGTGGCCACTTTATCACCTTGAAAGCATTTTAACAGGGTTTAGCACCCTGAGGGAAAACGCACACGCACATCAAGGTGACCTCCTCCAGGTGCCATGGGAAGACCCTTGCCTTCGCCACATCGAGTGTCCCTATCACGAGTTTATTTTGCTGCGAGCTGTTCTCACTGTTCTCAGTAATGCAGATGGTCTCACCGGACGGAGCTCAAACACGTCCAGGTGCCCTTTTGCTGCCCTCCACCAAGGTTTGTTGCTTCAAATAAAGCGTGACGCACTCAGGCACTTCCACATCTCAGAAAGGTCAGTCAGTCTTTTTTTCCTTGAAAAAGAAGACAAAGGATGTTTTTCTTCTGCTGCCCCAGAATTCCCCTGTCTCTTCACTGTTCTCTAACCATTTTTCACAGCTGCCACTCAAACGAAGCCATCTTAGAGGTTTTAATGCTCAGGCTGAGGTGTGTGAGTGTGCTTCAAAAAAACACCCACATCTAAGGCTGGCTGAAGCCATTAGGAGCAGAGACAGCTTTGCGATGTGTGCATTGTTATCTGCTCGTTTCAAAAAAGGTGCCAAATACCTTGGACTCAACACTTTAAGGAGTCTCAATAGAGTATTCTGGACAGGCACTGATTATGATTCAGTTATGTAGTCTCTTTGTGACTTATTGTCTTTAAAGGAGGCCTTCAGCAAAACCGAGAGGCAAATTTTTCATTTTTACTTCTCTGAAAGAAGTCTTTTGTGTTCATCAGGACACATTTATTTGCTCAGAAATACAGTAAAAATAGTAATACTGTGAAATATTTTAATCTATTATTCATGTGACGCCAAAGCTGAATTCTCAGCATCATTACTCCATTTGAAAGTGTCACATGATCCTTCAGAAATCTTTCTAATAGGCTGATTTGTTGCTCAAATATATTATGCAAATATTCTTTTTTTTTTTTTTTTTTTTTTTTTTTAATATTAGCCAAAATATTTGTAAAAATCCCAAGCGCATGCTTTTGGTGTATACTATTTTCAGCATACTATGATTTATGATTGTTATCTCACATACTATGTAGGACAGATAGGATGTGAGCAGGGCCTCTCACACTTATAGCCCAGTGCATGTGTAACTCCTACACCAATAAAAATACTTTGCCGTTATTGCGAGCAGCTGCAGTGGTGTGGTGCTTTGAGTTTTGGCTTAACGTGGTAGATGAATGTAGCTAAAATGGCCATTGTACAGTAGCGGCTGGTTATTTTAGGGATGCAGTTTCCTGCTTCTCCTCTTACTGTTGCTATCTGTTTTTCCTCCTGTTGTAATAAATGCTTCTACTGTCATTCCAATCCTCTATGGCTTTCCTTCCATAGTCATAGATATGTTTAGGTAGATGCCACATTAAACCACTTTAGACACATGGACATGTCCATGTCTGCTTGGAACGGTCAATGTGTCGCCACACATTAAAAAAAAAAAAAAAAAAAAAAAAAACGAGTTTCAAGATGTAGCAGCATTGCGCAGCCTCTTGTAAAAACCACCAAAATGTAAACTTTCACAGGTGTTGTTTTGTGTTTTTAATATATATAACTTAATTTTACAGGTTTTTAAATTATTGTACCTTTTAAAGGCTTAAGGCTTAATCTGCTTAAGTCTATTGCATTATATAGATATTCATACATGCGTATATAACTAGGGTTGCAGGCATACAGGAAACTTGCTCTCGAGTGTTCACAGACCTGTTTTGACCATT
Source organism: Acrossocheilus fasciatus (assembly GCA_036784905.1). NCBI lineage: Eukaryota > Metazoa > Chordata > Actinopteri > Cypriniformes > Cyprinidae > Acrossocheilus > Acrossocheilus fasciatus. The sequence continues at coordinate 18,756,969 of CM071959.1, read as the reverse complement.
ACAGTATGGCGGACAGCTTGCATATTGTGGCCAATAGAAGCCGCTGCTAATAGGGGATCTACCTATTCATATCTATGTTTTCTTCTGTGAAACAAAACAAGATATTTTGAAAACATGTCTCAGTATTTTTGTCCATTTAGTAAAAGTCAGTGGGTCTAAATCTTTTTTGGTTCCCATCCCACAAAAACAGAATATCATTAGCAGCTTTGATATTAATAGCTAGCTACTATGAAAGCCAGTTTCAGCCTCACAAGACGTGCATTGGTAAACCAAATTATGTGAAAATTATGAGATCAAGTCTGAGACGCTAAGTATGTCATAATCATGAGGTAAGTCGAAACTGAGATACTAAGTCATATTCACGAGATATAAATAAAAACAACAAACTAAATAATAAGTAAAAACTTCAGTCATGAGATACTGTCATAATTATGAGAAATTTGAAATTGGGTCAAAATTGACAGTTATTTTTTGCAATAGTTATGACTTTATAATTCTGATTTTGACTTTTTATTGTCAATTTTGAATTTTTACATCATAATTCTAAGGTAATATCTCACAACGTTGGATTTTAGTTATTTTGATTTACCAAAGCATATATTTTTTCCTTTTTTATGATGTTAAATGGGCTTCCATAAACTACTCCTCAACAATGATGAAATATTCTCTCTCTCTCTGTCTGTCTCTCTCTCTCTCTCTCTCTCTCTCTCTCTCTCTCTCTCTCAGTCAGCATCCACTAACCTCCTGCTGGGAACTCTGGAGGAAAACAGATGAAAAAACTGAAAACATGATAAAACATCAAAGGATTGTGCGTTAAGAGGGTCACATGTCTGCTAAAATTATACGATTCCAGCTGCTGGTCTTTGCTTGAGTATTCAACCCCTCATGGACCTGGAGAGCTTTCAGTGAGGGACTGACTGGGTTGTGAAGTCAGCGGTGAGTATGAAAATACTACAAACACAACTAATCAATACAGAAGAGTCAATTCCCATCAAATTTTTTTGTAAGAACCACTGAGTCCTTTTAGTATCTCCTTGGGGACGCCAAGTGGATTGGCTCCTTGTGGATGGCTCTTGATTGTTTTGAGTCAGTTTGCACTTTCGAGACGCTCCCTAAGCATTCAGTTAGCTGGCAGTGTGAGTTTTGAAGCCATACAGCCGTAGTGGAGAGTAGAAGAGAGGCAGGCTCGCTCTCATATCACCTCTTCACAGAGTACGACTCGTCCCGCCTGATACGCTCACACACGCTCTCTCTTTTCCCTCACACACTTGTGCGGAAAGCCACACATCAACCCTTCTGTCACTGGGACAATGTGTACGGAGAACCTGATGACTACTGGCTGGTGACAATAGAAAACAAAAGAACGATCCAACGGCGGGAAGAGGGACGATCCGGTTGGGATCTTGGAAGCCGATGCTGCAGCCAGGAGCATCTGCAGGCTTAATTGGGCGACTCAACCCGAGCAGCTGTGCACAGCCCACACGCAGAAGCTGAGAGGGACAGCCGAAACCGAGGATAGACGCGTACACCGAGCTGACAGGGCTGGCTGATGTGGACGTACCACCTGTCAAGTTCTAGCCCTGGGTGAGCACTTTCATCTTCTCCAGAAAAAGGGCTGTTTAGTGTGGCAAATTGGTAGTGTCCCACCTGTAATTAGGGCTTAAATATAGGATTGGGGAAGTCAGACCTGTAACTTGTCATCTTTTCCATTGGTTTGACATGGACTCGGCAGATGCCGTATTGTTAATTCCAGTCAGTTCCTATTGCTTCAAAAGCTTTTATATCCGATGCACTGCAACAATGCTGCATGCACCCACTAACAAGAGCTTAATTACCTCTGCGGTGTTCGTGCATGCAAATAACGAGCCTCATCATTTAAATACGACTGGGCTGTCTTCTCTGGACGTCCTCTTCAAAGTGGTTTTAAAGGGATAGTTCATCTAGAAATAAGATTTTGTCATCTCTTACCCGCTCTCATGCTGCATCTTAATCCGTATGATTGATATTTTTCATGGAATTGGACAACAGGAGATGTTTTGAAGATTCGTTGCAGGTCTTTTCTGTGCGACAAGTTTATAGTAATCACATCTGTCCAAAAAGGACACAAACGGAAGGGTTTTTGCATTTAAAAACACGTGATGCATGGCTTTGAGGTGAAGAATGGTGCAACACTTCTCAAAACGCGATTTTTTTTTTTATATTTTAATTTGAGAGAGAATTTTATAGTGACCACATCTGTCCAAATAGGACAAAAAGCCACACGGGTTGATTCACACAACCCACAAAAAAACACATGATGCAGGGCAGTGAATTGGGAAAAAAAGTAATACGTTTTAAGGTGTATTTTTTTAAAAAGTTTAACGGAGAAACAGATAAAAATTCAAGTCCGTATTCACAAAAAAAAAAAAAAAAATTAAATGTCTTTCACGTTCGTTGTCAGATTCAAAAATAGCATGCCAAGGCATCGTGCAAGATTTAATGCCATTGATGCCAAAACTTACTGGTTTGCACGTGTCACAAACAAAAATTACATGCCAGTTTGAATATCAGTGTTGGAAATTTGGATCTTTTGTCACATAAAACCGGTTTTCGGGATATAATCAGATTACGTTTTTCAAGTAACTTGTAAAGTAATGCATTACTTTTAAATTTACAACAAAATAACGGTTACTTTTTTAAAATATGTAATGCAAGTTACTTTGTTTTCCAATTTATTCATTGACAGCTCTCCTGTCCCCGTGTTGAGAGAAATCGGGAGTGAGTTGCGGAGGCACTGCCTTTAGCCTAAAGCTTATTCATTTCACTTTTGGTGTGAAAGAGCCTTTACAGATGCCAAAAATAAAACTTATAAGTAATATAATATAAATATAAAGTAATAAATATAAGATTAAAACAAATAGCTAAGCCCAGCCCATGTGACAAAGTAACACAAAAGCAATATAATGCATTACTTTCCATAAAATGTAACTAAGTAATGCAATTAGTTACTTTTTTATGGAGTAACACAATCTTGTAATGCATTATATTTTCAAGTAACTTTCCGCAACGTCGCATAAAATTGACTTTAAAAAGACTCAAAGTAGTTAATGAGTTAAGTCAACCGCCTTTGGTCGCTCATATCGACCAAAATAAATGTGTGTGTGAAAATTCTGATTTGCAGCTACTTGAGTATGAGTAAATAAAGACAATTTTCATTTTCGTGGGATTTTTTTTCCTTTATCTGTAATTCTTTTGTTGTTGTGCAACATTAATTTACACTATTAATATCATATATCATATCATTATTAATATCATTAAAATCATGTCCTGCTGGGAAGTGCCGATTCATGAATTAGGATTTTGTTCTGTTTTCTTTGTTTTTATTGCATTTATGAAGGTGTATTTTCTAGAATATTATCTCATTATTATTAAAAAACAATGATTTCATACATTAACAAATTTACCGCCAACTACAGATGCTGCATCCACTGCATCTGCCATGTTTTCTCACTGAAACGTTCCCAACTGGGGAAACTCTGAATAATTATTACACTGTGGTGACATTCATGTGCATTCAGCTCATAAATATGATCTTCCTGATGTGACTTGATTCCACCCTGTGTCCTTATTCTCATCCTGAGAACTAGATTACTGTTTTTCACCAACTATTCAGAATTTTATTACAGTGTCCATTCTCAAAGGTCATACATCAAAACCATATTAAACACAAATTCTGGTGGCAATAAAACAGATGTGAGGCAATTTAATTTTGGCATTGCTGGTCTTGAGGGCATTATTGAAATGGGTTCTTCAGCCCACACTTACTGTAAGAGACAATCGCAGTGTTTATTAGATCAGCAGAATAAGATTACATTGTTGCCTTCATGACAACGGTAAGATTCGAAGAGCTCCTGATGAAAGGATGATGAGCGGAGAGGATCACTCCGCACGTGGGCAGTGGAGGAGGAGGAAAAGACATCGCGGCTCTTGTGTTCGGATCAGTACAGACAATAAAGATCAAGCTTGCAGCTGGGAAAGAATAATCACCTTCCTGTCCGATTTGATCAGTCCAGCTTATGAGAAGAATAAGAAATGTTCTGTTTTTTAAATTGCGTCTTTAAAAGCTTGTTTGTATGGTTGATCTTTCCTATGTTTAATGCTAGAGTCGACATGGAATCAGAATTGACCCTATTTACTTATTTATTGCATGTGATTTATTTTATTTTCAATTTAATTTATTTTTATTCTTATTTTAATTGAATTTTTATCATTTTTATTGTATTTTTATTTTATTGCATATAGTCCATTTTTTAAAACTGAATATAAAATGTCTTCACTCCCTATTTAAGTCTCCATTTATGTAATTTTTCCAGTCACTTTTGTTCTTTATTGAGCTCTTGTAAACTGCTGGCGTGTCTCTTTGGTATCACGTTTAATGATCGAGCTTGAGATCCCTCTGTATCATCGCAGGACTGGGCCTCCTCCAAGCCGAAGTACAGTAATTGGACACTTTAAAACATCATGAAAAGGAGACAAAAGCAGTTTTGAGCCAATCGTTCATGTATTATTCATTGCCTCAGAACGAGGCTTTATTTTGCATATCTGAGGCTACCGATAGTGTACAACAAAACAAGAGATTTGACATTCATGTATGTTATGTTTGTGGTTTGCATATAAATTGCTGGTCAAAGATCACTGTATGTGAGGCCTGCAAACTCAGCTTCCAAAATAAAGGATTAGTTCATAATTTCTCTCTTATTTATTCATCCTCATGCTGTTCCAAACCTGTAGGACTTAATTTCCTCTGAGTAGCACAAAAGGAGATGTTTTGAAGAATGTTGTGGTTGCTCTTTTTTCATGCAGTTACAATAAATGAGGAATATAGCTTTCAAGCTTCAGATACGACACAAAGCTCCACAAAAATAGTCCTATGACTCATATTTCAAAATCTACTGAATCATTGGATAACTTTGTGTGAAGAACAGACCCAATTTAAGTTGCTATTTATTGATAATTTTCAGTTAACAGTTTCACTGCAAAAATTACTTAATGAGACTTTAGTCTTAAACTTTTTTTAAAAACTTATTTTTCATTTAAAATATCTAAAAATGAAAGATAAGGCATTTTATATATTTTATACCAATGTTTTTCTTGTAGACATTTTAACTGTAAAATAAGACAATAATACTTGTAATAATTGTAATAATTGATCATTTTATACTCGCTTTATTCTCAAAATATTATTACTTTATACATTATCTGACCAGTTTTTGAACACGTTAACTGAAATCGTTGAGAAAAATAACTCAACTCAATTTATCTCATGAAGGCACAGAGCCTAAAACCATGAAAAAAAAAGAATTGAAATCAAATAAAATTCAAAATGTAAACTTATTTTAGCTTGTTGGTAAGGAAAAATTTGTGAGAGCGAATGTTGAGATTTTTGACAAAATCCAGTTATATGGATTCAGAAGTCTTGTAACGTAGAGCTTTAGTTGTATGGACCACTTTTATAATGCGTTTTGGTGCTTTTGTGAAGCTGATGTGAAATTGATGAAAAGACGACCAGTTCAGTTTATCCGAAATGCCCTATATTTCACAGTACTACGGTGCTAAATACATGTACTGTAGTATTTACATGGTACTTCAAAGAATACTAGGGTATAACAACAGTGCCTGGTTCACTCCGTACTGGCAGTGTTCACTGTAATTGTCGTTTTTTTTTTGCAGTTTGCTGTTATTGCTTGAGGCAGGTCAGCCTGTGCCGCCTAATCGCACCCTGGGGAAATGTGACGCATGTAATGCTTTTCTCAATAACTTCACTTTTAATGTGACAGATTCTTCCAGCCCTTGACATCTGACTTTCTTCCACCGGGTTCAGAGGACGGCATATAGTGCTTTTCCTCTGCTCAGTCATGGACTAGAATTACCTTTTCACCGTCCTTGGATACTTTCTAATGTTCGTTGTGAGGCTCAGGTTGCATGTCTTCAGTGTCGCCCTGCATTGGGCCTTCATTTCTGCCAGCTCTTTAATTATGTAATTGGATTAACAACCTACGCATCAAACAAGCCCTAAAGCTGTTTGTCCTCTTCTATCAAGATGAGATTGATTTGATGGGAAGGTATTTGATAACCCGTCCCCTTAATTTCCACTCATCGGTTGCTGGCAGATGGAGGTTGATTAATTTTTTAAATGTTAGTCCCCAAAATAGCCCCTTTGGGTTGTACGTCCACCCACAGGTTACACAAGAGGCAGATATCTCACGCTAGATGGCATTAATAGATGTTTCCTGACTGCTGCCATGTTGATGTTGACATTTAAATCAATTATTCATTGCACTCTACAATTGGCTATATCTGATCCAACCCGAGAGATGACATATTAAGGCCACGTTTCGAACGCGCCTCCAACTTTCAGCCCGTCAACATCCGGTGCTATGAAGGGTAATGATGTATAGAGACTAATAACTCTATTCCGCTCATTTTCACGCATGAGGATCATAGAGTCAATTTAAAGACTTCAATCTCCCCCCTGTTCTGCATTAAAGTCATGACTCATTTCATCAGGCAATTTTACTGGCTGAGACGGAAGCAGAGAAAGCCATTTAGCCTGGTGTCGCATAATTCATATCCATTCGCCGGAGGAATGAGTGCGATAATGACAGGAAGTGAATTTGTAGTGCTTTTTGTTTTCATTTTTTTTCTTTTTGTGTAACATTGGAAGGTTAGTAGAAGGGTCATTCGGTTGGTCGTCACATGGTTTGTGCGATAAAAGCCTATGAAGCAATGTTTGCCTTTGGACGTCAACTTTTACGACAAAGTTTCAAGAATTGCGAGATTGAATTAGAAATGTTTTGAGAATGTAGTCCAAATTATGAGAATGAAATGGTTACTAATTTAATTACGTTATTTCTTAAATTTTTACTTTTCTCAAAATAAATATTTACGTAACTTTGACTAATGTATTGTTAATTTTCTTCAAATGTTGCTGCCCCTAATATTTGTTTTTTTAAAAAATATTATATAACAAGTTTCCGCTGCTCTTTGAAAATGTTCTGCTAGTGTTGCTTTTGGACAGTTTGGACACCATTTCATCAATTATGTAGTAATACTTCATATAATTTTGAGAGGGCTGGTTGATCTTTTTGGTTTTTCTGTAAACGAAACTATGCCAGTTATTCCAGAAACTTTTGGACTTGAAGAGGCTTTGATGTCGATCATAAGCAAAATAGCCTGTTCCCCAAGGATGGTTTAATTGTTCATATTCCTTTATTGGACCGTTCTTGACAATATGGCGACAGATGGTGAGAGAGAGATCAGTTTAAACCCACACCCCTTTACTTCCCATCCCCCGAGGAAGCTGTCAGAAAGACCTGGATCATTTCATCAAATGGATTTTGTAATGATGCTCCAATTCCACACACCAAAGTGGAATCAGCAAGAGAGTTTGTTTACACCATATATCGTGGTGTCTTCACCCCGGCGTTCAGCATGCGGTTCTGGGGCGGCATCCAAAAAATTATTCACCTGCGCTTTGTGGAAATGGATCTGCTCCGTGGAGGCTTTGCCAGATGTCGTGTTACTTGTCTGTGTAGTTGTCAAATGGAAGAAGGATGTAGAAAGAACAACTAAAGGCGATTGATTTTGGTTTTGTTGATGGACAGGACACCTTGTTGAGCTTCAGAGCTCCAGGTCATTCCTATGGGACATTCGGTAAAGCTTATCTGACCTGAACAACAGTAACCAAAGTGGGCTGAAAGGACTGTTGTTAAGAGCACAATCAGGTGCTTCATTGACTGTGTTTGATCAGGTTAACATCACTTTGAAGCTTCATTTGCCCTTAACTTCCTGTGCCAGTGTGTCGTTCACCTGCCCACAGGGCCTCGGGGAGGTAATATAATGACCCCCATGAAAACGCATCTATCTAGTCAAGGTTGAATTCAGAATAGACAGTGCTGATGGGACCCTGGGTCCTCGTAGGACCTGCCATGAATTTCTCATGTGACTTAAAATAGAAAGTACAAGCAAGCTTGAACATCTCAAGCCTGTTGCCAGGCATTGATGAATTATTCAGCTATAATGGAAAACACAGTGTGATCATAGAGCCACATGTGGCCGTTTCAAGCAGCAACTACAAATTCTCACTTTGTTTCTGTCTCCGTCTCCTCCTTTCTTTTAAGCTTTTACTTTTTTCCTCTCACACTGGCTTGGCTATATTGGTGTGGTCGTGCTTTGTGGAGTGTTTTTTTTTTTTCTTTTTGATGTGATTTTGACTTTGTCATTGTGGGAAACTTTGTCAAGGACACAATCAGGTTCTTCATTGTCTGTGTTCGATCAGGGTAACGTAACATTGCAACACTGTCAGAGCTCAAAACTGTCACGCAAGAAAGGAAGCAAGAGTTGTAATTGGGTAATCCATCTTTTTTTGTCACATGCACGTCATTTCTCAAGTAAGGCCATCTGCGCAGTTTGCTGTCTGCTTTTAATGAAAAAAAAAATGAAAAAATGTCCTGATTTTTAATTGAAAAGATCTGTTTTGTCTGTTTGATGCAGTATTCAAACCAAAAAGAGCAAACTATTTATTGTATTCAAATTATATATTTTTTGTATGTATTATATATACAGAGAAGATGAAGCTTTTTTTTTTTTTTTTTGGAATATTAATAGTATTTGCTTTGTAATATATTATTTTCATCAAAAGCACATTTTCTCCCTAAATTCTCATTATGGCAATTTGGAAAACCTTATTACTGTAATACGTAAAATTATAATATAAAATTTGGTCACACTTTCTATTAGGTGGCCTTAACTACTATGTACTTACACCAAAGAATAAGTACAATGTACTTTTTGTGTTCATACTGTTTTGCAAAACACTTCTGCTGCTATTGAGGTGAGGTTAGAGACAGGTTTGGTGGTATGTGTAGGTTTAAGGGTGGGTTAAGGTGTAATGCCGGTTTCACACCGCACGCGTAAGCAGGGCGTAAGCAGCGCGTATTTTTTTCGGCGCCCATGTTAACAGATTAGAGCATTCACACCGCACGCAGAGGCGGCGCGGCAGCGCGTAGCAGGAGCAGAGCAGAAGCGGCAGTGCCGCGATAGTTTCGGCGCCGAGTCTATTTTTGCTGCGCCGCTTACGCTGAATTAAAGCCACAGTGTATTTTTCTTGATCAAAATTGACCTGATTAACATGAAAAATGACACATTTCACCGTAAAATCATGTGAGGTGTTTCGTGTTTCACAATCACGGGGTAAAAGGCACACTGTATTGATAAATACTTACTTTAGCTTAAAAAAAAATTGATACTGTCTAAATTAATACTTGTTCAAATCAATCACTTTAGCAAAGTTTGTACTAGGCTATTTTCTGCTTATTTTTATAAATAATGATCAATAAATATTGTTATTAAAATGTTAATATAAAATATATTTTAAAATAGGCCTACGGAAACAAAATCAAAAGTAAAGATTCTGAAAGCATTGAAGGAGATCCCATAATAAGTTAATATAGATTTACAGTAGTAACAAAAAATTGTATTTTATTATATGATATGATTAATATCATGTTTTTAAATATGATGGTTTCATTATAAACATGGTGATTATCTCTAAGGTGGACACCCAACATAATAGGCTACATGATACCATATGAACCATGTCATGTCAACAATTGGAAAAGTCAGCCATCTATTAATTATCATGTTAATTATTGTGCCTTTCGCCCAAACAGCAGGGACGCTTTTTACCCCAAATACCATACTTTTAAATATTCTTCTAGTTATTTAAAAACTGTTGCTTTAATCATCTTAAACCAAACTGGTAATCCTTAAGAAGACCTTTGTCTCAAAATATATTCAATAATTTTAGCGATTCTCATTTTCTAGTTAAATCTACAACATTTAAAATACAAAACATCAAATATTAGATCTAGCACAGAATCAACTACACGAAAACACATCACTGCCGGGAGTTATTGCCCAAACTTCAAAGACCTGTTTAAATTATTAAAACTAGAGGCATTTATTAACTTTAAGATTACTTTTTATCATGTAAACTATATGTACAGCATGTTATATACACGTGGCCGAGGGGAACACGGCCGCATCACAGCATGCTGCCCATATCAAAGCACATGACAGACAGCTGTTGGAGAACACCTGAAAAGCGTGACCGAATGATCGATACTCGTCTGTATTTGCAGTACACAAGCCGCGGTTCAGCTGCGCGCGACAAACGCTGCCAGTGTGAAAGCCCAATGGGCGCGCGCTGCTCACGCTCTGCATACGCGCCGCTTCTGCGCTGCCTCTGCTCTGCTACGCGTGCGGTGTGAAACCGGCGTAAGGGATGGGTCAACAGCATAATTATAAATGTAATTACAGAAATGAATTACAGATATAATTACATATAGGTATTTTTAAAAACATAAGTACAATGTAAAAACATGTATGTACAGAATAACTGCATTGTACCAAATGATTAATTTAAATGTAAGTACATAGTAGTTAAGGCCACCTAATATAAAGTGGGACCTAAAATTTAATAAAATCTGTACACTGACATATATTTAGCAAAATATTATTTTTATTTTTGCCCCAAACCTTTATTTTCTGACCCTGGTAACCTTCTATAATGGAATTTTAATAATAATTTTATTTTCAATTCATTTTTCAACTTACTAAATGTCTATAAAAATTAAGAATTATTATTTCACTTATTATATGCATCATAGAAGGTTATCAGGATGAGAAATTAAGCAGGACTTAATTTAATTAAAATTCCACTGAAAGTGACAAAAATCCCCTAGACGTTTAAAACAGAAATGAAATGCCCTGTTAATTTTTTTTGTTGTTGTTGTTGTTGTTTTAATTCTGTTATCCAATGCAATATATTTTATATTGTAGTGATGGGCTTAATACCCAAAGAGTTGTGAAATATGAATATTCACTGCTTCAGAGGTGAGTATGTGGAGTTAAAATGATTTTATAAAAACTCTGAAGATTTGAAACTGCAATGATGTCAAACTATTTATTTACAATGCATTCCAGCAGAGCATTTTTTGTGACTTTGGTTATTAGTATAGCTTAATAGTTATTAGCTTCTCAGTTATTTAGTATTTAACAAATTTGCAATTATTTTTTGTGATTTTTGCCATTAGATAACAGGTCCTCATGAAGAGTGTCATGTTCAGAAATGAAAAAGAGACTGCAGTCCTTTTGAATTTGCAGAGCTTGCTGGAAAAAAAAAGATGCACATTGGATATTCCTCTGTACTTTCTTCGTACTTCATATCTCATTTCACCCTCCTTCCTTTCTTCCCTCTTAAGCCTGTTCTCAAAGAGGCCTTAGGATTGCCAGTCATTTGCAGTGGCTCAGCGTTAATTCCCCCCGAACGCCGGGGCTGTGACGGTGCTCACACCCACAGGATTTATATGGTGACAGCCAAAACGCCAAGTTTGAGCTCTCGAGGAGTAAGATGGGAGCACCCGTCAAGTTCCCACTGTGTCGAAGGCTTTCTGAAATTCCTCTCTCCCCGAATCCCCTCTTTCTTGCTGTCTTTCCCAAAACCGGGTTATGTCATGCTGTATAATCTCTCTGAGCGTAGTTTCCCCAAATGTTGTAAGGGAACAAATCATTCGTTCACTTCCATGCACTAATTTTTCCTTCACTATAGCATGAGCCTATCATTCTAAACAAGTCTGAATGAGAATGACGTCTTGTTTACATTTAAATAGTCTTTCTAGAGTCTCTTACTAGATTTGTAGCTATTCCTTATAATACGGTAATATTCCAAAATGTTTTGTAAAGATTTGTTTTAGCTGACTTTTATACTGAATTGGTTGAGTGAGTCATTCAATTATTTACTCATAATGATCCAATTACTCATTCAAAACACAAATAATTTAAATCACTGGAATGAATATGCAAATCATTCGCAATGGTGTCACATGAGTTGTAACTTCATTAATCATTCATGCCCCAGTGCATGCTGGGAAGAGAGTGAATGCGAATTAACAAAGGCTCTTTTCAGGCATATTTGACAAAAAAACAAAAAACAAAAAACAATTAATATAATACTGTTACTGAGCATTATTTACTAGACTGCTCATTTAAGCTTAGGTTTATTTTTATGTAATTACATATTTTTCCTTGTAATTGGGAGTTTATCATCGCAACTCCTGTAACTGCAAAATTCTAATGTGAAATTTGCATTCCTTTAGTTATTTCTTTGGCATTATTTACTAGAGAGCTCATTTAAGATTGTAAGATTTTTGCATTTACCTTAAGTGCAGCTTTATTTTTTTGTAATTACAACCTTTTTTGTAATTTCGACTTATATCTCAAAGTGTGTGATTTAACGGCTTTAACTGTTTTAACCTTCATAATCATAATTTCAGCTTTTTTCTTTTAATTGAAACTTTTTTTCTCCTCATAATTGGGAATTTTATATACCACAATGAAAATATTTCTTTCATTGTGACTTATCGTTCACACAATTACGACTTTATTTCTTATCACTGCGACTCCAGTAATCGCAACTTTATATCTAACAACTGTGATACTGGCATATTTGAACAAAAATAAGTATTTCTTTGCATTTGAATCTGCATTTCTTTAGTTATTTTTCAGCATTATTTAGAGGGCTCATTTAAGATCCTAAAATTTAGGATAAAACATCCAATGGTTTGGATTAAACAGACAAAATCCAAACCATTTCTAGCCACAAGATAATCTAGTTCAGTATTGTGGGTGTTAGAGAACTGCAGCAAAACACCTCCAGATGAGGGGATTGACAATAGCAGAACTGCGATAAATCCCATAAAGCGCGAGAACATTAGCGATGCAGCAGGTTTTACGCGAGACCTCCTCTGCTGCTGGTTAGCCCGCTGTTGTGTGGTCTCTTTCCTAGAGACAGTATAAGTCTGCCAGCTGTCAGCGCTAGGCCACTGTTGTCTAGCCATTGCAGAGATTAGAGCTGGTTATTGGAAACAGCAAAAGCAGGCGGTGTGCCACAGGATTAAAGAAGATGCTGAAGTAGGCCAGGCTTGCATCCAGAACAAAAATACGGGGGCCACTGTCCCAGAACATTGCCCCGTGTAATAATGGCTAATCCTTCTATTTTACGTCGGCACATGCGTGTCATATTTCTGGCTAGGTTGGACTTCATGCGGCATGCTGCTGTTGTGACCAAAGGGGACAAAAACAAGTGTATGCTCTGTGGTTTTTCTTTCATAAGAGCTTGTATTCATAATTCTAGTTTGACAGAGAGTGGGTGGTAAACATCGTTACTTTTGGATGCTGCTGGTATTTTTGCATTTTCGTCATTGTTGGCAATCAGTCTTACAACGAGATATGAGATGCTGGGATTATATTATCCAGCAAATTTAGGGAAACTCATTCAAGGTTAGAATTACCTTATCTCTTGTTTAATAAAATCAAGTGCTTATTGCTTGAGATGCCTATTTGTTGAAGGTCCTGCACACAATTCTGTAGTGAAACCTGTTTCCAAAAAAAGTCAAAGGTAATTATGATATTACGGTACTCACAATTGTGACACTTAATAGATTTGCTTTTTCTCATAATCGCAACTTTATACTTTGTTTTGTAACTGTGTGACTATTTCTAACAATTGCGACTTTTCATATCATAAATTGCAGCTTTATTTTTTGTAATTGTATTTTTTTTTTTTTTGTAATTGAGACTTTTATATCTCACTATGTAACTAAATTGCTGCTTTATATTTTTGTAACTGCAACTTTTTCTTGTAATTGGGACTTTTATATCTCACTGTATGACTATATAGCATAAATTACAGCTTTTTTTAAAATAATTGCCACTTTTTCTTGTAATTTGGGATTTTATATCTCGCTGCGTGAGTATATATCATAAGTTGCAGCTTTATTTTTTTTAATTGAAGCTTTTTATAATTAGTATTTTATATCTCACAATGTGACTCATAAATTGCAGCTTTATTTTTTGTAATTGAAACTTTTTCTTGTAATTGGGACTTTTATATCTCACTGTATGACTATATATCATAAATTACAGCTTTATTTTTGTAATTGCCACTTTTTCTTGTAATTGGGACTTTTATATCTCACAATGTGACTAAATACTGTATCATAAATTACAGCTTTATTTTTGTAATTACAACTTTTTCTTGTAATTTGGGATTTTATATCTCACTTTGACTATATATCATAAATTACAGCTTTTTAATAATTGCCACTTTTTCTTGTAATTTGGGACTTTTATATCTCACTGTGTGAGTGTATATATCATAAATTACAGCTTTATTTTTGTAATTACAACTTTTTCTTGTAATTTGGGATTTTATATCTCACTGTGTGATTATATATCATAATTTACAGCTTTTTAAAATAATTGCCACTTTCTTGTAATTGGGATTTTTATATCTCACTGCGTGAGTATATATCATAAATATAAATATATGCCACAGCCATATCACCCTGCAGCCCAAAACTGGTTGCCCATTGAAGCTAAGCAGGGTTGAGCCTGGTCAGTACCTGGATGGGAGACCTCCTGGGAAAACTAGGTTGCTGTTGGAAGAGGTGTTAGTGAGGCCAGCAGGGGGTGCTCACCCTGTGGTCTGTGTGGGTCCTAATGCCCTGGTATAGTGACGGGGACACTATACTGGCAAAAAGCACCGTCTTTCGGATGAGACGTTAAACCGAGGTCCTGACTCTCTGTGGTCATTAAAAATCCCATGACACTCATCGTAAAGAGTAGGGGTGTAACCCCGGTGTCCTGGCCAGATTCCCTCCACTGGCCCTTATCAGTCATTGCCTCCTAATAATCCCCATCCACTTGATTGGCTCTATCTCTCGCTCCTCTCCACCTGTAGCTGGTGTGTGGTGAGCGCACTGGCGCCGTTGTCCTGTGGCTGCCGTCGCATCATCCAAGTGGATGCTGCACACTGGTGGTGGTTGAGGAGAGACCCCCCACATGACTGTAAAGCGCTTTGGGTGTACATCAATACACAATAAAGTGCTATATAAATGCTTCATTCATTCATTCATAAATTGTAGCTTTATTTAATTTTTTTTAATTGCAGCTTTTTGTAATTAGTCTTTTATATCTCACAATGTGACTCATAAACTGCAGCTTTATTTTTGTAATTGCAATTTTTTCTTGTATTTAGACTTTTATATCTTATAGTGTGACTCTCACAGCAGCGACTTTTTCATAATAGCCAGTTTTTTCTTGTAATTACAGTTATATCTTACAATGCGGCATTCACAATTCACAATTGAAACTTTCTCACAATTTCGCAGTTGCAAAATTCTGTTTCGTAATTGTGACTTGTTTTCTTGTAATTGCTGCTGACAATTATGACTTATATCATAATTGCAATTTTCTTTCTTGTAATTGCAACTTTTTCTCATAATTAGGTTTTTTATCTCACAGTCACGTTCTCATAATTGCAACTTTATTTCCTACCATTGCATCTCTTGTTATTGCAACTTGTGCTTTTTTTGTAATTGGAACTTTATCATCTTACAGTTATAATTGGGACATTATGTCCCACATAATGTAACAGTATCTCCGGTATCAATTATCATTTATTTTTCACTTTAAGGTGGAAACTGATTTCCATTAATCATCAGCAATCAAAAGCCTGACTGGATTGTTTTTCCATGAGATCTTTTTCCACTTGCGTGTCATAATGGGTGTCCCATGTTTTGTCTGTAACTCAAGCTGAGGCATATAGAGCCTATATGGACCTGTATTTTGCTCAAGTCACTCCAAACTTAACCTCAGGCTCATTATCCCGCAACAGCTGCTGGGATCAGTGGTGACCTGGTGTCAAATGGTTGTCACCGTGTTCTCAAATTTATATAGGCCAACTGAATGCAGTGATGAAGGTACGGAGTCATGTGCTAGTATACTTTGTAAATCCTCTGTCAAAAGTTACATTTCCATGAAAAGACCATAAAAACTACTCAAGGAGAAATTATAACCTCTCTTTTTAATTCACTCAAGTGAGCCAAGATTGTGTGCGTTTGATTTGATCAATGTGTGCATTTTCCGGGCTTCATCTTTGCCATTCAGTTCTAGAGTACAACCCTCTCAAGGCAATTGAACTCCACTAGCACAGACAGAGATTAGAGCAACCATTGATTTTGAGACACTTTAAAAGCAGTTTATTCTTTGACAGGCATTTCAACCGCAAAACCTTGAAACACTCAAGACACCCTTGAAACGGCAATTTTATAAATGTCGTTCTATTCTCAATGACAGTTTATGGATTGCTAGCCTTTTTTGGTTGATGCTCCATCTAAAACACAATAAGCTGTCTACAGAGGTAGTATTTTAGGAGATCACAGGCTCTTCCGAGTGTTCAGGCAGGCAACTAAATTATAGTTTCTGCTAAGTTACTGCTAATGCTTTGTGTTCAAGCTCACTTAAATGATGGTGAATGAGGTTAAATGTTGTTTATAAGTTCTTGTATTTCATTCATTGAAAAAAGTTTTGATGTAAAAACTTGATTTTACCTAATTCATGTTAGCTTGAATGTTCATTTTATGCTTATAATATGCTGTTAGCTTAGCAACATGCTAACTAATAACATGTCGCATTCTCCTGTGAGGAGCACTGTTTTGTTGTTGCCTATTTAGTGAGCTCCTAGTCACATATAAAGTTGCATAACAGCTAGAATTCCGCCTATGTAGGCAGCTTGTTAGTTTCTTAAAACAGAGCTACTATGTCAGAGGAGAATTTGTGGGTTTTTGCCAAAGGCTTCTTATAATTGGGAGGAACAGGGTAAATTACTGAGGTAAAGAGTCAAGACTGAGCTATAGCTTTCACACAGCAGGAGAATAAGAAACGGCTCACATTGGTGCTTGATAACTCCAGCTAATAGTGTCTAATTGCTCTCGCTGATTTGTAAGCAGCAAGAACATTGATTAAAGGTGACGATGTTGCGAAGAGGCAGCAGACGGGTTGCCAACAGCCGGAGGGTCTGATTGTCATTGCAGCTGCTGCAACTAGCAATAAAGGATTGCCAATCTCAACCAAAGGTCATGCTCTGATTGAAAGAACAACTAGCATATCTATTAGCACATTAGCATAGTGTTGCACTAAGATCCTGTGTAAGAAAAATATGTTTCAGATGGTTCCACAGGAGTAAAAGTGATCCAAAATGTTTTGCGAGGTAGTCAAAAAAACAACATGTAGCTGTTTGCATTTGTTGCATAAGTGCTAATCTGTTCTGGACTTGCTAAACATGACCAAAGTCATACTTCAAAAAATTCAGCAGAATATGTAAATGTATGTGTGTTTTTGTGTGACTGATTCGGAAATCACGTGATATACATCCATATCCAGTCTCACGGAAGGCTAGGCTGACCCGCTAGGCAGTGGCCAGGCAGTCTGAAGTGATTCGTTTTGACAGGGTTAGAATGCCAGCCAGTGAAGGGTGTCTTCTAATCCATTCAAGCCAAAGAGACGACTGCAGGATGGCATCCAACCTCCGCCATGCGACCTAGCTAGGTCGTGGCCTTTTCCGAGACTGCCCGAAGACATTTCCCATGCAATACCAGGCTTGAAGCTTGCCTTTCTTCAGCTCTGTCGTCCTTCTAATTAAAAGCTTATGCAACGTCAGTGTTATATTTGCCCTAATGGAATGCCTTGTAATTTTATCGCTCAGTGTTTACGTGTAATTGGCCCCAAGAGTCTATTGCGCCAATGAATTGGCAGTTAGGATAAGTATCTAAGCATCTCGAGAGGTTACAGTGGAAGGCATGATAATTAGATGTGTCCTTTGTTGCATGAGTATGGTTTTTACTTTTACTCTTTTTTTTATTTTTTGAAGTGACTTGAGTAATATGTATCTACGATAATTAATCTCTGGGTAGTTTAAAAGGGTTTCTCGCTTTAAGTAACAATTTATACTATACATCTATATCTACAAATTGCACTGACACCTCAATCTAGATCAATAAATATATATTAGTATATAATTATGCCTTCAGACAGGTTACAGGATTGTCAGTTTTCCCTTTTTCTTTTTTAACTTGGGCTGAACAATATATTTTTTTTATACAGTTTTTATTCATTTTTATTCAGAGGGTGAAAATACCCTGTTGATGCCAAAGGTCAGAGGAGAATGGCCAGACTGGTTCGAGCTGATAGAAAGGCAACAGTAACTTAAATAACCACTTGTTACAACAGAGGTATGAAGAAGAGCATCTCTGACTGCACATCACGTCAAACCTTGAAGCAGATGGACTACAGCAGCAGAAGACCACAACAGGCTAAGACTAAGAACAGGAAACTGAGGCTACAATTCACTCAGGCTCACCAAAATTGGACAATAGAAGATTGGACATAGGTTGCTTGGTCTAGTCTCGATTTCTGCTGTGGCATTCGGATGGTAGGGTCAGAATTTGGCATAAACAACATGAAAGCATGGATCATCCTGCCTTGTATTAATGGCTGATGCTGATGGTGTAATGGTGTGAGGGATATTTTCCTTGCACACTTTAGGCACCTTAGTACCAACTGAGCAACGTTTAAACGCCACAGGCTACCTAAATATTGTTGCTAACCATTTCTATCTAATGCGTTGTGTCATAAAACTCAAATAATCTCAAACTGGGTTCTTGAACATGAAAATGAGTTCACTGTTACTCAAATGGCCTCCACAGTCACCAGATCTCAATCCAATAGCACACCTTTGGGATGTCAATATGTACCAAAAGCTCTGAGGAACATCTCCAGCACATTGTTGATTCTTTCCCATACAGAATTAAGGCAGGTACAACTCTGTACTAGCAGGTCTACCAAATAAAATGGCCAGTGAGTGCATGTGTCCACTTTAGGCTTAGTTTTATTAACTTTATAGCATACTCGCAAGATTGTGTTTCAAGCTAGTGGTCAAATGCTTAGCGTCATCGAGTCATGGTGATAAGCGTTTGCAGTTTGTGACTCCGCACTCGTGTGTAATCACAATCTTTATGCCACTTCTGTAATCCTCTTAATTTATTTCCTCAGCTCTGAGGATCCAGTGACTGGCAGCACTCCTGTCAGTGCCGTGTCTCAATTTGGAAGGGCTTACAGAGAGGATGTTAATTTACGGGTACTGCTGGCTGTGCCCAAATGCCAGGGGTGCTGTACATGGCTGACCTACTTTACTATTGCCCTGTCCACATGCATGCTGACTGCAGTGCTGCAAGGACCTGGACTACCCAGTGGATCTCATTAGCCGCTGAGTAACTACAAGGGGAACCGATCTTGTGAAATACCAAAGCAGAGGAAGGTCATTTATATTTGGTGAAAAATATTGTGAGGTGTGCATTTTGACATTTTAAAGACAATACCATAGGCACTAATTATTTTATTTGCTCGAGAGAATAAATCCGGAGATGCTTCAAGATTTGAGCTCTCTGGGATGTCACTCGATGTTAAATCTGATGAGTCATGCCATAATGGAGTATGACATCCACCATCATTGTAATCTGAGCTACTTCATCCAGTGACTTGGTGAGTTTTGGAAAACCTTAGTATATTCAATGTTTTCTTTGATAACAGTTATAAATTAAGCAATATTTGAACAACAGTTAGACTTGCTGGAGTGATACAATAGTTAAAAAAAATCCAAGACATTAGTACCTTACATTTTAGATAAAATCATTCCTATTACGTCACCTGTTTTTACAATGAAAATAATTCCACATGAAGCCACAGAAGAATCAATAGTCGCACATCTCCAAGCAATGCACCACAGTTGTATTCTGTTCCGTAATGAAATTAACGTGATTGTGTTTTTGAATGAATCCACTGAGTGATTCAATGGTTCAACCACTTGTTAATACAACCACTTGTTAATTACTAAATAAATCAGTGTTCAAGGAAATGGTTTTAGTGAATGATTCAGTGATTCACTCATAAAGAAAGCTTTTGTGTTGCAGTCCTGAATGAATCAATGTTTTTGAATCAATCAAGCCTTATTAAATTATTATATGCAAGTCCATTTATGCCATAGAGTAGAAATATAATTAGTGCTGTCAAACGATTAATTGCGATTAAGCGCATCCAAAATAAAATATATAATATGTGTGTACTGTTTATATTTATTATGTATATATATATAAATACACACACATGCATGTATATATTTCAGAAAAATATGTTGTTTATATATTAAATATATTTTTATATAATATAAATTATATTAATATAAATAAATACATGTAAATACATGTACATATTTTCAAAATATATACTGTATGTGCGTGTATTCATATATACATAATAAATATACACAGTACACACACATATTATGTAAACAAAAGCTTTTATTTTGGATGCGATTAATCACGATTAATCATTTGACAGCACTAAATAAAATAATTTTTAATGCACAGTTTAGAACTTTTTCTTGCAATTCTGACAAAATTGTAATATAAACAGATTTGCAAAATATAATCTCAGAATTGCGAGATATAAACTCAGTTATCAGGGGGGAAACATTTTTGAGATATAGATTTTTTCTTTGTTTACATCTCTCAATTTAGATTTTATTTAGAGTTTACATCTTGTGATTTTTTTTTTCCATGATGTAAAAATGTTAACTGTGACTTATTTCACAATCCTGACTTTTTAATTAAGTTAATGTCTAATATCTCACAATTTCAAGTCTGAATTGCAATATATAAACTCAGAAGAAAATCTGAATTTTCTTTGTTTACATCTTATGATTCTTAGTTTATATCTCACAATTGTTTCCCCCCTCAGAATTCTGAGTTTAGATCTCGCAATTCTAAATGTATCTCGCAATTTAGAATTCTGAATTTACATCTTAATTCTTTTTGTTTCCACCATGCAACAAAAATTCTAAATGAATGTTTTTAAACCTAACCTTTTAATATGAACAGCAAAATAAATATGCTTGCAGATTGTGATAAAGGCTAATTTAATCGCTGTTTAGTACAGGCAAAAGGCCCTTTAATGACAAAATCATTAGACTCCATCTCAAAGTTGAACTTTAGTACAGCTGCATATTGAAGACTTTCAATTATAATTGTGTAAATGAGTCAGACATGGCCTGAGGGGCTGTGAGTCAGACAAAACTGTGAGCACGGTAAGCCTTACGTCATTGGTTTTTCTCCTCAGTCAAATTCGTGTGACTATTTTGGCCAACAGCCATTGTTTTCAATGTCATTATCAACATCCTGTGGAGAAACTGTGCTCTCCATATGTCGATGGAAATTGGCTGTAAATAGCGTTTGTTGATCTAGTAATGAAACCAAATGGCTTCTTCCTCGAAAGCTGGATGTTTTTTCAAGGTCAAGGCATTTTGGACTTCTTCGCATACTTGAAAATAAAATTAAATTTGAATGACATTTACAACCAACACAAACCACATATGCAAAAATCGTCTTTGTGGCCTTAAAATATGGAATCTGAAAAATGTATAAAATATTTAAATATATTTAAGCTATTTGAGATATGTATACCTTAATACTAATAATATTGTTTAAATAATAAACAAAAAATGACTGTGAGTGGTAATCCATCCTTGGCCTGGCTACGTCAATTCAAAGTAGCTTTGATTAGAGAAAACGACACCATGAAGACGATGCCAGCAGTGGTTGTCTGTTTACGTTTTCCTGTCTTGATTGCCACATTTAGCTAGTACCAAGCCTATCTTTTGACCTAATTATCTAATTCCCTCACCGGAGCCGGAGCCAAGGATCAGGTCATCCAACCTGACTCTCTGAGTGAAGATAAAACCAGCATTAAGCGCTGTGCCAAGCAGCTGTCAAGTAGAGCATCAGTCAATTTATTCACAGGATTATGAGCCAATAAAAGAGCGAATGTTCAATACTTTACATCACTATTCTTGTTGGAGTTGGTCCATCAGAGAGCCATGGTCAGTCTCTTTGTGATAGTAGGTCATGTTCATGGACCATGATAATCTGAATAATTCATCGCATCAGGAAACTGAGCAATGCCAGTTGTTGCTAGCATAGAGGGCCTTTCTGTTCTCACCTGTATCAAATATGCATGTTAAACAAGTCATGTTCCCAGGCTGCGCTCAGCCATTTTCTTTCTTCCTTGAAACACAATTGACACTCTATCCCCTCAAGAGTTGTGTATGATTGTCCTGCGCCGCTTCTACAATAGCATGTCATCGCTCATTAGCTTTTAGCTGATTAGCATGCCTGTTCATGAACCAGATCAGGTGAAGCTTCATGAATGTTTTTAACCTTCTTTTATTAAAGGTGATATGATTTTCATGTTCAAATCCTTCAAATGTTTCAAGTCCAAAACCGGTTAATGTGCGAGAGCACTAGAACTAGAAGTAAGGCTTCACAATATGAGGAAAAATCATAATTGTGATTTTACTGACAAAATTTGCAATTGTTATTTCACCACCTTTAAATTATAAATTTCTATCGGCATTCTGAGTGGTTTTGAGATAAGTTTCAAAGTTTTTGAATTCCATATACTTTTTAGATAGAACCTTTTTGTTTGTTTGTTTGTTTTTTAAAATAAAAAATCCAAAAATGTACACAGCTTACAATAAATCACATAAGTAAATAAGTCACATAATGTAGAATAAGAACATGTGAATAACTCAAATTTGCAAAAAATTGCAAGGTGAGTTACCCCAAACTTTGTGATTTTTATATCAATATGACAATAAAATATTATTATTATTATTCCTGAATAAAAATATTAATAAGAAATAAAACTGTAATATTTTACCATAAAATAAAAAATTGTGAATAAAATATTAAATAAAATTATGAAACAAAAAAATAAACATTACCATTGTAATATTTTGCTGTAAAATAAAAATAAACTTTAAAATAAAATCAATAACTGTTATTGAATAAAAACATTAAACAAATAAGAAATATTTTTGTTATAATATTTCACTGTAAAAAAAAACGTAGAAGTAGAAGTGAAAAAAAGATTTCACTTCTACTGATAATAAATTTTTGGTAGGCTACTATGAGATGGATAGCCTAAATGTTATATAATTCAGATGGGCTACCTGTTATTTCAATGGTACATCAAAAAGTGTATATTTTTCAATGTCATTGTTGGTACATTTTTACCAGTATTTACCATGCTTTCAAAACAAAAAATTAAAATAGGAAAAATATGCAATTTGAAAATAATTTAAGAAAAAGTGTGTTTTACAGACAGAAAAAAAAACAAGATTTGGTTTTCAAAAAGCCTTTTTCCAAAAGGTACATCTGGAAAAAGGGGGGTTGTCTTATAATCAGGGTTGTCTTATATTCGGAACAATACGGTATGTATGTATGTATATATATATATCTATATCTATATCTATATCTATCTATCTATCTATCTATCTATCTATCTATCTATCTATCTATCTATATATAATATATTACAGTATAGCTGACTTAATTTCTTCATTTTAAAACATTAAAACTGAAACAGACAGTGCACAGCCTTTGTCATTTAATAATCACACTAATCCATATCGCGATTTTCATTTACATTTACATTTAGTTATTTAGCAGACGCTTTTATCCAAAGCGACTTACAAATGAGGACAATAGAAGCAATCAAAACCAACAAAAGAGCAACAATATGCAAGCATTATGACAAGTCTCGGTTGGCCTAATGCAGTACACGTAGCAAGTGGTTTTATTTTATTTTTTATTTTTATATGAGTAGATAGAATTAAAAAAAAGCTAGTGTTAGAGGGGTCAGATAGATACAAAGAAGACTAATAAATACAAAGAAGACAGATAGATAAAACAGAATTATAATAGAGAGTGCTAGAGTTAGAGGGTCAAATAAAGATGGAAGATGTGTTTTTAGCCGTTTCTTGAAGATGCTAAGGACTCAGATTGAGTTGGGCCGGTCATTCCACCAGGAGGGATCAGTTAATGAAAAAGTTAATGTGTCGTAAAGGGGTGCAGAGTCAGTGGTGGTTTTGTAGGCAAACATTAAAATTAGCCATTGCAAATTGATGAACAGAGGTGTGATGTGCATTCTTTTTGGCTCATTAAAGATTAATCTTGCAGCGGCATTTTGGATTAATTGTAGAGGTTAGAGGGAACTGGCTGGAAGACCTGCCAAGAGAGCATTGCAATAGTCCAGCCTGGACAGAACAAGAGCTTGAACAAGGAGTTGTGTTGCATGTTCCGGAAGAAAGGGCCTGTTTTTTATCATCAATTGTATCATCAGTTACAATTCCAAGGTTTCTGTCTGTTTTTGAAGGAGTTATGGTTGATGAGCCTAACTGGAAGGTGAAATTGTGATGAAGTGATGGGTTTGTCGAAACCACAAGCAGTTCTGTCTTAGCCAGGCTGAGTTGAAGATGATGGTACTTCATCCAGCAAGAAATATCTTTTAGTCATTTTGAGATGCGAGCATCTATCGTCGGATCATCAGGTTGGAATGAGAGGTAGAGTTGAGTGTAATCAGCATAGCAGTGATATGAGAAGCCATGTTTCTGAATGACAGAACCTAGTGATGCCATGTAGACAGAGAAGAGAAGTGGTCCAAGAACTGAGCCCTGAGGCACCCCAGTAGCTAGATGTTGCGACTTGGACACCTCACCTCTCCAAGATACCTTGAATGACCTATTTGAGAGGTAAGACTCAAACCATTGGAGTGTGGTTCCTGAGATGCCCTTTCCCAATAGGGTTGACCGAATCAAAAGCTGCGGACAGATCCAGCAAGATAAGTAAAGACTTGGAAGCCGCTATTGCAAGTCTTAGGGCTTCAACATCTGAGAGCAAGGCAGTCTTGGTTGAATGTCCACCTCTGAAGCCAGACTGGTTGCTGTCCAGGAGGTTGTTCTGTGTGAGAAAGGCAGAGACTTGGTTAAATGCAATTAGTTTAAGTGTTTTTGCAATGAAAGCTAGAATGGAAACCGGTCTGTAGTTCCCTAAAAGTGTTGGGTTAAGAGTGGGTTTCTTAAGAAGTGGGGTTATACGAGCCTGTTTAATTGCTGAGGGAAAACTCCAGTGTGAAGGGATGTGTTAACGATGTGAGTGAGTGTAGGTACAACTTCAGGAGAAATGGCTTGAAGGAGATGAGATGGAATAGGATCAAGCGGACAAGTAACAGGATGACTGGAAAGGATGAGTTTAGAGACTTCTTCCTCAGAGAGTGGAGAGAAGGATGTGAGCGAGTGTATATTTGTTGGTAAAATGTTTTATGATTTATTAATTTATGAAATTACATTTGAATGATTTATGGTTTAGAGTGTACATTTTCAGCTTCTGTTAAATTTAATTACTTTATGATCTTACTTTATGACTTTATGATCTGGTCTTGTTTATGTTTACAAACCTATATGACTTTATTTCTTCAGTGGAACATAAAAGAAGATATTTTGAAGAATGTTTTTTAAAATTACATTTAAGTCAATGGGGTCCATTGACTTTCAATGTATGGACCAAAAAATAAAAAATAAATAAACACATTAAGACTTTTTCAAAATTTAGAATTTTATGTTCCTCAGATGTATGAAAGTTGTTCAGGTTTGGAACAACATGAGGGTCATTTTTGGTCAAAAGAGTCCCTTTAAGGTTCACAAAATGGCTTCTATAGTCTTTAAAAAGAGACATAATCATTTGTTCTTCACACAGTCAGCATG
Source organism: Acrossocheilus fasciatus (assembly GCA_036784905.1). Lineage (NCBI taxonomy): Eukaryota > Metazoa > Chordata > Actinopteri > Cypriniformes > Cyprinidae > Acrossocheilus > Acrossocheilus fasciatus. Next base: position 18,731,372 of record CM071959.1, on the reverse strand, counting down.
TATAAAGTCAGCATTTCACAGTCCCTGCTCCTTGTTTGTCATCTCCTTGAACTCCCAAACGTCTGCTGAATCCGAGAACGTCCCTGATCTCAGATGGTTTCTGTTCTCCAGCAACACGCCGATGCCCTTGTCGGTTTTTGTTTGGCCAAGGTTACAGTTGCCTCTGTGAAGTACGATGTCCCCTTGAGACGTTGCCTCCAGGGAGTTGACATTCACCCTGAGCATCTGTCATTTGCCCCTTCCTCATCCTCGGTCCGCTTCATCCTGTCTTACTGTCTCCACACGGGCCACTGTCGGGTTTCCCCGAGCTGCAGATGATAGATGGGCTTGTGGAGCAGCAGGAGACAGAATGAGGAGGATACGTACGGTTATGTAAAGAGATGTGTGGGCAGCATTTGAAATCGATGTGAGTTGAAGAGTGCCATCAGCAGCACTAAACTAGTGCAGATCCAGCGGTGATATATGGGAAAGTTGACGCCTCCACACACTTCCCTTCAGCTCACGGCCCCCTCCATGAGTTCTTGCACCTGCCCTAGAGTTTTTTTTTTCTTTCCCCCTTTCTAGTGTACGTTCATTATTCCTTTTAATGTGCTTTCTCTCTAATTAAGGTACTAGGCTGCCTTAATTGCTCCCGGTCTGTATCATCTGTTTAAGAGTTTTTTTGCTCTTTTTTTTCCCAACCCAGATAGACTTTTCTCTCTGATGTTTGTGCAATATCAGTCTGTGCTTATGCTGCTATTTTTTCCATTCTCATCATTAAACCTGGTCTTGTTTATGTAGGACAATATCCCAGATTCGACAGAAACATCAAGCACCACCTAGTTAAGTGTTTTTCACACTCAAAACAAGCACTGCTTCAAAAATGTTGAATGTTTTTTATTTCCTTTACACTCCAGCATGCTCTAAATAGTATGATTCCAGGATGCATTGATTTTAGGCTTCTTATGATTGGATAATATGACTAACACTATAAATGGTTAAGTAGACAAAAAGGTAAGCGTATAGTGTATATATATATATATATTATATATATATCATAGCAATACTGTTTTTATTTTATATTTTAGTAATTTTATTATGTAATGTATATAAAAAATTTTTATTTAGCATTAAAGTTTTTTTCTCATCTAATATTTGTATTTTATTTTAATTACTGGAAGATATTTTTAGATTTATTTATTTAGATTTATTTGAAGTTAAAGATAACACTATGAAATCAAGTGCCATTTATTTTAAAGAAATGAAAGCAAAGTACTCACAAGAATATATATATATATATATATATATATATATATATATATATATATACAGTATATAGATGTGCGTGTACACATATATGGACTATGGTTACTGTCATAAACTCCACACATTTGTAAGTGTGATTAAAATGTCCAAGTATTTTTGGTGTCTAGTGTAGATTTGGCATGCAGCAGAGTTTTTTTTTCTTTTCTCAATCTGTTTTTAGAACATTGATCTTATTTTGTATTGATATTTTATGTTTAACCAGCCTCTCAACAGCTGTTACTGGAAAATAAAAACTAATTGCTTGATTTGCCCTTCATGTATCGACTAACAGCTGTTATGTAATTCTCAGGTGACATGCTACCTTGCTGAGGTGAACAACAGAGCAAAGAGGTAGCCGTGTCTCTCATTTACTCCTGATAACTTTCAGGCCGAGGTCAGCTCAATTTACATTCCAATGCAGGGGAAGCTCAATTTGAAGTTAAATGTATTTTAGAGACAATTTTAATCACCCTCATGTCGCTCCAAAACCCTATGACATACTTTAGTACACATTTCTGGGTAAAATAGCCCATTAAGGGGGTAATATGTTTTTTAATTTATGTCCAACTATGCAGTGGTACAGTTACAGTATTTGTATTTCAACAGTTTGGAGTTATTTCACATCTGCATGGACATATAAATTCATATGAGAGAACTTTATTGAAGACAATTAAATTTAATAAGGAGTTGAAATATGCTTTGATGACATCTCATGAGGGGGAGAGGCAGTAGGGGTGGAAAGAAAAGTTGCAGGGTATTAATCATTGCCTATTATTAGTATTCATGATTTTCTGACATAATGACCCGTGACACTAATTTTGACACCTGAGTCATAGTCAGGTGTAGTTTTCTATTCACCTCACGCTGCTGATTGATTTTCATAGCGATCCTGTGCACTCTGTTTGTTGTTTGAAGTAGTGGTCTGTGCTGATTGGACAGCTTCATAGTGTCAACTGATATGGGCTTCATGCGTTTGGGTTACCAGAGATGATGGGGGAGGGAGATGAAGGGTTGTGCTGGGGTATATTTGAAATGTCACTTTTCAATAACAACCTGACACTCTGGGACTGGACTATAAATCTTCTGTTCCATGGGTAAGTCTCATTATGTTTAGCTGTAGCACCAGGGTGGGCCTGAATGTTCATGTCAGAATGCACAGACTGGGATGTCTTCCATTGTACATTTGTAAAGACCATGTTAACATTAATGTATATTTTATGTAAGGTTTTTTTTTCTTCCAGTCTTTTGATAAAATGCTAACTAACATAAATTAACCATGATCTTAAGTCATTTTGAAGCCATGCCTAGCTTAAAGCTTGATACAGTTAATTCATTTCTTGGCTTAAAGAAAGAAATCATGATCTTAAAGAGGGCATTAAGTCATCTGAGATTTCAGCCTGTTCATGTGTAAAGTGTGTATGACATTAAAGGGATAGTTCACCCAAAAATGAAAAGTCTGTCATTATTTACTCACCCTCATGTTTTTCCAAATGTGTAAGACCTTTGTTTATCTTTGGAACACAAATCAAGATATTTTTGATGAATTCCGAGAGCTCTCTGACCCTCCATTGTAGCAGGGATGACGTTAAAATAATCCATGTGACATCAGTGGTTCAACCGTAATTTTACAAAGATACGAGAATACTTTTTGTGCTCAAAGAAAACAAAAATAACGACTTTATTCAACAATTCGTCTCCTCCGCGTCACCCTATAGCACCATTTTGGAGAGTATCACATACGTAAACAACATATCCGCATACATACATTGCATACGTTGCAAATTTACAGGTTTGGAACGACATGAGGGTGAGTAATTAATGACAGAATTTTCATTTTTGGGTGAAATATCCCTTTAAAGCGTTTTCTGTGTCCTTGTGTCCATACCATCAGTGAAAAAAGCTGGGTGCTGAAAGTTTGTTTTACATTGCATTTAACCTTGAATAACACTTAAAAAAAAAAAAAAAAATTATTTAAATGGCTTAATCTTACAGTTTTAAAGGCCTGTTCTCACAAAGACGAATGTTGGTCATGAACATTTGGTGCAATATAATCATCCAGCTTCTTTATTCAGATCCATGCAAAAAGAATGGCAGACTGGATGAATGAAAATGCAAATTCACTCTCCGAAAATATGTGGTGCTTATAGAAAAGCAGAAACACCCCAGTTAACCTGGTAAACACAAAGAAATGTTGTGCAACTTTCAGTTTCCGACAAACATTCAACTTGGCGTGAAAAGGTCTTAGAATAGTTCACCCAAAAAAGAAAATTCTGTCATTAATTACTCACCCTCATGTCGTTCCAAACTATCCTTTAATGGTGTTATGTAGGGGGATTCAATTAATTAAAATTGCAATTTTACAGGCACTAACTTGATCTCAAGATTGTTTATTCATGCTAGTCTGAAAATGTGCTTTCTTCACGAAGATATTTTATCCAGCCGCACTGTTTTGGCCGATGTTTTCTAAAACATTAGTCATGCTCATACAAACTGTAAGTAATCATTTGACTCGGGACAGCTTCACAATGCTGTAGAAGTGGTTATAGATGAGAGCTGCAAAGTTGTGGTTAATCAATACCTGTTTTTTTTGTGTTTTTTTTCTCTAGGTGTGAGGTGCAGTGATTCAGCCCCAGTAAGGTAAGGAAGGGGCATGGCGGGTTGTCCACGCCTGAGCTTACCGGGGCTGTTTGTGCTCCTAATCGCTGCATCCCTAACACATGGCCAAAGCTGCCCACAGCGCTGTGACTGTATCCCTCATCAGAGAGCCGTGATGTGCCAGAACAAGCGCCTGGGCTCTATTCCTGGAGGCATCCCGACTGAAACAAGGCTGCTGGATCTGAGCGGCAACAGTTTACGCTGGGTGGAATACAATGACTTGGCGACTCTCTCGAGACTTGAGGAACTAGACTTGAGCGAGAATCTCATCAGCGTGTTGGAGCCTAATGCCTTCTCTAGCTTGCTTAACCTGAGAGTGTTGCGTCTGCGAGCCAACCAGCTTAAACTCGTGCCCATGGGTGCCTTTTCACGTCTCACCAACCTCACCACTCTGGACCTAAGTGGGAATAAACTGGTCATCCTGTTAGACTTCACCTTCCAGGACTTGAAGAACCTCCGAAATTTGGAGGTTGGTGATAATGACCTGGTGTACATTTCAAACAAGGCTTTCCTAGGACTGGTGGGGCTCCGGGAGCTAACCATCGAGAGGTGCAATCTGACCTCTATAACTGGACAGTCTCTTTCCTACCTTCGAGGCCTGGTGACTCTTCGATTACGCTACCTCAGTATCGCTTCGTTGGAAGAGCAGAACTTTCGTAAACTTGGTGGACTGCGGGGTCTTGAGATTGACCACTGGCCCTTCCTTGAGTACATCTCTCCACACAGCTTCCAAGGTCTCAACCTTTCTTGGCTCTCGATTACCAACACCAACATTTCCACCGTGCCTACGGGAGCCCTTCGCAACCTAATTCACTTGGCAAGCCTCAATCTGTCTTACAACCCCATCTCAGTTCTTGAGTCCTGGGCTTTGCGGGATCTTGTCCGCTTGAAGGAACTGCACCTAGTTGGTACAAACCTGATATCAGTGCAACCCTATGGTCTTGGAGGCCTGCAACAGATACGATTGCTCAACTTGTCAAACAATGGATTAGTGACCTTAGAGGAGGGATCCTTCCACTCGGTCAACACGCTGGAGACGTTGCGTGTAGATGGCAACCCTCTGTCCTGCGATTGCCGCCTACTGTGGATCCTGCAGCGCCGGAAGACCCTCAACTTTGACGGAAAGTCGCCTGTTTGCGCCACACCCGTGGAACTGCGAGGAAAAGCACTCAGTACCTTTTCGGACTCTGCGCTCTTTGACCACTTCACCTGTCAGCGGCCTAAAATTCGCAACCGCAAACTGCAACAGCTGACGGCACGTGAAGGCCAGGTAGTGTCTTTTGTATGTCGAGCAGAAGGAGACCCATCTCCGGTCATCTTTTGGATTTCACCTCAGCGCCGACGTATCACTACCAAGAGTACTGGGCGAGTGATTGTCCTACCTGAAGGTACGCTGGAGATCCGTTACGCCCAGGTAACAGACAGCGGGACCTACATCTGTATAGCAAGCAATGCTGGTGGCAACGATACCTACTTCGCCACCCTAACAGTCAGTGGACTGCCACTGGATGGTGCTTTGGCTGCCAATCGCACCTACTATGTGGGAGATCTAAATGACACAAACTTAAACGACACACGTGTCTTCCTAAAATTCACATTGGATCTCAAGACCATCCTGGTGTCCACAGCAATGGGCTGCATCATGTTTTTGGGTGTTGTGCTTTTCTGTTTCATTCTCTTATTTGTGTGGAGCCGAGGACGAGGTCAGCACAAGAACAATTTCTCAGTTGAGTATTCATTCAGAAAGGTAGATGGTCCCGCTGCCAGCGGGGGTCAAGGAGGGGCACGAAAGTTCAACATGAAGATGATATAAAATGGGCACACTATCAGTTTAAAGGAGTTAAACGCACATTATTGTTATTTCAAACTGAAATACATTTCTACATTTCAGTCCTGCATGTGACTGTGGGTTCTGATTTTAAGACACAGAGGGTTTTAATGGGAGCAATTAATAATGCATTTGCTGAGGGGTACTTTCCATCAGCAGCTATTTATAATCTAACCTTACTTTTGGTGTCTTGGGATATTTTACATATTTATTAAGACATTTATGATGAATTACATACTTCTGGCATTACAGCTGGCATTAGGTACCCGTTTTAAACTTTCTCATGCGAGAAGGCCAAGCTTGTAGTGATATATAATGACCAATAAAAATACTACCATGCAGTTTTCTACAGAACATCATTCTAAAATGAAAGTTCAATTATGCTCTTAATATTTCGGAGGTTGTTGTGAGAAAAGTCCAGAATGATTTAGATTCTAATTATTTAAAGAGGTGCTTTCTGCTTGCCAAGAAATTGCCAATGCCCTCAAAAGGTAAAAAATCGTACATTATTGAATTTTGCTTGGCAATTTAATTTATATGCTCAGTAGTTTGTACGCAATAAAGTGGGCATACACTTCACACTGCCAATTTAACAAGGGTTTGTTGTTGGATTAACCCCAAATCTTAGCCTGTTAACCACTTTGTTGGAAACATGAGATGCTAGAAGACTGTTTAAAAAGTTAAAACTGTTTAATTATATCTTACTTAAAAAGTTAGTTGATTTAGTTTACTATGGATACCGAGTGCTTCTATATTACACTGCCACCTTCTTCTGAGTCATGCCCGCATAAAGTTACACACACACGCATACAAAGGTACTGTAGTAACAATATAAAAGCACATTGTCTTTATAAAAACATTACATATTTATCAGCTAAATACCAATAGCCTCAGTATCTAGACTGGGTTTAAGACCTTTTGTATCTTATTGTATATATGACTGTTTTGTGTGTTCATTATGGTGCCCTGTTCTCATGTTCTCTAGTAAATTAATGTGAAATACTTTTATTCAATTTAAAATGTTCTTAATTAATGAAAGATAATGTGTGAAAACTCTTAAAGAGTTACTGCTTTAAAAAAAAAAAAAAAAAAAACTTTCTTTGCATTTTATTACAGGTGAATTTTAGTTGTTGTATGTCTTTGCGCCTCTTCTATGTAAGTGTAAGTGTGTTTAAAAGGGAATGTCAGTCTCATAACTTATTTCATGTTTCAATTTGCATGAGTATACAGTCAAAGATAGCTTTTTGTGCATAGGCCACTGATACTTTGATCCATCCAGGAGTTCTTACGCTTGCATAGTCTGTTTATAAATAGCATTTATCATGAGTTAGAGACCTTGCTCAAGTGCTGCCGCTTAAAATGAAACAGGAAGGCACTTTACAAAGCTGCTCTGCTGCCCCCTAATGTTAAAATACCACAGTTTAAAGAACACAGGGTATCAGTCTCAACCTTATTGCCTTCTACCAATCAAGCTCTATTTAAAGCAAAGTTTAAATTAATTAGATTATGAGCTGTTTTGTTTGAACAGATCAGTTGCGCCCTGTACTGTCTTGTTTTAAGCAGCATTGTATGTACATTGCAAACTGCCAGAATTTGTCAATAACTACTGTAAAACTGAAGAAGAAAAGAAGCTTTTTGATATTTTTGTAAAAAGTCATTTTACAGTTTTATTTAATGTAAATTAAATAAATGGGTATCCACAGCAATTTTATGTTCTGGATAGTTTTATTCTTAAATATGTTAAGAACATTGTTCTTATATTGTACCAATGGAAAAAAAAAATGCTGTTTATAAAAGCGTGTATCTAAGTCCCTGTGTTGGATTTTCTTCTTTTTCTGAATCTGAATGTCATCATAAAGTAATATTATATATGAACGTTTTTGATTGATTTATGTAATGCAGTGCATATATAACCTTTAATGGTTCTCAACTTTTTTTTTTTTTTTTTTTGCAAATGCCAAGATGATGTTCAAAATAAACATTTCACAGCATTTTTTTAATTTAATTTAATTTTTTTTTTGTTGTTCATTTGAAAAACTGACAATTTACCTTTCATTTTTAAAACCAGAACAATAAAACCCAATCAGAGGAGAATAGCAGGTGAATAATGTCAGATGAATATTCATCTTTAGGTTTATATAGGTACCAATCAACTTACAAACCACCAGCCCTGATTCTATAAACAGTTTTGTCTATTTTTTCCTAAAAAGTTTCAACAAAGACAGCCGCTTGTCAGCATACTTCGATTTGGTCCCACAAACTTTAAATGAAATGACATGACAGCTGAGCAATTGCTGGCCATAAGCATCTGGTACAGTCATGTGTGCACAAGAAAATGTCAATTATTTTCTTGTCATGACACTTTTCTACTCATACCATCTGCTTTATAAAACAAAACAAAAAGCTGTCTTTCCTGCAGGATGTAAAAAGCACAGACATGAAGGTAAATAATGGTGTACTTATATATATATATAAAAAAGCTGTTCAAAACAAAAGTAAAATATTTAACCGGATGACCTTTTGACCTTACCTCTAAATGAACAATATCACACAGGTAAGTACAGCATTTTCACACAACAACCCTCTTATTTACATATAAGGGTGTTTCTGCAACTACGGGCACTTTTAAGTCCCAGCAGTGAAATTTTAGATTTATATTAAAATGTGTCATATGATGCTTCATAAATATATTCACAGTGTCATTACACACCTTGACAAAAAATATAATTAATGATTAATGTGATTTAATATAAAATTATGAAGCGTTTATAAGTCCAAACACCATTTTTGTTCATGTTCCACAACTCTGGTCACAATGATGAGATATGTAAAATAAGCTAATTGAATTACAATTTGACATTATTTCAAATGGAATTGTTTAATATACATGTTCATTTACAGCATCTTACATTTTTTTTGTATTATTTACTGACCATTTTTATGATTTTTTCAATTAAATGTGCCTGTCTCACACTTTTGAGTCCTCAACGCAACAATGAAAAAAAGGCTTTTATTATGACATTTTATCAAAGACAAACAAGTCTAGTTTCTGTGGAAACAAAAATTAGCACATGAGCACATTGCTGAAAGATTGGGCCACCTCACTCGCAAGATCCCAAAAATATAAGATAAATATAATCTTTTCTGTGTCAGTATTTATTGTGTTGTCCTTACCATACAGCTTAGTAATTCTGTACTTTGAACTACATTTTAAAAATAAATGTATATTACTGTTTAATTCGTGTATATTAAGATGCTAAGAGTGAAAACTAATGTACTAGACTTTGCTAGCTGCCAATTAGCTGCAATATTAGCAAAATATCATTTCCGCAACAGGTCTTTACCGCAGCAAATTTAGGTGTTGCGGAAAAGACCTTGGTTTACTGTATGTGTTTTCTGTTTCTTTTACTGTTGTTCTCTACAGTAGCCTTTTTGATTTCATAGCACTTTAACATTGTGTCCTTACCGACACAAGATGTCATTACCGCAGCTCTGCTTTATTTTTTATTATTTTTCATATTTTTATTTGCAAAAAATATTTGAACACTTAAGTTGAGATGATTTGCACATTGAAATTGCAACAGCTGTCATAAAAAGCTAAATATGTTATCTTTAGTGTGTATGGAAACAATTGACATCTAAGGTTACTGTCTAAATTTTACACAAGAGAAAACAATGACATCCCCTATTTTGTATATTATTTTTTTATATCAGTATTTACAAAACTGCGCAAAATTTGAAAAAGCTATTGAAATATATTACATTTTTATAGAAATGAAAAAAGATAAAATGTATATAATGAAAGTTATTGTGACGTTGCGGTAGGGCATTTTGTAAGAAGAAGAGTTGAAAAAACATAAAACATAAAAAATAAACATGTTACAGATTAAAATCTTAATGACTCCATGCAATTTTGTAAAATTCATAGGGGTTGATTTTTTTTTTTTTTTTTTTTTTGCAGAAACACCCAAAAACAAAAATAAAATAAGTGTAATTCTAATACAAAATGGGAGTAGTTTTAATGTTTTGATGATGTTATAGATCTAGTCGCCTGTGGCCAGGTATTTTGTACTGAACAGTCTATGAATAAACTGAAAAAGAGAAGTGTTGTGTTTCACTTTCACACCAAAGATGTACGATTTCTATCAATGCAATATTAATATGCATTTACCCATTATAGAGATTAGCACTCTGTACAAAACCAGATAATGATCTGTGCAGGTATTGTGTTTTCAAAGTCTTTTCCATTGGGTTTCCATTTTTAATATAAACTGCACATTGTTGTCATGTCATTGATGGATTTGTGATGGAAGTACTGAATCATTGTTACGCCTACAAATTGTCTAGTAGTGTTGCTGTCTGGAATATTCATATGTTCATGCTATTTGCTCTTTTTCTAACCTATGATATCACTGCAAAAAGCCTGTGCATATGGCAAGGAATGACTCAGACTGAAAGAAAAATGTGTGATTGATGAATCAAGGCTGTCATTAAGGAAGGATGTTTAAGAATGGTGTTAAGAAAGGATGTTTTCAAGCAATCATTTCTTCTGTTAGAGTTGGCATAGCTAGGCTAAGTTTCTTTAAATCAGTCTGTGGATAAAATATAACAATGCCACTGTTTATATCTTTGGTGAATAACAGAAAGAGATGATAATTTGTGTAGGGGAGAGTGGGGTAATGTGAGACATCGGGTAATGTGAGACACCCCCTGTATCTAGGCAATGGAACACATTTGTGGTCATATGACCATTATGTTTTCAAGCCCCTCCCATTTCCCCTTGGCCATGAAAGAGTGGACCTCATGGTGCTGTGGTAAGCATGTTTTTTTCACACAAATTTTTTTTTGGCATGTAAAAGTAAATTTTCTTGCTGTCAACTTAATCAACTGTTGTGTCAAAGCAAATTAATTCAGGTAGAAAAACATATATCATACATGTTGATGAACTACCAACATATAAAACCATGTGATGATTCTAGCTGAAGATTAGCCTTAATTGCTAAGAGAGATCGTTTTTTCTAAAATGTGGCAGTGGGGTAAAGTGAGACATGAGGCACAAGTTAAGTTTAGTCTTTTTGACGTTTTGAGTGAAAGAAAGACACCGGAGCATGTGGCGGCGGTGGAGAGGGGGAGGCCGGGGTCTCCGGCGTGGTCCTCCCCGCCCACCCAGTCGGGTTAAAAACCTCTAACCCGAAGAAAAGTCGTAACACCGGCTCGATGAGCCTGGAAAAAAGCGTGACAAAGGCAACACGATTGCCATGAGGATGCGGCAAAGGTATTGGACGTGAGGCGGCAGAGACCCGCAAAAAAAGCTTAAGAAGGATCATGATTGTGACGATGCTGCAGAGACCGCAAAACTCTGGCTCGTCGAGCCTGGAAAAAGCGAAACAAGGATGCGGCAAAGGTATCGGACGTGAGGCGGCAGAGACCGCAAAACACTGGCTCGTCGAGCCTGGAAAAAGCGAAACAAGGATGCGGCAAAGGTATCGGACGTGAGGCGGCAGAGACCGCAAAACACTGGGTCGTCAAGCCTGGAAAAAAGCCTAACAAGGCAGCATGATTGCGATGAAGCGGCAAAGGTATCGGGCGGCAGAGACCCCAAAACACTGGCTCGTCAAGCCTGGAAAATCCGTAACAAGGATGCAGCAAAGGTATCGAACGAGAACCTGTAGAAGGATCAACTAATGCGATGCTGTGGCAAAGGTATCGGACGTCATCCTAACTGATGCAATGATGTGGCAAAGGTATCAGATCTGACATGTTCCCATCCGCGCCTTCATCCGGGGTAAGGCACCGCCCTGGGCGGGTACCCTGAATGGCCTGGCAACCCTGCAGGGACCGTGGGTTTGAAAAACGTTTTTGGGTCCAGCCTTGTCCCGACACTGCTGTAATGATCCTTCCGCAGGTTCACCTATGGAAAACTTGTTACGACTTTTACTTCCTCCAATAGTCAAGTTTGATCGTCTTCTCGGCGCTCCGCCAGGGCCCGCGAGGAGCCCCGGCAGGGCCGATCCGAGGAGCTCACTAAACCATCCAATCGGTTGTAGCGACGGCCGGTGTGTACAAAGGGCAACTTTCAAGTGTTAAGAAAACAAAATGCTTAATTGACCAATCCCCATGATTCTGTTACTAGTCTGACATTAGTTCTGGAATGTGTGGTTGTCAAGCTAGCTGTCAGGATTCTAACTGTTACAACATGTGTTGTTATGGTAGTTTCAGAGTGGAAATAGTAAGTGGATCAGTTTACCCCCAGCTGGTTCACTTTACCCCCTTGATTTCTCTGGTCTGCCTCAGTTTACCCCTAAGCTGGGGTAAAGTGAGACACAAGACGACTTTTTAAAAAACACTCATATTTTCACTGACCTTTGTCCTGAATACATTCTGATAATTTCCATTGCTAGGAAACATCCTGAATTAATGGGAAATGTGTAAATTTTACTGATATATCATTTTAGCTTGCTTAGAGGGGAGCAAATGTAAAAAATGTCTCACTTTACCCCACTCTCCCCTAATTAATGAATCAAGACTGTGGGAATGATGTTGAAGAATGCAGCGCTACTTCTGTTAGCATAGGTAGGCTAAGTTTCTGTAAACTAGTCTTTCGATACAATATGGCATTTATGTCTTTGATGAATGACAGAAAAGAGTGATAAAGGCTTAAACATGGATTTTTAATATGTGAAAAGAAAAGGTGCTAAGAGACTATTAGCATTGCTATTATATGTACAGGATATATATATATATGAAGAGTTCAGATGCAAAAGCCTCTAAGTGCCATCTGACATTTTCTTCTGAAATGAGCATTTTTATCAGGCTAGGGGCCTGATAAAAACGCTCATTTTAGATGAAAATTTCAGAAGGCACTTAGAGGCTTTTGCATCTGAAGTCTTCATATATATCTTAGCAATCATTGTACAAAAATATTCGATTGCAATATCACGGGATTGAACAGTGAGAATCCAAATTTATCAAGCTGTGTCATGTAATTTGTTAAGATTAGCATGATTAGCGAGTCTGTTAGCTTGTAGCTTCTGCTAACACCAGAAGATCATACTGGGTCAAATAATTGGCTAAAATAGATTTTCAAAAATGATAAACACAAGAAAACAACTAGACCTTGCGCTAGAGGATGTGGTTTATAGATGTAAAAGACAAAGACAATATACTTTTAACTTCCTATTTCTTCGTTGGACTTCTCTCCCTTCATCTCTCAGGTGGTTACAGCAGGAAAAAGAAGAAATGAACAACTTTTAACACTAAAGTGAGAGCGAAATGTATGCTAATCCGGTTTTCAACAACAAAAATGCTAAAAGCAACTTTGGTTAATGAAGAAATTTCATACTTATGCAAGATTTCTTTGAGTTAGGCTTGTTATGCAAGTCACTGCATCACTCGATTGCCTTTAGTGGTAACTAGCTCATTCTCCTCACTTTGTGCAGTGTTTTTGTGGCGTAATTTCTGTAGACATCGCGATTGATCATGAACGGTGACTAATAAGTGCTGAGAAACCCCCACTCCACCTTTCTCACCCCTACACGCCACTGAAACTTTGTTTGCAGCCCCCTTTCACACTTACAAACCGCAGCAGCCCCGTGGAGTCCTTCGATCTGTCACCAATAGCGAGCAGCACAACTCACACACTTCCAGTCTCACAACCGTAGGTGGACGCGAAAACGCATTCAAGATGAAAGTAATACTATGATAATAAACTCCGTATTCTGTGTTCTGAACTGTGCTATGTTGTGAACAATAAAATAATAGTCAAAAAGCTGAGATTTTCATTTGCACTTTATTCCAAAAATGATAACATTCTGAAGATCATACAACTTAATGCAGATGAACAAAAGACTGAAATAAAAGTAAATTTAAGTACTCATGTAGCTTAGCTGTTAGTATATGACACTAGCAACACCATAATCACAAGTTCAATAATACATTACAAAAAGTTGCAAAAAAGTGTCTGCTAAATGCATATATGCAAATGAGTGCAAGTGAAATTGGATCACTATTACTATTTATGTATTTTTGCTTATAATCCATTATGATTGCAAAAAGGGATCAATGCTCTGATGATAAAGGGAAGACTTAAGGTAAACCATTTTCAGCTAATTGTAATTTCTGCTTTTGTTTTTAAATCTTTAATACGTTCATATTTCATTAAATTTAATGTGAAGCTAAAAAGCATGTAGGCAAAAGTCAATTACATTCTGTATATCTAAATGAAAATGAGTCAATAACACAAGGTAAAACAGTCGGTTTCAGATTTGTTAATTAGCATAACAGCTAATAGTATGTCAGCAGTTATTGTTGCTAGCATGTTAGCATAGAAACACATTTGTCTTCAAGCATTTAACAAGAACTTAGCCTGTTTACTGCTAAATCCATTGAACAATTCCTGAATGCAAGTGGCACTGAATGCAGTTCAGTTTCTTATGAACAAGTTCAAACGACTATCAAAATGGCTCTTCGCAGCCCCTGAAATACTGAATTTAGAGGTGCTTTGATACCAACAGTTCAGGAGGCTTAACAAATTGTACAAACTGGAGTATGGAGGTAGGTTACTGATGTGAAGAAACCAATGTTAAAATTAAAATGTTAAAAAAGAGTCAGAAGGCATTTTGGCCAGTGATCACAGAAGCAAAACTCCCGAGTTGGTTTTGTTGAGCAGTCAGTCCATATGTCCATGTCTAAAACAGTAAGCTATAAATTGAACAAGAGTTCATCATCATCATCAAAGATCAGCACTGTGTAATTCTTTCAAAAATATATTGTGCAGTTAAAAATAAAACATGAGTTTGAATTAAAACTAGTTTACAGCAGATATACTCTGCAAAGGCACTGCATGTTCATGTGCTGAACTGGTTCATATGCAGTTATTGCATTACATCTTTAACTTTTGAGTAACAAGCAAGCAATTGTTTTCACAGAGGTCCCAGATGACTTTACTTTTTGCATGTACACCTTTCCAAACACAGGTGTTAAGTCACATGACTGAGATGTCACATGACAAGACAAAAAGAAAGTCAAATAAAAGTACAAACATGCTGCCTTCACCAGTTGGATCAAATGATTCTGGAAATATCCCCTCTTTTCAGACTTTTTAAGGTGTGGCGAGTTTCCCTTAAAATCTCATGGTCTCCTTTGCATGCATCTGATTAGTGGTTAACCAGTTACTGTTTTTGGCCTCTCAGACACCCATATTCACATTTTGAGATGCCATTAGTATTATTCTTTGGATTATAATACATACAATATATAATCATGTGTACAGATCCAACTTCTTTTTCATTTCTGCCTTTAATTTGGTTAATAGCTGCTTTTAGGTCTCAAAAGTATCCATTCTGTAGCTCAAATCACTATAACGCATGACATAATCAGATATATAGTTTGAATGCAATGTAAGTTGCTTAAAGCATCTGTCAAATTTGTAAATGTCAGTCTGACACCAGAGGCTAAATTAAATCAGACATAGGTTATTTTCTGAATTAAACAAGTAGGTAGCATTCCTTTGGCTCAAACAGTGGATCGTGACTCTAGCAACACCAAGGTTCAATTTCCAGTGAATGAATGAATGACAAAATGTATATATTGAATGCAATGTAAGTTGCTTTTGGATAAAAGCATCTGCCAGATACATGATCATACAACTTAATACAACTTGCCACAGGGCTCTCAAGTCTCACGCATTTCAACCAGTTCACACGCTCTCACGCCACAACTTGTATTTCTCACTTGCCCCGCTAAAATTACTATACAATTAATAGATGAGGGAATACGGAGGTAAGTTTTCTGCCGAGTTCATAGCTCTCTCGACTCTGGAGTTATACAGAGTTAAATGCCACCTAGCAGCCAATCAGAAGTTAGGATGTTGTTGTTTGCGTTTAAATTACGCGCTTCTGTCGCGAGCGGGTTCGTTACTAAGCAACATGGATGCGCGCGCCCATGGAGTGTCAGTTGGAAGAGAAAGATCCGATGAATGCTGTAGGTAACCCCTTCATTTATTTTTTTTCGATTTTAAGATTTCTCTAGGAAATCACTTGCCTGTGAAAAGATAGTGAGAGCTGATGTTGGGTGAATATAGCCAAATTCGTTCTTAAGTATTATTGATGCAGTCAAAAAAACTCTCCAACTGCTTTGCAACCAGAAGCTTTAACATAGCTTTGGCTTCCTGAAAGGAAAATACTAGAGATGTTATAACAGTTGGTGAATCTGATAAAAGACAGACAAATTCATCCAAATAAAATAAATGGTTTTACATATTTAAAAAAGTTAATATGTAAAACCCAAGTTTTTGCTAGCAGTTCAATTTTACCTATTGTTCATAATTTACCAGCACAAATAGAAGTTATAACATTTGGCAAATCTGATGAAAGACAAATTCATTCTAATAAACTAAAAACATTTATGTATTTAAAAATAAAAAATGTATCAAAAATACAAAGAAATTTGCCAACTGAACAGCAGCACTCAATGTACATACTGTACACACACAGTAGGATTACAGAACTTGTCCTGAACATGTATGTCAAGCTCTGTGTGTGTGTGTGTGTGTGTGTGTGTGTGTGTGTGTGTGTGTGTGTGTGTGTGTGTGTGTGTGTGTGTGAAAAAGAGAACACATTTCAGCTTAGGAATTTTTTTTCTGCTTTGTTTGTTGCACATCTTGATGCCTTGATGACAGGGGTAGGGGGCTCCCATATAAAGCACTGAGGCTTGCCCAAATTCAAATTCAGATGCAGTGTGTTTTCCAT
Source organism: Acrossocheilus fasciatus (assembly GCA_036784905.1). NCBI lineage: Eukaryota > Metazoa > Chordata > Actinopteri > Cypriniformes > Cyprinidae > Acrossocheilus > Acrossocheilus fasciatus. Next base: position 18,714,857 of record CM071959.1, on the reverse strand, counting down.
GGTGGGTTTAAAAAAAAAAAACTAGAAACAGTTTGGCTCTGGATGGAACGCTGTTATCGTGACAGTGCTTTATGTGGGAGCCCTCTACCCCTGTCATCAGGCATCAAAATGTGCAACAAACATTTACAACAGAAAAAAAGAAACATAAGCTGAAATGTGTTCTCTCTCTGTCTCTCTCTCTCACACACAGTTTGACACACATGCTCAGGGTAAGTACTGTAATATATATGTGTACAGTATGTACATTGAGTACTGCTGTTCAGTTGGCTCGTTTGAGGCAAAATTTATTTTTATTTTTGATACATTTGTATTTTTAAATTATATTTTATTTTATTAGAATGAATTTGTCTTTCATCAGATTTGCCAAATGTTATAACTTCTATTTGTGCTGGTCAATTATGAACAATAGGTAAAATTGAACTGCTAGCAAAAACTTGGGTGCTGCAAATATTTGAGTTGCTCCTCCCCTTTGAGTGACCCCTCCCCTTTACATGGGCCCTCCCCTAATCTCACTCCAAACTTTCGCTATAACTTGAGAGCCCTGTTGCCAAAAACATACATAAATGCATTCACAAAGGAGTGATTGTGAAAGTTATGGCAGAGTGAATGGTTCGAGTCCAACTTCGGTCATTTCCTTTTTCTATTCCTAAAATCCTGTTCTCTTTCTCTCACCCCCTACTTTCCTGTCTATATTAAAGATAAAACAAAAATTAGTAGACACAAGTGCGTCATTATCCCAATTCAAGTTTGCCACTTTAAACCTCAATGATGGAAATATTGACTCTATTAATGTATCTCGGAAACTTTATCTGAATATGTGACCTTTTGATCAAAGAAATATATCTTATATCTTCCTGGAATATAGCCAATGTTCAATTATCAAAAATGAATAGGATGACTCATAACTACTGAGTCAGAGCTTGATTTCAATCTGACATATATGCTGGATTTGGAGACATAGATTTATCTCTGTTATCTTTGCGCTGAGAGTTTTGCGTTTTCAGTCTCAGTTTATGGGGCAGGGCGGTGCTGGAATCCGCTGGCACCTGCTGCTCGCCCTCCTCGTCCGATAAGATCCTCTGATTCCCTGGCTGGAGCAGGGGCCGTCCTGCCCAAGGTGCTGCTGCTGGGGCAACGTGTGGAGGAAAGAGTAAAGGTGCAGCTGTAGTAGAATGGAGGCTGGGGAAGTCTAGGAGATATGGGAGGTTTCTTCGTATGGCCATAGGATGCGTAGGCAGGAATGCCGACCCGGGGTGGGTGCCAAGACAGAGGGGTGTTTGTTGGTTCCCCGATAGATTAGAAGCCTCTCTATCTTGCCGTCTACTCCAGTAGAGGTCTTTGTCTGGGCAAGAAACCAAAGGTTGTGGCACCAAAGTGTGAAGCTGAGATAGAGCCCTTTGAGATGGGGAATAGGGCGTCCCAGGGTTAAGCAAACCGTATCGAAGCTTCAGAGCCAACAGCTCGGCTCGCAGACGAGCGTTTTCCTCGCTCAACAAAACCAATCGATTCTCCAACACGTAGTCGTTGACCCTTCGCTTCTCTCGCGAGCGCTTCGCTGCTTCATTGTTCTTGCGGCGTTTCTCCCAGTAGGTTGCGTCTTTCTTCTCTTCAGGTATGAATTCCCGTTTGCGACGCAATCCCAGACCTCTCGGAGAGAGCTCTTCGGCTTCTTCCTCAGCTTCCCACATCACGCGTGAGAAAGCAGACTCCATTGTCACCAGGTATGACTCTTCTGATTGGTTTCGCTCAAGATGCACCTGTTCTCTTTCTGTGTGTGGCGTCTGGAGTTACTCAGATGTTAGTGCCTCTTCTCAGTCATACTGTCACCAGGAGCTTTACCTATAACGAAAGAGCACAGTTATTTCCTTTGCAAGGGGTCTTGTTGGTGTGTCAGATTTCACCAGGCATTAAGGGTGTATATGAAGTAATACGTCAAAAATCCCCTTGTGGTGACTGCTGTTGTTATTGTTGTTGCAGTTGCGCTAGTCAGTTGAACAGCTACACTATTGTTCTGCTAACTAAAAAAAAATAAAGTATTAACAATTATTACCTTTAAAAACTCAAAGTTAAGGACTTTCTTCCAGCTCTGTGTTTCAGCTCTCTGCCTGTTGCCAATCCTGTTGATAGTTCAAAAATGCTTGAGTAATGCTAATAGCAGCAGCTTTTTTGAAGTGACTATGAAGTGTTAATCAAAACTGGAGGCGTGTGAGCATCCTGGCCATGAATACGACCACTGGGGTGATTCAGAGAGGGTGGGAACCCAAGTCTTCCCAACGGGGGTTCCGAAAACCCCCACACTGTCTGATGGGCCAGCGTTTTGTGGGTTACCAGTGGAAGAATGGTTGATTGTGAAGGACAGAGAGAGATTAAGTGAGACCAAACACTATGCTAACAACTGTACAGACCTACTTCCTCTCTGATGTCATTGACACATTGTATTCTGTCTCTACACTGACACTTATAACTGGTAATTTTAGCTTCCTTTCCAGACAAAAGGTCAGATAAAACAATTTCCTTCCACACGATCATACGCATCTCATGTTTTAGTTTTCTAAAGAGCAAAAGAAAAGTTAAACCTTCTGATCTAAACACAGCATTTGGACACTTGAGTCACATTTACAAACGTCTAAATGCCATTGCATATATAGCCTATATATATATATATACACACTAACGTTCATAATGTTATTTTATGTTAATGTTATTGTTAAATAATGATAAATGTTATTTTTCAAATCAGAAATCCTAGAATGTGAACTTTAATTAATGTATTGATTATGTAGTAACTTAAACCTTATAAACTTATTTTTGTGAGTAGTTTCAATTAAAACCATATAGTTTTTCTTAATAATTCAGTTTCTATTTTTATATTTGCTTTCATTTTCATTTTAGTTTAAGTTGTAGTCATTTAGTTTTGTTTTTATTCTTTTTTATGCACTTTTATTTCAGCTTTGGTTTTAGTTATTTCTCAACTAGAAAAAGTTTACTTATATTTCAGGTAATGTTTATTTTAGTACCAAGTGCCAAAAATATTTATTCATGCTTTTAATTTTAGTTAACTATGATAACCCTGCTACATGTAATGCAAGTGTAGATTAACTTTTTAAATAATTTGTCATCCACTGAATGCATATGATCAAAATCTCAACAGTAGCATCAGGGTACACGCAGACCTTCTAGTTCTGCGCATCTTGTGTCTTGTACATCTAACCCCACGCTCACCGTGGTTTCATTTTTCAGTCTTCAGAACCTTTCTCCAAGTTAACAGAGTGTGTTTTCATGTAGGCTAACCACATCCTGTTCATCCCTTTCTTTTATCTGCTCTGCCTTTTTATGAGCTGGAAATCTGGGCTCAAGAGCGTGACAGCGAGGTGCATGTATGCTTACCACAGAGCAAAACAAACAGACTGTTAGGCCAAGCCACGAACCAATGAAACATGAACGCAGCGAAAGAAGAGCATGGTCTTGGTGTGGAGGGGATGAATTGTGGATGCTCGCTGAAACCACAGCTATGAGACCACGCCTGCAATGCGGCGCTATGCTGACCATTGTTAGTGTGTGTGTTTGTGCGCAGTAACTTCACTATAATGTAAAAACCTATTTTAAAAAAAAAAAAATAGGAATTGAAAAATATATATATTTTCAGTGGTGTGAAAAAGTGTTGGCCCCCTTCCTGATTTTTTTTTTTTTTGCATGTTTGTCACACTTTAATGTTTCAGATCATCAAACAAATTTAAATATTAATCAAAGATAACACAATAAGTAAACACAACATGCAGTTTTTAAATGAAGTTTTTTATTATGAAGGGAAAACAAAACCCAAACCCACATGGCCCTGTGTGAAAAAGTGCTTGCCCCCTAAACCTAATAACTGGTTGGGCAACCCTTAGCAGCAACAACTGCAATCAATCGTTTGAACTTGCAATGAGTCTGTTACATCGCTGTGGAGGAATTTTGGCCCACTCTTCTTTGCAGAATTGCTGTAATTCAGCCATATTGGAGGGTTTTCAAGCATGAACTGCCTTTTTAAGGTCATGGGGGCAATCAAGATATTTTTTGCCAAATGTGAGACGAGCCTTTGTATTCTTTTTGGTCAGCAATGGCTTTTGCCTGGGAACTCTCCCATGGATGCTGTTTTTGCCCAGTCTCTTTCTTATTGTTGAATCATGAACACTGACCTTAATTGAGGCAAGTGAGGCCTGCAGTTCTTTAGATGTTGTTCTGGGTTCTTTTATGACCTCCTGGATGAGTCGTCTTTGTGCTCTTGGAGTAATTTTGGTAGGCCGGCCACTCCTGGGAAGGTTCACCGCTGTTCCAAGTTTTCTCCATTTGTGGATAATGGCTCTGACCACGGTTTGCTGGAGTCCCAAAGCCTTAGAAATGGCTTTATAACCCTTTCCAGACTGATACATGTAAACTATTTTGTTTCTCATCTGTTTATGAATTTCTTCAGATGGCGGCATGATGTGTTGCTCTTTAAACATGCTTCACTTTGTCAGACAAGTTCTGTTTAAGTGATTTCTTGATTCAACAGGTCTGGCAGTAATCAGGCCTGGGTTTGGCTAGTGAAATTTAACTCAGCTTTCTAAAATAATGTGGTTAATCACAGTTCTTTCATGATTTAATAGGAGGGGGCAATAAATTTTTCACGTAAGGCCAGGTAGGTTTGGACAGCTTTTTTCCCTTAATAAATGAAATCATCATTTAAAAACTGCATTTTGTATTTACTTGCATTATCTTTGTGTAATATTAAAATTTGTTTGATGATCTGAATCTTTTAAGTGTGACAAATATGCAAAAGATGTTAAAATCAGGACACTTTTCACACCACTGTATATATAATAAATGGATATCATTATGTAAAATAATGTTTAAAATCATTTATACCAAAGTGAAAGTGTGAATGTGGAAAGCAATTGGAAATATGACTGGCCAGTTAACTAACTTTCCTTAAGAGGTACTTTGTTTGTACTCTCAAAATCATGTTTTAAAAGCATAATAAAGTGGTTTTGTTTTTCGTGGAGAGTGTTGATCAGCTAAATCTAATTTGTTTTACCTTGGTATTATTGAGAATTGTTGCTGGCTATATAAATTAATCATGCTTGACTGAATGGCACATAAATCGCTAACTGTTAAAGGAACACTCCACTTTTTTTGGAAATAGGCTCATTCTCCAACTCCCCCAGAGTTAATAAGTTGAGTTTTACCGTTTTTGAATCCATGCAGCCGATCTCCGGGTCTGGCGATAGCACTTTTAGCATAGCTTAGCATAGATCATTGAATCCGATTAGACCAGTAGCATCACGTTCAAAAATGACCAAAGAGTTTCGATAGTTTTCCTATTTAAAACTTGACTCTTCTGTAGTTATATCGTGTACTAAGACCGGCGGAAAATGAAAAGTTGAGATTTTCTAGTCCTATTAGGCTAGGAACTATACTCTCATTCCGGTGTAATAATCAAGGAACTTTGCTGCCGTAACATGGCCGCAGCAGGCGCAGTGATATTACGCAGCGCCTGAAAGTAGTCCCCAGCTAGGTAACTAGTTATAATATAGCTGGGGACTACTTTCAGGCGCTACGTAATATCACTGCGCATGTTACGGCAGCAAAGTTCCTTGATTATTACGCCGGACTGGGAGTATAGTTCCTAATCATATATGCCTAGAAAATCACAACTTTTCATTTTCCGCCGGTCTTAGAACACGATATAACTACAGAAGAGTCAAGTTTTAAATAGGAAAACTATCGAAACTCTTTGGTCATTTTTGAACGCGATGCTACTGGTCTAATCGGATTCAATGATCTATGCTAAGCTATGCTAAAAGTGCTATCGCCAGATCCGGAGATCGGCTGAATGGATTCAAAAACGGTAAAACTCAACTTATTAACTCTGGGGGAGTTGGAGAATGAGCCTATTTCCAAAAAAAGTGTAGTGTTCCTTTAACCTTTGCTTTTGCATGATGCTTCTTCCACACCACTAGGTGTCAGTATAAGTTTAAATTCAAAACATATAAGTTCAAGACAAGTTCAGCATATAAGTTTGGTATAAGTTTAAGTACATTTTAAACAGATGCAAGAATAGATCCCCACAAATAGAGCACTGCAGGGATGACGTATTTTTGTAGACCAAAACCTGGAGACGAGTTCGCATTTAGCACTTCCGTTTCTATCATGCTGAACACAAGGTTTTGTTTTGTTTTGTTTTAATGGGTTTTTGCTTAAATACCTGAAATAAGGTCTGTGGTGAACACAACCTCAAGATATTTTCACAGTTTATTCAACTACATAAAACACATCAGTTATACCCCTTATTGAAGCTTAAAAAGGCAGGTTACTGACAAATAAATGGGGCTACAGATGCTGTCAAGGAAAAAAAACATCATCATCCCAACAGTTTAAATTCATCTACTCACTTTGTAGTCACTTTCTTGTTGGTTTATACCATTCGTTTAGCTTTTTACTTCAGATAGTTGTACTTCAGGCTTCAAAATGACTAATAGTTGTGTTTATTTGTGAAGATGAACGAAATGTATAAGAATCATAAACTTTTGTTGGTTACAGAGTTTATTTTCTGAAATAATCTGAAAGCCAAATGGATCCTATTGGAACAAGGGCAATGCTAACTTATGGGTTGGCCTACAAAAAATGTCATCACTTCATTACATTTTACTTTTAGGTTTATTTATTTATTTAGCAGGCACTTTTTATCCAAAGTGACTTGCAGTGCTTTAGATCACTCGTAACTTTTCAGTATGCAAATATTATAGGCCTATTGTCGGTTAGATTTTGAATATGATAAACATTGTTTCTATGCTTATATAGATTGATCCTTGATACATAAACTACCATGGCCATTTTACATTTTCTCATTGGTGAATGAAATTGTTGCCCCTTAAAACCCATATAACTAGTGTTAGCTTGCAAACAGGCTCTTTTTTCTTTTTTTTTTAATAATTGTGTGGGCAACAGTGGTATGCTAACCACAGTGACATGCGGTTCTTCTCCAAGACTAACCTAATTCTCTTTATCAGTCAACATTTCTTAGTGATGTGTCAGAATAAAAGACTTTAAGGTGTCAATGTGTTAAAGGGCTGGTGGGTTGTTAGTGCTGCAATTTGAACGGTGTTTGCATGAGCCTTTTGACATCGGCAGCGTTCCTGCTCTCCTATAAACACGTAGCATCAAAATTGCAGTCAAATTTCTCACCTTTTATTTCCGATATTTGGTTTGGTTTCATCTAAGACATCTGTTTATGATTATTGTAGCCTGTTTATTTTCGGCCAGTCACTGGAACGTGAAACTGTTGTGAATTTTACATAAGTTGCTAACTTGCGGATTGGCATCTCGCAAGCAGTTTCGACTAAATCTCTCTGTTGCTAATTATCTAACAGATTTTGAAAACCATCCTCTGGGGGAATGTAAATTTGCAATGGGCTTTGCTGGCTAATTGCGAGAGGTTTCTGTTGTCTGCCAGCCTGCTAATGCGGACATGCGCTCATAGGATATGCTAACAGTTTAGGTGCGGTGCTGGTGACACACGCTGTGTAGCTAAATATACCCTGTGCCTGCTTTGTCGCTGTGCCACAGATATACTCACACATGCATACACAAAGAGAAAGTCAAAAGAGGTTGTTCACATGCTTTTCCCCTTCCTGTGTTGAGTATACAATGAACAGAAGTTAGTCAGAAAACCAGAAAAGCTCTTGAAATACAATATGCCTTGCAGTGTAGCATGCATAAACATAAAAACATCAGAATGACTCTATCTTTCTATCTCTATATATCCTAAGCCTATCACAGACCATTCAATGGTGCCACTGACTTCCTCCAAATAGTATGAACCTATTGGGGCAAGTTGTCACAAAACCTGTGTTCCCAGAAAACAACGGTCAAATTTTTCAGTGGCTTTTTTTTGTAGCTAGTGCTTTTGGGGCATCAAATACAGCTTTTGATGACTGTAGATGTATGATGGTCTCAAGGCCCCCAGAGGCCTCAGTCAGACCTGCACCTGCTGCTTACTGACGCTCTAAGTTTAGATGGTGCTTTTCAGTAACAAACTCTCAAACTTCTCCTTTTTAACAACCTATCTGTTGGCTTTCCCCTCACCACCTGCTGCTATGTACATCCTGGCCTACAGTTTTAACATTTTATGTATTTTTGTCCTCTATTGTTTTTTTAAACGAGAGGCTCAGATGTTTTCATAGAAAATAACGTCTGCTAATATATATTTTTTAACTTTACGTTTTTTTTCCTTGAAAGTATACAGCTGTATTGCATATGTTCAATGCTGTTCATTTATGCCAGTTTTATATAGTTTATTTTGTATTGATCAATCCTGTGGAGTCAAAGACTATGTTGAAAATCTGGGATTCAAAGTCAAATTTAAACCTGGAAAGGTTTTAGGTTTTCTAAAAAAAAAAAAAAAAAGAGAGAATAAATAACAAATATGAAAGATTATGCATTATTTCTACTCAAATAAGTCCATTTGTGGCATTAATCCTGAGAACACTTCTGAAAGGATGATCTTTGGAGCTCAAATCATGCTGGAGAACATGATTATCAGGTTTTACACAGACTTGCGGAGTTCATGCACTATTAAACATTTTAGCTTTAAATTTTGTAATAAAATAATGCAAAACATTATCAGTTTTCACAAGTGGGGTAGTCAGACTTTTGGACCACTGTTTGTTGGATGGGAATTGCAATTAAATATCTTTAGCACAGAATGCAGAGAGAAAGATGCATACTTCAAGCCACAGCTACATCAGAGATGCCATTTAAGACTTTGAACATGTTTTGCAGCAATTGTCTTATCTAATATTCCCTTGAAATCATTTTGATCTTCAAGATAACACACCGCACGCCCTTTCAAAATTACCCACATTTACCAGACTCACAAGATCCTTCACTCACGTTTGAAGCTTTCAAAAGCTGAAATTCTCAATATTTGGAATGTCTGCAGGGATTTTACATTTACAAATGCAATTTGAAACAAATCAAATGCAGTTTTGCACTTTTGCAAGACAATAAGGCCAAATAATACCTGCTGTGATGATTGAATGTTACACGATACAAAATATATTCAACACTATTAAAAGGGTTATATATGCAGAGTTGACCAAATTAACCTAAAATCAGACTGCTTAATATGTGTACTGACTTATATAATATACTTGTTTCATTCTGAGATTAGGAAGTCTGATGCTTGTAATGGCAGTAAACCAAAGGTTATGTTCGAAATGAGTTTTAGTTACATTTAGTTTTGCACGTCGCCTACCGCATTCAAGCGCCATGAAGCATTTGCACCTCAAACTACGAACATCTGCATATCAGATGCGTTTTATTTTACTTTTAATGCAAACTTAATGCAAGAAAGCTTTTAAGATCGCAAGATGTTTGTTAAAGTAAGGCCAGTGCAGTCTTTTCTTATTTCGCTTGATGGTGTGACATCTTGAATTTCAAAGGAAGTTTGCTTATTTTTTGTCATTACATTACCTTTTCATAACTGTGTTAAAAGCTGACCACTGATGGACACACAAATGCCGCCGTTTCTTACCTTCACAGCTTCTCACAGTTCCTGAAGCCTTGTTGGGTCACCCAGCGTTGACATCTCCAAGGATGCTCTTCATTACTGGAACCAGCAGACTCTCCAAACTTCAAACACTTGTCTTGTCTGCGTGTGACCTGAGTGTCTCACCTGCCTCGCAGCGTTGATTAAACGCTCTCCTCTCTGACTCGTGGCTTCTCTTTGGTGTGAAGTGTGATTAAAAGTTAGAGGCTGCCTGTTCGCCTCTTTATGAGATCAGCCCACAAGCCCCTGTCTGTGTCTACTTCTTTTAACACTAAGCTGATGGCTCTACTACACCATGGCCCACATGTCCCTTACATACGTTTATCAGTGGGTGGGTGCGCATTTATGAAAAAAAAAGGTCAGATATGGAAAACCATATCATTCTGATGGCCAGATACTAGTCTACACTCATCCTTGACTGGGTCCTTGCTGTCCAGCTTCATTTTCAGCCATTAAATAAACTTACAAAGGCTCTAAATTTAATTTTAAGGAATCACAAAAGTCTGTGCTGTTCTGGAAAGACCTAAAATCCTAGATCACCTTCAAAATGGGCACTTATTACCCATGGTGTAACCACTGAAATCACCTTTAATACTGACAATAATGGTCAATTAATATGCATTTTTCAATGACAGATTCTTAAGTTCTTAATCTTGTTCACACCAGCCATGAATATTGTCACATTACTGCTAGCTACTCCTTTCAGATCAATAACTTCATAAATGTTGTCATAATTCTGTTTTGCTATTTTGCTTGGCGTTTTTGTGATGTTACCACATATATAACAATAAAAAAAGACTATATTGCCTCATATAACTAGAACATCATACATAGATTAGCTTTGTCAGATGGCTAATGTGAAGGGTTCGACTAGTGTGCCTTTCGTGTGTAGCCTATATTTTCAAGGACAGCGCGCCCCCTACTGGTTATTCTAATAGATGTCAGAATTTCATCCATCTGAATTTTAGTAGAAGGTACGTAAATCTGTGTTAAGTTCCTTCAACTCTAATTATAAAAATGAATAATTAATCATTTTACCGATCAAGAAGGTATAGTGCGGTTACGCGAACGCGTAAGCTGCGGAAATACAGAAAAATACCATTTTAAAATTTTCTATGAAGTTTCATATTGATTAATTGTTATATAGCCTAAACTTATTATAAGTTAAGCCTTTATGAGCGAGTGTAGACGATAGAGGGCTTTCAAGAATTCACTTTTTTCTTAATTACATCGACGGCCGCGTTTGTGTTTGAAAAAATGAGGCTCTCCAACAGTTTTGGCCTGTGTATCAATCTGAGGAACCCTAAAAGCTATACCAAGTATCTTTACATTTTTGCATAACATCTATATAATTGACTTTTTTTTTTTAAATTATTAAATCGGTTTCCATTATTAGAATGAAAAACGAGACTTAATTAGCCTATTAACAATTCGGTTCTATTGCATACAGCACTGTTGAGCTGAACAGTTGGTCTATTTACACCTTTAAATTTGTCTTTATTCTACTTCACACACTCAACTATATGTACATCCACACACCAGAAGTGTGAACATGTGGTTTGACAAGCCCGAGTTCAATCAGATATCAGACAAATTTACCCCAGCCTGAAACCATCTTCATTGTGATCATGTTTCATATTTAATCATGAGCATTTTAATCATTCACTTTACAAATAGCCCATGTATTAGAAGGTAATAATTTATGAATACGTCTACACAATTACTAGCACAGATGTTTTCATTACACATTCTACGTACGCAATACTATGAAGCAAATGAAACTATTTTTAGTTTTGTTGTTACTTTGGTTGTGTGTTGCAGCAGCCACATAATGTTTTTCCTTTAGATGGAACATTATGGACTCATAACAGCTTCAGTTGCTTTCGATGTCTTGATGTGTTAGAACCAGTATTTCACACAAGCAAGGTGAATACTAATAATAACTTCCATGAAGCAATCAATGATGTGCCTGTGAGAATACATAGTGGAATATATAATCAGATATATATGCGATAAGCAAATAAGGGAAATGAGAGTAAAATGTTTAACTATTTTTTATTACAAGTGGCCACATATTTGCAGAATAAACATTTTGATATTATCCAAGTCATGGTTTATCTATCATTTGCTAGGCCGTATGGAGAGATCAGCTTGCACATCACTACATTAAGCACAGCTAATACCTTAAAGAAATAGTTCACCAATGTCTTTCCCTTTCTTTCTTCAGCAGAAGATATTTTGAAGAACTGTTGGGGTCCAAAACCAACACTGGACCCCAGTGACTTTCACTATATGGACAAAAAATACAAAGACATTTTTCAAAGTATTTGTGCCCTACAGATGAATGAAAGGAACATTCATGTTTGGAACAACATGTGTGAGTCTACAGTTCGTTTTTGGGGCTAATGACCCTTTTTAGCAGGTTATTATTACAATGAAAAACTGTTCAGGCAGCGTTGTTGCTGATTTAAGAGTTCTCCGGGCAAAAGATTCTTCTGAGCTGTCCTGAGATCTCCGCAGACAGCATGCTGTACCTGCTGTTGAAGTTCCACAGGGATCTTGCACCATTACGAGATCCGTCTGTGTCCCGTACGGACAGAGGGAAGGACAGCGGCCAGTTGGGATGAAGGGGAGATGGACGCAAAGACGACGATCCCCAAGATAGCATCTGGTTGCTGTGCTGGGTGGCAGACTGGCTCAACCCAGGCAGCAGCTGAGGAGGGGGTGGTGAGGCCGCAGAGGCTCTCTGGTCCGGAAACAGTTGTGGGTGGCTTGGTGGGTCGTTGCTGGAAGAGACCTGTGGGTGAGATGCTGTGTCTGCCTCTACTGGGTCAGCTCTGTTGTCCAAATGGCTAATCTGTGAAGGTAGATTGGCACTTTTAGGAGGCACCCTCAGGGGCGAGATGAACGGAGATGAGCCGTGCCAAGAGTGGTACAGCTCTGGAGCTTCTGGAGCATTACCGGTAGGCAAACCCCACAGGGAAGGCTTCAGATGGGATGCAGTGGGATAGTGGAAGGGCACCATGGGATGATTGACATCCAGACCTCGCCCAATCCCCATGTGATACTGCAAACTCAGCACCTCGGCCCGGAGCTGGGCGTTCTCCTCGCTCAGTGCCATAAGTTGCCCCTCCAGCATGAAGTCGTTGATTCGTCGCTTCTCTCTGGAACGCTTGGCGGCCTCGTTGTTCTTCTTCCGTTTCACCCAATAAGATGCGTCTTTTTTCTCAGTAGGAGTCATCTCACGTTTACGTCGTCTGTTGGAAATGAGCGGGTTGCGGTATGGCTGGAGGTGGAACAGTCGTCGTGCCAATACGGATGAGCCGGTGAGTGGCAGAAGCCTTCTCAGACTTCCAGGGTCGTCTTTGGTTGTCAAGATCTCGCCTGTGGAGGAGGGAAGACAAGCGTCTGCTAGATGCTTGGGACTTCTCATGGTACTCATTGTTCTGGAAAGATAAAGAACTTTATCAGCTTGGCCAAACCAATACTTTGATATAAAAAATTTTTTTTTTAAAAAGTATCACTTTTAGGCTTGAGAACGGCAGAAGTCATAAGTGTTGGTTTTGCTGTACTGATGATATTAGAATTTAAGAAGAACGGTGCGAAAGCTCAGGATTTTCCCTCTTCCGTGAAAGAACTATTAAATGCAAGTTAAATTCATTACCACTTATTAGCGTTCATAGTGCAGTTTCCTGTCTGAATGAGGGTAAAAATAGATGTGAGAAGCTTGCTAGCCTTACAAGGAAACATACTGGGCAAATCCTAATTTTAAATTAGCAAAATAATTATATAGTTTGTGATAAATGCCATATGCTCAATTAATCATGATGTTTGATTGGATCTAATGCATGCAACCTTGATACGATCAATTTTTGAGGTCAACCATAAAAAAAGATCTTGATTTGCTAAAAGCAAGACGAAAAATTTGTATGTCATTTGAAACCATTGCCTATCTGCAAAACTGACATAACATCAAATGCTGGCTACTTATGAATACGAAAACTGCCTCAGCTTCTTGCAACAATCCAGAGTTAAACTACTGCATGATTTGCTTTTAAGTATTTTAAATTTCGCATAGCTACAGAATACTAAGTATTATGTATAAGTACTAGTTTGCAAAGCCTTAGCCGAGGAGAACCGTTACGAGAAAAAATTGCTTTACCTTACCTTTCGGTAACTGTCACAGGAATGATGCTAGAAAGTGTAGATGAATTAAAGGACCTCAACTTAAAACTAAAACTCTTTGGCTGGAAACATGCAGACAAACTCTGTCAACCAATGGCAGTCAAGGTGGCACATGTCATCTGCACACAAATGCCTATTGCATGAAAGGAGCTATAGTAGGTGAGGACCACATCTTCCTTCCTTAGATATGGAGGCGGAGACTTGCGAACAAGTATCTCAAACCAGTGGTTTGAGTTATGACTCACTTTTTTGTTTGTTCTACTTTTAAAAGAATGAATAAAAGAAATTATTGCTGGCGCACTCAGCATCTTGATGTTTTGTTTTCATTTTTGTTTACGCATTGTCTTGCGTCCAGTGGTTATCCATGCATTAGCTCTTCATTTTAGTTCTAAACTAAAACTGAAGCTTTTTTGTTTGAATTGAAACTCACACACCATTATCTGTTCATGACATTTTTTTTTAAATGTAAATTTTATTTATACATTTATTTTTAATGTCATTGATGCCCTGTGAAGTAACGATCCCACACTTCAACCAAACTAACACATTAATTAGATTGGCCAAACATACAGCGTGGATGTATGTTCACATTGAGGTTATTTTTGCCATAATTCATAAAGCGTATGCTAGTATGGGTATATGTGTATTATTATGTGTTTTATTACATTCCGCTTTAAATTGTACTAAATTATGATTATAACGTGTAAAATGCAAACAGCATAATTTAACGTAATTATTCATCATTTCCTAGTAAACCAAATTCTTCAGAAATCGCTAGTGTCATTCAACCAATTATAAGAAGTTGAAGCTCAGTAAACACCGAAACTGAAGATGGTTATGATCATGTAAAACAAACTCTCAATTGTGGCTAAAAAGAATAGATTACTAAGAATGACTTGCATGAAAAAAAAAATAGAGGTTTTTGCAGAGTTTAGGTATGTCAATTGGGACTGTCCTTCCAAATTTCCGCAGAAAATGTTTTCGTGTTCTAGATTATGACTAAATCTGTGTCGCTATGAAACATAATGCAGGTGCGTAGCTTGCACCACAGGGTTACACAAACTTATTCAACTTCGGCCTGTGGCAGTTCCACTGCCAACCACAAAGAAGTAAAAAATAAGCTAAAATATTGACTATTAAATGCATAATGCAGGAAAAATATGATCTGATGAATGCGATGTTGATGCATTGTTGCCTCATTTATGAGAGTAGTGCTGTGCATCACCTGTGGTTGCAAAACTCTGGTTTGAAGAATTAGCCACACTTGACATTTTAAGGCTGTGTCTTCAAGAAAAAATGGGCCATGTATCGTTCACTAAAAAACACAAGATGTTGGTGTTCAACAGGTGTTGGATCATATCTCAGGCTTGGGGTCGCAGTGGTTGCGAAGAGTGTCGGTGGGGTGGCATACCTGTTGGTGTTTACCGGTGACTCATCGAATAGCTGTTGGATCCCTCTGTGATTTTTTTTTCTTCTTCTTCTTCTACTCGGTGACTCATAACGCCACCTCAAAGCTCCACAGAACTCAAATGTTTTAACGTGGGACATTTTAACTGTAGTTCAGATGTACCGTTTTGGTTACCGCACTCAGCCCCCTCACGTGGTGCGAGCATTCATATGCGCAAACACAGTTCGGGCTTAACCAGGTAATCAGTCCTAACATGTGTTTGTTAAAAATGTAGATAAAACAGCATAATTTTCAAGTAATGGCGCTGCAATGGCGCGTGTAAATGAGGATGAACGCTCACCGCAGCTGGCGCCCATTGAAGTTTGAACTGTCAGGCCTCACCTTTTGCATACAGTTCAGCTGCGTTGTTTGTCAGTACAGTAACTCCAATCACCCCTGTTTCTTTCTCAAGTGAATTCAAACCACTTCCTGTCTCTGAGTCGTCAGTGTTTTCTCCTCACAACGACCTCATTTTAACTAGCCCCTCTCCCGTTTTTGACTCGTTCGTCGGAACAGAAACTAACGCAGCGATTGCAGAGCAGCAGACAGGGGTATACCCCAAAAACCTCATTTGAGGCCACCTACTCACTTCCCATAAAACAAATGATTTTGCTGATATTTTACATTAGATGTTGGGTTTTTGGAGCGCTGATGCCATGACGTTATCTGCACGCCTTTCATTCATTGGCGTATTTAGTTCAAACTCATGAGGGATGTTGAAATCGTGAGGAAATCGTTGTTTAGGATGGCAAGGATAGAAAGGCCTAGGAAATGGTGATGGTGAGACTGACTTCTTCAAGTAAGATCTGCGGCATTTTGCAAGAAAGGCATCCAGTATAGATGTTTATGTGATGAATTCAAAATTCAGAAATTAGAGCTTCTGAAATCTAAAAATGTTGTAAATTAGCTTATATAGATATATGTATAACAGAGTTTGCTGTTGTTCAAAAGTCTTGGATTTTATTTTTACTATTATTCAGCAACACTTAAGACATTTATAATATTACATCCTGAAGAAAACGAGTAATAATGTTGAAAATTCACCATTAGGAATAAATTACATTTGAAATATTTTAAAATATAAAGGTTATTTAAAAATGCACTTTTTCCCAATATTGCTGTTTTTTTCTGTATTTTTGATTAAATAAATGCAGCGCAGGTGAGAATAAGCGACTCAAAAACATTAACAAATGTTCCTTGACCTTTGACCTCTAAGACTGATTGAGAACCTTTCAGCTTTTCTCTGAGCATCTATCAAAACAAAATGCTCAAAAGTTGCATAGGCCATAAAAATGTGAACCATAATGTCTGGATGTTTATTTATGTATTTATTATTATTACAAACTAACTGTGTTTTTGTAAATGTGAACACACACTGATTTATTTTTATTTTTAATATAATTCTTTCTTAAAATAGTAAAATTATCAAAGCTATAACATCACACTAAAGAAAGTCTGGAAATTATGTCACAACAAAAAAAAAGTTAAATATACATAATTTTTAATTAAAAAATATATTTAAAGGCTATATACTGTATCAATAATAATAATATCTTATATTTGAGCTTGCATAAAGTCGACTAAGTTTTTAGATTATCACTGCACACTCTGTTCATTCTCAAACAACTAAGCTTGAGGTGCATTCTGGGATGCTTTTGAATTAAAATTGCAGCTTTGTAATGAAAATGATACATATATGCACCACTTGTTTGTCTACACAGCTAATTTCAAGAAGCACCAAATGTGTCCAAACTTTAGACTGATTTAGTGTACATAATTGTCAAAATGAAATATTTTAAAGGTTTTTCTCCATTAACGTTGAGTACTGGGTAACACTTTATTTTGATAGTCCACTTTAGACATTCTACTAACAGTAAGTAACTTTGCAACTCGTTAGAGTATTAGTAAAGTGTCTGCTTAATATCTTTTAACACTTTATTTTGATGGGTCCACAACTGACTATGAGAAACTTTGCAAGTATATGTCAACTTATTCTACTAACCCTAAACCTAACAGTCTACTCTGAGAGTTAGCAGACATGTAGTTGCATATTAATGAGAAGTTACTTATAGAATGCCTAAAGTGGACTATCAATATAAACTGTAACCGAGTACTCAAATAGAAATATAACACACAGTGACTACAATACCATTCTCTGCTCTCAAGAAGGCCACATACGCGTGTCTACAATATGCAACCTGTGGTTTTGTCTTTTCATGCAATTAAAAATATCCACTGTGTTCTGATTGATTTCAGATCACTGCTACGGTTTGATCGCAAGGTCATGGCCATTGACAAACCCTTCACTAGGCCTCCATCAGCACCTGTGGAATCGCATGCGGTGAGGCTTTCAGAGCGAGATATGTGCACCCGCTGCGGTTTGACAGGCTTGGAGTAACAGTTAAACTGTAATGGAGCATTGCCAATAGCAACCTGGTCAACCGGTCACAATGGCTCTGCAGGTCTGGGTCTCCTCTCATCTCGCAAACCACTCTGCATCTGAGAGAGGCCACGTGTAAAAATAGATGAGCTTGATAGGACTTGAGACGCGTTATCTCACGCACACACATGTATGTGCAGTCAAACCTCCTACACGGCTTCGGCGCAGCCCACCGAGTTTTGATAGCCTAAACGCAGGGGCCACCGTAAAGGGGAATCCTTTCATTTGAGACCTTAAAGGGGTCATGATATGAAATGAGGAAGATTGAACCACTTTGGGCCTTGATAAGGTCTTGCAGCAGGAGAATGGATGCTAATTAAGCTGCAGTGTCTTTGGCTGCCACTAGATGGAGCGCTAGTTGAAGAGCATTGAAATAGGAGCTTGTGTGTTAGCGATCCAATTAAAATTAACAAATAAATAAATAAATAATAAGCAGTATATATCACAAATGTCCTCGCTGTAGTTATCTGAGAGATATCTCTTCATTTGCACCTTGTACAAGCCGACGGGCCAGTCTTCTTCACACCTAATGCAGTTCTCAGACACTTTTAGCGCTAGTAAACTTCCTGGCTTAAGTTAGATTGTTGTGGCATATCGCTGATGTGTAAAGTTATATCTGTTTCCATGAAGCAAAAAGGAGAAGTGAAAACGATAGATGACAACAAAGACAACAAGATTAAGGCATAATAAAACATCATCTTCTCAACTTTTCAGTCCGCTGTGAAGAAACTTTCACATTTGAATATGCTTCAATGTAAACATGCACACACAACCCTGTTGAAAAAAACAGCATATGATGGTTCGGGTATGTTTTGAAGCATGGCTGCTGGTTTGAGCTGGTTTAAGCTAGTTCTTAGCTGGTCATGTGCTGGTCCTAAGCAACTAGCTCCTGGTCAGGACCAGCTCATGAAACACCAGCTTATACCAACTCAAACCAGCAGCCATGCTTCAAAACATACCTAACCAGCATATGCTGGATTTTTCAACAGGGAATGGCTCGAAAAATATCGGCCTGTAGAAAAAACACAATGACAATATTTTGAAAAAACTAAAAAAAAAAGAGTTATATATACCGGTATACCGGTATATAAAAAATACAGTATAAAATATATGATCAAATATATAATATATATCTTTTACCCTTTTTCAGACATCTGACTTGAAGAGTAATAGAAGTTGGCAATGCTTATCGTTCTCTCTTTTAAGGACTGTCTGCAAATTTAGTGCATTTCTGCCACCTACTGAGCTGTATTAGGGACCACAGACACCATACATTATTACATAATATAAATTATATACACAACTTTGTGATTATTAATAGGCTATTTAGTAGTCTATTCTTTTTATAATAAACAGTCAATAGTTTAGACACACTACACTGCAATTTCTTCTTAAATATTTTGTTATAGACACAGAAATTGTGCATACTTATGAATTTCACATATGTGTGTATGTAGATATATACTTTAAATGTACTATTTGATTTTTGACACTCCCCATTGTCTTGTGTCTGAGGGGAAATCTGAGGGAAATCCCTTTTGGAATTGTGTGTTTATGTTTAATTCTGTTTAAGGAAACCACCTATAATTCTTTCCCTTTTCATGTTATTTCTAGCAGTTACGCAATAAGTAAAATTCTGTCTTAAAGCCTAAACGTTTACGTTACGCAGGACCATTTTAATCTGCACTCAAAAAAATGATTTTTTTTTTGCTTCTTGTTCAGTTGAATGAATTACAATGAGCTGAAGTAACATGATTACTGAAAATTTTGTAGCCACAGAGAGTTTGATTGACAGGCGATCTGACCAATCATAATGCCGAATCTGCCATTTTGTCCGACAAACAAACCAGACAAGAGAGTAGATTAACGTTAGTTTACTTGAACTTGACTGAAACAAGATAACTTCTGATGTTCATTCATGTTTATTTTGTGCTTTAACTAGTAAATACGAAAAGATGATTGGTTGTTGAGCTGCTTGAAATGTAGCGCGATCGGTCGCAACACATTAAAGAGCCACAAAATGGTATTTATAGTTTGAATTTCTTACAAAATGCCAAAAACTTTAAAACTGAGACTTTGTTTCATACCAAAAGTAACCTGCTTTGTCTTGTGAGAACATGGTGTGTGGCATGAGAGCGCCATCCATGGCTCACCGGATGCAGCAACAGTAACGAATGGGGGCGGCTCTTTGCTAATTTCATTGTGTTCACGCTATCTAACATATTCAAAATTGAAGTTTACATAACTACATAATGCTGACATAAACTGGACAGTGGATCTCTAATTCCCAGCATGCTTTGCAAAGGACTGCATTTGGAGAATAAATTCAAGGTTTCAGGGACTTTTATGTGTTTTTCAGTAAAGGGAAAGTCATGTTAAGTGAAGGGTTATGTGTGCTCTGCATTTAACCTATCCAAGTCCACACAGAGCAGTGGGTGTGTTTAATTAAACCTTTTAACCAATTAAATTAAGTAAGGGTAATGAATTCATTTTATAAATGTGTGTAATCTACAAAAAACATAATACAGAATGATGTGAGGTTGCATGAACAAATCTGTACAGTCACTAAACCGCTGCACTGGGGCAATACAGTCAATAAAATGAGTTATGAGTTACAGTCAGAAATGTTTAGTGGGATTTTGGGGATTTTTTGATCATCCGCTAAGCAAAAAACAGTATGATTGGTTAGAAAAACAACCTGAGTAAGAACTGAAGGCTTAGTGATGCAATGCACTTAACTTGACCTTGAAGTGATAAACAAATTATACATAATATCAACCATGTTTATTCATCAAAAATACAATAATTAAATGTGAAAAATAACCTTTTTATTTGTGAGATTTCTTATTTTGTCCTGTCATATTGCAGAAGGGTTAATGAAAGAGACATGCTGCTAACATACTTTAAATGAGACTTATGCATTACAGGTTACATGAATGAGAACTGTACTTTACCTGGGTGAGAAGAAGAGGATGTGATGTGAACCGTGGATCTGCTATCAAGGAAGTAAAAATGAAAATGTTTCCAGCAGGTGAGGTACATTTTTCACTGCTCATTTAACACTTCATTTAACTAGATCTTTAGTAATGTATACCTCTAATGCAAATGCATCATTGCAATACATACATATACAGCTACAATATTTTACAGTATTTTACAGTACTTTACAGTATTTTTTGGGAATACACATGTGTTATTTCAATAGCATATTATTTAATAATTTTCAATAGGTGAGTCTGTGAGGCAGTAAAATACTGTTTAAATATATGTCAGTGTTTATAATAAATATGTGACGTGGCATTTAGTGTATCTGATTCAGACAAACCGACACATTTTATGAGAATATGCAAGAAGTGGGAGGTTGCATTAGAAAAATTTAAATATATAATTCAATAATACATAGCCTACTTGAAAGTGTTAACACATCTAAATAATCCAAGTACCATTCTGTATAAAATCTTTTTAGTTCACAAACAGCATATGAGATTCTCCATCAACTGTGGGTCCAAAATATGAATCATATAGACAAGCATAATGTGGAAAATGAAACTTCTGAATGTCGTGAGAGCTTGTCTTTAACCCTTCAGGTGATTTCAGGTGGGAAGTTCAGGTCAACAGCTGCTTTGAGTAGTCGTGCTGCAAATCTTTCCGATGTTTGCACCGGAGCCGTTAATTATGGTATAACTTTAACTTTTTTTAGGTCATACTGACCTGGGAAAGTCACTAAATTATATTTATCAAAAAATACTGGTCCTAAAGTGTTGTTGCCATGGTGTAGAGACACAAAAATACCCCTGACCTTTCTTCCCCATAACCTGTTAACAGTTTCAGTGAGCGGAAAACGCTTTCATAGTTCTTGTTGTGGTCATGCAGGTTTGAGAATTTAATTTTCCTAACTGTGATAAAAGGTTTTACAAGTTTCCTATAATGTTGTTTTCATGTCAGTTTGGATTCACTGATATTGTAGTATAGCAAGCATGTCATACTGGCAGACATGTCAACTTCCCAAAAGTGTTTCATGTCAACTAATGTTATAAAATTAATAATGCAAACCATGCTGTTTCTTTGAAGACAGAAAAAGACTAATTTTATATATATATATATATATATATATATATATATATATATATATATATATATTTCAGGATAGCTTACTTCAGTTCTTTCTCAGCATTTTTATGTATAGCCTACAAATAAAATTGTTATTATCATTTAGAAAAATTAAAAAAGTAAAAGTGCCTTTTACAGAATTTCTCAGATGTTCACAAGCATACATTAGGCATTGATTAGACATACAAAGGAAACTTTTAGTCAATAGACTACTTTCTATTCTGCAACCACCATGGCACGGCATGTCACCACACACTAATGGCAAATTAAAACCAAGTTTGTCCTTATGAATCATTTGCGTAGTGCCTAGTGGTTAGATTACGGTTACAGGGGGTGTGAAAATATGCTGGTTTGTGCATTGTGTTTCATTCAGTCTGTTCCTTTATTCGCCTTGGTTTATCGCAATTGTGCTGCTCCTAAATGTTCTGTTTATACGTGGGTTTAGAAATCCGGCCGTTGGTGTAGAAAGTGGAATTGTAGACCTTTCATCCGTCACAACCTCAACCAACACTATTTTCAGATAGAGCTACAATGTTGTTCTGTCAGTGAACCACACAGTCTTTACTTTGGAGAAACATATGTGGGTAAGAGCATCTCCCTCTGGCCAAACACTATAACTGATTGATTTCAACTGATTCTTCACACAGTATTGAATGCAATTGCAAATAAATAATGTATATAATTTGAGTAAATATCCAAACAGCCTGAAACGATTCGATATTTCAATTTAAATGTCTGTTCTGGGAATATGTAACTCAATATTACAGATTTTTTTAAACTACTGTAACTTTTTGATGTCATGATAGCTAAACGCTTTCGTCTCATTGTATTGTGTTCATTTAGCAAAATCACCGCTGAAGTCTGTTGCAGATATGATATTCATACATGCATATAACTATGGTTGCAGGGCCACAGTCAACTCTACAAGGAGGAGCCATGCTATAAAAGTCCTGCCCAAACCCCCACAGACCCAACTGCAAACACACAATCATGAGTCCACACACAGTTAGCATCACATAAGCAGAGATGGACACAAATACATCAAAATGTATTTAAAATAAAAATACAAAATACTGAGTGGAAAAATGTATTTAAATACAAATACAGTATTTTGTATTTTGAAAATACACAAAGTACATGTGAAATTGGCCATCCAGTGAAGTAACACTATTAAGGTCTCTTTACACCAAGAATGATAATTATAAGGGTAATTATATTGGTGTATTCTAAGTATACAATGCAGTTGTGTCATCTGTCACTTTACATGCTCAAGCTCAAGCAGAAATAATTCCAATTGGCTCTCAATGTTTTTATTATTCATAATTTTTTGTGCGGTTATGGTTTTAGTTGTGGTGTGCTATCTGCTATTCACTTAGATTTAGGATGTACTCTGATCCATGCTTGAGTGCGATTGACCCCCAAAGTCACAAGTGTGACTGCTCTGTACCGTGTCCAGTGTGGTTCGTTGAACCCTTGAAGAGGTGGCTCGGGTGTGGTACCCATGTAGTGTGACCGCTAACTGCGCTGAAGCATGGAACAGTTAATGTACTATTTTTGTATGTGCTATTATTATGACAGCAAAAATCTTTATTACTACTTGGATATCACACTTTTCAGTTCATTTAATTTGAGTACATTTAGGTTTAAAATGGGTCTGGTTCTCATCTTATTGATGAACAGGTATTGTAGTTTGCGATTAAAGCTGCAAATTCCACCATTAACCTCAGCTGCCTCTGTAATAATTATCTGGGTCCCACTTTATATTAGGTGGCCTTAACTACTATGTACTTACATTTAAATTAATAATTTGGTACAATGCACTTAATGTGTACATACATGTTCTTACATTGTACTTATATTGTTAATAATACCTGTATTAATTAATAAAACATCTGTAATTAATCTCTGTAATTACATTTATAATTACACTGTTGACCCATCCCTTACACCTTAACCCACGCTTAAACCTACCCATACCACTTAACCTGTCCCTGACCTTACCCGTATCCCACCTCAATAGCAGCAAAAGTGTTTTGCAACACAATATGAACACAATGAGTACATTGTACTTATTTTTTTGATGTAAGTACATAGTAGTTAAGGCCACCTAAGTGTGACCATTCTCTGATATCCGTCTGTTAGCGAAAGGACAAGTGTGCTTGGGTTTTAGTACAAAGCAGCTGTGCCTAGTGTGAGTATGCCCTAGAACAATTTTTTGAACTTTATATCTTTATTATTAGCATTATAGTTATGATTAAAGTTCAATGAACACATTTGATTAGCTGGTTGATAAAACCTAACAAGACTGACTAGTGCTAATGCGATGTTTTTTTTTTTTTTTTGCAAAGCACTTGAATGTGACATGCTTGTAATCAGGACTTCTGAAATTGGGAGTAGAAAATTTTGATAGCACACGAAGGCAGTATTATTTCTTATTTCCTTACAGGAATCCAGAAAATTTCATTACCCAATTCTAGATGGAGTCAAACAGCTGCAGCTCACATGCATGAAAGTGGCATGTTTGAACTAGTTGATACAGGAAATCAGCAGTCTAATAAAGAGGTTGATTGGCAAAACGTATTTTACGTATTTTGAAAATACAAAAATACTAAGATTAAATGCATTTAAATATAAAATACATTTGATTGTTTTCAAAGGTTAATACAAAATAGTATTTTGTATTTCAAATACATATTTGAAATACATGTATTTGAAATTCTGCCCATCCCTGCAAATAATTAACTAAAAGCAAACTTATTAAAAATTAACACTTGAACATAAATCAGCGTGATATGAACTACCTAAAATGATGGAAAACATTATTGGGAAAAATCAATATGAAGTGTAATTTGATTGTTTAGTTTGGCTCACATCCCATTGGTTTACATGAAGAGGGCGGAGTTAATGACCTATACTGCAGCCAGCCACCAGATGGCGATCGAAATATTTTATCTTCACTTTTCAGGATGTGTTCGGAATACTGCATCCAAAACGGCATACTTCCCTATTATATAGTAGGTGAAAAACAGTATGACACAAAAGGTTCATGCTTTTACCGCCCCAATATTGGAGGATGACTTATGTATAGTCGCCAATACATTCGGCGAAGAGAATGACAACAAGTGTCTTTGTGTTCCCTCTTTACTCTGTCATTGGTTTGCTTTTATCAGTTCCATTTTTTTAACAGCCAATCAGAGTTCTTGTTCTCATCGACGAGCTCCGCCACCAATTCAACATGGAGAATTGACCAGAAAACAGCTGACGGCATCCTACTAGAGCCAACAATGCAGAAAACACTAAAAAAAAGCTAAAAGCCAACTGACGCTCAAAAACCACCCAACATTGCCTGACGGCCGACCATCAGCTTGGTGTGTCCCGAGCTTAAAAAGGGATAGTTTACCCAAAAATGAAAAGTATCTCATGATTTACTCACCCTCAAACCATCCTAGGTCTATATGACTTTCGTATTTCAGACGAGTACAATCAGAGTCTTATTAATATGTCCTAAAGCTTGGAAGAACCAGGACATTCTTTAATATAACTCCGTCCGTACCCATCTGAAAGAAGAAAGTCATATACACCTATGGCTTGAGGGTGAGTAAATTATGGGGTAATTTTCATTTTTGGGTGAAGTATCTCTTTAAGACAGTCAATTCCACTCATTTAACTGAAGGAGGGGTCCAAAGTTGCAAAAAATATACAAAATTACATACAGTTGCTTACAGTTTTAGGTTTATATTGAAAAATTCCAAGGATGTTTAGATATTTTACAGAAAAACAAAATGTTGTGCAGTTTTATGATTAATATATTTAAAAAGTATTTTTCATTATGAAATGATCATTTCAGTCATTAGAGCAAACTGTGGAGAGATTATTGTCTAATTGTCTCATGATGGCTGTCTTATGTCTTAACATGATCATTATTCTTCCAACTGCAGAGACTCCAAGTTCTGTCAGGCCAATTCTGAGCTGAATGGAGGTCAAACATGGGTAAGCAAAGACTAATCTAAAATTATCATATTTTTTACTTAAAATTTCCACAGTGTAGATTTCGCTCTGGCTCAGTTCAGCTTCCTTCGCAGGCTGCTGCTGGTACACGGGCACTGGTCATACTACCGCATCTGCATCCTTCTGCGCTATTTCCTCTACAAAACCACTGCTTTTTCTCTGGTGCACATTTGGTATAGTTTCAACAATGGCTTCAGCGCTCAGGTAGAGCAACTAGGTCACTTAATCCACTTTACACCCACCGACTCCAACCACACTGCAAAAATATCTGCCATTACAGTCAAACTGAGATACGTTTGAGATGTACTGTAACATGTTTGAAGGAAGTCAGATCATTATCAGTAATCAAGATTGAAATCCAAGCGCGATGACTGAGACCGGATAAGCTGTACACAATTATGTCTATTTTGGGCAAATTTGTCTAATTTTATGATTTGTGGGCATAAAAGATGATTTGATTTGGTAAGTTGTAGTTTCAATGACATGATGATCTATTAATTTATTTTAAAATACTTCAAAAAGTGCAGTTTAATGATTTGAATACACCTAATCTATAATGAGCATGTTTTTAATTTCTATATTCAAAATAAAGAAAGCGATACAAGTGTCCTGATACCATAATACAGAGAGAAAAAAAGCCTAATTAAAAGAACAAAAATACTAAAAATAAAACCTTAAGTAGTTTGGCACAATGTTGCATTATTGTAATTTTTCATATATTTTAAAAATATTAATGAAAATAAACTTCCTCATTAAAAAAACTCATTAAGAAAAGTTATTGAAACTACATCCTTATTAAGTAGGTTAAAATTTTCAAAATGTTTTATTATTGTCTTTTCTTCATCATCATCATGTTTTTTAAACAAATCTGCTTAATATTTAAAAAAAACTTTTGACTTCTTTATGACAAAGTAAGGCTAGTTAAAATGCTATGTGGTGCAACCAAAAATGTAACAATATTTATACATTAATAGTTCATAATATTTATAAACTTTTCATCATGTTAGTATAAATATTTACATTTATATAATTGAAAAAATTTAAAAGAATTCGTTAATAAATTAAAAGCCTTATCGGCGCTGATAGCCTTGTGGGCAGTGTACTGACATATAGCACTGTTGCGCTATGGGTGTCCCGAGTTCGAACCCCAACTTGAGGACCTTTCCCGATCCCACCCCTCTCTCTCTCCCACTTCGCTTCCTGTCAACTCTAAACTATCCTGTCACAATAAAAAAAAAAATGCCAAAAATAAATTTAAAAAAGCCTCATTAAAGAACAAATTAAGTAGTGAGGCAAAATGTTTTATTTTTGTAATTTCTGTTACTTTTATTGTAATTTTATTTAAACAAAATTGCTAAGTGATTATTAATATTTGAAAAATATTTGACACTTTATTACAAGGCAATGTTAGTTCAAGTTAACTGCTGTGGTGCAACATTGTAATACATTGTAATAATTCACAATATTTATAAAACAGTGTACATATTCATATTTATATATTTGAAAAAATATTCTTATATATATATATATATATATATATATATATATGTGTGTGTGTGTGTGTGTGTGTGTGTTTATATCTTTTTACTTGATGGTTACACCACATTATGTTGATTAAATTTTTAACTCTTCTTGGTATCATTTTTCAAAAGTATATAAAACCAGCATCAGTAAAGGAGTACAATTCTTACCCAGAATTTCGCATTGTGTTTTAAACTATATTATATATATAAAAAAACTCCTTAGTGTGTTCCTATATGTCATTGTCCCTATAATTCTCAGTAAGAATTCTCAGTAACTTTTCTTTGTACATAACACGTTCTGACACAATTTTTTGTCCTTTTGTCTTTTCCCCAGTCTATATATGAGAGATGGTTTACTAGCCTCTACACATTAACATACAGATCTTCGCCTATGTCTGGGAATTTCCACTGTCAAAGTAACTTGATTCACGAACCCATTTGATTGCATACTTAAGTGAACATGATCGACGGCCACAGCATTTACATTAGATGACATGCAACATCTATGCAAAAACTGAATCAAGAAACTCATCCCAGTCTGGAAATTTGGTTTCTAGTTTCTCCTGTCTGTTCTAGGTTACAAGACCACATTTATTGTAGCATAATTAGTTTAGTGTAGTTCTTTCTATCCATACTTACTCATACTTGTTTTCTCAAACCTCTTTTCCTTACAATTGTCGTGAACTTGAACATATTTCCCTATCTCTCTTCATTATTTTGTATAGTAGGCCTACAGTCAGAACACATGATGTTTGGCTTACTGTATTTGTGCAGCTCTCGTCATCTCAATAGTCAATTTCCTTGCCACAAAGCTTTAGCATGTTGTAGGTTTATTAGCTATTCTCACAATGTTTCTTGTCTACATATCACATAGATCCACATATAAATAAACTGAGTTGCAGTTGCGTTTTTTGTTGAGGTGCCTTTCAGCGATGTTCATTTTATATGCGTCTTCCTCAAGGGAAAGGTTTTAGAAAGTTAATCACCAAGAGTTGGGTTCCCCTGCAGTGCCCCCAAAGGACAGGAGAATTACAGCAGATTGTCTGAAGAAAGAAGAAGATGAATTGTGGTATTATTAATTATATTGATAATTAATGAGTTTGCAAACTCATGTACCATGGTTAAAGGTAAAGCCAAGGATGTTGCATTGTGGAATATAGTATTCCTCACAGCGATTGTTTCTTACTGCACATTCAGGCAAATCTGGTCCATGTAGGTAGAATATTTGCATATTATGCACAGTGTTGACACTGCATATGCAATATAATACGAATGCTATTCTGAACACATGCAATCATGCTCTTTCCATGAATTATAGATCATCCCTCTGATTCAATAATAGCACACCCTTTATGCTGTTTTGACAATAAATGACTGTTCTCCAGCAGGATGTTTTGATGAAAGATTGTTTTATTTAGTTATACTTTGACATAATATCTTCCAGTGATTATATAGTTTTTTTTTTTCGTTTTGCTAACATTCCCACCAAGTTATGAAAATGTTGTTGTTGTTTTTTTGACTGTTCTCCAAACGTTCAAAGTGTCCAGTTTTAAAATGTTTTAAAAATGAAATGTTATGGTGATATTATTTTATTGTTTATTATTGTTATTAATTTACTTTTGATTTTTTTCAATTTACTTTCTTTTTCTTTGAATGTTCTTTAAAAAAACATTAAATGAGCTTCCAGCTAAAATGTTTCAGAAAAAAAAAAAAAACTTTCCATGACCAATGTATAAATAATGTTTTTCTGTTAATGTTTTGAGAACATTATTAAAGATACGAACGAACAGAACAACATTTCCGATAATAATTATACCTAACGCATCACTCTGCTGTCCTGATGAAAGTTTCCTGTCTTATTTACTTTTGTAAACCATGTAATAATCTGCAATAACAACCAGTGGCATATATACTTCATCGCGCTATCCAGCGATCAAGTAGGCTTGATAATATTTGTCGACCATCGATCCGCTGATCCGGGTCCCTGAAACTAGTGCCACTTTACTACAAAGGCCGTTCACACTTACAGTGCGTTTCCACTACAGCGTCAAATCGTCAAAAATTTACGGCAGAGCTAGCCTCTTAAAACAATGTTTAACGTGTGTTTTCCTTTTCAATTAATTTCTGTTGAGCTTAAACGCTCGCGCGGTGTATTATGGTATTGAAAGCGGCGCGGAGAAAGCGTTGAGAGCGGCTGAGAGCGTCAAAAATGTTGGGCATTGCTCGACTTTATGCAAATATCGAGCAAAAAATGCCGGGTAACAACCAATCTCTGTAAAAAGCGTTTAAGCTCAACTTCCATAGGAATGAATTGAAAACGTTTACAACACATTCCTATGTAAACGGTTCTGTTTCTTGTAGGCGCCGCAGTAAAGTCGGGTGGACTGTGATTGGCTGTCGATGCTCTTATCATTCACAGTTGAGAAAAACATCGTTCTGAAAGTATTTCCAGCAACATCGTTCCTCTGTTGTTAGTTGTGGTGGCACTCTATTGAATTTATCGTAATTAACTTTGTACTTAATAATGGTCCTTACACCACAAACATTCGTTCTTGAAGGGATCTAATGGGGCCTAGATATAGGCCTATTGTTTTTCATAGATAGGCTACATTAAAACACAAACTGCTTTCTCTTTCCTGCCCTGTTCTCTCACATTACTCGTCGTTTTTTCTCTTCTCCTCTTATTTTCCCACCTGTGCTGCTGCATATCGTGTTCCAGCCCCCTCCTTTACCTGCAACGAATTTGCACAAATTCCCCAGCCGCGCATTTGAGAGGGAGGAGATCGGGAGAGGGAGGAGATAGAGCAGGAAAGAATGAGGTTTGAGAGGAGTTTATCCTTAAAAACAACATCCACAGGAAAAAAAAAAACGAAAGCGCGAGAAAGAGAGACATGATTCAACAAATGCGCTAAAGTATCCATGCAGCTCAAGGGTTGTTTGGCGCGAGGAACACCTGGAACTGTGATTTACCTGGATGAGACGCTGGGGAGAAGAACCCTTGGGGATCTGCTATCAGGGAACAAAAAAACAGTAAGCAGGTAAAGTGGTTTGTAGGTGAAACTCCCAAGTGTTCACAGTTTAGCACTTTGTTTTGTTAATCTAACATGGCAGTGAGTGTTACTGTGTCTTCCTCTGGATGGAATGTGTCGTTCCCAGTTACCGGAATAGGACAGGTGATGCTAATTTAGATATTCCTCAGTGTTCACATGCTTGTTTATATTTCATTGTGTGCATTTACGATGTCATCCAGAAAAATATGAGTATGAGTAAAAGTATCCAGAGTATCCAGTGGTGTGACAGCAATATATATATATATATATATATATATATATATATATATATATATATATTTATGCACCAGGTGATAAATAGTATTGTAAAAAAAATTATGAATTTATTCATAAATGTATAGTTATGTCGCATGTCATTTGATTAATACTTTTTAAATATTTTAATTTATATTCCTAAGCAACTATATATATATATATATATATATATATATATATATATATATATATATATATATATATATATATATATATATATATATATATATATATTATTAATAATAATAATAATAATAATATTATTAGTGTATTTTGTTCTTTTTGAAATAAAATTACTTGTAAATTATATATTATGACATTTATATACGTTATAATAAATCTGCTAGTTGTGAAGACTCTCGCTGTCTATTTGTTTCAGATCAGCATGGTAACAGTATAATGAATGACAGATTTCATGCGACTGGTCACTGCAACTGACCTCTGTTAATATGGGTTTCATCCTTCATTTCCAGAACAGACTGTCTCTGTGCATTACTCTGTCATGGCTGATAGCAAGGCAGAAAGAGGTTTGTATTACTGACTTGTTTATCTTTCAAGCAGCATAAACTGTATTTGAAGAGTTCAGATGCAAAAGCCTGTAAGTGCCGTCTGAAATTTTCATCTAAAATGAGCATTTTTATCAGGCTCCTGTGTTTGGGTTCAGAAATTTTACTCTAATGGCAATGTATAGGTCCCTTTCTATGCAATAAAAGTGAAATAAGTGAACATAAATATAGGAGCCTGATAAAAATGCCAATTTCAGAAGAAAATTTCAGACGGCACTTAGAGGCTTTTGCATCTGAAGTCTTCATTATTTAATCATTTCAATAAATTCATATTCCTTTATATGCAGTGATCCAGCTGGTCCAAAGCGAATTGAACTGAAAACTAGGATGAAATGTAAACTATATAATTTATAATGGCATAAATAATATCCTTGGCATTATTATTATTTTTAAATTACGTATGCCCTTAATTTACATTTAATATTTTCTTATTTAATGGTAATAGTTATACCAGGCCAAAATCTGAGTATTTCTACAAAATTCTGAATATTTGTATTTGTGGACATTTTTGGAAATTGATTTGTTGATTTTTTTTTTATTTTTATTATTATTATTTTTTTTATGAGCTTAAGGAAAAAATAAAATAAAAAAATATATATATATATAAATAACATTTTTCAGTGTTTCAATGTTGTTTTTGTTTGTCATGAAATATGGAAAAAAATTGCATAATTTATTGTCATTACTGTAATTTAAGTGTCATTAAAAAATATGATTCTTTAGTCTCCATAATTGACACATTGCATGCTAAAGTAATTACAGTAGGAATTATCTGTAAACCACTCCAGAAAATTATGTATTAAATGTTTGTATTAAACAAGCATTTAATCAACATTAAATGATTGTAATAAATGTTTTCATATTACTCACTTTATTTATTTAGCAATACATTTATTTGTGAAGTTTTCCATCTCAAGGCTGAAGATGAACTTTGGGTGTGTGTTGTTTATTACTGACAGAAAAAAACAGTAGTATTTCAGGCACACAATTAAAAACTTGTGTTGGGTGGGTTTGTCTCTTATGATGAAATGTGGCTCAGAATTTCTTGTAAAATGATTAATTTCTAACTCTGAATGTTTTGGATGACATGCTGTTCTATTATCTTTTCTCAGGAATCAAATGGGAGGTTCGAGCCAACGACCGTCATTTTCATCAATCCTGTCGCCGCAGATCTTTCTTTTGTTTCCGCTGGGGGCGTTATGCTGTATGTGAGATACGTTTTGATTCATGTTGTCTGGAGAGAAGTAGTTATGGAAGCATTAAACAACATTTGATACCTTTGGGCTGCCACACATATGTTGATGTTTCCAGTGGTGTGACAGCAAGTACCCAGTTTTATTCATTGTTTATCACTTTCCTAATGGGTTTTGTTTCCAGGACAATATGGTGCGAAGCTACAAATACACACCTTTGACCTTTTTGCCCCTTAACCTGTATGAACAGTTCCAGCGAGCAGCGAATCTCTTCTTCCTACTTATTGTGGTCTTGCAGGTTTGTGGGTTTTGTTTCCCAGTTTTGTGACAGAAAGATTCACGATGCTAATTCATGTTTAAATGCCAAACCCAGTTATTTGACTAGCACATTTTTCCTATACTGAACTCAAGTGGCCACCTTGAACTCATGATGAATGAAACATGCTCTTTTGCAAATAGTGAGTCAAAAACACCTGCTGTTTGAAAAATACTTTTACATAGACATGGCTAAATACACCCTCTGTTACAATAAGTTAGATAAATGAGAAATCATAAAAACATCAGTTAGATTGTATAGGGTAAATATTTGAGTTTCGATTCATAAATCTTGGAGTACTTAACTTAATACTGGCAATGCTATCTTTTATTCTTGACCCCATTTGAGTCTATACTGGAACTGGCATAATAAATTGGCTCTATAGTACACGTTATATCTTCAGTTTTCCAGTATAATCAGCCCATATTGTGTAAATGTGCTCATATTTTTATGTTTACAAATATGCAAATGCCTGTAGGCTATAAAGTATATTTTATAAAGATCTTTGTAAGCTATGTGATCATATGTGACCACATATGTAAATCTCATATAGAAATTGAGATTTATACATCATCTGAAAGCTGAATAAATAAGCTATAAATTAATAAATTGATATGATAGGACAATATTTGGCTGAGATACAACTATTTGAAAATCTGGAATCTGAGGGTGCCAAAAAAATCAAAATATTGAGAAAATCGCCTTTAAAGTTGTCCAAATGAATTCTTAGTGATGCATATTACTAATCAAAAAAACGTTGTTTTGATATATTTACAGTAGTAAATTTTCAAAATATCTTTATG
Source organism: Acrossocheilus fasciatus (assembly GCA_036784905.1). NCBI lineage: Eukaryota > Metazoa > Chordata > Actinopteri > Cypriniformes > Cyprinidae > Acrossocheilus > Acrossocheilus fasciatus. The sequence continues at coordinate 18,681,369 of CM071959.1, read as the reverse complement.
GAATATGATCTTTACTTAATATACTAATGATTTTTGGCATAAAAGAAAAATCTATAATTTTGACCCATCCAGTGTATTTTTGGCTATTGCTACAAATATACCCCAGCGACTTAAGACTGGTTTTGTGGTCCAGGGTCACATATATATGAAAAGATTCACAGTTCTTCAATGAGTTGATTGGAAATGGTGCAGAATGTTAAATGTTTTTATTTATTTTACATCATTTTGTTTCTTTGTTTTAAAGTTTTCAAACTATTTACCCAATACTTTGTTGGTGATTTCCAACTTGATATTAATAATATAATAGTAATTAATCAATATTTATTAATTTATTGTATATAATAATCCAGTATACGTGTATTTAATTACATATAATTTATTAATAATAATATTTTGAAGTAAATGTGTGAATATCCATATATATATATATATATATATATATATATATATATATATATAAAATGAACATTCACACATTTATTTCAGAATATTATTTTATATATACATATATGTAGATGTATAGCACATTGTACACACACACACACACACACACACACACACACACACACACACACACACACTCACACACTGTATATATAATTCTATACATTTAATAAAAGTGTAGGTTTCATATTGTAGGTCAATATTTTTGTATGTGTAGATTTTGTATGTGCATATTTGTGTGTGTGTTTGTGTGTGTGTGTGTGTGTGTGTGTGTGTGTATATATATACTATATGGACAAAAGTATTGGGTCACCCATTTGTAATGAACAGGTTTGACTACAATGATAAGATATTCTAGAGAATTGTGTGCTTCTAATTTTATAGCAACAGTTTGAACAGGACTCTTTTCTATTCTAACATGACAATGCCTCTGTGTAAGGCAAGGTTAAAAAAGAAATGATTGCTTTAGTCAGTGTGGAAGAACTTGACTGATCTGCAGAAAGCCAAGTCTTGATCCCAGCTGAACACTTCTGGTGTGACTTTAAATGCAGACCTTGAGCTAAAAACACATCACCAAACACCAATGACTTGTACATATTGGTACAGTCATTTTAGACACTTCCAAAACTGTTGCAACAAAGATGGAAATACAAGGTCTGCATTTGTTCAGCTGGGATTAGGTCTTGGCTTTATACAAACCATTTACTTTTTATTTATATATTTTTAATCATATAGGTGGAAATTTATGCTGCTTTGTGCGTCTTTCATTTACAGTGTGTTCCTATAATTGCAACCATCCCTTGGTACAGCACTATGCTTCCTTTGCTGTTTGTTCTGCTTGTGCGTGGGTGTAAAGATCTAGCCACAGACTTGGTGAGTCTGTCATTCTTGTCATTCTCTCAATCAATGCTTTTAATCTACTTTCACTTACATAGAAGTTTAAATACCAGCCGTATCTCACTTTTCAGCCATTTTCCCTTCACTCCCACATCTGTCTATAATGCTCCCTCTGCTCCCACGTCTCACAGGGCCGACGACGTAGTGATGCACAAATTAACCGGCGCCCTTGTGACATTCTCACTCCTGAGGGGTGAGTAATGCTGTCAGGGGCTTGAAAACTCAGAATCAAAACAAACACATCATCATCAACCGAATTTAGATTTACAGAGAATCTCTCACTTAAAAAGTCTTCCTCTTAAATATCTCCCTTGCAGCTTCAAAACTGTTAAGTGGAAAGATGTACGTGTTGGTGACATTCTCCAGGTTCATAAGGACCAGATCATACCTGTGAGTGTGTGTATCTGTGTTTCCAACCCAGCAGCCAAAAAATGTATTTGGACACACAAGTCAAACTTTTAAATATGAATTTCATTGCATTAGATACCAATACCAAACTTCCTGATCTCATTTGTGGTCTCAAAGTGACATTTAGTGGTGTTATGAAGTTATTTCCCCACTTAAGATTAACTGAAAACAAGTTTAGCTAATGCTAACAATCCTAAAGTTTGTTCTGTTGTTTATCCCAGGCAGATTTGCTCCTCCTTTGCAGCACTGAGCCACACAGCCTTTGCTACGTAGAAACAGCAGACATCGATGGGTAAGAGCAAAGATGGGTACAATTTGAACCTTTAAATTTATAGACATTTTAAGAAAGAAATTTACCTGTTAAGAGTGTGTTGATGGTCTGTGTAGTTAGATGAGGTGCCTTCGACAGTTACAGATCTGAAAAACAAAAAGGCGGGAATAAAGAACCTTGAACTATTTCAACAACAACAAAAAAGGATTCTTCAGGCTCATATGGTTCCAAATAGAACTGTTACTATGTTTAAAGAAACTTTAAAGAAACATACCATGTTATGGAAAATTAGCTCCAGTGCTAATGTAGCATGTTTGCATTGTTCTTACACTGTATTATTCTGCTGTTTCCAGAGAAACCAACTTGAAGTTTCGCCAGGCTCTGAGTGTAACTCATACTGAGCTGAATGGAGATTCAAATAAGCAAAGCCTGGAAGCTTTTGATGGTTTGTATGGACTCGCAAACATTGGAGTCATTCATTTGTGACCAGAAGATAAGCTTCCTATTCATTTCTTTGACTCTTTCTTTCTCTCTCTCCCTCTCTCTCTCTTTCTTTTACCTTAGGTATTGTGTGGTGCGAAGAACCAAACGGTAACTTGCATTCCTTCAAAGGTGAGTTACATTGGAAAGGAGAGCGCCACCTTCTGGACACAGACCATCTGCTCCTCCGAGGAACTGTGCTGCGAAACACGGACAAAGCTTATGGATTAGCTATATACACAGGTAAATAAAATCTGTGCTATTTGTAGCCTAAACACTACCAGTCCTGTGCAGAGCTATTGTTTCAAATGGCATTGGTTGACAGATGAAAAATTAAATGTTTTTCTTTGACCATAACAGGCTCGGATAGTAAAATTCTGCAAAACTGTGGAAAACTGAAACTGAAGAAAACTCAAGTGGAAATACTACTGAACACAACTGTGTTGGTGGTAAGAGAGAGAAAGAAACTGTATAGCTTAAAATTAAAAATATTAACTTAAAATTTGCTTGAATAGCCTGAATAGTAGCTTTTTTAATTTAGTGATTGTGTAATCACTCGTTGACCTTCTTAGCTGTATATAACAATTCAAATCATATGCAAATATCATATATATGTAATTGGTTAGAGTGATCTTACTATATTTGATTAATTGTAGTAAGAAATACTTCTTTATTTTTTACTAATTAATTTTAATTATCAAAAATATAATTGTGAAGACAAGTAAATAACCTCCATTCCTTTTTTATTTAGGTTAATTTTGTTGTGACATTTTTATGTGTATGTATGTATTATAAATTTAATTTTTTTATTTAGAAGTGATTTTATTTTAAAAATGTATTTATACTATTTATTTTAATTTTGTTTATATATTTTAAAGAGTATGTCTGAAAATGTTCCCTATCTAACTCAGTAATTATCATGTTTCAGATTCTGCTGTTCATGCTAACAACAGCCCTTCTCCTGGCTGTGGGCGCTGGGCTTTTTGAGCACAGGTTTTCCTCTCAGTACGACGTTGTCTCGACCTTGCAGCGTGATTCGTCTCCTGCCTACCTGGGCTTCCTCACCTTCTGGGGCTACATCATTTTGCTTAGTCCTTCGATGCCCATGTCTCTCTATATAACGTAACACCAGCTCTCCATGTTCTCATTATGCTTTTTTTAACATTTAGTTTATCTTTTAATATTTCGCTCTCCGTTTCATTGTCTCGCACCAGATTTGAAGTGATCCACATGGTGCATTGTCTCCTGATTGGCTGGGATGTTGAGATGTACTGGGAGGACAATAACAGCCCCGCTCAGGCCCGTACAACCACCCTGAATGAGGAATTAGGTCAGGTGGGCCACCTGCTCAGCGACAAGACCGGGACTTTAACGCAAAACCGCCTGCTTTTTCGTCAGTGCTTCATCGCCGGACACATTTATGGTCTGTTAATTTCTTAGATGCTCTTTTCAGCCTTCTGTACTTTATAATGTCACTAATGATGAGTGTCTGTTTGTTCAGGTGACATGTCAAAGGAACTCAAGGTAAAAAGTAATACATTCATTTATTACTGTTTTAATGTACAGACCTAGGCAAAGTTGATACATTTCATTTCTTGATTTCAACAAGCCGCTAGACTTAAGCTGGAACCGGTTTTCCTGTGGTGGACTGAAATTTTCCGACCAGCAGTTGGTGGACAATCTGCGTGAACGGAGCAGCCCTGAGTGCCAAGAGTTCTTCACGGCTCTGGCCCTTTGCCACACTGTCATGAGCGAGTGGAGGGATGGTTAGTAGAAATGATATTTATTCTGGCATTATTGTAATTGTTAGGAGATAACGAAGGGGAATTATGAAAATATAGCTGCAAAATGCAATTACAGGGCCATAAATTATAGCATTTGCAACTTTTGACCAGCAGGGGGCCCCAAAGTTTTTTTTGGACCCTCGTCCTGAATATTGGGACCAATGTAAAAGCATCACACATTCAAACTTCGTTTAAAAAATTGTTTAAAAGTTTATCACCCAGGTTAAATGTTGTCAACAAAGACCTACACTTCCGTTCAAAGGTTTTGGGTCAGGACAAGTGTTTTTGAAAGAAGTTTCTAATGCTCACCTGGGCTCCATTAGTAAAAACAGTAATAATATGAAATGTTATTACAGTTTAAAATAACCGTTTTCTATTTTTTTTTTAATGTTAAAATATCATTTATTCCTGAATTTTCAGCATCATTACTCCAGTCTTCAGTGTCACATGATCCTTCAGAAATCATTCAGACCTCAAACCTTTAAAAAGTATAGTGTAAACGCAACTTTTAAGCTCTTGGTAGCGCTAGAAGGCTTGAAAGGCTTTAAGAATTTTAATAAAATGGTCATAACGAAGAAAAATATGAAAAAAGTAAAAAAAAAAAAAAAAAATGTAAAAAAAAGTGCCTACAAATTTTTGCCAGAACGGATGCCAGGTGGAATACTGCACCATAAAACGGAGACCAGGCAAAATCCTAGGAAAGTATATTTTACATTGTTTTATTATTTTTTTTTAAATACAGGTTTGCCTCATTACCAGGCTTCCTCTCCGGATGAGGAAGCTCTGGTGTGTGCAGCACGGGAGCTGGGCTGGGTGTTTCTCTCCCGTACACGAGAAACCCTCACCATCAGTGAGATGGGCCTCACACGAAACTATCAGCTCCTGGCCCTCCTGGACTTCACCAGCAAGAGGAGACGCATGTCAGTACTGGGTGAGTTTCATCAACTGCTCCTAAAGAAATAGTTCGCCCAAAAATGAAAATTCTGTCATCATTTACTCGTGCCATTCCAAACTTCTTTTTGAAGCTTCTGTGAAACAAAGATGATATTTTGAAGAATGTTTTTGTCTATATAATGACTGGAGCCAACTGACTTCCACTGTATTGGCAAAAAACATCACTGTTACGTTTTGGCTTTGTTCTTTTCAAATTTCTAAAATATTGTGAAGTTGAAGCCCAAGGCATACTTCAGTTCTGCTGTGAACTCTTAAGATTTTGCGTACAGCCAAACACATAGGCTTTTAAAGTTTATTAGCGCAAAAAGGCACATATGTGAACTGAGTAAAATCAAGCTGTTCACATACAGCTTGTTGATGAAATTCATGCTGTGCAAGGTACATTGGATTTGTGTAAAAACCAGATTAACATATAGGTTAATGTATGGGTTTGTGTAGTGCGGGACCCTGGAGGACAGTTGAAGCTGTACTGTAAAGGTGCAGATCTTGTTGTTCTGGAAAGGCTTCAGAGGGGCTGGCCACTTCAGGAGAGCACCGATAGAGCTCTAGAGGTGAGGCGACTTTAAAGGCCCATAATCATTCAATCAGTTATATAATCATTCTGAAATGCCAAAGTCCGTCATCAATATGATTTGGTTTAAAACGGTCTCACAGGATTACTTTCCCAAACATCATCTGCCTTCGAATGCAAGATAACATGGCAGAGTTTGCTATTGCATTTTGTCTGCACACTCTAAAGCCCAAGACACACTGCACGATTTCTTGCAATCCGATCTTTGCATGTCACACTGTGCGTCATGGATCTAATAAACTTGACTACGACGTGTGTAGACTGTATGAAGATAACACCTATTGACTCGTACGCTACGATGCACGTTACTATAGAAGAATAAAACGTCATAAACGTGCTAGTGGTTGATCACAATGGATGGAAACCGTGCTTTATTCTCAAATATTTTATGCAATATTCAAATTTTCTGCATAAGATCAATTCAAAACACTGGATGGAAAATGAATAGTTATTGACAGCTAATCCGAATCCATTCAACCTTAAAGAGCTTGAGAGCATTTAAAGGGATCATGAACTGGCTTTTTATGATTTTGTACTGTTCTCTGAGGTCCCCTTATAATTTTAAAAAGATTTTTACATCAAAAAACATCATTTAGACAGACTATTTTCTGTCCTGTTTTTAACTCCCCTCATCTGAACGCTCTGTTTGAATAGGATCGTAGACTTGGAAGTTAAACGCCCACTGCTATGATTGACTTTTGTATGTTTGACAGCCTACATTACTCATAGATGGACACTGCTGTGATTTAGATCAAAGACACTTAAATACAATCTGTAAGAAAAGACTATATTGATCACTTAATAAAAACAGTTACTCACACTTGTGTTGCGACATTACTGTCGGATCCAATACAGTCGGCACAGCATCGTCTTTTAGTTTCAATGTTTTTGAAAATCCCGCGTCGAATTGTGCCTTGTTTGTAAACGAAACTAAAATGAAGTGAACAAAGGACCAAGTTCTTACTGACGCGGTCTAGATCTTCTTTTAAAAATAAAGATAATTTCCTCTTTCCTATAACGTCGGGATCAGAAGGAAAACAATTCAGCGACTGATTTTCCACAACTTGGCACTGCACATCGTAGTCTTGTCTTCAGAGCCATCTTTATCGTTTGGTTTCTGCGTAGACCTGTGTGTTCGCCTCTCTCGTAAACACTACATGCGCAAAATTGGTGGGCGGAGCTAAACAGGCAGTGATGTAGAAGCAGGCGTTGATCTTCTGCGGGGGTGCTGTTTAGCCTCGCTATTTCATAATACAACAGTACATTCCACAACCGGTCATTTTAATAGATTGGCTTCAATATAAGCTGTTTTTAGACTAATGAGAAAGTTTTGAGTTCTGAAACGAACAGGATGTTTTTAATTGTACAATGACCTCTTATATGTCTTATAATGAATTAAACAATGTTATTGTGTGTTGGTGTGGATGCTAATATGTGACCCTGGACCACAAAACCAGTCATAAGTGTCAATTTTTCAAAATTGAGATGTCTACATCATCAGCTGAATAAATAAGCTTTCCATTGATGTATGGTCTGTTAGGACAATATTTGGCTGAGATACAACTATTTGAAAATCTGGAATCTGAGGGTGAAAAAAAATCAAAATACTGAGAAAATCACCTTTAAAGTTGTCCAAATGAAGTTCTTAGCAATGCATATTACTGATCAAAAATTAAGTTTTGATATTTATGGTAGGAAATTCACTTAATATCTTTACATAATATCCTAATGATTTTTGGCATAAAATAAAAATGGTTAATTTTGACCCATACAATGTATTTTTGGCTATTGCTACAAATATACCCCAGCGACTTAAGACTGGTTTTGTGGTCCAGGGTCACACATAATTATCTTCATATTTATCGCTCTTGGTGTGAAAGGAAATTGGTTGAGTATGAGTTTATGTAGGAGGCATTTGTTGATGTTTTTGGATGTTTGTGCGGTTGACAGCTGTTCGCTCAGAGCTGTCTGAGGACTCTGTGTGTGGCAGTGCGCTCGGTTCCTGAAGCCCTGTGGACGGAGTGGAGCCGCACCCTCAGTCAGGCGGGCACATCGACGGGTAACCAGGAGACCGCACTCGAAGAGATATATGAACAAATGGAAAAAGACTTAACGGTACTCAAAGGGGGTTATTATGAAACACTAATTGTCTCTGGAGTCAACTGTAGGACGGTAGATTATCGAAAGCATGTAGCATTCTGTTATAAAACAATCCTGTTTGTGTAGCTGTTGGGCGTGACTGCCATTGAGGATCGTCTCCAAGAAGGTGTCCCTGAGACCATCGCCACCCTGCGGAGGGCGGGGGTGAAGGTGTGGGTGCTGACGGGAGACAAAACAGGTGCTGTTTCAGCATATGTATAAACTGGTTTTAAGAACCTAAAGCAGTAAATTAAAACACATTTATGCTGTTTGCTACCTCTTCCTAACAGAAACGGCTGTGAATGTGGGATATGCATGCAAACTGATGGATCCAGACACAACTCTGATACAAGGGGAGGAGCTTAGGTCAGAAAATACAGGCATATCATTAACATTTCTACAATCTGAGATCATTCGAATCAGCTGTTACTGTGACAAGCACCCAATTTTCAAACCACCCATACTAAATAATGTTAAATTTAGTGTTAATGTGCCCCACATCACAGTGGTATGTTAAACTTTTCTTCACTGTATGTGCATAATAATAAAATAATAATAACTGTATTAATATTTATTTTTTTATTTAATTTGATAATTTAATGGTTGTATTTTGTAATTTAATTATATAATGAATAATAATAATTATTATTATTATTATCATCATTATTCACTAATTATATTTAATATAATTAATAATTAAATGTATATTATTATTAATATTAATAATAATTATGATGTGGTGATGATTATTAAATCATGTAATAATTTAAATAAAATAAAATGTTTAATAATTATTATTATTATTACTCATAAAATTGCAAACGATTTTTAAAAGCATGAGGCTGAAATATTAATTTGTTGAATTCTGTGCTGATGACAATTTTATGACCACACACTTTCTAGACACTCAGACTGTGTCCGAAATCACACATTCTCTGAGCAGGTACTTCTTTTGAATAAGTAATTACTTGCAGCCGCTTTATGTTTTATGAATACTGTGAATTCAGACATGCTACTCTTTTCACACACCGTTTTTTTGCCGACTATGTAGGGATTTTGGATGCAGCCTCAAACTGTATGTACCACCTGTCACCATTTGAAGCATATAGAAGTATGGTTGCAACTAGTTGGTTGTTTTGTTTTGTTTTGTTTTGTTTCTATTATTATTATAACGTCATACTAGATAGTCACACCCACAATGACCTTTAATTGGTCCATGATCCTATCCATATAGCTATCTGTTAAGCATCAAATGTGTTCTGATAGGTTGTGAATTTGTGAGAACAGAGAAATTACTTGACGCTGGAAAAGTTTTTGCATCGCACCTCTTATATAAATACACATTCACATGTAATATAACGCAACATGACTGTTGTCAACACCTCCAGGCAGCTTCTAGAGTCTCCTTCTCCAGATGTTCATGTCATTTCTAAAGAGCCGGAGGTTTGGATCACAGACAGGAGAGCAGTGAAGGGCAAAGCAGCACTCGTCATTTCAGGTCCTGAACTGGTGAGCGTATAAAGCCAAAGGTTCATACTTTTAAATCTGAACATTTTAGAATATAATATATACAGTACAATAATAGAAAGTAATACGTTTATTCAGGAAGGATGCATTCAATTGATCAAAAGTGACAGTCATGGCATTTATAATGTTACAGAAGATTTCTATTTCTAATAACTGCTGTTCTTTTGAAAAAATGTACACTGAAAAAAAAATACTACATTTTTTTTTTAAGGTAGTTGGTTGCAAACAATTTCATTTTAGCTACATTTAAAAAAAAAAAACATGTTGAAAGTTAGTCAAATAATTTTATTTAAATACAGCTAACATAAATTGATTGCAATCACTTACCTTAAAAAAATTTAGTAAATTCAATGAATCATTTTTTTTCAGTGTCTGTTTCCACAAAAATATTGAGCAGCACAACTGTTTTCAGCATTGATAATAATCAGAAATTGTTTCTTGAGCAGCAAATCAGCATATTAGAATGATTTCTGAAGGATGATGTGACACTGAAGATTGGAATAAATTACATTTTAAAATGTATTACAATACAAAACAGTTATTTCAAATTGCGAAAAAAAATTTTTTTTTTTTTTTTCCACAATATTAATGATGTGTTACTGTTTATTTTCTGAACATAACAGGCAGAATTGACCAGAACGGCAGAATGGGGGGCAAAGTTTGTTGCTCTGTCTGATCAATGCCAGTCTGTATTGTGCTGTCGTGTGACACCAGCGCAAAAAGCGGAAGTGGTCGAGATGGTCAGGAAGCATTCCACTTCGATTACAATGGCGATAGGCGATGGCGCCAACGATGTCAACATGATCAAGAGTGAGATATTTACCGTTTGATCAAAACAGCAACTATTTAAATGCATTGTTTGTTATTTCTCTGGTAAACTAATCAAATTCTCACATTGCTAATCAACTAAACTCTTGTATTTTCACCAGCGGCACATATAGGCGTTGGTCTGTGTGGCGTGGAGGGCAGTCAGGCGGTGCAGAATGCAGATTTCGCTCTGGCTCAGTTCAGCTTCCTTCGCAGGCTGCTGCTGGTACACGGGCACTGGTCATACTACCGCATCTGCATCCTTCTGCGCTATTTCCTCTACAAAACCACTGCTTTTGCTCTGGTGCACATTTGGTATAGTTTCTACAATGGCTTCAGCGCTCAGGTAGAGCAACTAGGTCACTTAATCCACTTTACACCCACCGACTCCAACCACACTGCCATTACAGTCAAACAGTCAAAACAACATGCAGTATTGTTTCTCTAAGAAATTACATGAGCAGTTTATTTTGGTGCATTTTTTCCCTCTTTTCCAGCCTATGTATGAGAGCTGGTTTATTAGCCTCTACACAACACTGTACACATCCCTGCCTATACAGTGCATGGGTTTTTTTGAACAGGTAAGCTAAATACCAACCGATCACAAGAAATCTAACATCTGATTGGTTCATCTGGAAGTCTAACTGTTACATTAACTCCATGATAGGATGTGAGTGCCAAGAGTTGTCTGTGTTGGCCTGAGATCTACTCGATTGGACAGAGGAAGCAGCTTTTCAATCCTTTAGTTCTGGCCATCACGCTCCTCTACTCGATCTACACCTCCATCATCCTGTTCTTCATCCCTATGGGAATATTGCAGTACTCTGCTCTCGATTATCAGACTTTAGCCGTAACGGTTCAAACATCTGTAGTGCTCACCATGACTGTTGAGGTAACTAGATGGCATCAACAAATATGATAATATTTAATAAAAGTATGATTAAATAAAAGTATCGTTTTGTTTCTGTCTGTCGGTTTTAGGTTATTCTACATACAAAATTCTGGACTAAGTACAGCGTTGCAGCAGTTGTTTTTAGTTTGGTGGCGTTCTTTCTGTCCATGCTGGCTCTCCATAGCGCTCGACTCTTCACTGCCTCACCTAAAGACTACTTTTTTCTGGGTATTCGTGTCTGCAGATTAATCATTGTTCATGTAAATCACATTTCCCTGAAAGAAGGGACAAATGCATTTAATCAAGTAGTAAACTTTCTATATCACCCTATCAGGACTCCATTTTTATAGAAAATGCACTTGTAAAGAGTAATTTGAGGTGCTAGTTTATCTTTATCATTTTTTTTATTTGTTTTTATATATATTTATTTGTTTTTATATATTTTATTTGTTTTCATATATTTAACAAATTATTATTTTACCAAAATAAGATGGATCATACAAAATGCATATTTTTTTAGTACTGACCTGAATAAGATAGACCTGGATAAACACATAAAAGATAGTCCACAAGAGAAAATAATAGTTGAATTTATAAAAATGACCCGTTCAAAAGTTTACACTTGATTCTTAATACTGTGTTGTTACCTGAATGATCCACAGCTGTTTTTTTTTTTGTTTGTTTGTTTTGTGATAGTTGTTCATGAATCCCTCGTTTGTCCTGAACAGTTAAACTGCCCGCTGTTCCTCAGAAAAATCCTTCAGGTCCCACAGATTCTTTGGTTTTCCAGAATCTTTTACATATTTGAACCCTTTCAAAAAGTGACTGTATGATTTTGAGATCCATCTTTTCACACTGAGGACAACTGAGGGACACAACGCTCACTGATGCTCCAGAAGGAAACATGATACATTAATAGCCTGGAGATGAAAACGTTTTGAATTTGAAGATCAGGGTAAACTCAACTTATTTTGTCTTCTGGGAAACATGTAACTATCTTCTGTAGCCTCTGAAGGGCAGTGCTAAATATGATATTTAGGCAAAATAAGAAAAATGTGCATGTATTCATTCTGTTCAGAAGTTTACACTTCTGGCTCTTAAAGGGATAGTTCACCCAAAAATGAAAATTTGATGTTTATCTGCTAACCTCCAGGGCATCCAAGATGTAGGTGACTTTGTTTCGTCAGTAGAACCCCAACGAAGATTTTTAACTCAAACCGTTGCAGTCTGTCAGTCCTATAATGCCAGTCAATGGGCACAGAATCTTTGAGAGAAAAAAAAAAACATGCACAGACAAATTAAAATTAAACCTTGCAGCTCGTGACGATACATTGATGTCCTAAGACACAAAACGATCGATTTGTGTGAGAAACTGAACAGTATTTATATAATTTTTTACCTCTGATACACTGCAATGCCCTGGGGGTTAGCAGATAAACATCAAATTTTCATTTTTGGGTGAACTATTCCTTTAATGCATCGTGATTCCTTCTGGAGCATCAGTGAGCGTTTGAACTTTTGTTATAATTGCGCATGAACATGCATTTTGTAATATGAACCCTCTTATTTCAGTAAAATAATTAATATTTTGCAGATACTGCAAAGTGTATGTCAAATGTTATACTACTATATATATATATGTGTGTGTGTGTGTGTGTGTGTGTGTGTGTGTGTGTGTGTGTGTATAATACATAGATAGATGGATATCTAATTATAAAATCCTCTATTCCTATGTTTTGCATGAGCATGGTAACCTTTCATGTTTTCACAATCTGAATTTTTGAGACTCTCTGTATTTATACACACCACCAGGAGGCAGTGTTAAAAGACTGTTTAGCTGAGAAATATAAGAATGCGGAAACTCTTTATAAGGGATTTCAAGCAGATTCCCTTAATGTTGAAATGCTGTTGATTATCTGAAACTTGAATTTTCAGGAGCATCACCAAATGCTTACAGTACCCTTGAGGTTTGGCTGACCATATGTGTGACCACCTGTATTGCTGTCCTTCCCTCAATAACCATACGGGCCTTAGGTCTTGTGCTAACAAACCCCAACAAACATAAGGTTGATTTATCACAAATCCTTTTGTCACAATTAGCATATAAGACATGTTGTTGTGTTACTGTCTGTGCTCACCGTATTGTCCTTTTTACACATGCAGATCCACAGCTCGAATGAGCCTGTTGAGCTGAAGTCGTGGTTTCAGAGAGGAACCCTTCAGCGTCGTTCATCCTATGCGGTGTCCCAAGGGAAAGGTTTTGGAAAGTTAATCACCACAGGCGTTGGGCTTCCCTCTACGGCACCCCCACAGGACAGGAGAGTTACTGCAGATAGTCTGAAGAAAGAATCTCCACAGGGTTCACGTATAGAAATGAATAGTGGCGATGTGGCATGCTAGCATCTTCAGTGTGTTTTGTCATGCACTGAAAATGTGATACGAGTAGCAAATATTTTAATTAAACAAGTCTGAGGTCCAGAAACCTAGGGTTTTTGGTGCAATTCCAAAATGGAGGCCCGGAACACACCTAATCTAATTGATAGTGACCATTTTGCCAATACTTAATGTTATTTAAAATGCAAAAAAAATGGTAAATTCCCGATTTGTCATAACATTATGAGCATCATAGGGCCAAATAGTTGATAAAAGATAAATCCCATCACTTTTAGTTTGTAGTATTATATCTTTTAAATATACTTGTATTTTTGTAAAAAAAAATTAACAAATAAATATATTTAATTGAAAATATATTATTTTTCTCTTTATTGCTGCAGTGAAATCCAGGCGAGATAAACAGACAATAGCGTGAAAATGTTCAACAATGGTTTTATTTTATTTCAAAACACGCAATTTACCCATATTACCTTATTTATTTTTATTTTTTTCCTGTAACAGTTATTACTCCAATCTGTCTCCTTCTTGCACTGAATGAAAAGTGCTCCACAGGCTCTCTGGCTCCCCCTGTAGGACAGGAGGAGGAACGAGGCTCTCCATAATAACATGCCCTTTAACCTTTAACAGCTGCCTGAGAACAAGTTTGTGTGTGAATGTGAAGCTTCAATGTGATATTAAAACCGTCAAAATCTTGTGCAGAAGATTTTAAACAAGGACTGGTGTTTTCTCCTTAATATTTCCTGCACTAGGTCTTAACAATAAACTTAAATTCATGAAAGGGAAATCCTTACACCTGTCAAATATAGTCAGCCAGGCATCTCACCAGCTTCAGAATCACACACTGATTGTTTTTTTGTTTTTTTTTTGGATTGTCTTTACCCTTGGATCAGTCTTTGGCTTGGGTAGATGTGCTCTAAGAAGAGTTTATGTGCATGAGCTTTTTACTTTGCAAACACTCCTCCATACAGTGTTTCAGTATTAAATAATCTGGGCTAATTTGCTACACTGAAATTCCCTGCTTAAAAAACACTCAAGATGGTTTGCTGGTCTTAGATTGGTTAGCTTATCATTTAGTTGGTCTCTCAGCCTGCCAAGTGCCCAAAGTATTTATAAAAACCAACAGACCAGATTTGCTAACCCCACTGAAGTGAAGGCTAGTTTAATACGGTTTACTTAGCAGGTAACATTACAAGTGTTTTAATCTATAATTGGTACAGGTATTCTTGAACAACATCCTAGTTACTGAAGTGGATTTTGAGGAACTGGAAAAAAAGCCTGAACCAACCACGTTGATTAAAGGAACACTCCACTTTTTTTGGAAATAGGCTCATTCTCCAACTCCCCCAGAGTTAATAAGTAGAGTTTTAACGTTTTTGAATCCATTCAGCCAATCTCCGGATCTGGCGATAGCACTTTTAGCATAGCTTAGCATAGATCATTGAATCTGATTAGACCAGTAGCATCGCGTTCAAAAATGACCAAAGAGTTTCGATAGTTTTCCTATTTAAAACTGGACTCTTCTGTAGTTATATCGTGTAGTAAGACCGGCGGAAAATGAAAAGTTGCGATTTTCTAGTCCGATTTGGCTAGGAACTATACTCTCATTCCGGCGTAATAATCAAGGAACTTTGCTGCCGTAACATGGCCGCAGCAGGCGCAGTGATATTACGCAGCGCCTGAAAGTAGTCCCCAGCTATATTATAACTAGTTACCTAGCTGGGGACTACTTTCAGGCGCTGCGTAATGTCACTGCGCCTGCTGTGGCCATGTTACGGCAGCAAAGTTTCTTGATTATTACGCCGGAATGAGAGTAGTTCCTAATCATATCAGCCTAGAAAATCGCAACTTTTCATTTTCCGCCGATCTTAGTACACGATATAACTACAGAAGAGTCGAGTTTTAAATAGGACAAATATCGAAACTCTTTGGTCATTTTTGAATGCGATGCTACTGGTCTAATCGGATTCAATGATCTATGCTAAGCTATGCTAAAAGTGCTATCGCCAGATCCAGAGATCGGCTGAATGGATTCAAAAACGGTAAAACTCAACTTATTAACTCTGGGGGAGTTGGAGAATGAGCCTATTTCCAAAAAAAGTGGAGTGTTCCTTTAAGATTGAGGTAAAGGCTTTTATTTTATTTGTATTTTTGCATAGTTCTCTGTATAAAGACAACCAGCCTAAGCAGCTCTTTACTGGCTGGTTTATGTTTATTAGAGAGCATTGTTACCGAAAATGTTAGCACTTGTCTGCACTAGCTCTCTTCAATACACACTGCTGGACTTGAATCTTTTCAATTCAAGTCCAACAGTGTGGGAGTAGTTAAGTGAGACAAAATGTAGCTAGCTACTTAAGTGAATATTAGTTGTTGGCATCACGGTTGGCATTAAAATGCTAAACTGTTACTTCTTTTGTCTGTTTTTGGTGGTTAAAATTTCATGTGGGAGACTTGATGCATTTTTGATGCATTACTATGCAATGCTACTTTAAGGTTATCAGGGAAGAGTGTTTGCAAAGTTAGCTAACGTTGCACACCATAAGCACCACAGCAAGCTAAATAGGGCAGCGGTCGCCTACTTGCGACCGTGAGAGCCTCTTTCCTCTTTCCTTTCTCCTCTTCTCCTCCTCCTCTCAGCCTGTCTTCTCTCTACCATTTTTTCTCCTTGTTTTGAAACTGATTGTCTTCTACCATCACAAAGACACTTGGTTCTGATTGATTGACAGGTAACAGAAGAGGAAGAGCACAGTGTGATTGGGGGGTTGGATCTGCAAACAGACCCGGAGAGAAACATGATGTATGTGATGCTGTTTTAAAGTCAATGAGAGACCATTTCTGGTTGGAGGGGTCTGTTGCAAAAAAACTGGCCAGTAGCATTCCAGTTTTGTGTGAAATGGTGTGCTACCCAAATCGAGAAACACGCCACATGTAAACAAATGCACACAAGATTACATTTCAGAAGAGGAGACGTGTATACATAGGAGTCCATGACCAAGTTCAGTTGCCCAGAATACACGGTCATGCCCCATTATAAAGAGTTATATACATAAAAGAAATACAAGGAGGGCAGAGAGGGCTGCAACAATACATGCACACAACCAGTGAAAAACAACAGTGACAGAAAACTCTACAAAACAAAGACCCCTCCAACACTTTACCACCCTTCCCACCCATGTCCAACTTCCCCCGGGGTCTATTTGTCCTAGTAGCTCCCGCCAAAGTCCAGGTCAATCCAGCTTTACTCTATACAGTATACAATAATCATGCAGAAAAAAGTGTCCCCACCTCTTCAAATGGGAGGAGTTTGTTTTTTCGTTATTTTTTAAATTAATGCTAGGAGCACTTAACACAATCGAGCTTTAAATAAAGAAAAAAGAAATTAACATAGTTAAAATTGGAATAATGCTGAAACAAACTATTAGAAACTTGATGCATATATTGGAAATTCAGCGTATTTGTGATTTCGCTCTCTTCTGTCGTCATCTTTCAATTATTTTTTTTTTGCTTTCTTCTACTCTCAAATCCTTTTCCTCCATGGTGTGTCTAAACATTCAAACGTCTTTCTTTTATAAAGAATTATGTACCGCCATCAATCAAAATAATAATAATAATAATAATAATAATAAACAAGAAATTGGCAAATGAGTAAACCAAACAACAACACCAACAAAAACACAATTTAACAGTATAAAGCTTCAAGTCACAAGTTCAAAAACTAACTATTATTAGTCTTAGTAGTGTTAGTGTACTCATTGTAATTAGCATTAGTTTAATCTAAATTACATAAACTTTACACAAAACATTTGAGGTATTTCAGAATCAATTGTCAACACCTTCCTGCCAAATCCGTGTGGTTTCCAATGGGAGAAATCAATGAGGGAACTGGTTCAATGTGTCTCTTAAAATGGCCTCTTTTCCTGAATCACTTGCAGCTGTTTAAATCTTTGATAATCAAATTGTCAAAAACAAGGTTTTATTCTAAACTTGTTCTGGACTAAAATGGTTGCTGTAAAGAATCAAATTGCTCAGATTAAAGTCCTGTCTGGTATTTTAGAGTTGATTTATGATATATCTTGATTTAAATTAGAAAGTGCTCCTGAAAATAAGCCATATGTAGGTACAGTACTGCGGCATACTGAATGAAATCAGGGTGCAAGTACACGATGCTAACATTGAAAGATATTTTGCGAATATCCGCCAGTGCACATAAAATAAACTGGTGTCACTCTCTCAAGACAAGCTTAATGTGAAATAAACCTGGCCGTTTTAAAGGGCACTTAGCCCAAATAATTACAGTCAAGTGATACTGGAAAAATAATAAAGTTGGCATTATAAAGTGCTTAGACACCAGTTTATGTCAAACTAACGTTAAAATCGCCCAATGCTTTATGCCTGCGTACTGTACAATTGCATGTTAGCATGAGTGTGCAAGGTGCTGTTCACACAGAACGCGTTCTTTCGGTAAAAGACGCGAGACGCCGCGCTTGGAAAGTCTGGAAAATAGAAAATAGCTCACGATCCCTGGCGCGTTTTTAAAACCAGACACGGCGCCTTTAAATCTCAACGGTCCCGCGCGAGACACTGAAAATAGCGCGGGAAGGGGCTTAACGGTCGAAACACCAGTGTTGCTCTTATTCACATAGAAACACGATGAAAAACCAGCGCATTGGACCTCAAAAACGCGTTCCGTGTGTAAACTGTTCTAATGTGTGTGCTTCTGTGTGTGTATGTGTGTGTATTTCAGAGCAGTCCCACCCGTTGTTGAAGGAAAAAGGCACTCAACTCAATCTGCATAGCAGCCGCATCCCTCAGTGGGGTGCTATGCAGTCTGACTGCACTGTATGAGTATGTATATATCACCTTTACGTGAAAATTCATTTGTATGTTTGTTTACATCTGTAACAGCTTTGGTTATGCTATTGGGCTTTTTGGTATTTGGTGTGTATTCCTCCCTTTGGCAGCACAGGACTGGCAGGTCAAAGAATCTTTGGTATCAGTGGCTGTTTCACAAACCACCCAGCTCAGTGAGGTAGCCACACTGGTTCTCACTACAAACAAAAGGTCCGTTTTATCAGCTAATGTACATACAGATGCCCGCTGATTTGTGTAGCACAAATCTGCTCTCTCTTAATGCTCATAATCAGGCCCACACGGAATCTATGTATAAAATCCTGTGAAAGATTTCTGCAGATTTCCACAGTCTGTCATTTACAAAATTCTGCACATCTGCTGCCCCATGAACGTCCATTTATTAAATATTTTGGCTAATTTGATTATGCTTTCAGCTACACATTGCACCATGTTTGAATTAATTCTGCTGATTTGTCTCCTGAAGTTTTTGCAGATTCCATCTGGGCCTGCTTATAAATCAATGCTCAGAGCATCATTGCATTAACAGTGCCCACTTTTATCTGTTCAGCAAGTCCTGCAACATTTCCAGAAATGCTACTGTTGCATTCAAAGACACTAAAAAAAGACTCCTCTTCGATTTTGAACATCTCCCCACGGAGGTAAGGTTGTGCCCTTGTTTCACACCCATTTGGCAGGGTTTTTTGAGGATTTGGGAGAATTTTCGGGTGGAATTCATGTTTTTTTTTTTTTTTTTGTTTGTTTACTCTTCAACAGAGCCAAGTGAGAGTGATCTCTCTTTCACGGTCAGTGAAAGTTCCTTCCGTTATGACCTGTGGTAGTTCACATGCAATGCAGAGATGTCCGGCTGCAGTCCTCCCAAGTTTGGTTATACTTTTAGAAAGTCCTTTTTTTTTAATGAATTTTCCAAATGATCAACAAGGTGCCTTACATGTGCACAGATCACAAGTTTAGTAAGAAATAGAAATATTTTGTACCAATTACCCGCTTTAATATTATGAAGAAAACACAAGTGGGAGAGAGATCAAAAGAAAAATAGGGGTTTAGGGGTTAAAGAGGAGGAGAAACAGTTTTTTTAGTGTTTTTCTCTGTTTCTGTTGTGTTGCTGTAGAGATATTTCTACATTTTCAGATGTTTTTTTATAGACTAGCTGTACTGAATGATTTAAAGCATTGATTATTTTCATATTTTTGATTTAAAAAAGATTCTGATTCTTTTTAAAAGATGATTGTTGGTTGCTATGGCACATAATGCCAGTTTGGGAGTGGACTCTGGCTGAGAGTATGTGAACTTTTATATTATATTAAGGCAAACATTATTGGCACTAGATTTAATGTAACATTTTGAACTGTGTTTAACCCTTGTCCACTTTACAGGATAAACAAAATATTTGATTTGTCAGTAAGATTTCAGTTGCGTGTGGATGTAACATTTTGTAACAAATATTTCCATACGTGTTTAAAATGTGCCTCGTTGTGTTTGGCTGTACCTGTCTTGACATTTGGCCTATTGTGTACCTATACAGAATGAAAAATATTCTATTCATAGTTGAAATGTCATAGGTCGCAGTCTGTCGAGATCAGAAAGGGTGCACCGTTTGCTAAAAATGGTCCAGTATTTTGTCCCCAGACTGGTTTGCTTGTTGCATTACGGACAGTTTGGATTATAAGAACACGTGTTAACCACAAGTGCCATGAAACATCTCAGTCCAGCCCTCCATTTCCATCTGTGCAAAATAAACCGTATGGAGAGCCATGCTGGGCGAACGTGCGAGTCCTTGTTGTGGGAGCTCGTTCCATTTCACCTTCAGTAGAGGTCAACGTCCTTCGCTTTTCTGTCCGTATCGATTAGTCTCTCAATTCATTAGCTTAGCATATGATCTGAGAGCCTCAGTGAAACAACTGGCCATTAGGGAATTGTGCCGCCATGGGTCCAAGAGTGATGATGCAGGTGGTGGCTTTCTTTGACAACCTTGCTTGAGTAACAAGCCTTCTGTGCTGTGAGCTGTGAAAGTGCTCGTTTGTCCTCAACCGCACAAACAGACCATTTCAGCTCACTTTGTTGTGGTTTATGTGAATATAATGTGGTGCTTTTCCATGTGGAGATGTTTGGCTTGATTTCATAACAGTCCCAAAGTAAAAGGTTGCATTTAACATGAAACATCGCCATTTTTGGCAGCAGTGGGATTGATTGGCACGCAACGGGTGACTGTGAGGTTGGACTGATCCAGTCTCAGCCACCCAGGGGAAAAGGGATTTAGATTTAAGCCTTGGAGAAGGTGGTGGCAGAGGTGCCTGGCTGGCTGGGACTGGCTACATGGCCATGATGGTGTTCCTCATGCCAGCGGTCAACGCAGCGGCGACGTGCGTTCATGAAGAAGTTGCTGACGGTGCTGAGTTCCAGTCCCAGCTGCTGCGAGATGGTCAGCTGCATTTCCTTCGAGGGCCGCTTGTTCTCCTTGAAAATGGCGATGAGTGTGCGGCGCTGCAGGTCGGTGAAGACCAAGCGCTGCTTCTTGGGTGCCATATTGCGTTCCTTGTGCTGCTCTTGTTCCTTACGTTTGCAAGCTGTGGGGATCAGGAGGATGAACAAGAAAGATCAGGGAAAGGGAAGTAGACAAAGAAAACGGAGAAGAAAAAAATTAATTAGCTTCATGTTTGCTCTACATACTGAAATGCCCTATTTCAGAGCAAATTCCACAGATGAACGGCTTCGCAGGGAGTCGAAATGTTCAGACTCTCCTGTTTGGCTGTGGATTAATAGTGATTTAAGACAAATCCATTCTATCTCCCCGGAGGTCAAAAATCATCCCTTTAAAGAGAGCAGACAGAGCAGGCCAGCGGTGAGCACCTCAGCCTGGTCGTTGGAGACACTGCTGTTTGATTCAATATTAATGCAGTTTGGGCTCACAGTAGGAGAGCGAGTGACTGGTATACAAAAGTAGGGGTCTTTGTGTGTGTGTGTGAGAGAGAGAGAAAGAAAGAAAGAAAAGAGAGAGAGAGAAAGAAAAGAAAAAAAGAGAAATAAAAAATGAAAGACGCAAGGGGGGTATTGACTCATCCTATTTTGGTGTGTATGTGTCTGTTTTTGGAGGTGGGTTCGTCCGCAGAGACTTCGGTCTGAACGCCCCTCCAGCAGGTCTGTAGTCTGCGACTTCAAACAGAGGCCACTGGAGGGCACGGACCTAAGAGAGGCAGAGTATTTTCGAACTGCCTTTAACTCACACCACCACCTCCCTGTATATGTTTCTGTCCTGGCAATGCAGAGAGAGAGATTCTGGCTGCCTACTTGAGGGCAGTAAACACTGTGAGTGTCAGGAAACATGAGTATGCCAAGAAATGTTTTGGTTCGTTTACAGCTCACAAGTACAAATAATTTTATTATGTGCAAAGGAAACCAAATGCCTTTTTCCAACATTTTATATTTATTTTTACACTAGATGTTTTATTATTGGTTTGTTTTCCAGTGCACTCACAAACCTTTTGCTTCTCTCAGCGTTTTTTGTGAATGGATCATTCATTTCTTACCTCAGTCGCCTCAATAGCCTGTAAAAGCAGCAGCTCTTTGCGTCTTACTCGGATTTTATCTGTCTGGGTACGTTTGTGGAGTGACTGGAGCCAAACTGTGGTGCCATGTATCTAATTACACTGAGCTGAGGCCCATTGATCACGTCACCTCTCGCAGTCAAATCTGTTTACTACAGGCGTCTAACTGCCTGGACCGCATCCATCATATTCAGATTCTGTATCAGCCACTCTGCGTTTACACACACGAGCGCATTGTATTAAATGCATTGTACACTTGAAGCGTACCGTTTAAATGTTGACGGTACTTTAACGTGCCTATAATATTTGTTTTCGCATAACATTACTCCTATCGCATAAAGGTGTCTCGGAGCGCGGAGTCTGAAGTGAATGATGAAGCTTTAAAGCCTTTTAAATTGTAATGAGTCGTCTGTGTTGCTCGACTGAAATAACAACGCCTAAAAACGCAACCCTCAGCGTATCTGACGTAGACGACCTTTCAGCAAGATTTACTGGAGGCTTTTGTTTTTGAACGTCATTTGATTTTTGTCAGTGGTTTTCAGTACTCCAACGCTACAGATTCTTAATATTTATATCCAACAAACCTAGGCTGTGTTTGGTGTTAAAATCTACCAGCAGGTGTCGCTGGCGCTATTCCCTGGTGTAAACGGTTTACAGGCGTAAGATTTTGTAATCAATATTGATCGATCGGTTGGGAAGGGGGCCCTGATTACTGAACCAAGCTCAGCGTAGAAAAGGAGAAAATCGATAGCTGCAGACTTTAGAGCTACAGTGAGCAGAGTGGGACAGAAGCAGAAATATATTGTACAGAAAGAAATAAGCCAATGAGTGACAAAGGGTGAATTGAAACATTCGGATGGGATTTTTGACAAACTCTCTTATTAGCATAAATTTCACAAATTCTAAATAAAACCAGACTGACTTTAGGTTTCTTTCTTTCTTTCTTTCTTTCTTTCTTTCTTTCTTTCTTTCTTTCTTTCTTTCTTTCTTTCTTTCTTTCTTTCTTTCTTTCAGTAGCCTATGATATGATCTATAAAGATTCCATATGATCTGTATGGAAGAGCTGGCAGAATCTTGCTCTGCTGTTTATGACTATAGAACGTTATACAAACTTCATATTTACAGTTGTTATTTTAATTACTTAAGCAAAACAAAATATTGAAGGATTTTCACCTGGCACCTCTTCTGCTGCAGGTACAGCAGTTGAGCGAAACGGTCGTTTCACAAAATAGGTGCATTTTCGTTTTGAAAAGGTTTCTTTTTATATAAATTTCTTTAAGATTTTCAATACTGTCATACGAGGAAATGCCTTTAGGTTTTATTAAATTGCGTTGTGCCTTCTCAAGTTAAACGTAAAAATATGTTGGGATTTTAGCATGTCTTTTAAAAAACATGTGACGGTAACAGGGTTGACAGTTTTACTGTTCGTTTAGCCATTATTACTAGTCTTGTACTCAAGGACATGACGCTATAGAAAGATCATTTTAATATTATATTTCTTAATAACCATTTTTTAAACAATTAGTAGTTAACTGTACAATATCATGATAACAGATTTGACTACTGACAAAAAGTAAGACAAAGTGATAAAACGAGAACTTGTTCTTGTTCATATGATGAGGATAGGAATTTTAAAGAATGTGTGGAATTGTAGGCCCGGCATTAAAAAAATAAAAAAAAATAAAAATAAAAGATAAGAAAGAATTCGTAAATTAATTAGGCTATGATTTTTTTTTTTTTTTTTTTTTTTTTTTTTTTGCGTATGATAACAGACTAGCTACAGTTAACATTACCTTTTCAACATGAAAGGGACCCCCTTTAAATGAAATGACTCTTAAGATGTTCATGTAGCCTACGCAAATATCTGAGATTGTTAAACCCGACTCCGAACTTTTCTACGACTGTTTCCTGTTCTCTAGCAGGGCAGTTTCTGTTCTCTAGCAGGGCAGTTTCTGACTTGCCTTGCAACACACCAGTGATAGCGGGGTAGGCCTGTGGTGTTCAATACCGGTCGATAAATCCGTAAATAATTCGTTTTTGAAATTCATTTCATCTAATTAATTATAGTTCCATGAAAATTGTTCTGGTAATGAGCCAGAAACTATGGTAGGCCTGCCTTGTACCAATGGGGCGCTGAGTCTAAATTCGAAATAATACCAATTTAATAGCGCTGCGTGCTGTGCAGTGTGGGGAATGACAAATGAGGACACACTGCAGATTCTGAATAATGACTAAAAAACACAGCTACACGCGTCCAGAAAACCTCATTTATGTATGGCCTATGATAGTGTTAATTAGTCTCGATGTGGGACATTGACCAACCACAGGTACGTCTTTAAATTACGCCGTATTTACCGCAGATGTATGCCTAACGCTTATTTATTTTTAATAAATGAAGCTTAATCTATTCGACTACGTACAAGTGCGTTTTGTAATGAGAGCACTTAGATTTAAGCATTTCTTATCTTTCTTTTATCATTTGATTTTTTTAAATTAAGATTTTTATTGTATGGCCCAGGGGATTATAATGTTCATTATGCTCACTAACTATGATTCGAACAAGTGTATACAAATTGTATACAAATTCAGTCTATAATAGGCTTATTTGAATAACTCAAAAAGTCAAATAACGAGACTGTTTGAAATATGAAAACAAGAGTTAGAAAATAACACCTTTATGCGTCCGTTTCTTTTCATTTTTCTTTTTTAGGCCATTTTTTATCTGCTAGAATATTGTGTTAATTGGTAAGCTCTTCTTGTAAACAACATTGTGCTCAAGGCTCTCTCTAAATACTCGACTAAATTTAGTCTAATGCAATAAGGAAAGATCAGTATGCTAATATTCAGGTAATTTGAAATTACAGCTCAACCTGTTAAGAAAGCCGGTTAGTTATTGAAGCCAACACATTATCGCAAATCATTAGCCATGAATTTACGTCAGAATCTTTGCGTTGACGAAGAGAATATTGAAGACATAAAAACAAGGAAAAAGTAAACAACATTAATAAAATGTTATAAACTAGGCTACGACGTAAAGTGAAGCGTATTGTGCTTTTCGGTGTATTTTAAAGTATTTTCGGTGTGCGTGCGGATGATTTTAAGGAGGGATCAGTTTTTTTTTTGTTGTTTTAATTTCTGTAGTTTAATATAAAACATTCATGACCGTAGGCCTGCTTATGTTGGTCGACATAACATCCGATACCAATTCGAATGGAAAGCGTTCGATCAGCGCTCTGTTGCTATGGTAACTTTTGTGGTGACTGGAAATTGAAAGGTATAGCCTATAAACTTACAAAAAAGAACAATAGACTTCTTGACCTTTGTTACCTTAATGACCTTAATTGTTGCACCCTGAGTGCAGTGTATATTGTCTAAATCAGCAAACTACATTCTACATTTCAGATGGTTATCAGTCTTATATTTTCAAATCTTACAATACGAATCGTTGCCATATGATGAATTATTGATATTGCAGAACACAGTGTGTGTCTTTTGAAGGTACAGAGTGAAATGTAAGGGGCAAACGATAAATGTACTAGCCATCAAAGGCAGTCATACATGTTTGAAGTATAGGAATACATTTTGCTATAGGCCCAAGGCAGGTTCATGTCTTTGAGGGTTGAAGTTGAGTTCGTCATCATGGCTAATTGGAACTATGTTAACAGTTCAGTCCAAGGGTTCTCGACTTAACAAAGTCTAAATAAATAAATAAATGGTGTCTCCTGTGAAAGCTGGAGGTGTATGTGCACTCTCTTGGATTTCAAGTGGGAGGACTGAGGGAGTGCAAGGATCGATGACTGGCCGCGCCGCTCAGCCTACCAGTCTGCCTAGGATCGATGCATAGAGTGCGGCTGAGCTGAAATTGGGAGCGGAGTGGCTCCCATAGAGGCCTATCCAGCGGTGGTTAAAAAGTCAGTGTGTCATGAAATTGCCCTTGTATGAATATGAATTGCTTTCATCAGCAACTGGGGTGTGTTTTGCATGAGTATGCATGTGTACAGTCTAAATATATTTAACATCAGTGCAATTATAGAGATATAAGTGTGGAAATCTGAATTCATAATTGATAATCTGTTAGAGGGTCTGGTTTGGGAAACACTACAGCTGATATGTGGGGTTAGTATGATGTGGGTGAAGCTTGTTGTCACTCTACAACATTACTGAGGTTACGCCTTTTTCTTCTTTTTTTCCAGTGGCCTGACTAAACAAGCACATGACATTTAAAAGTCGCTCACCTTTAAAACAACCCACTGGTAGGCTACTATTTCTTTAGGACTTATCATGGATTGATTTTATCTTTCTCTCTGATTTGATTTATTGGATGTCCGCTGGTTTTATCAGTGTGACTTGGTGCTAATCGTCTCAAAGGTCGATGTTTTGACAGGGGCCGATTCTGATGAGTTAGCCGTGAAGGCGGGTGGTGGGAGAGGTAAAAGGCCAAAACTGTAGGTTAACTACTGTACAAGTTAGTACTAAAAACATTTGTTTTAAGAACTAAATATTTCTCACTCATCTCATTAATGTTGACAGGATCATAACACAGGACTGTTGTGGTGAGATCAATAACTGAACGGTCTAATAAAACTGTTGTTTAAGTTAAACATCCTCTCTATAGGCATATCGACACATTGGCATGTGTTTGGTTGTAAAGACTGCTTGACCTGCAATCACAGTGAAGTGAGTTTAAGAGGTCTGAAGGGTTGAGGGACCAAACACCCTCCACAAAGTCTTGAAAGAACATTTAAAACCTCTGAAAATACCACAGGATTGATCAATAGGTTTCATTTCTTGTGTGGACTCAAGCTGTCATTGAACACACTCAACTACACTCTACAGAAAAAATAAATAAATAAAAAAAGATTCCAGTCAAAACCAAAAGGTTTTTTTACACTTCTTTTTTTACTGGTGATCTGATCTAGAGAACTTATGTTGTAACATCAAAAACATTTTTTTTTTCATCTCTGAAGAACCATATACAGCAAAAATGGTTCTTCTATGGGCTTTCTAGGAAGGTTGTCCTTTCTGGAATCTGAAGAATCATTACGATCTTTATTTGTAAGACTAACTTCAAGGAATATTTCAAAATGTTGACAAACTAAAACTCTCAATGATGCTGTTAAACGATGTTGGGCTCTGTGTATCACAGCTGTCACAAGTTGGTCTGATTGACTAATTTGGCATGTTGTGGGCTCAATGCGTGTGTAAATGGTGTAATGGCACACCAGTAGAGTCACTACATTGTTAAATGGCCCTTGATGCTTCAAGATGTGTCAGTAGCCAGCCAGTGTCTAGGCTTCTGGAGGGAACATGTGGTTTTGAATCTAATCACACTGGTCAATTTTTTTTTTATGCACTTGGGTTAGGTTTTGTTGTTGTTGTTGTTGTTTTTGCCAATTACAGGCTGTGTGTGTATATATAAAAATAACAATTTGTGTTTATAGCGGAACTAGATTTCAGGTCACTCTAGGATGCATCAGATAAAGGCATAAGGTAAAGTATATTTACTACATGCCCAAGTGCTTTGTGCCGTGACTCAATCGAGTTGGAGGCGTTGTTCGGTAATATCAGCTATGATAAAATTATTAAATCCCCCCCCCCCCCCCCCCCCCGGTAAAATTTAGTGGTGACGCAATGCAATTTAACCCTTTGATGCTCTCCTCCTAGGCGGCACGGTCTCTTAGCAATTTGATTTAAAGGTCACTCTCTCCTATCGATCCATTTTGGCGGGCGAGCACAGAGTTTGATCATGAAAATCTAAGCTCGCGGAGACAGTATTGCACGCATTATAGAGCAACAGTGTTAGATCTTATGGTGGCGTGAACATATGTTACTCAGTCCTCAATTATTTTAAAGAACAGGAGTAAGGAGCTGGTTTAAGATATTACATAAGATACTGTATGTTGTCATAAGGGCGTTTAGGCTACTGTTGCAAATAAGGTTAAAACACAACGATGTAAAGCAGAATAAACATGCCATATGTGGACATAAATCTAAATATAGATGCAATGGCACCTACGTCTCAAACAGACTACATGCGCATATCCACGTTGTTTGCGAATAATAAATTCTTATATTCGTATGTTGGCTATGTATTGATTTATATAGGGTACAAGTACGCCTAGATTAGAATGATTTTTTGAGCAGCCTTTAAGTAACAACAAAAATTGTGATGAGTGAAAACTGACTCCTAAGAAGTGAAATAGCGTTAGCTTACAAGGTTACCATAGCAACAGTTCGCTAATCTAGCGCTTTGCCTTTGAAGTGCGTAGTCAGAAAAGAAGTAACTAGTCTTTATTTAGCACTTAATTTTTTAGATTCACTATTCACACTTTTTTTTTTTTTTTTTTAGATTCACACATAAGCATCACAGTGTTTAGATTTAAGATTCACCTCTTTAAAATAGTAAAAACAAAAAAATAAAAAAAGGGCTCACGCAAGATGAACCTCGACAGAACATTGGATATGAAAAAATACATTTAAAGGTCGACTCCCTATAAGTCATTAAATAATGAGCATAATGGAGAAACCCTATCTTTAAAATCAGAATAAAGCAGTAGGCCAAAGGGGGAGGGGACGAAAGTGAAGTTTCTCCCATTTGGTTCAACTCAAGCTATTGAAATAGCAAACCGAGCAATGGAAATCAATACAAATTCACTGCTTGTTATATAGACCCAAACTATGATGCGAGAGTGTTTTAGTCACATAGGGCATACACACTGTGGGTCTAAAGATGCAGGCGTAGTCATGGAATTTGCTTGAGAGTAAAAGATCCTGAATAATAATCATATAATAATATAAAAATAATCATATTTAAAAACGGCTTACATGCATTTGTTTACCAAACAGGTGACCGCATTTTCATTTTTCACTTCTGGCTCTATCAATTATTAAGGTCAACATCGATCATTTTCTTGGCCTGCCAAACCCCGTCTCCCCTGAAAATGCCTCGATTCGCTAATCCTAAATCAATTGCGTCCATCCTCGTGGGCTGGGAACTGGAGGCTAGACTGGAAGTCATTTTGATGAGGAGGATGATGATGATGATGATGATGATGTTGAGTGAAAAGAAAACACTCCCCTTCAAAGTGTTAAAGTGTGTATGTATAACATGTACCAATCCTAAATGGATTGATTGCGCTCAATTTCAGGCGAGAGATTAATTCTTATCTGTGTAGTTTTACAGAAATTGTAAAGTGGTTTAAGAAAACAGAAGGGCAAGGTGGTGGGTAGGATTCCCATAAGGATGCTATGCAAGCAATTTAGAGAACAGGCCTTAAATTACATTTAGTTTGAATTTATATAAGAAAAAAAGGTAAATTTACCATCTCGTCGTGGTGCATTGCGTATATAAACACACATTGTTTTATTGTGTTGCTTTTCTTTTCTCCCGCTCATGACTACAGGGGAGACTCATACACAGTAAAATCTGCATCCTTCCAGCTAAACGAAACAGTAGGTAAATCCAGAGTCCAATGGGAGAGAGTGCTGAGCCGGTATAATTGATAGATGTACTGGCTATCTTTATTGATCGCTCTATCGATTGGGCCAAATACATTGAGATGGAGTGTGGAATACAGCACAGATGCTGAGGCGAATTGTTTTTCATCGTTAATGCAATCTTTAAACATTGCGCATTGCGCAGTATTTGAGGGTTGCAATTTTTCTGTCATATTTACGTGACATGTCTGATATGCCGTATATATGCTCCTTAATTTGTCGTTTTTTTTTTTTTTTTTTTTGCATTCCGAAATATTCTTTGTGTTTGTTTTTAACTAGCATTACTGTCCAAAAAGGAAAAGAGAAAAAAAAGACGCTTCAGCGGCCCAGAGGAACACTACCAAATGATCCCACAGACACGGGCATTTTCACATTAGCCAAGCAGTGCCACGGCATTGATTTTTGTGACTGTGATGAATTTGGAATAGTAATTTGAATTTATTGATTAATGTAGTGAACGAGTATTCCCAGACTCTCCATGAAACACAACCCCCCAACTTCTACATGCGCGCAGTGCATAATGGCTCATTTAAATGCACTTGTTTTTGTTATTTGCATACCATAGTAATTCCTCACTGAGCTAAATTTATTATAGATCCGAGACGTGCAAGGGCTTTTATTTTATAAAAGGTATTATTTGATTCAAAGAATGCAGGAGGTTGTCACATTATCGTTTTATCAATAGTTAATACACCTAAACAATAGCACGTGTACTAAAAGCCACAGTGTAAGGCGTTTTAAAATAATGTATACATGTGAAATTTTAAATATTTTACGCATATATAAAAAACATATATAAACAGTATTTAAAGGGTCACACGTTAAAGTGCTTGTGTAATGATAGCATCATGAATCGTTGTTAATGGACGCATTGTAAAGTGTAAAAGCTAAGTTGCCCGAAAGACACAGAGTTACTATACATCTAAGTTACTCCCTGTAGCAGTAGCCTATAGAGTTTGTCTTCCGTTTAAGGTAACTTCCTTTTAATAGTGTGTGGAAGGAAAAAAATCTCGATGCCCAATTAGCTTTAACAGCAACGGCACTTAAGAGGACAATTGAATAGCGTTTAAATCTTTATTTACCAGAACAACTTTAAATGCGCAAAGGAACAATTTACATTCCATTAAGTGCTTTTCAACGGGGCATTGACTGGAACTAAAATATGCCACTATATCCTGGTTAATTGAGCCCACAACTGAAATACGACGGGAGGTGATAGGTTTGGACGGGTCAGCGGCCAATCTGACAAGGTAATGTCCAGTCCAGTTTATCCAGTTTTACACATTTCCTTTTGAGTGAATACAAGGTCAAGATTGCACATTCGTCTGTACTGTTTTAGTTTGAAGGAAAAGGAAAAGAAATTAAGCTCAGTATAGGTGACAGGTTGGTGCAAAACTAATTTCTGCTAATATCCTTTGAAGTCAATGGAATTAAATTTTTTAGAAAGAAATATTTTGAAAAATAAATATCAGTTTTTAATTTTACAGTATTGACCTGCAAGTCACTAAACGATACATTAGGCCTTTCAACAAACCCAAACACCTGCAATAGGCCACAGATGGTGTTTGTTTGTTTGTTTGTTTATTTTTACACAGGCTAACTGATTTCTCTTGCCTTCAGTCTTAAACACATTCTCATAATTTGACAGTGACTACAATTATATACCTATATTTGCTCAGCAAATATATTATCAGCAAATATAGTTTGATGTCCATAGAATACTTGTTTTAATTAATTTAAGGATACACGGCTTGTTTGTCTGCTTTCTAAACGTTTTGATCATTATCGTCTGTAATTTTATTGTTTCTGAAAAGGAACAGACGCCTTTAGGTGAACTTTGAGAAGTCAAGCACAACTATTAAAAACAAAGAATGTTTGTGGGTCCATGCACAGTGCATTGATTACCTTACTGAAGAGTATGGAAGGAGATAAGAGTAAAACATATAGATTTTGTGTGATTGTTTTGATTTCCTCTTTTGCAAGAGGAAACTTCAGTGACCCTCACTCACCTGCAAGCCTAAGGGCCGACATGCGCTGGAACTCGGGTTCCTGCAGCCACTTCCACATCCGTCTGAACGTCTCCCGACCTGACTTGAGTTTACTCCAGGGTTTGGGATTCCGCAGGAGGTCCGAGAGAGTTCCTTGAGAGCGACACAAGATCCTCTGGGCAAAGATAGCCTGTGGGATGCTGTACCTCTTTAACTCCGCCGTTATTCGCTGAGCCACCTCTTTAGTGTTGATCTCCTCCACCTGTCCTGACCCACCGCCCTGTCCGCCGCCTCCTGCTGCCTGCCTGTCCCGCTCCGACAGCACCGACCCGTTCGCCTGAGAGTGTGAGTGACTGTGGTGGTGGTGGTGGTTAATGCCGTTAAGAGAAGACATGATGCCCGCCCCGTGGCCCCCTAAACCCCGCGCCAGGTGATCCTCGCCGCGGCCGAGCATCGCAGCGTGAGTCTCGAAGCCTCCCGTGGAAATCATCTTGTCGTTCCCCAGGTGAGCAGTCGGACCGTACGCGCTCAGAGTCTGTTGAGAGTTGTGCAAAGACCCAAGGCCGTTAGAAAGAGGCGATAAAGGTGGTCCCATCCCGGACAAGTCTTTGGAGTAGTGGCCGTATAGGTTGCTCATAGACGCGAGGCCCCGGTCATCCCGCATCAGCGTGAAGCTGCCGCTGACGTTCCCGGCGGCGAGACGCTGGTGCGCGGGATGGTGATGAGCGTGAGCGTGAGGGTGCGGGTGGTGGTGAAATTTCTCTGAGACGTTGGATATGGGAGGCAGATGGTGCTGCAGCGGCGTCAGGGTGGTGTAAGTGCTGCTTAGACTCATGCTCGAATCGCACGACATGGTCATCGCTGGATGCAGAGGACCGGACAGCGAATGGTCCGTGCGATACTCCCCAGCCCCGTCCAGTATCGAGGCCATGCTGGACACCATCGCTGACCTCCCGTGCGATGACACCAAGTTCCTATGTGTCGCCGACTGTCGCGTGTGTGGAGAGTTCATCAAGTCCCCCGTTTGATGGGAGTGTGACACGCCGTGCAGATTCCCAATGTTTTCCATTGTAAGTTCCATTGTTGAAAGACACTGTTTTCTTCTCTCTCTCTTCCCTTTCTCTCTCACACTCTCCCTTCCAATAAATTTTAAACGATCTCAAAGCCGCGCGCCATTGATCCCCGAGATCTTCAGTGTTTGTCAATCCAGCATTTCACCACGCACATGTACGTACGCCTAGTGTCTAAACGCTTGTATCTATCGCCGTGGCGCGCGTCTTACTACTGACAGTCGAAGCTGACCGAGTGAGAGTGTCTGCCTCGTGACCGCGCAATATATTAAGATGTGCTGTGCCTGTGTGCACGGGTGCGCGCACCGCACAAAATAAAGGTTCTTCGGTGAATCTTAGGTTCAGCAAAGACCCTTTTTTTTCTATTCAGGAAAAAAACAGGTTATGTGGGGTTCGTGAGGTAGTTTTGTAGCTCAAAAAAGTTTTTATATTTTATTATACAAGTTTTTGAACCTACTGGTTTCTGGTTTGTTTAAAGCGCCAGCAGACGTTTTTTAAAGAACTAAAGAATAAAAATATCCTTGTGAAACTTCATCAAGGTGTAAAAGCCTTTTTAAAGGGTGTACGCTCACTCTGCTTCAGACAAGGGCTGACGTCACCAATACTGTCTGTTGTACAGACGCGAGACACCTAATATGGGTGATTCACTTAGGCTATTCTCTCACAATTCGTCCCTCAGCTGTCGTTAAATTAGAGAGCGAAATCGAGTTTTTTACTTATATGGCGTGACATCTGCACACTTTGACACTAGCCGTGTTGTTTTGAATTATTGGGGATTCCTTTATGGACATGATTCATCGGCTTCTCCTGATAAAGTTGCTTAACTTGGCGCCAGCGCGCGACATCTTAATGGTTAAATATTAATGGATTTCCCAAACCCAAAGTAGATAAGATAGTCAAATTCCCTTTGAACGACATGAGATCATATGATTAATCATATCATATTTGTGTTAAACCTTTGAAAGTTTAACGAAATTTCATTATCAACCAAATGAGCTATTTGCAGTTTTTTAAGGATTTATGTTGTGGCAGAAACTCATGTGATGTAATTATTGGCAAGTTGAATAGCAGGGAAAACAATAAATAAACAAGCGTATTAAAACAGAGAAAGAAAGTGAGGCAAAAGGGAGGGTGGGGAGAGTCAAACTTTATATTCACTAAAGTTTTAGGCTGCATACATTCTGTTTTGTATTTCCATGATGCTGCATGGATAAGGATAACATGTAAATGTATTACATTGATTTCTTTACTTAGTTGTTACATTTACATACAGGCCTAGCTTTGTGATTCACTAGTCTAAGGTAGGCTACTTATTAGTAGGCCTGTTCTACTTATAAAAATCACTGTATATGGTTAGTTTACTCCAAAAGTAAGATTTTGCAAATATTTACAGCCTATGTATTTAAAATGTTATAATATAATAGTTATAGGATAGTAGTTTTATAAGATAATAGTTAACACTGCTAAAATTAATTTGATTAAATGAATAAGCCCTACGATGCTTAGCTGTTCTTGTTTTTCCCCAGATCACTTCCGGTTCACGCCTATTATTAATGCACTCAGTCAGCGATCAATACATTGATTATTTAGAATAGGATGGGTAATAAATGTAATATATTTGTTTTCTCTAAGAATGGACTCGCGAAGGGTGAATCCTAATTGTCACTGACTATCATAGGCCCACTCATTTATTTGACTATATTTATTGCCGTCAATAAATAAAACGGAAGAAAAACATCGATATATTTATAAGCTATACAGAAAAAGACCACTTTCTTTTAGGTCGAATTTCATTGGATCTTAATCGCTGGATGATGAACAGCAAAACAGTTATCTTTGTGTGTGTAATAAACCCAAAGCAACACTACAACTAAATAAACAACCTTTATTAGCTTAACTTCACCATTTAGCCTCACTGCAAATATCCAGATAGGAAATTATAATTTTATTATAATGCTGAATAGGACCATGACATTAGAAAAAAACAGTCTTGTCCTTTGGGATTGCTGTTTTCTTATTGATCCTTGCAATCAGTGTTATTGAAAATAAATTAGGCCGCTCACAAATCTGTTTGCTGCAGCCTTGCAGATTTTTTACTCGCGGTGCCATCACCATTTATACTCTCATACACTTAAAATGTGATTTTATGTAGATTTTAAGTAGTTGTGAAGTAACTAGTTGGTATTTGACCATATGCAACATAATCCTTAACTCCAGTGTTCATTGTAGGCTATTTTTGAAGGCTATATTAATTACAAACATCTAAATGAACTCAAGGGTCAGTGATACGACAATATGGGGCGGCCGTGTGTGCCATACACGACAAAAAGGTTCAGATATTTCTGGCTCATATATCTGGACACAACCACAATTGATTATTGCATTGATTTGTTCCTTGCTATTTACAAAATCACGCTCTGCTATGACAGGATAATTGAATGCGGTTTAATGTAGAGATGAACGGTAACAGCTGATGCGTTTGCTGAACATCGAACAGTCAGTTTTATGTTTGAAGTTTTCTGCATATCGTTACATTTATGATATTGACACAAAGTATATTGCAGCCTTTACATACCTGTCGATATATTTACAAGTTGTTATTATATAAGCTAAAAGTAAACATAAAAAAGGCGATAAATAATAAAGTTAGGAAAGAATGCCAATGATTTATCGGATTAAATGATATAAACGTACAAAACACATGGTGAATGAGATGGTACATACTTTTGATCATTTGATTCAAACTTTTTTCGATATATAAATATAAGGGGGAAAAAGTAATTTAGTGAGATTTCAGGAAGTGGCCTGTTTAAATTGTAAAAATGTTTTGACCCAATGCTACACCTAGAAACACATTTGCCTTTGTTTTAAAATGACACATTTTATACTGATTTTTTAATTGTAATTATTTGTGTGGGCCTGCGTGGGCTGAGAGGTCGCTCATACTGCATATTTAAAATCTGCCCAACAGAAATTGAATTCTTTAGGGGGTAAAGTTTTGTACTGTTCGATAATAACAGTGTTTTGATTCTCTGAATAATGTCTAGGAGCCTATAATGTAACATTGTACTTGCTGCATAAATTATTAGAGAGCAGACCCTGATTTAATTTTCGCTCGAATATTCAAATGAGCTAGACGTACCCTGTGGCTCACATAGTATGAAATATTAAAGCTGTCGATATCCAAATAGAGACTAGGAAAGCCATAGAGACTCAATATTTTATTTTTGCATTTCTAAGAGTGTGAGTCGACAAACACAATTGCTTAAGTGTGTGCACAGGTTGCATTATAATGATGTATCTGTATATTTTATATCATAAAATAGCCATTTACACCAGTTTGATAGAAATTATTTGTCAGAAATAATCTCTTGAAAATGTATCTCGGCCATAATGATAAATGATAATTTTAAATTGCATTAGGCCTTCCACTAATCAATAATCAATATATTTTTGGGAACGAATTACCCTGAAATATTCAAAGAGCACAATAACAAATAAAGTACAACAAAAATGTTAACTTGCCGAACTTCAAAAGAACCTTTTAAGTCGCCCCCCCCCCCGAATTCTTTATAATGTTTTTCTAATATTTTTCTTTAAATGTATTTCTTATATATTTAATAATGTAATCAATTTATTTCCTTAGTTATTGCATTTTAATCCTGTCATTCGAACATGGGAAGCTGTTCATTTAAAAGTGTGTACTGCTGATAAAAAGGTTTCTGTTTAGTGTGCTCTAAAGGTCCAGGCATTCTTTCTATGGGTCTGATCAGTTTCTATCACAAAGTGTGACAAAGATAGACTCAAATTTGCTTTACTGCATTAGTAGTATCACTTGGCTGATCGATCACACCCTAAAGTAAATTTACTTGAATCGGTTTATTGGCAGAAGTCAAGCAGTCCTGTTGAAACTGACCATTGCAGCATGGAGTTAGATGAGACTTTAAATGTATTTTATTTTCAGACAATAATGTCTTCAAGATCTGGATCTGTAACACTTCATTCCACCTTAAAACTTTGTTTAAAAAAATCATCGACGTTTTAGTCTATTATAGTATAATTGTTAAGCAATCACTTGTATCTTGTACCTTAATAGCTACTTAAATTAAAACGTGGAGCAAAAAGTAGAACTCTCTAACAAAATATTTTGTTGCAATGTCGTTTTAACTTAAATTATAAACAAGTTCTTTGAAACGTCATATTTTCTTGTAGTAACTCTAGTTAAGTTTTATTTATATAAGTTTTATTTATTCCTAAAACAATAATCATTTCTGTTTCAGAGATTACTGAACAACGTGCATGTATTCATACTAATATACGTATTATAGAGCTCTTGACACGATATATTAAGAAGTTCAATATATCGAATAGATTATTTCAAATCTTCCACACAGCAAAAAGGTTGAAAAAATATAATACTTTTTTTATAATTACTTTTATATTTTTGTGCTGCTTTGGTTGTATGGATATAGGAAAGTTTTTGTTGTTCGGTAATTCATAGGTTTCCGTGGTCTTCAAAGCACCAAAACATAGGTGCTTTTGTTAAGAATTATAAACGAACCTTTGAACGTTAAATACATTCAGTCAGTGAACCCCTTTCAGTTATTGGTTATTAAACTCTATGGTTAAAGTATCTCTCTTGCGGTGATAATATCATCTTATAAGACTGAGCCCTGCTCTGCACGTAGAACCGAATGTTCAGTGTTCCGTGTATTTAGAGACCTGTGTATTTGAAAGCGCTCTGCGAAAGAGAGCATGTGATCTATGGCTCTGGTCTCTGATCGATATATCCGCATTCTGATCGATTGGTATGGCAGAAATCTCAGGGAGCCGTATAAAGCTTTCCATCAGAAAATTCCCCATTTTAAAACGGCATTTAAAACTATAGCCTATTTGTTTAAAAAAAAAAAAATCAAGATGTGTTTTAGTCTGCATTTTATATCATGTTAGAAATCTACGTTCTGTAATTTTGTTTGTAATAATTTAAATAATAGGCTATTAAATATATCAAATAGTTTTGAGTAATTTTAATAACTCTTTTATTCATATCATACGTTTTGTTGCCGTTTCATAAATGTCAGTAGCCTATCTAAAAAATACAGTTGTAGGCCTAACGCTGATCATAAGATAACTTAACGATTAATACATTATTAGATTTTGCTATTTTTATTTTTCTCATATAAATTCAAAATAAATATTTACCCTCAATTTGCGCTTATTTGATATCTTCCGAATTAACAGACATATGCTACAGCTATCATTATTTTGTTTTGTTTTGTTTTTATATCGCATGTTCTTTTCCCACTGTATGTAGCTACTATTTTCATATCTAATATCTCCTTTTTTCTTAATGTTGCCTACAGCTGCACACACATTTTTAAACACACAGAAATGTCTTCTCAGTCCTACGGATAGCCAGCATCATCATTTAAATACGATCGATTATATCGATTATTGTAGCCTGTTTCACAGATGTCATATACTTTCCTTCTCTTTCTGACCTCTTATTTTTCCTAATGAAAATTATGTTTATATTGCTGTAAGTCTGGAAGTATGTGAAACGAGGCAACAAAAATATGAGATCATCGTGCAACATGTCTCTTTGTCAGGCCTATGTCCTGCTGTAGCCTATATATTTAGCCCAATATTTTATTTCCAGTAACTTTTTAAATTACAAACTATTTCTTTGTTTTGCCACAATAAGGTGTGTTGACATGTAGGCTAGCGTTTTGTGTTAGACTTTTGCAACTAAAGCCATGAAAGGAAAAATCTCTTCTTTATGTGTAATTTGTCTAATTTCACAAAAAACTCATCTGCGTACATGTCGACATGTCACCACACCACACGATTGTGTCACACCTCAGCTCACTGCTTTTCCCCTTATTTTAGTATCATTTACACTGTAATAATAACAATAACGTCCATCAACAGAATTAATAATGAGGCAATATTATCAGTGATCGATCATAATAGTTTTTATTGTAATTTATTGAAACAGCACTGACTGCCTGATTGGTAATGTTTTATTATTTTTTGTTCTTCTAGCTATTATTAGTCCACATATTATGTCTTAAGATTTAAAATTGAATATCGTGCTTTTGAAATGAATCCTATTCTATTTTGCTATCTCCGCACATCTGTGTTAGAAATGTAGGTAACTTTGAAACAAGCTTGCTTGAGCTGTTTCATAATTTAAAAATAAAAAATAAACAGCCAAACTGAATTGTCAAAAGCCTTACATATCTGAACAAAAAGAACATGTATATAGTTTTGTGGTCTTATTCAGCATTATAGCCTACTATTATGCAAAGTCAACACACTGTATATGTTGCAAATTGTTTTCATTTATAGCACGTAATAACTCCTGGTAGAGCAGTGAATTTAGAGTCATCAATATCTGTGTACGTGTGTGTATGCGCGCACCTTCAGCTTTCAATACGAGGCTTTAGACTGGGAGAGAAATAGAGGGAAAAAACATTCCCAGCCTCCACAGCCGAGAAAGCACCGGTTGCTAGGCGACAGGCGAAGGAGAGATGGATTGAAAAGGCATACTCGATCAATTCCGGTGAGAGTGAGGGGAAAAAGGAGAGAGTGACCCACAGAAAGAAAAAGGGAGAAAGCGATTGCGGCCAAAATCATACTGCAATCTTTAAGCTAAGTTAAAAACCGTCGTTCTGTAACCGACATCCGTTACTCCGTTACCTGCCGCCCGCCGCTAAAATATTTACCGCCGCCATTTTTTGAGTGGTCTCAAAACTGTCCGTCCACCTGCCTCGAATCCGTCCCAACTGAGATTTTCGAAAACGTGCAATTCACAATTCACAGCCCGGTTGAACAGATCCGAGCAGATGCCCCTCCACCCCCCTCTGCAAGCCACACACACGCACGCGCGCTCACACCCCGCAGTGTGTGTCTGCACAGAGCAGTGTTGAGTGTATCGACTGTGTATTGATCCTTCCACTCACCTCCCTGCAGTCAGCTCTTGTCCTACATAGCAAGGCCTGTCTGATTCCTCCATTAATGGCCCTTATCCAGCGCCAATCTTTATTTAAACTGAAAAGTAGGAATCAGCAACACCCCCCACCAACCCCCCAACCTGCTGTTTCTTCTTTCTTTCTTTCTTATTATTTGCAGCTGTTTTTGATAGCTCTACATGTTGCTCTTGTGGTAGCATCGAAATAGCTACGTGTTTCAATCAGATCTGAGTTGAGTTTGAGCTGGAAAGCGATGGGGGATCCTTATCTTCGCCATGCAGAAACAAGCCATAAGCAATAAGACACTGGTTTCTATCTGTGCTGGCACACACAATGGGGATTAATTGATCTCCTAATACCACAGATAAATCAATGTCCTCACCCCCTCCATTTATTTGTCCAATCAGAGCAGGTGTCATTGGATCAACGGATCTCCTCAGCCAATAGGAGGTGGACTGGGCGCTAACTGACAGCGCTCAGCGTTGGATAGAGTCAATCAAATTGGCATTGGCAAGGGAGTTATATGGACTTAACGCCCAAAATACTCTTCCTCGCCACAAGCTACATCTACAAGTCAGCAGAAAAGATGTAGGCCTACAACGTAAGAAATGAATTGTTCCTACAAACGGAAATTTGTTATTATTAAGGGCTAGCCTATTATTTGCCTCAATCTTTTTTCCCCTTTAAAAGGACAGTTTACACAGAATGTGAATTCTGTCATCATACACCCTCATGTAATTCCATCCACGGTTTTTGTTCCTATTCAGAACACAAAAGAAGATATATATATATATATATATATATATATATATATATATATATATATATATATATATATATATATATATATATATAAAGTTTCTGTGGTTTTGTCTATAAGTTGTAAGTCAATGGGGTCCAAAAGTTTCATGGAAATAGCAAAGGCATATGTTTTTCTGTGTGCTATCTTTGTGTCTTTTACTTACAGGGGTAGTTCACCCAAAAATGGAAATTCTGTCATTAATTACTCACCCTCATGTCATTCCAAACCCGTAAGACCTTCGTTCATCTTCGGAACACACATTAAGATGTTTTTTGATGAAAGGTAGTAAGGACATTTTTAAAATAGTCCATGTCACAGAGGTTCAACCTGATGAAGAAAAAAAAAAAAAAAAAAAGAACTACTTCATTCAACAATTTGTTCTCTTCTGTGTCAGACTTAGACAGATCTGGGTTCTCCGTCGGAATGTGGCTCCTGCATCGTGGTACAATCGTGAATGCATGGTGAAGACTGATATTGAAGAGAATAATTTATTGAATGAAGTCGTTATTTTTCTTTTGCACACAGAAAGTATTCTTGTAGTTTCATATAATCACGGTTGAACCATTGATGGACTATTTTAACCATGTCCTTACTACCTTTCTGGACCTTGAACATGGTAGTTGTGTTGCTGTCCATGCAGGGTCAGAAAGCTTTCGTAATTCATCAAAAATATCAAAAAGGTCTTAAGGGTTTGGAACGACATGAGGGTGAGTAATTAATGACAGAATTATCCTTTTAGGTGAACTATCCCTTTAAGCTTAATAAATTCATTGCTATAAATTCTTAGACTCCTATATAATTTAAGTTTCTGGCCTATTTAATAGGTTTAATATTTTTTCTTTTTCTTTTTTTTTTCGTAAACCATTTTATCAGATTTTTTTGCCACTTGAATTCTCTAGAAAATAAATATTTTCAACATTTTGTTTTGCCTTGTTCTCATTGGCATCAGTTTAAACAGGCCGTCTACCCCGACTAAGGTTTGTACATCTACATATTGTGCATAATAGAGCTGCGTCCTGCATAATGTCCCACTGACCCTCAATGCTGACCCGCTGAAATCTCCAGTTTCTATTCTAGGGATCTTCTAGATGCTCTCCGTCTCTTTGTTTTGCATCCTTTATTTTTTCCACTTCAGATTCCCTTCGTTTACCACAGTCATGATTTATCCAAACATTTTGTATCAAACACGGCTAAAAATATTCCCTTTCTTTCTTGAAATATTGATTTTGCCTGTAGCATTGTCTATGGTTTGTGTGTGTGAGTGAGTGAGTGAGTCTTTGGATGTATTTTATGGGGGTAAGGAGGGGGGGGGGGTGCCAACATTAAAGCAGAAAACGGGTTCAAATACTGTGTTTTTCCATTTTTAATAAAATCCTTGAATCGCCAGACACCACACAATCATCTTCATCAGCTTTGCTCCTCAACACGTCCTAAATTCCTTGGAGTGATTTGACATGTGCTTAACTTTTACCAGACAATCCCATTCAAGTACACTATGAATTTTGCAAGTTAGTCATTTGCAAAATGGATGAAAAGCATATAATTTTGCCGCAACAATCGCAGGCTCTTTTGTCGTTGGGGCATAATGGAAATGGAGGGAACTGATCAATAGGTTATTGATTTTCATTGGATGGAGTTGGGGGAATTGAGAGAAAGCGAACGAGGAAGAAAGAGAGAGGCGGTGGGGGCTGACTGTGAAATGCAGGTTTTTGAAATCTTCTGTTTAGAAGATGAATGCTCCTACTGGAAGCAGGTGATCTTGTTTGTCTCCTCACACTTGCCTGTTTTGAAACAGTTCTGGTGCATTGTGGGATTGGCTGACTCACGGGGCATAGTTCGCCTCCTTAAACTGTGTTGCCAAAACACATTATGTGAACTTTAATCACTCTCTGTTCAGTCACTATGTCAAAGTCTACCAATAAGAAATCATTTTTGCACAGAAATCCAAAACTCGAATGTTTGTTTTTCTTCATTCTTCTATTTAAAGGGCCAATTCACCCAAAGAGTTCATTCACTAACCCTCATGTCATTTCCAACCTGTATAACTTTCCTTCGTCTGTGAAACACAAAAGAAGATATTGTCTCAGTTTTTTTTTATACAATAGGGTCAATGGGGTCCAATGTTGTCTTGGACCCCACAAACTATCATTTTATGGACAAAGACATTTCCGCAACATATTGTCCACCTCACCAATTAACTCAGATGAAATACAAAATTCCAACTGTTATCACACCTTTATCTCAGCATTTGATAGGGAGTTCCAATTGATCCATCCTTGAGGCCGATTGGCCTGCACTTTGCAGTGTTTGGGGTGCAGGCTATGTTATCTGGGCCGGTATCGCAGGCGGATGTGTGGTGATACGTGTGTATGGCGTGTTAATGCGTGAAGCTGGACTTGCATTGATCTCTATGCAGGATGTCAAACATTTTAGTGGCGATCTCGTCCTTGTTATTGCTCTCCACCGCCAGGCTGTTAATGCATAAAAAATCGTTTGTCCCCATGTTTTCCTCCCCATCTCAATTGGACGCCCAGAGCAACAGAAGAATACCACGTTGTTGTACTCCACGAGCACTCCTCCCCCTCCCTTCTTTCTGTTCTCCTCGTCCCTCATCCTTCCATTTTTGTGTCCATCTATCTTTACGACACCTGGTTTCATCTCCTTAATGTTTCCGGACTTGACAGTCTCCCTGGTCAAAAATTCTTAATTAAGCCTGCTGTGTGTATTTGCAGTTAGGCAAATTGCAACCTGACAGGGCTAATAAAAACATTTTCGAGAGAGGGAAAGCGAAGGAACCGAGCGAAGGTGTGGAGAACCATCATCCACACCCCAACAACCCTATCTGTTCCTTCCTCTCTTTATCACTGTCAGCCATTCCCTGCATCCTCGCATTTTCTACATCACAGCCCAGAGGAAGAAGGATTGATAAATATTGCGGGTCTACTTTTGCAGGTCTTTAATCTCTCTCCCTTTTTGTTTTGGCCTGCGGGACTCATCGATTAGAACATTAAATCAAAAATCCTGGAGATACAGATATGAAAGTTTTGTTTGCAAGCTTTTCTCTCCTCCGTGGTTGGTACTTACCCAGTCATTAGTCTCAGGTTGAGGAAGCTTCTAGAATGTAGCCAGTACAGTGTTTGCTGAACATCTGCCAAAAGACGAAGGTACCGATATCTCAATACATTATAATGTCTTGGGCTCCTGCTTCTGACCTGGAAGGCCATAGATGTTGACCTTATGGAATAATTGCCTACATGGATCCGTAAAGGCCACATAATCTCTGATGATATTTGACACATTGATTCCTCGTATTGTTTTAAGGGATTTCAGAGCTTTTATATTGATGTTTTTACCTTGAAAGATCATATGAAGAAATTACGCTGGAAAAAATGTTGCTATGCATTTAACCTAACAATCATTTTTGTCAGTTCTACTGAATTTAATCTTGATTTTCTTCATCAGTAACTATATTCAAATTGTCCAAGTTTAGTGACATTTCATTTTACCTAAAAACACACACACACACATACATATATTTTTTAAATTTGACAAAATTAGTTAACAATTTATATAAAGGCAGCACTAAATGGTTATTAGTTTTAGTCTGTGACTTAATTGTATATATGTATATGATGTTTTATAATTTTAGAAAACTGCTAGATGAAAGCATATTGTGCCACTCGTACATTGTAAGACACAGCTGTACATGAGCTGACACCTTGTTGTCCATATGCCACTTATCTGAAGTGTGAGAAATCCATTTCTGTAGCGTCAGGCCTTCCTATGAGAGACCACTGGGCTCCTAACACCTCTGGTAATAGTGTATGAGATCCATACCTTCAGCTGAACACCCCGTGGTATTGCTTGCTCATGTGAGAGAGCGGACATCGGCTGTTACGGTCACAGCTTTCTCGACAGAGTGAGGAAGAACAAGAAGCAGAGGTGTCACAATGTCGTATCGCAACATCTCGAGAAAAGGACTCTTGTGTGCCACGACATGTCGTATTGTCATTGTGTTAAATGCGTGTGTGATTGCATGAGCCTCTTTAGTTGAGGACACTGCAGCTAATCAGCCAAGAGGTCCTGTAGGGTGTTAGTCCTAGTGTTGGAGAGTCCTCCTTTCCTCGACAAGAGTCTTGACATCTCTTAACCTCTGTCAATTGTAATGGTATCATTAACAGTGTTTTCTCCTACTGCACAAAGCCAAACAGCTCCTCAAAGACT
Source organism: Acrossocheilus fasciatus (assembly GCA_036784905.1). NCBI lineage: Eukaryota > Metazoa > Chordata > Actinopteri > Cypriniformes > Cyprinidae > Acrossocheilus > Acrossocheilus fasciatus. The sequence goes on along the minus strand of CM071959.1, from coordinate 18,636,835 downwards.
TGGTCTCCACGGAGTTCTGCAGGTAGAAGTCAATTTTTTAAAAACACTGTAAAAAGGTAATGTTCTAATACTTTTTCTATTAAATGAATACATGCAAATAAATGTAAATAAAACGCCTACAAGTTAGTACAAAAAAAACTGCAAGCAAAGAAAAGCACTGTGTAATTTTTGCCAGTAAACTTTTAATGCTATTTTTAGTCCAGTGTGTGTTCTATGTTAATTTATCCCAAAAATCTATTTCCTGAGCAAGTTGACGTGTTGAATCTAATGAGCATGCGCAAATGGTTCTGGTATTTCTGAAAAACTCTGTTGGTGAGTTATGACATGTCAATGTGATATGGCAACAAATATGCTTTAAAAAGAATACATACAATAATAAAATATTAACCAACAGAAACTGAGATAACAGACAACCACCTATTAAGCAGTAAACATGGCTGGTTTTAATGAGATGGAGAAAACGATGAACAGGAGGAAGGAACTAAAATGATGGCAGTGTCACTGGTGTTTGTAAGTGGGGTCAGGAGCTTAGTGTCAGTGCTGGAAGGTGAAAGGTCACAGCTCCTATTAAAATACCTTTTAAGAGTCCTTCAGAGATCTTATGTAATAGCGGTGGGTTCAGCGGAGGTTGTTAACCTGCTTATGAGGGATGCTTCCTTTGAATATATGTTGACCTGTGGTAGATTAATGAGAATGTAGAAATGCTGGTCAAGTTAAAGCTCTTTCAAGGTCTTTTGCATGCAATAGAAATTCAAGTCAAACATTTTTCATAAAACATGATATAAAGTCCTTTTACTGTGTAATATGTAATCTAATAATTATAAATGTTTTGTTAGTTAACCTATGTCATGTGATACATTCTAAATTAACTGTATATACGGATGTGTGTGTGTGTGTGTGTGTGTGTGTGTGTGTGTGTGTGTGTGTGTGTACACACACATATACACACACACACACACACACATATATATATATATATATATATGACTAAATGAGCCTGAATAAATTAGATTCAACTGTTGTTATCTTTCAACTTAAACGTGTAGATTTAAACAATGTTCTATCATTATTTAATGTAGCTCAAAAGGTGTTTTTAGATCATATTTAACAGTATTCAGTCTGAAAAAGAGCAATATTATACTATACCAATACTAATGGACAACATGTAAATTGCACCGCTGCCTTCCACTATCACTGCTAATTACATCTGTAATAGGTGCAAGGACACTGTAATGTGAAATATTACTGAATATTCTTTAATAACAGCAGGTACCTGCATCAAGTACTAACCATCTCCCAGGCACCTGGTGTCTTTGTTAGGGATGCGCCATCCTTTTCCTCCTTCTCCAGCTCTACAAGCACTCTGCGTCCACCTTCACCTCTGCACCCCCTTTATCCTCCTCTATCTCTTTCTCTCCATCTTCTCTTAACTCATCTTCCCCCATCCTACCCTTCTATCAGTCCATGACCATTACGCTCATAAATCAATATTGACGACCCATCATCCGAAGGATGAATTACGGGACTGTGGATGGCTATAGTCATGTGACCAGCAGGTTTTACATTATGTTTCGGCCATTTAGTTGGCGCCATTATGCACAGCGACTTGGAATGAAGTCCTTTCAATGCAAGGCTGAGGAAGAAGACACATTACCATCTTTAAAAGCACTTCATTGCCGTTTCTCTCCAACTGATAAAGAACGAGGTGTGAAAGAAATGAATAGGCCGCTTGGTGATGCAAAGCAGATACCGTAGCCCTTAACAAGAAGTTTCATACAAACACACACCCACACATTCACGCAGAGGGAATATGATCGATGCTACGTTTTCTGTTTTCTCAAGAGTGTTCCGATGCATTCATCCGCCACACATTGTCAGCAATCAAATGCTCACAATGTTGGATTGAGATTATGGAAGTGTGGCTGTGTATTTGTTGGAAATAGAGAAAGTACAGTCTTTTAGTTGGTTTACTGAGGGACGAGGCCTGTGCTTAAGCCTCAAAATGAAAATATGTGGGCTGGTAAGAGAGCCAATCACAGAAGTGCTTTCATCGCCCTCTGGCCACTCCTGACCTCTTGACCCTGGCCATGACCCCTTAGGCCAAAGGTTACCCTCAGGGGTCAAAAAGGATCACAGGCAGGCAGGACCAAGAGTTGTCGCCATGGAAACCACTGGAGATGGATGAAGATAGGGAGGTAGAGGAGAGATCATGGTGCTTGCCAAGCAAGGTCCTCTTTGTTTCATTGTCCAGTGGTTTTGTTGGTTTAGGATCCCCCTGCTGGACAAAAACAGTTGGTTTAAGGTTGAAAACTGAATCAGAAAGTCATTCGTTGCTTTTTTTTTTTTTCCTGCTATACACATCATGACTATTATCCGTTTTCATTCATTTCATTATTTGTTTGCAGTGTATTTTTCAGGTTAAGAAACTGCATTGACAGATAGATTGTCCTCTTAATACGGTGAGAAGAATTGGTTTTGAGATGAAATGCTCAACGAGCACATATAAGTGTACTATTTACCATGTAGTGTAGTTTTCACTTTATTTTTAAACACTGACGTACGCTACTTCCTGTGAATGCGCGAGACTTCCGATTCATTATCCGCTACAAGAATAACAACTATTTTGCGCTACAAACCAGTGTGTTTATAATTAGGCCTATAATACATTTAATTAACACGTTAACAAACATCTTGTTGAAACATCAAGCAGCACAACTTTTGTATAGCTAAATAGAAATGGTTGATACCTGCCGCTCTTTAGTTAAAAATACGGTGAATAAATAAATCCTGTGAGTACAAGGTAAGTGAGATTATTCTGCCACCTAGTGGTTAGATTGTGTTAAGATATAATATAATAGCTACAATGGTTTTCTCTTTCCTCACATTTTTTCCCTGTCTTTCTCCACTAAAACGAAGCTGAAAGGTGCCAACAAGAGCATCCAAAACAATGATACTTTCACCATAACTGTCATCTTGACTGGAACTTGTCAAGCTAAATATCTAAAGAAGCTTCCCCAACACTGCATACATCTGTTGCAATAAGTTTGGTATCCAAAAAAAAAAAAAAATCCCAAAAACCCTCAGAATCTAGATCTGTACAATAGGAAGCCTTCAGTGTCTGATGATCTGGGGTAAGTCTGTCTTAACCAAACTATGCTGACCCTGAGCCGCTGCACGGTTAATCACCAGGTAGCAGAAAGCTTTGGCACCATAAAGGCGTTTGATCAAATCAGCTTTGGAATGCTGAATTGGACTAAAACCGAGGCCAGAATGTTTTGATCGGCCTTTGCCCCACTACTCATCTCTTCTTACCCCACTGTCCCGTTAATCAGGCCCACGTCTCCGGCGTTAATCTCCGCCCCCTCCCGTCCTCTCCCATGTACCTAATTAGATTAAGGGGATCAACACACCAAGCACTGCACCACAGCTTAATGGGGTTGAGGGAACAGGCTTTTTATTCAAATGAGAAAATGAACACAAGTCAGTAACACATGCATGTGGCCCTTTACCAGAGATACAGTGAGTCAGACCGTGTGAGCATTTGCACTGTAAGCTTCATTGCTGTTGTGGTGACACTGCATCATTATAGCAATGATGATTTATTGCCAAAATTATTTGAAAAAGAGCAATGAAAATAGACTGACATTCACTCAAAACTGCATGAGTGTGTATAATTGAGATGAAGAGAGAGAGAGAGAGAGAGAGAGAGAGTGCAAACTGCAACCTGTTCAACAGCTTGTATTTTATAAGCATAAGGCACGCATATGCAAGAGTATTAACATCCTAAAGCTGTCAAAGGCAAGAGGATTTAATGCCGAGGACCATTCATGGGAATTAAGCAAATTAATGCAAGAAAAGAAAGATTTGGTTAAGAAAATTTAATTAGATGGCTTTGTAAGAGTGATAATTGCTTAAAAACCTTGTTTCTTGGTTAGGTTCCCACTCCTTTCTTCTATAATTATGCCTCAAAACAAGCTGAAAATAGTTCTCATGACATTTTTCCAATAAAATATAAAAAATAATGATACATTTTTATTAAATAATCAACTATTGAAATAGTATTGATAAATATTCTAATAATATTTTAATGCATTTATAAGAAAACCGCATGCTCAGGATCTTGTATAAAATATATCAAATGTAATATATAAATATAAATACATTTTTATTAAATAATGAAGTATTTAAATATTAAAATAATATAAATAAAAAATAATAATGGTATTTAAATCCAACCTACTTATCATTATCAGTAAAATCGGGTGATATCTTAATATATACATACATATTAAAAACATACATACATAAACACACACACACACACACACACACACACACATATATCTCGACCGATTTTACCAATAACGATAACTAGGTTGAATTTAAATATCATCATTATTTATTATTTTAAAACAGTACTGTATATATGACATTATTATTAAGACCTCTCTCTTTGGGCAATTTTGACGAGTACCCTAGATTTTTATTTTTACTATTATTGTTTTATTTTATAGCAAATGTGACGTCTTTACAGCAAGTGTGACATAAATGTGCATGAATAGGGCGTATGAATAGAGTCACTAATTTGACTTCTTTTCTCCAAGTGGGTCAAGGTTATACAAATGACTGCATACGTGGTGTCTTCATTTTATCTTTTCGAAAGTGAAGTGGCATGAGTGCTGTCTTCCTGAAGCTGGTAGGAATCAGAAACCGATTTCAGAGGCATCAGAAAGAATGTAAGCTGAAATCATATTTTAGCCACTAATTATTTTGTCCAGATGACTCACATTAGCTCATGACCCTCTTGTTCTGCTCGAGGTAATGCAGTTTTGAGGCTTCATCTTGCCCCACACTCAACTACCTCATCCCTCCCTCCATATTCTCCAGCAGCAGTGTAGGTCCTCACCCCAGGAACGCTTACCAGATTATGCTGTGTGATAAGCTTCCTATTTTTCGAAACTGCATGGAGATTTATGGGATTATCTGGGTACTTATCCCGGAGTCGGCTTTGGGCAGCCTGCCGAAATCTCTTAGGACTCAAGATTTGGCTTCTGAGCTCTTCTGTCTAATTATTATCTGGAGTGGCCGCAGCCGTGAAGAATGTGTTCACTTTTTTACACCATGCGCAATGTGCTCCCAAAGAGATGCTCGCACACTAACTCGCTTGGTGAGAAATTAAATGGTATTATTGTATTACTGGTCTTAAGAATTTGTTCTGTTGCAGTCTAAGGTTTCACACAGCTTTCCTATATCTGTTTAAGCGCACAGGATTTTTTTTTATCTTCCTTCTGGACCTCATTAGTTAAAACTATAAAAGCGTTTATTACATTTATTTTATTTTACTTAATATTTGGTTTATGTATTCTGGGTCGAGTACATAATGTCGATTTACACAAAAAAGTATTGAGGCACTTACAATGGAAGTAAATGGGGGCCAATCTGTAAACATTAAAAAAAACGTATGGTTTCAATAATATAGATGTAAATATGTGTGTCAATGTGATTTTATTGTAAAAAAAAAACTAAACAAAAAAAACTACCACTAAGTTATGTGCAATTTTGCAATGACAATGTAATGACAAAAACACTAAAACCCTAAAGCGCCTGTTAAAATGATGATTTACACAGTAATACACAAGTTTTAACAGAAGAGTTAATGTAAGTGATATGCCTCACATTTCAAAAAATGGTAAGTGACTCATTATAACCTCGATTTTTTTTTATTTTATTTTTTTTTAATGAAAATGAGTGATGAGTGGTAATAAACAGTAGTAATAAACATTATTTAATAAACATTATGTCACAATATTCTATTTAACCTGGAATATTCCTTTAAGAAAATGCAATGAATAAAACAAAGTGCAACACTTTGTAAATACTTTCCAAATTTATTCATTTTCGTTTCACAAACAGTTTTGCACTTGGCTTACAAAATATGTACAATTAAATTTCCAACACTTGAACAGCATGAAGAAATAATTTGAGTGTAGCTCCGGTCATATCAGTCCATGAAGGGATGGCCTACGGTGTGTCTGAAGTGCAGCCCAGTTCCAGTACACTCTGGGCGAGAAGCAAATCAATGGATGCGTCGGTGGACAACACCAACATGGTGTCCGTTTCAGGTGGCTGAGGCTTTGGTAACGCGTGGGTAGTGCGAAGGGCAGCTGCCCTGTTACTCTGCGAATCCTTCTCCGGGCACGTCGCCGGTGGTAGTCCCCGTTAGAGAAGTCTTGAAAGTTGGCCGGATGAATAGCCCAGAAATGGCCCTTGCCATTGTCACTGCGACCGGCTTTGATGAAGCACTCGTTCAAAGAGAGATTGTGTCTGACGCTGTTTCTCCAGTTCTTGTCCTGTTTAAAGAGTACGTGAATTATGACTCATCTGAAAGTCAGAGATGAAACTTTGACTTAATAATGAATATGAGTTCTCAGAGTTAGACTACAATATCTTGCAAATCAGACCAAAATTTTGATGTTGTGACTTTCAAATTCGCTTTAAATCAAAATTTTTGGATTTACAGATAAAAACCCTGTTATGTAAGTCTTCATCAGATTGTGGGATTCAAAATCTTAATGTAAAATCCTGTGCTTTGTCAGATCGCAAATTCAAATTCAAGTTCATAATATTTGTTCTAGTTTGTTTCGTTTTCTTTCTTTGTGCAGTAGGTCTTCTGAAGAAGTGCTTTGCCACTTCTGAAAGGTTTTGTAGACTTTTGAGCACTTCAAGTAATGTTTAAACATTGAATTCAATTAGAGCTACTGTTTGGTTATGAATACAAATGGGAAGTAATGGGAAGAAGTCGCAAGGATGTAGATCACTAAGAAGTATGTTGGTGAGATGTAAGTTGTTGTTGAACATCTTACAGATCTTTGACTTTTTGAAAGATTTGTACAAAATTACTTAACCTAACTTCCAGACAGAACTCTTTGAGGACGCTTAGTTGCTTTCATGAAGAGACAATACCTTGCTTTTGAAGTAAGGATAGTGATCCATGATCCATTGGTAAATATCACATAGCAGGAGCTTCTTTTCATCTGAATCCAGGATGGCCATGGAAATGAGGGCAATGTAGGACTGCGCTGGCTTCTCATCCGTTCCTTCACTCTTCAGATTTGTCTTGTCGTGTTCCTCTTCACATCTGTTTTCTTCATATTCCTGGTCCTCTGATTTTTCGCTATTCTGTTCTGAGAGAGTTTCATTGACTGTGCTTTGAAGACCTTCAGATGGAGGGCCATTGTCCTCTGGTTCTGCCCTCTCATCGTTACGTCCTTTATTGTACAACAGATAGTCAATAGTGAACTGAAGTCCCAGTTGTTCTCGATTGCCACGGCATGCGTTGTCCTCCATTTCTGTATTGTTAGATCTTGGAATCTGTGGCTTAGTGGTCAAAAACCCAGTTTTTGGATCCCACTTTATAACATGTTGTCCTGGTTCGATTTTCTTTGTCTTTCCTTGTGTGTTCCGTCTTTTCAAGAAGTGCTGGCAAAGATTAGTCCAACAAACGATTAATTTGGTAGCAGATGTGACGTCAGGCTCTGAGGCATGCGTGGATCGAGTAAACAGGTAAATGCGTTCGTTAAGTTGTGTGTTTGTTCGTTTAGCCACCTGTTCGGAAAAACAACACCACCTCCAGTTGCGAATCTTCCAAGAAAGCCTCCTTCTAGAAAGACTTCTCTCGCAATAACTAGAGTGCTAACGCAACTTAATTTAAATGCTCCGCATATTTAACCACGCAATTAGTAGCAAAGTGGGGTACAAGAGAGTTAGAGGCAGGGGGTCTAATTGAGGGGGATTATTTTTATTAAACCAAGCAAATCTGGGTAATTACAAGAGATTACACAGATTAATGTATTTGATTAATGTAAATGGTCTTGGGTGGTGTCTGTATGATACAGCATGGCCTCTGGGTGTGCTTATCCTGTTTAGGTCAAGTCTTTGGGACTAAAACAAAAGCATTGTGCATTTTAGTTTACTGTAACTTCACAATGTAAAAATATTTTTGACAATCAGATTTCATGCACTAATGTCAAGATGAAAATTAAAAATTATAATGTGGTATCTATATTTATGATTTAATCATAAATCTTTTAAATTAAGGTTTAGATACTGTGTGTTACAGCAAAAAAACATTTTATACTACCACTTTATATAATTACAAACAATAAAGTTACGTTTTTACAGAGCATTTCCAAAAACAAAAAACATCAATAGGACATATGTATCTTTTTTTTCTATTTATTCTTCTTTCTATTTATTATCCCCCCCCCCCCCCCCAGTATTAGTATTACTGGCTTTTTCTTTAGGTCTATTGTAAAAGAATAAAATAAGTAATAACTTTTCAAATAATTGCAAAATTTAAAACTAAAATAATTTCTGTTAATATGAAATTTGTTTTCACCATAAAATAAATTAGGAAATATTATGTAATATATTGATGCATAAAAGTGTACTAAATCAATATAAAATTTTAACACGTTAATAATAATAATTAATGATGAATAATAATTAACTGATTAATAATAATACTTTTTTTAATAAACTCAAAAATTAAAACAATAATTTTAAATGGTTAAAAAAAATAATTTAATATGAAATCTAGTTTCAAAATCAATTATAAAGTATAATATATTAAAATATAAAAGTGTCTACTAAATAAATATAAATAAACATGTTTATGTTTATTAATATAAACATTTACATTCATATTAATAAATGTAAATACTTTGTTTAAAACAAAATTATTTTTTCAGCTTTTATTGTCATTCGCCCAAGTTGCTCTTGCAGGCCCTGGTGCTAATTTTACCAAATATTTTGAGATTTAAGACTCATACAAATTAATAATTTAAAAATTTAAAAAAAAAAAAAAAAATTAAGACTCATTTGTAAACATTTGAACCAAGATTTTTATTTTGTATAACTTGGCAAATAAAATCTTCAATTGTAAAATATAATTTAGATACCACATGTGAACAAGCATGCTGTATTGGTTTCAGATTATCCAAATGAGTGCCCTTAAAGACTTGGTCAATTACTTCATTATCGGTTTTATGAAGGTAGTGATTGGATTACATGTGAAACTGTGTTCCTGTTAAAGCCACTGTTAGTGTGCTTGTTTGTCTGTTGTTGACCTAACACTTAAGCTGACGATAATATTACTGGGAAACAATGTAATGTTTCAAATTCAAAAGGTTGGAGAATTTGGACACGTGGGCTACAGCATATCCCTATGACTTGCATGCATATTTGACTTAAAATAACAGCATGAACACACACACACACACACACACACACACACACACACACACACACACACACACACACACACACACACACACACACACATATATATACATACACACTCCTCCCTATTAGTGCTATATGCAATCCTGTAATCGGAATCAAGGTTTAATTCAATGTTTTTTTGTATAGCGCTTTTTATAATACAAATAAAGAAAATAAATTTAAAAAAAGAAAAGATTATCAAGCTACACACTGGTCTTTCTGGTTTCTCCAGAAACATGTATGCTTTTAATGTGTGAATTGTATGTGCCATTAACACAGTTCCAACCCACAAAGACAATGCTGCTGAATGTTAATGCAACGTTATTCTAGAAAAATTCAATGTTTAAATAGAAATAGAAATATTATATATTCATCATACTTGCATATACTGTTTTTTTTGTTATTTATTTTCAGATTATAATTTTTGCTTTGGTAAATTGATGTATCATTAATTTTACTTTAAATATATTTACATTAGTGCTGTCAAATGATTAATCGCATACAAAATAAAAGTTTTTGTTTGCATAATATGTGTGTGTTCTGTGTATATATATTATGTATATATAAATACACACACATACAGTATATATTTTGAAAATATTTACATGTATTTACATGTCTATATTTATATTCATATAATTTCTATTATAAATAATTATATTTAATATATAAACATAACACATTTTTCTGAAATATATACATGTGTGTTTATATATATATATATATATCTATATATATATATACACACACACACATAATAAATATACACAGCATATATACATATATTATGTAAACAATTTTTTTTATTTTGGATGCAATTAATCAATATCAATCTTTAGACAGCACTAATTTACATATTTCCATTTTGAACACTTGTTGCTTCTCTTCATTGCTTTTTATGTCTGATTAGAAAGTAAACACAATGCTCTCTTTTCATTTGTTGTTTTTCATTTTAAGTGCATGTACAATTCAATAAATGTAGTCTGAAATTTAATAAAGATTTATATGAAAATAAGATAAAATTTCTATTCACATGCAACCATCCAACAGAAGAGTTATTATAAAATATTTATTATAATAAACTATTAAAATTACAATCAATAGTTTAAAAAATATATATATTTTAAATGAAAAATATAGGCTAAAATTACATATTGCCACCTGCTGAATACAAAAAGCAACAGTGCTGTGTAGCTTTAACAGATCTTTCCCTAAAAAAAAAAAAACACTGAAATTCTTCCCACAAGAAGTGAGTTAACATGGATTTTATGGAAGAACAGGTGGAATAGCATTACTGTCAGCTTTACGGATCAATGTCTTAAATAACCCTGGGGTGACTTTTGCTTAAGCCAAACCTAATTTTGTTACTCTGTATTGCTAGCTTGTGATTGAGCAAATTGCCATCCTATATTAGCAAATCTATAAATTTCCGTTGTTGTTGTTTTTATTTGACTTCTTGAAACTTTAAAACCACATTTAAAGACAACTTTTGTGAAGACGTTCATAGGCAAACCATTGTTAGACAGCAGCGCCATCTTCTGCCAAATCTGAACACGTGGTTTCCGCAAAGAAAGAGTTCCACCAGTAATTAAAATTCGGTCATCTTTTAATGAGTTTATGTTGTTTAAAAAACAACAACATTCTTTCTTCAGTGAAACACACACACACACACACACACACACACACACACACACACACACACACACACACACACACACAAAAGAAACGTAGGCATACACAGTCACCATTCACTTTCATAGTATGTTTTTTTATACAATGAAAGTGAAAGGAATGAGGCTGTAATTCTGCCTAACATCTCCATTTGTGTTCCACGGAAGAAAGGAAGCCATATGGGTTTGAAGCAACATGAGGGTGAACAAGAACGGCTGAACTTGCTTTCCCTAAAAAAAAAAAAAAAAAAAATAGTAGCCTATGAGATTACAGTGTGACTTGTGGATACAGGTTCATCATGCTATTACTTTTAATATATGTATACTATATTTAGCTTTGGTTTATTAACCCGTGTAAGGAGCAATGCACCTTTTTATTTCCTTGTTCTGCTTTATTTTTACCTCAGTTATTGACCTCAAACATTCTCTGCGTCCCCTCCCCCACCACATACAATAAAGAAAAACACGGGATGGAGTTTCCTGGGGATTGTGGATTCAGTCTCGTGTGGATTTTCCAGACCGGTTTACCCAACTATCCTCAAGGAACAAGTGTGTTCGTTGTAATATATGTAAAAATAAATAGTTAACGCCTGCTAATATACATCGGAGTTGTTTTAGTGTGCTTCTGTAGTCATTTTAGGGCTGAAAATGCACAAAGCGTTCAGACCTCAATATCGTGGTTTTTTACAACTCATGAAGTGGATTTTCCCGCGCGGAATGGATCGAGTGGAGCCATGCGCTCCTGTTCCACTTGTCGCGGGAAACCCACCTCTCGCATCACATCTGAATGCAAAAAGCAATGTGCTTTCGCTCTCACGCCAGACTATTAAAGTGGGCAAATCAGACTGTGAAGTTCAGGCGACGGTGGGTAGGTTTACAAGCACCAGAGGCCTATCAGAAAGGGTAGACCTTGCTTCAAGTTCTCTTTTTTTGACCGCACTGTCCCTTTTAAAGCTCGCTGTCACGCCTCTTCACAAAAGACCCCGCCTACTTATGGAGAATCCGCCGTGCTGATTGGACACCGGCGGCGGTCATCGAACGCCTTCTCGGCTTCTCATTGGCCAGCCGCTGCCTTTCGCTCCAGGCTCTCGCGGGGCTGCTGTGCGAAGATGGCGGCCGAACTGGTAGAAGCGATGGTGAGTACATGAGATTTTTAAAAATAGTGAAAGTAAAAGGAACCTGGCGAGTCAGACGCGGTGCTAATTAAAACAACTTGAGTTAAATTCCACACTGTTGTGTTTTGTGCTCATTCAGGATAAGTGGCAGTCTGTAAAGTGCGTTGGCAATTTGTATATGTGTGTATGTGAATGGTTGGATCTCAAAACCCAGTGAGTTGTCTATGTATCCAACATATTTGGCGCGTTCTAACATTAGATTCGAATTTTTGAACGTTCTGAATCTACATTTGGTGTCCAAAACACAGTTTGGTTAGACAGCTCACCAGGCTTTGAGACCAAAGCTAGTGTGTCTGTGCGCGCGCGCGGGGGCGCGCTGCCTGTGGAAATGAATGATTAGTCTGCACAATGCAAAATAACAAAACAGTCTCTGCCTTTTCAAATCACACGTGAATTTTCTCCATGTAGCTGTAAAAATAAACACAATTCCACACTTTGCAGTGCTGTAGGTTAATGTTTAGGTATATAGTCACATGTACAATTGATGCAGCTGAGTTGCTTGAAAAGATAAATCATTTTCATTTGTGCAATATCGTTTTACTACTAAAAACACCAGTATATAATCGCATCCATGCTGATATTCATTACTACAGCATGCTTATGAATATGATCTGATCCTCACATTGTTTTATCTGTTTTGCAGAACTGATTTCTGTGTAGTGTTTATATGGAGAGTGTCATTGGCCTGCATGAGTTCAGTCATGGTAAACTAGAGATTGAGGTCATTTAGAAGCTTGAGGATTGTTTTGGTATTGAATTTGAAAAGCCAAAGCAATATAAAGAACTTTTTAAAAGTATTGAAAATTTTAATAAAGTATTCAATTTTAGATGCTTTTACTTTAAGCAACTTTATGTGCACATACTATAGAGAAGACGAATATTTGTTGCGGAAGTTACGTACGAGAAACGTTTTAATTTGAATTTATGGCTGTTAATGCACCTATTAGACTTTAGACAGACGAATAATCACATTTTTTTATTTAAAGAAAGGTTTACAAATTTCTTTAACAATGCACTGCAAAGACAACTGGCCAACCAAGAAGACGTAAAACTACAGTTTTGTGGCGCTCATGGACAGAGTATTCTGCTGAGCAACAGTGAATATGAAATGAAGAATCCAGACTTTGGTGTTTATTGACTGACTTTTCTGTGACACGCGGTTTAGAAACAGTTGCGCAGAGCTGCTTTGTGTACCTATTAACAGCTGTATTTCTGCTTTTTTCTCACTTGTGAAAACTGGACTGTATTTTATGCCCAACATTTGAGCTGGTGTGAACAAGTCCTTGGTTCTCAATTTGTTCTCTTTTCAGGAATCGAACCTACAACCCTTTGATTAATAACCCAGATATTGAACTCTCTAATTCATTCAGTCATTTCTTATTCTCTTGGGTTGTTTTGTCTCCCCAGAACATGGTGAAGAGTTTCCGGGTGTCTGACCTGCAGACGCTGCTGGCCTCAATGGGCCGCAGTAAGAGCGGCTTGAAGCAGGACTTAGTGGGAAGAGCTCTTAGGCTCGTGCAGACCGAATACAGTCCAGAGTTGCTAAAGAACGTTCGACAGCTCTACGAGACACGCTTCCCCAAAGCCTCGGCCTGGCTGGCGGCCCGACGCCCTGAGTCCGTGCCCGTAACCTACCCTGCCCTTAACTCCTCGCCCAGAGGCACGGCCCAGGGCACAGACTACCTCAACGGCATCCCCAAACCGGCACCGCCTCCTGCAGCAGAAGTCAAATTGGTGCCACTGCCGTTCTACCACAACCTAGAAACACTGCTGCCACCCACAGAACTAAGTGAGTCCCATTATCATGAATAAATAATAGCCCAATTATAATAGGTGTGTCTAGCTGATGAGGAAGAAATCCATTGAGCTAATTCTGTTTTTGCCACTCTTTGCAGTCGCTCAGAACAGTGAGAAGCTGCAAGAGAGTCAATGCGTTTTTGAATTAACACCAAGTCAAGTGGAACAGATCCGGAACTCCAGGTAAGAAATGTACAAGTCATCTTGCTAATTGGTGGCTTTATTTAGCAGTCAATCAATGGCCAATAATAACAATGCTGATGTTTTTGAAATCAGGGTGTATTGTTAATATATACATAATGTAATTTAATGATAGGAAATGAGCAGGCTTTTGTGTATGAGTGTGCAGAACAGATATTCACAGACGCCCAAAGTTCACGTTTCAACACGGCTTCATGTTTTGTTTTTTTTACTTATTCACAATTACATGGCTTAACAATGGGGATTTAAAAATATGTATACAATTTATTTTTAGTATGATTTTTTTTTTTATAGACTTTTATATTTATTATAGACATTTATATTCTTTACTAGAAAAAATGGCAATTTGTTTTTTTTTTAAATTTGACAAAATGACATGACATAACGGCCAAGTATGGTGACCCATACTCAGAATTTATGCTCTGCATTTAACCCATCCAAAGTGCATACACACACCATGAACACACACACATACACACCATGAACACACACCTGGAGCAGTGGGCTTTAATGGGCAGCCATTAGCAATTGGGGGTTCGGTGTCTTGCTCAAGGGCACCTCAGTCGTGGTATTGAAGGTGGAGAGAGCGCTGTACGTTCACTCCCCCCACCTACAATCCCTGCCGGCCCGAGACTTGAACTCGCAAACTGTGGATTACGAGTCCGACTCTCTAACTGAAATTATACAGCTAAAAATTCATAAAATAATATTTATGCTAGAAGAGGTTCCAGTAAGAATTATTTTTTTTTTAGCACGATTAACTCCATTAGACACAATTCTAGTTTTTTTTTTTCTCTAAAAATTGCTTTGTGTGATATTTTATATAATACTTAAACTATGTAATATTAATTTACAAATTAAAATATACCATTATTATTCATTGGCAATTACTTTTGATTAATATTTTTGTAATCACAAAATACCCAATATATATCAGTCGATGAGTCTACCAGGCTGTTTTTTTTTTTTTTTACTGAAAATACAAAAGAATATAAAGCATCTTTAATTGTTTAATCACAATATTTTTTGTACCTCCTCATGCACAGTGAACTTCGCCCAGGGATGAAATCAGTTCAGGTGGTTCTCAGGTACATCGTTCAGCTGAATCATGTCTGTACATCACGTTTTGGCATCAGAGATGAATCTATTGCGTGCTAACATGTCCTGTTCTTCTTCTAGAATCTGCTACACAGACTCTATCGGTGTTCAGGAGGACCAATATCCTCCCAATATTGCTGTGAAAGTGAATCAGTCCTACTGTCATGTACCGGTAAGTGTTGTGAATTTGATTAGGCTGAAAGAAGGAGGAGTGTGTTGGTTTCACCACTCAGGATGATCGTAAATCTAAACTGCTTTATATAAATACATTTTAAGCATTTTTTCAGCATCACCTAAGCAATACTCAGCATTATTTTAATATTAGCTTTCACAGAATTAGCTTTCTGAATGGTTAAATGGTTTTCTTAGAATCTTGTTTCTGTAAATTATGAATTTGATTATATATATATTACTTCTTTTTGTACAGGGTTACTATCCCTCCAATAAACCGGGTGTTGAGCCACGTCGACCATGTCGACCCGTCAATATCACGCCATGGTTACACCTCTCCACAGTCACTAACAGAGTCACCATCACATGGGGCAACTTTGGAAAGGTACAGAGACTTCATACAAAGAGCTGTCCATATTTCTGAATGAACATGTTAGACGAAGTTGAGTGTGTTGTTGCTGACCGCTGTGCTTTGGATGCAGCGGTACTCGGTGGCAGTGTACCTGGTGAGGGTGTTCACATCTGGAGAGCTCTTCAACCAGCTGAAGCATTGCTCAGTCGAGAGTCCCGATCGTTGTCGCGAACGCAGTAAGTTCCTCACCTTGACCAAACACATTACATGATCAGTGTTTACACTTGAATCCCTGTAAGTGAAACAACTGCAAAAAACAGTTGAAACCATTTGCATATGTGTTTGTATTTTCAGGCTTTTAATTAATAAAACGAATTAGTCACAACCATAAAGTAGTTCACTGTAATAGTTCCTTGCGTTCACAACCATCATTTATTAAAAAATCATTTATTGTTATCATGGTTTTGTGTTAGTTTTTTTTTTTGTTTGTTTTTTTTTTGTTATTATTAATTAATCAAAACAATCCAACTGCAGTTTGATTGATATTAATTGGAATGCAGGATAAAAAAACATGATTTTTGAACATTTTTAAAATGAACGTTTTTGCAAATGAACTCTTCATATATATTTACCATCAAAATTATACTGAAACTAGCGCTGTCAAACAATTAATCGCGATTAATTTTGTTTGCATAATGTGTGTGTCCTGTGTATATTTATGTATATATTAATACACCCCCACAAAGTAAATATTTTGAAAATATTTGCGTCTATATTTATATAATTTATATTATATATAAATATTTAATATATAAACATGACATATTTTTCTGAAATGCATACATGCATGTGTGTATTTTTATATATATATATATATATATATATATATATATATATATATATATATATATATATATATATATATATATATATAAACAGTACACATGCATATTATGTAAACAAAACTTATTTTGGATGAGATTAATCATTTGACAGCACCAACTGAAACATTTTTATTTGTATGTACACAGTTCAAGACAAGCTGCGCTTTGACCCTGAAAGTGAGATCGCCACTACAGGACTGCGAGTGTCCCTCATCTGTCCTGTAAGTGTCCTGTTTTTGTCTTTTATGTGGACTCTTAGCTGTGGAACTACAGATATGGATCTAATAAGTGTCTTTTCAATGCAGCTGGTAAAGATGAGACTTGGAGTGCCATGTCGAGTGCTTACCTGCGCCCACCTGCAGTGTTTCGATGCTGTCTTCTTCCTGCAAATGAATGAAAAGAAACCCACATGGACCTGCCCCGTATGCGACAAACCTGCGCCCTTTGAGCTTCTAACTATTGATGGGTAGGCACAGTTACTCAGATTCCTTGCTTCTAACAGACTCTGGCAGTAAAACTCACCGAACGTGACTCATTTCAGGTTGCTGTCCGAAATCCTTAAAGAGACTCCGGAGGATGTGGAGGAGATCGAGTATTTGACTGACGGCTCGTGGAGGCCAATCAGGGATGACAAAGAGAAGGAAAGAGAACGGGAAAACAGCCGCACACCCGACTATCCTGTGGTGGATATATGTAAGAAGGTTTTCTTCCTTCTGAAATGTGACCCTGGAACACAAAACCAGTCATAAGTGTCAATTTTTCTAAATTGAGATTTGTACATAATCTGAAAGCAGAAATAAATAAGCTTTCCATTGATGTATGGTTTGTCAGGATTAGACAATATTTAGATTTGAAAATCAAAATATTGAGAAAATCGCATTTAAAGCTGTCCAAATGAAGTCCTTAACAATGCATATTACTAATCAAAAGTTACGTTTTGAGATTTATGGTAGGAAATTGACAAAATACCTTCATGGAACATGATCTTTATTTAATATCCTAATGATTTTTGGCATAAAAGTAAAATCCATAATTTATATTTTATATCCATGCTACTTATGACTGTTTTTGTGGTCCAGGGTCACAAATGACATTTCAACACATTTAGCTTGCATAATATTGCACATCTTTTAAGTATTTAAATGGAAAATAACGGGCCTTAACTCTCATCCAAGGTGTTCCTGAGGCGAACGGCCACTCCCCAGCACACAGCGGCACAAACCAGACTGGCAAGCCTGGATCAGGTGGTGCGTCGGCAGGAACCGGCGGCACCGGCACCGGGTCGGGAGGCGGAGCCGTGGTGGATCTGACTCTGGACGACTCGTCGGACGAAGAAGGAGGTGGCGGAGCTGAGGACAGCGAGGACACGGATGACAGCCAGGACAGCCCCGCCCCTAAACGGGGCAGATATGATTATGACAAAGACCTGGTCACCGCATACTGAGGCTGGCAGGACACTAAGACTTGTTGGGGTGGGGTGGGGGGGTGAGGGTGGGGGTTGTAGATGGGATCTGAGCCTTGGAAAGTCAAGAAACGTGTCCCCATGTCCTCTCCCAAACGCATACACACTCATGCACGCACACAGACATGCACACTCATGCGCTGCTGACCTCTGGAGCAGTCGGGCATCACATTGACAAACTTGTAGATGCCCCGTAAAGCCATTCCCAATCATTCACTGCATCTTAATACTGTATTCTCCCTTTAAAGACCATGGAAGAGTAACACCACCTTCAGTTCTACTCTATCGTCCTCGACTTCCTCTCCACTTTGTGTTCTGACAGGTTTAACCATCCTGGGCATTTAAGATCTTGCCAGTTTTAGTTTTATACGGAGCTGTTCAGGCCTTCAAAACATTGTGAGACAAGCCACAGTATCACAAAAAACTTCATTCCTTCGGGTTGAGATCATCCAACCATTTACAACCTATTTAGAGGCGTTTTCTTTTAGTCCTCCACATAGGATGTTTATGTTAGGTGTTTGTTTTAATGTGATTTGGAGACATTACTGACGAATTTCCATCTCTCTCTCATTTTTTTTATTTGTCCACAGAAGTTGACAAGCTACCTCAGTCTAACAGCGAACTTGACCAGAGGGTTTTTTTTTTTCTTTTCTTTTTTTTTTGTAGTTTTGTTTTCAATCCCTTTTGTTTTTTATGTGCAGCAACACTGGAGAGGCATCATGCATTGCTCATTATTTTGTGCTTGCCCATTTAGGCATCATATTAAAAAACGATTCTGACTCGAGCAAAGAGTTTCCGGTCAAGTCTGTCGGTCAACTAGTGTGTACTGACTGAATGTAGTGCGCTAATCGACACTCAGTTCAGAAAGAATGATGTTTCGACATCAATGGTCCTTTTGAGATGCTTGTCAGCAAGTAAATACTGTACGATAGCTAATGTAATATTGATAATGTATTATTTCTGATCATTTATTAGAAAATTGCAGGTCTCGATGTCATTTATTGCTTTCTTTCAGTCGTTTTGGTCTGTACAAGGCTGCTGAAGTCAAGACTACACAAAGGCAGAGCGATAAATCAGGTGGAGGAGAGGACAAAAAGTCGTTTTAGGTTTCTTTCAGACATGAATCTAGTAAATTATTAGGTTTATCTAGCAGGGGCGCTGACGTTATTGGCAAAAAACCTGAAATTTATTTGCCTGAACTTAAAATCAGATTTTTTTTTTTTTTTTTTCCCCCCAGTTGTCTTCACGTCTTTTCTTTTTTATTTTAGATGAATGGATGATTTGTTTGAGCCCACTGTATGGAGGATGCTTTTTCATTTCAGCCGGTTGAGGAGGTGTTGGCATTTGCATATTGTTTTGTGGACTTCGCAACAGGCGCGGACCTTACATGCTCCTTAATTTGTTGTCAGAACGTGTATTTATTGATTTAACAGTTTTTGCCTCTTTTATTTGAATTAAGTTTGGTGTTGTGCATTTTATGAGGCATTTCGCAGCAATTTCATGAGTTTGAAGCATGTTGTTTTGTGATGGTATATAACGCTGTGTCCTCTCACGGCCTGCTGTTGTACGTGCACATTCAGCCATTTGCAACAGTCCGAACATAAGGGGGCTTAGTCAGGACTATGCAGACTTGACCTAAACCTCGGAAGAATTAAACTCCCGCTAAACGACCAAACACAAATGGCACATCCAGACGGCTGATCTGTTGAGGAGGACTCAGGGATGACGTGTTCTACTTACATTTTCTTCTCAGTCAAACTTGACACTCGAACCAGGTTCCAGCATCGTGTACAATATTACCTTCACCATCAGGTCGCGTAGGGCAGTCTAGGTTTCTGATCTGGAAATTAAGATGTACTTTCAAGGCATATGAATATTGCTGTGTATAGCATATTTTGTTGTCCTCCAAGGTTTCAGAGAAAATCACTGTACTAAGCTCACTAGTGGTAATTTTAATTTTTTTTCTTTCCTTTTTCAACTAATCCTGAATTCTGACTTGAATACTCAGTACTGTATCCTATCTGTGGTTGGGAATTTCTCAAAATAAGAATACCGCCATGAAGGGTTAAATTACTTGTAATTTTAGGTTCGTCTTTGAGTCGGCATGGTCTTCCATCTTCTCTTCATGATAGCCCAATTTTTTCCCCCTTTTCTTTATAATTTTAAAGAGTAATCAGTGCTGCAGTTGACAGTTTCACATAATAAGCCCTTAATGTAGTATGTTCCCCTAAATTTGACCACATTTAAGGTAAGGAACTTCTTAAATAGACTTCCATCTTTAGATACCTAGAACGATCTATTAGATGTGAATAAAATGTACATTTGCTTGGATGGTGATTGATGACGATATATTTCCAGCTCAGAGGTGAAGACGGCCTCTGTGTAGCCAGGTGAGGTTGAAGTGGTTTTTTTTTTTGGGGAACGGAGGCATCCCCTCTTATTACAGTGCTTAAGACAGCATGGGCAGTGGCTTGCAGTTCTTGATGTAAATGTTTTGTTTGTGTCTTTTATATGTTCATATTAAAAGCCAATAAAAAAATAATAATATTTTATCAAGTTTTGAATTGCCTCCAGTTGCTCCAGTGGACGGGCACAAATACATTGTTATTGGCTACTCTCAACCCTTCCTGAGGAAAAAGTAAATTGGTGACCTTCTAAGATGTCCTTCAACGTGGGATTTGACAATGGCAGCGAATCGGTTGTCCCTGTCTGAACTGTAAAAGCTCTAACACCTGTCAATTATGTGTGCAATTAATTAAACTGATTTAAAATAAATGTCTTTCCAGTGATTTTTAAATCTTGGATTTAACTCCATTGATTACTTAAAGCATATATTTAACACGTATTCCTTAGAAATGTACAATAACAACAACTTTTCCAGGATACCATAATTACTACAGTTAATTTTACTACTATAAAACTAGTTACAAGTACATAAGGTATTGATGATTTGTTTATTTTGATGCCACATTAGCGCACTGAGGTATTTGCGTGGGCTAAAAAAAACGTTTTCAAGGATTGTAAAGAATTATTATCACTAAGTTGCCTTTCCTCATATGTATATTTTACTGTAGTATGGTATCTCGTCAAGTGTTTTTTTGTCAACTGCACAGCTTACCAGGGTTTACTGACAAAGCTCAGACTACAGAAAATTAATAGTACGTATCATATTACAATAAATGTGACAAGGTGCTAAAATATGTCAGAAAATTGTATTCTTACGTTTTTTGACGGAAACTTTCCTTCTGACGGGCCTTCAAAATGTGACCGTTACTTAGTTCACCGCTAGATGTCGTTCATATTCAAATCATCACTCATCTTTTAGTCAAAGCTCGCGATAATTCGAGCGTTCTGACTACAGTTCTCGCGAGAGCTTGAGAACGCTTCCTCTTGGTTGGATAGCGGCTTCCTGGCCGGACTTTTTACCCCCCCTCCTTTTTTTTCTTGAGGGAAATTTCAACTTCTGTTTTCGCGGGTCCTCCGGGCCAAACAATTTCGGACAGCATTTGGCGGTCGGTCCTGTGACTGCGAACGACAGGCCTGACTTGTCTTTTGCCGCCTTTTGTCTGTGGGAGCGCTCTCGAGTCAGAGGCCGTCTCGAAGAGACATTCCAGCGATGAACGCGCTTAAATAAACCGCATTTCTTTCACTTTTGCGCCTATGGCACTCGCTTTTTCCACTTGACACCTAAATATTATTTGGTACAGCTTCTGGAGGCATGATAGGGTGTTGAAATTAGAGGCTTACGAATCTCAGAAACTTCTATAGGCACAACTGCAAGGGTTTGTGTAGCAATTTGAAGGATTGGATGTCAGCAGAGACAACCTGGTTGTTCTCTTTGAAATAGGTAACAGGCAACTATGGCACCAAAAAGAAGACCGGTCCCCTTGATTATAACCCCCACAGGAGAAGGACAGTCAACCAACATAGATGCAGCAGCAGAGTAAGTATATAGTCTGCTATATCTGACACTTTTTGGTTTACTTTGCTTCAGTATGTCTCACCTGGTCCTGTTTTTCCTGTCTTCAGGGCCAACCTGGAGGCCTTGCAGAGGAAGTTAGGGGAGCTGGACTTGGATGAACAGCAGAGGAAGCGGCTTGAGGCTTTCCTCACCCAGAAAGCCCAAGTGGGCGAGCTCAAAGATGAAGATTTTGACCCCATATGTGAACTTGGGGCAGGTAACGGTGGGGTGGTCCACAAAGTCCGGCACAAACCCTCAAGACTGGTCATGGCCAGGAAGGTAAGCGATCGACAGGCTTATGCACCTGCTGCTACTTGTTTGCTCACAATGTGTTCAAAAGCTGAACTTTCTGTATTTTCTCCAGCTTATTCATTTGGAAATCAAACCAGCCATCAGGAACCAGATCATACGAGAGCTGCAGGTCCTACATGAGTGTAATTCGCCATACATTGTAGGGTTTTACGGCGCCTTTTACAGCGATGGAGAAATCAGCATCTGTATGGAGCATATGGTGGGACCAATGTTGTTGTTTAAGGCTTATAGCAAGAGTTCATAGCAGAAGTGTTACAGCACACTGACATTCATTTGTCCGCAGGATGGAGGTTCTTTGGATCAAGTGCTGAAGGAAGCCAGGAGAATCCCTGAAGAAATTTTGGGCAAAGTTAGCATAGCTGTAAGTATTATCAGTCTCCTCTTTTGCATTTGTGTCAAATAATGCTGTTTAGATATTGATGACAAACGAACCATATTGACACAACAGTGATTAGTTGGTTAGCATGGTCAACAAGTTTATCTAGATTTTTTAGATAAAGCCTAACCAATATTAGGTGTTTTTCTTTAATTGTATTAAATGTAAGGGCGCTACTTCTGGTTGAGGGTTGTAATGTATTGACACTCAAACTTTTTGGCAGATGCATTTGTTCAAATTTGTGCATTTGTGATTGAGGTGTGCATTTTATCATTAGATACGTTCTCCAAATTGATTGTTTTAAACAAAATTACTGGTCCAATTGCTGCTCAAATCAAATCTGATTTGAACAGTGGTCTTGATATTATGCATGACCCTTAAGTCTTTTTTTTTTTTTTAACTCTATTTGTTTTGTACAGATATAATTTTGAACTTATTTATTTGTTTAATATCTGTTAGTTACTCTGTATGACCGTTCACCAATTTTACTATAAAGTGATTTCATAAGACCAACTAGTCATTCACACACTAGTCTGTTTAAAACTCTCTCTAATACTGTTACCCAGCCATGTTTACTCTAATTGTTAGATTTCTAAGGTAGAATCTTTTTTTTTTTTTTTAACGACAGAATTTTTATTTTTTTTGTCAGTCTATATATTATATTGCCCAATATTTAATTTAGCATGTTCTTTTCCCATATTTTTACATTTACCTTTGCCATCTTCTATCACTCATTAAGAGTGAATTATTAAAAAATGAATAACAGTTACATTTAATATCTATCAAATCTCAAAATTAATATCTATTTTTCATCGTGTATTATTATGTGATGTCTAAATTCAGTTTTAGCATTTAAAATGATTTTTAGTTTGTAGTGCTTTTATTTTTGTCTCACTTAGACAAATAGGATTGTATTTTAATACCGTCCATTTATTGGTTATCAGCCATAACATGGAAATAACTACCATCTTATCAGTATCAGGGAGAATTTGAATATTGGCGCGTCCCTAGAATATAGTTTAACTCTACCAACGTCTTGTTTTTGGTGTCTGGTTAATTACAATAATTGTGTTTATAATAATTGTAATACTTGATGTAAATAAATTGTGCATATACATGGGGAAATGCACATGTAAAAAGATTAGGAATGAAAAGAGGGCAACCTGCTCTTCTTGTCTAAAAGCAGAATCCAAAAAAATGGTACATATCCTTCATCATAACATGTCTGGCACTAGTACGCACAAACCGCAATATAATAAAACTGTGACCACACCCACAGATGTGCAAATTCCCTTTCAAGTCAGAGTCTCCAAAACATGGACGTTTTTCAACACACATTTAGCCTTATTCTTCCAAATGAATAGGGTTAAACTTCTGTTTCACATTTGATCATGACAAAACACAAACACTTTAACACGAAGTCCAAACAAAGGTGCAGCAATCTGTTTATGTGTGTGTCCATACTGTTTATTGCACGTGTGAGCGAATGCATATCGTCTTTCAGTAATCACAAAGCAGAAGTTATTTTGTAAAGACTAGACTATGTAACGCGTTCTGTAAATTCAGGAAGCTAGATACCACATTGACCGTTGAGAGAGAAAACCTGTTGTTGATATATATAATTCTCTTTCCACAGGTACTCCGAGGTCTGGCATATCTTCGGGAAAAACACCAAATAATGCACAGAGGTACACACAGAGCAACATTCCTTACTAATATCTTAGAAAACGTACGTGTGCATACACGCGCTGGATGGCAGCAGGAAGTAGCCCCCTAATGCAGCTATTGAAATTGCATAAGAAGCTTAAAAATGATTATTATAGAGAGATTAGGCCTCACTTTTTCAAAGGTATTTACTGAAACTCTAACCAGAGACCTTCATACAACTGCAAACCTGATATTAAATGGTGCAGAGATATTGCAAAAGTTGATATTATTCCAATGCTAAACGTCAGTCTTCTACAATTAAACATTTGATAAAAAAACATTACATCAGCATTTTTTCTTTTTTATAAGTAGATAGCAAGTTACCATAGAAATAGCTTCAGTTTGTCCAAGTGTGGCACAACCAACATTTGAGCAATAATACTATGTCTGAAGATGCAAAGTATCAGTTGCTTTGTCAGGTTGTATGAGGGTCTGATGGAGCCACACTGGGTTTGAAGGGTTAGACAGGGAGGGTCAGGCCTATAGTTGTGCTGTTGTGGCAGGGAACGCTCGCCTGCTTGCGAGGAGCTGTCGAGGAGCCCAGCCGGTAATTACAGCCTCTCGGATGTGATTACATGGCAGCCGCACCCTGCAACCCCCTCCCTTCTTTTTCCTCTCCCACTCTCACCCCTCTGTCCACTCCCAGTGGGTGTTAGGGCTGAAGGAGGGCCCATCATGTGTGGAATCGTTGCATGTCCGCACTGTTATTTGCTCCTCTTGCCCTGTGTTTAAGAGGAGGGAGGTGGAAAGTGGCTTGCATGTCTGTCCTTTCTGCTGCGGCGGTGTTGTCGGAGCTAGCTTTGCAGTATGCAGAGCATCTTGCGAAATGTTTTTGCTGGGCGTGCTGGAGAAAGGGCGTTTGAACGGGGATGGAAAGCCAGGTGGTGCCGCTGGGATTTGGACCCCGGCCCTCTATCTTACATGGTCTCTCTCTTTCTGGTCCCTACAGACGTAAAGCCCTCCAACATCCTGGTGAACTCGCGCGGTGAGATCAAACTGTGCGACTTTGGTGTGAGTGGCCAGCTCATCGACTCCATGGCCAACTCCTTCGTTGGAACACGGTCGTACATGTCGGTGAGTCACCCGCCCACTTCCCTCCCCAACCCCCAGTCCTTCTTGTTCCAAGCCCTGTACCGGTGCCCAGGATTCTTCCATGTGGAGAGGAGGAAGTCGCTGCCAGGTTTTAGCCCACTCCTCTTGGCCACCTGTAGGGTGCGGTGCCCCACCCTAGAGTTCTGACTTGCTCTCTGCTCTCTGCCTTGACAGCCGGAGAGACTCCAGGGCACACACTATTCAGTTCAGTCGGATGTGTGGAGCATGGGCCTATCACTGGTTGAGCTGGCTATTGGACGCTACCCCATCCCCCCTCCTGATGCCAAGGAACTGGAGGCCATATTTGGCCGGCCAGTGCTGGACACAGGTGGGGCAGAAGGCCACAGCATGTCCCCGAGACCAAGGCCTCCAGGACGACCAGTTAGCGGTAAGACCTTGTTTAATTTCCCCAAAAATTGGCGTTGGTTTTATGCGCATTCGATCTTCTCCACAGTCTGCGTAATATGCATGTTTTAGTTGAGCCTTGCGAATTGTTTTCCCCCAGGACTTGGAATGGACAGCAGGCCAGCCATGGCTATATTTGAGCTACTGGACTACATTGTCAATGAGGTCAGATAATTTGCTTAGTGTGCAACTTACTTCCTTTGTGCTTATTTTTGCCTTCTGTAGTACTTTTATGTAGCAGTTTCACTTCAACATCACCCCTTTTTCTGCTCCCCACCTGTCTCTACATCTGCAGCCACCACCCAAGCTGCCCCATGGCGTCTTCACCACTGACTTTGAGGAGTTTGTGACAAAATGGTGAGCTCCTGTGTGTTATCACTGGTGTTTTTACTGTACGAACCAGCACAATCTTCAAAACGATATCTGAGCTATGTCAAAGTTGGACCTCGATAAAAGGGCCGTAGTACAGGGATATCCATTCCAGCTTCTGGAGGGCCAACCTGCCCCAACACACTTGCCTGGATGTTTCTAGCTTTTCTGAAGACCACAAATAGCTGGTTCAAGTGTGTTTAATTAGGATTGGTGCTAAACCTTGCAAGATAGTGGACCTCAAGAACCAGGATTGGACACTTCTAGTGTAATACAGTTTGGGGAATGCAGGTTTGAATCTGCACTGCATTGTTCCCAATCTCATACGCATTTCATCTGTTCATTTCTTGTAAATCTTCACAGACTGCATTAAATGTACTTTAAAAGTTCAATCAGACTAACTTGTGCTTTTAAAATGTCACGCAAACAATTTGGTCTGACTGAAATCTACCAGTTTGGTTTTTGCAAAGTCGGACTAACTGATATAGATAATGTAAATGTATCTTAGATTTGTCCAGTATGTGCACAATTGTATCTGACTACATTTGGCCCCAGTGTTGTGCACTTGCTCCAAAAGAAAGAGGTGCGACATTCAGTGACTGTTAATTCCTTCAAAAGTTTGTTTACTGGGATTGGCAGATTAAGCCTGCGAAATGTAGCTTCACTATGCAAAAAAAAATATATATATAAACTGTGATTGTAAAAATACTTACTGTCCTGGCAAATAAAGGCAACGCCTCCCTCTAGATTTCTGGGCTAATGCTTTATTAAATTCAGAATTTTATTTTGTCTTATTGATGTTTTTTCTGTTTTTCACAGCCTCATTAAGAACCCTGCTGACAGAGCTGACCTTAAGATGCTAATGGTACGTATAATTCCCTGTATAGTTACAGTTATATTGAATTAAAATGTTAAAATGAATAAAAATGTGGTAGGACTTAGAGATAGTTCACCCAAAAATGAAAATTCTGTTATTTTACTCACCCTCATGTTGTTCCAAACCCATAAAATCTTTGTTTATCTTCTGAACACAAATTAAGATATTTTTGATGAAATCCAAGAGCTTTCAGACTCTGCATAGACAGCAACACAACTACCACGTTCAAGGCCCAGAAAGGTAGTAAAGACATTGTTAAAATAGTCCATGTCACAGTGGTTCAAGAATATTTTTTGTGCACACGCATGCTTTGTGGTACTCCCATGAACGCATGGCAGAGACTGACAGGGAAGAGAGGAAATTGTTGAATAAAGTTTTTTTTTTTTTTTTTTTTTTTTTCTTTGCACGCAAACAGTATTCTCATTGTTTCAAAAAGTTACGATTGAACCACTTTTGTCACATTGACTGTTTTAACGATGTCCTTACTACTTTTCTTGGCTTTGAACATTTTAGTTGCATTGCTGTCTATGCAGGGTCAGAAAGCGCTCAGATTTCATCAAAATATATTTTCATTCGTGTTCTGAAGAAGAACAATGGTCTTGCGGGTTTGGAACGGCATGAGGGGATTACTTTAATTGCAGATTTTTCATTTTTGGGTGAACTATCCCTTTAAAGAGTGAGAGCTTTTTGGAGTGACAACACATCCAGTGTGCCAGTTTTTGGCTATGTTAGTACAGCAATTAGCTAGTTACAACTTGATTTGGAAATGTTTTCCCCTTCGCGCTGACAGTAGGTACTCATAGCAGGAATATCATGATGCATTGTAGAATATAATGCATTACAGAAATAAAACTTGTAGGGGTAAGTTGATGTATGCGTAGTGAGAATCAAGGTAGGATGTACTGAAAATAAAATGAATGATATTTAATAAAAAGAATAATAAAATTAAGTGATATTCATTTTCAGGGCCACACGTTTATCAAGCGTGCCGAGGTTGAGGAGGTGGATTTCGCTGGATGGATGTGTAAAACCATGGGCCTTCACCAGCCCAGCACACCCACTCATAGTGCTGAATGAACGCTGGCTCACAGCGTAGCCACCCATGTCATCCTCATCCTCTGCTCTACTTCTCTCCTTTTTGCTCTCACAGGCCTGTATGCTTGTAAGCCTCTGACACACCGCTGTGCGCTCTTTTGCCGTTCTCTGCTTGCTCTTCCCTTCCACCGCGGTGCGTTCTGGGGCACTGTTTTATAAGAGCTTCTGGTGTTGGAACACAGTCGTTTGAATGAATATGGAGATTAGAGTCACTTAAGTGGAGTGGCTGTATTTTTAACGACCACATTATTCAGGAATGTCCAAAATGGTAAAGTTTTTGTTTAGTTTTCATAGTTGGTTTATTAATTCATTATATTATGTTTTTTATTTTTGCTTAAGCGCTATTTTTGGCGGTTAGCGTTACACTGTGTTAAAATGGATAGCTTGGTTCAAAGGCAAACATTTAATTGAGAATCAACTGCCGTTTGCATCACAAAAAAAAAAAAAAAAAACCCAAAGAGGGCTACTGTGGATCATAAAGGTTGGTTTATTTCAAAGATGATTATAAATGCAAGATGGCCAAATCAGCAACGCTCAAGTGCATACGCACAGTTGTTTAGCTTGTGCGTTGCAGGTAGCACTGCTAGTACACGGTCAAGTACTCCATCATGCCAACCATTGGCCATGCTGTAAGTTTGCACACATTAGCAAAAAGAAACATAAGCTTAGGGAGGAGGGAAGGAGGGAGGTAGGGGGTGGGGTGCTTGAAAGGTTTTCTTAAATCTTCATTTTTCAACTTAAAATCATCTTCAAAAGGGTATATTTGGGAATAATTATTGTTTGTAACTTATGCTTGTGTTCTTTTTTTATTTTTAAAAATGAAACCCAAAATTTCTTGCTTTTGATTTCAAGTTTAAATACAACCAGGGTTGCATCTATCTTTACAGTGCTTTTAGAATAGGCCCGATGAATTTAAACACATCCAAGTTATTTCAACCAAGACCACAACAGGTACACTCATAGTCTGGTCTTCAGTGGTAAATAAAGTGCAAAGTAATGTCTCAGGCCACCATGTACAGTGCTATGCAGATCAAATGAACCTCAGCAGATATTGCTGTATTAGTAGGTCTTATAAATACACGGGTGTTACAGATGGGCATTGAGAAGTGTGGCTAAAGCCCACTTGCTCTAAATAGCTTTTTTTCTCTTTCTCTAGTACTTTTCAGTAACATTGAAACTGTATTACACACTGGCATTCAGCTCCGATCAAGTGAATGCGTCGCCACACGTGTATAAAATATATGTACAGTACAAATGGTACTGCTTTCAGTCTTAAAATAGCATTTTATTTGTATTTTTTTGTTTGTTTGTTTGTTTTTGGACTAGTTTAGTGAAGAGGATATAAGTCATTTTATTACCATATGGAATGTGTTGAATACAGTTCTAATATAAAAATAAAACTTATTTGTGAATGATTATTTGGTTGTAGTTGTTGTCAGTCTCAATGTTTTGGCTAATGTTTAAAGATTTTATTGCAGTGTACTATAATGTATATTGTTAAATAATAAGAGTGAACATTTTATTACATAATAAGAAATATAAGGCATATATAAGAAATACAGATAACTAGAAAAATGTGATTTGCATTATAGCTGTTAATTTCTGGTATATTTTAGCACGGATGTGATAACCAGTACCGGAAGATGCATATTATAAAATGGTTTATTAGTGATATATAATGTATTATTATTATTCTTTAAAATCTAAATTACGTTAACAGTAATACAGCTAACATACTTTGTACATGTAAAATTATGGCATGTTTTGAAAATGAAAAAAAAAAACATATATTTAGCCAATGCTTCAAGGCTGCTCACCAGTCAGGGATGAGCTGTTATAAAACCAAGCTGCAGAGACATGTTTCATAAAATACTTTGGCATACATTTCTGAAAATGTGTGCAAAAATATGAATTTAGTCACTTGAAATGCACCTTTACAGCTTCTTTTAATTATGAATCAGTTTAAAGTGTCCCAGTTATACTGCCCTCTATGTCTGGTGTGCGTTAGTTCATCATGCTCGTCTCCTACTTGATACTTCAGCATTTAAGCACAACTCGATGTCATACACAATTACACTCTTCTGCGTCCACTCCCTGTTTTACGGGAGAGTCCTCGATTGTACAGTCACTCTTAGAGAGGTCATATACTGCTCCTCCTGTTTTTGAGAACTTTCAGTCCAGCAGCAGGTAAGCGGGCAAACGGGTCTCTTAAGTGGTGGAGGATAATCCATGTCTGTCCCGCTGGTCGACTGCACTCATCGCTTCTCTCAGCATGATTTTGGTGAGTACGGAGAATCGCAGTACACGTTTAGTTGTTTGGTTACTTATTTTTAATTACTGTTTGTAGTGTTTTGGAGGGTTCGGTTGTTACATGTAAAGAAGGAAGACGTGTCAAAAAGGTGAAGCAGTAAGTGAATGGTGTCACTTCTATCCGACGACCCCTTGAGTGTAGGGTACACTCTATGAGCTGTATTAGTTAGAGACAGTGGAGGGTGTGTATGTATATGTATTGCGGGGGGGACTGCTGGCAGACCCTGAGTGTCCTGGAATGTGCCATGGCTTGTTCTGGGGTGGGACTCCATGACCTCAGGCAATGGGATGGGTGGGTGCGACTGCATTCGCAAACACAGGGGAGAAAGAAGGACGGTTAACTCTCATTATTTTGGCGCACTCGCTCACCCAAAGTACACGTGCAACACCCCTGCAAACAACTTTGTACAAATACAGGCCGGTTTTACCAGCGATATCCTTGTGAACTCCACAGTTGTGTTCATGTCATGAGTGATGGTGGCCACTATGGCATGATAACAACCTTTTACTGTATTCCCCAGAGAGGAGCAGAGGAGAACAGCATGGGGGAATGCTGTTTCTTTAAGAGAGAGGGAGAGCGAGAGAGAGAGAGAAAGGGAGGGACCTTTTTGCCCTCCAGAAACCAGGAAGGGAATTGAGTTGATCTGCTGGTGCTTGGTTAGCGCATACAGAGCTTTGAACAGCAGGGACAGCTAAGAGAGAGAGTGCTCCACAGAGGAGGAGAGAAGAGGAGGGAAGAGCTAACCCATAACAAGCACCGCCACGGCCATCGCAGGTGAGCTCCCTTCCCCCTGCTTGTCCCCCGTGTCGTCTGCCCAGGGCCTATCGACTGAAGGGAGCAGGGCTGAGAAGGAAGGAATGAGGGAGGGGGACAGAGAGGAGAGAGAGAGAGAGAGAGAGAGAGAGTATGTGTGTGGGGGGTAGGAGGGGGCTCCAGTGCCAGTGAGGAATTATTACTCTTTTCCTTTGGTCTTCCGAGTAACTGATTTGGTACACCTTCGGTTCACTGGCATTGCTTTAATAAACTTTTTTTTTCTCTTCTTACTCTTGTTAACTTTTTTGTTGTTGTTTTGGAGGCAACCCTTAAGGGGTGTGTTTGTCGGAGGTTAGACAAGAGGAGAACGTAGTAGGAAGGAACCAAAAATAATTCCATAGGACAAGGTACAGTGCTACGTACTGGGGTCTGCTTTTCTTAAACCTTTGTTGTCATTCATGAAGAAACAAACTCTGATAACTTGTGCACGCACCTTTGGCTTTTTTCTTTCTGTCGCA
The DNA here is from genome assembly GCA_036784905.1 of Acrossocheilus fasciatus. NCBI lineage: Eukaryota > Metazoa > Chordata > Actinopteri > Cypriniformes > Cyprinidae > Acrossocheilus > Acrossocheilus fasciatus. The sequence continues at coordinate 18,604,967 of CM071959.1, read as the reverse complement.
AATTGCATTTACACTGGTTAATGTTATGATGGAATATTTTAGGTCAAAAAAAGTCTCATTTGGGTCAAGAATGCTGAATATGTCAGTTGATGTAGGGTGACAATATAAATGTATTGTATTGAAGTTCTACAGAGTTGTGTTTGGATCTCTTTGTCTTTTCTCAAACGTACAGCGCTTGGCACTGCTTGTTGGTTGGTCTGTACTTTTAATACCTGGCATCCTGCTAGCAACACACGGTAGTGTATAATTCAGCTCTGAATGCTTACGTTGAAGCAAGCTCTTAGATGTGGGGGTGGCAAGAGCAAACGGTTTGGGACTTGTAGTTCTTAGCGGTGGCCTAGAAGCAGGTGAAGTCATACTTAAGGACTGCGCTTCCCAGAGTGCCTTGCCCTTGGCCATACAGGAAAGGGAACAGCCGGTAGCCTATCCTAGTGGGGAGGTGTGGTGATTGAGGAGCGGGCAAGCCAATCGCAGAGGGGGAAGTGAAGCCAGAGCAGTGGGCTGAAAATAGAGTGGGGGAGTTAGTAGGTGTCTGCCTGTGTGGGATCAGGCAAGGGCTTGCCTGTGTAACTAGGGCCACTCGGAAGTTTCCTGTCTGCAGTTGCTCCAGACCAGAGCCCTGCCCAGGCACAGAGGCAGGCAGGCAGGCAGAGGGAGACTGAGCTGACCCACAGGGAAACAAAATTCTGGCCGGCCGGTAAGAGCTCCAAATGCACTCTCACTCTCTCTGGTGTCTGAGACGGGAAAGGCAAGCTAGAAGAGAAATAATGGAATCTTAAAAGGGGAAAGAGAGGGACTTGGCTTGATTAAGTTCAGAGCGCTTGACCCACTTGCAGATGGCATAGAGATGGAAAACGGAGGCCTGCTGTATTAAGGTATGACTTGGTGAGCTTCTGTGCAGCGAGTTTTACTTTCCAAGTACTTTCATAACTGAACTCTGTCTTTGTGATTCTTATTGTTTATCCGATCTAACTGTTACAATTGGCCATTTAATAAAATATGTTTTCAAGCAGATTCGTGTAATTTTGGTCACAAAAGGTTGGGTTTAACACTGGTGGACTCTGGTGAAATGGTTTCAAATAAAGTGAAATTCACATCAAAGATATCCTGCTCATTGAGATCTCTAAGAACCTTGGACTTTGGAAAGTTTTTCCTCCTTCTCTTGGCAGATCCCTTATAGGCTTCTCTGCCCCCTCATTCTTTTTATAGCTGTGCCATAATGCACATCAACATCTTCTCCCTTGGTAAGGGTCTTTAACAAGGTCTCATGACTTGTCAAATAAGAAGACTGCATGTTTGTCCTGGACTCAAAGGCGTTGCAGGAAGCTGTGCTCTTTCGCTCTCTTTTTTTTTATTCAAAGATGTATGCAGATCATTTCCAACCCATACTTGCTCGACTCGTTTTCACTAGTGCGGGTACAGGGAGGACGCAAGGGGTATTTTTATTCACAGATGACGCCCAGTGTCTGAATAATGCACAGACAAGGCTCCTTGTCTCACAGGGGTGAGGCCGATCTTTATTGTCTTTTACTTGTTTAAGTGGCAAAGAGATTCTTACCCACCATAAACCAGTTAACCCTGTACGCAGTTAAATTACCTGACAGGGTCGTTTCAGGTCAGCATTTATGACAGGTAAGGTATGTGTGAACTTCATGCTGATACACATCATGCAGTGTTTTTTTTTTCTGTTGTATTAACTTGATGTGTTGTGTTATTTCACCAAGTACGTGTTTTGCTATATCTATGAAATTTCAGATTTTTATAAGCTTTTTAGAATCTGACTTAATATTAGTTTTGTTTGCCTTTTATTTAAAGTTTCAATGGCTAGAAATCCAGTGTGAATTGTTTAGGTTTTTATGCACTTGTATGTATGAGATGTTTGACTAGCTTTTGAATGCTTATGAAATACAAATTTTATTTGAACTTTCACAATCCTTTTGAAAAGTTATGTAAAATTGTGGTTTGTTGTGAAGACATAAAGCATCTGTTTTTGCGTCCTTGTGCAGTGGAGGGCTGAAGGCACTAGAGGTTACCAGCTACTGTTTGGCCAAGTATTTTGAGTAAAGTCATTTTTGACCTTTTTGAACACACTTTGAATTGGCTATCTGAACAAGGTTTAGTTTTATAACGTCTGGGACGTTTGTGAAACATTTTTGAATTGATCAAATTAAAGTCTGATGCTGGGAGATGGGCTGCTGCAAGCTAGCATCACTATCGGTAATCAGAGAGCTCATCTCATTATTCTCTCATTGCACTCTTTAAAGGGCCTTCTTCCACTTGTTCTTATCTGCTGAGAGTCTGTCGACATGAGTGAGGCCTTCTTGGTTTCCTTGACAGTAATGTGGAATCCAATTGCTGTAAGTTTATGCTCTTGCCCCCATTCGCTATTGTGGAGCTCGACCTCCAGCAGGTGGAGGAGTCCTTGACATACTTACCTTAGTGCGATCGTTCACAGATATGCTGGGAGGTAGAGCTGAAAAAAAAATCCTGGGTGGGTTGTCTTGTCTTTTTGCCTCCTCAGCAGAGGCAGAAGAGGGAAGTGGAAGCTGTGGTGGACTGGTGGTGGAGTGTGCAGTGCAGTGTCTGGGAGAGCTGGTCATCTGATAACAGAGCGGGTTCTGTTACACCATCACCAGAGTCACGCAGGAAGTCTTCTTCCGCCCAACCGGCCTGGCTGCCGCAGCAGCAGAAGAGCTCAAGACATGGACTGTGGCCTGAGCGTAAGGGCTGGAGTAGCGCTGCCGCCATTACTGAATTTTGTTTCTGTTTCATGTGTTGGTTTTCTTGCTCTTTCCTTATTTCCTGGCCCAGCCACAGTTTGTCCGAAAGACTCCGAAGTTGTGGGCAGCTCAAAGACAGATGCAGGGAGTTAGGTCTGGAAAAGTTTGGTCAAACTATGAGGGGGCGTCGTGGCATTTTCACACGTGGGCTTCATTCTAACATGGGACTCTAACAAAGCTGCTGCTGGTCTAGAAAGATTGTAGGCAAGTAGTTGCTTTTGAAGCTGAGTTTCTTGCCTTATCTGCTCTACCTTTTGCTGTAATGCTCTGTTCCTATCTGATATACTCCTGCAACTAAGACCTTTAATTTCTCACCATAAAGAGTACATAGTTTGCTTGTACTATTGATCCTATAACATACGATTTTTCCTCAAAGAGGGATGTAATTTTATCTCTATAGAAGGTTCCAGCAACTAAAGTGAGGTGAAATAAAGAGTTGCGCTAGTGTGCACTTGTTTCTAGCAGCCTCACCCAATACCTTTTGGGGGGCATTGTGAATACAAGTCTGGATTTTTGGCAGCCTACTGACATATCTCCAGTGAAACGGCCCAGCACTACAACTCCAGTTTTATCAGTTGTTCGCCCACTTCCTGCTTGCACTTTTTGCAACCAATCATGCTTCCCTAACCAGTGCTGGCAGGAGTGACTCATTTGCAGGGCCTTGCTCAAAATCCTGTTCTTCTTGGAACCAGTCAGCCCCTCTCCATACTGTTTACGATTATCCGGTAATATCCTCTCTGCCTTGACCTTGAACCTTGTCAACCTAGTGTAGTGACTCCACTTCCCTCCCTCATGAGGCAGGAGGAGCTAATCACGCACACACACACACTAGCTTGTACTTACATACTGAGTGGACACGCATGTCAGAGGGATGCCCTGTGTACATAAGTCACATGTTTGTCATTAATCATCTCAAAAGATTCTTTCGAGGGATTTCCAAGCTTTCGTGAAATACACAGTGAAATGTGTAACTGACAAAGTTAATAGAAAGACACCAAAGTGTTCCATAAAACCCTGCTGGTTGTTTTGGTTTATGTCATAAGTCAATGTGTGTTCCTGGAATGTGTGGCATGTGCTTGCCTAAGATGCTTCATTCTGAGGTGTCAGTTTTCGGTTCATATAATGAGCAAGTAAATTTGCTTTCCTTTGCTGGATTAGCGTTGTTTCAGAGTTAGTTGAGGAGAGAAGAAGCTGAATTCTAAGAACTTAATCACCAAACGCATTAAATACCCTTGACAATTTGATTGACAGTAGTTACCTCACAATTCTTGTAAAAAGATTTTACTGTGTTGGCGGTGTTATTTCCAACTGATTACACAATTCTGAACTAGGTATATTGTAACCTTACGTACCAATAGGTAATGTGCTAGTTGAACTTCTAAACTCATTTAGTTTACACTTGACCAGATTAATTAAGACAATTCAAATACTCGTTAAGACAGTTTGACAGTCTCTGAAATCTATTTTCGATAGCCTCACTTCGCATTGGCTGGGAGGGGCTGTTAGGGGAGGGTGGGGGCAGGGGTGGGATGAGTATTCGCAGTAACTTGTGGTTTGACTTGCAAAGTAGTTGAGGCCTGTGCGTGCGGCCATCAGAAGAGGTCTGAAATGAGACGTTGGGGCCGTTGCACGGCCCCTGTCACCCATAGCCATGAATAAGTGATGAAGAATGTTGGGAGCCCTGAGAAGGTGTCAGGATCAGGTTTGTTTGCACTGTTTCCTCTTTCTTTCAGCTTTGCCCTAGGTTTATTCAGGGACAGAGATGCTGCTTTACTGGTGCCTTGCTATAACCCACAAGCTGAAGTGCAGAGAGATGACATTTGGTTTTGTAGTGTCTCTTCTAAGAAACTCCCTTATGATGGCAAAACTACTCTTGCTGTTTTTCTCTGAAATTCGTGTTTTTTTCTGAATTTCTGAGTTTTTCTGGGTGTGGCACAGGTTCCTTGTGAATCAAGGTAAATTGTCTAAACTGAAAAGGTATATTTTAGTGTTTAATGAAACCAAAATTTGAAAAATCATAGGGGGCGAACTATCCCTTTAAAATAAACACCATTTTTGAGTCAGACAATTTTCCCTGATGAGGTACCATACCTGGAAACACTTATTGTCTAACCCAACCTCCAGCCTGGCGTCTACCTTAACTTATTCAAATTCTCTGCAATAAAACAATGAGATAGAATGCACCTGTTAGTCAAGCAGATGGGGTGGGGGTGGGGGGGTTTATCAGAGAGATAACAGAAAACCAAAGAGCTTGCCCTACAGGTGCCCATCATTTAGCTCAAAGGTGAAGGGAGAGGCAGAACGAGAAGGGCTTAAGCCATTGGCTTATGGGCATTACCATCTAACTTAAACAAGTCAAGACGTGGTCCAGTGGGGGACTATTATTGGAATGGCTTCTTTGAAGTGTGCTATATAGAAGTGTGTAGTGCATATGTGCCCTAGATTATGGTATTTTCATCATATTCTGACACTGAACTCTTTAACTGTATTTGCTGAAGTCAGATGGCATGAAAAAATGACACACAAAAGGTGAGCCTGAGTGTCATCCACAGTAATAATGCACACAAGACTATTCGTGGGGGTTGGATTTGCTGCTGTGTTTTAGCTTCCCACTACCTTTCAGTTGCTACACCAATAGTGACCTGACTTGGTGCCAGCTCTCAAGGTGTGGAGGAAGGCAGCTTTGTGCAAGCGTGAGAGAGGGAGAGCAAGCAGCCAGGTTGAGCAGGTCTTGCATACATACCAAGGGGCTTGATCTGAAGGAATGTCATTTGAATTCATTGCTCTTACTGAGTATAATCCCCCTGTGGCCTCACCCCCTGCTGGGTCACTCTGGCAGATGGAGGGGCGGGGGGTAGTTAGGCTGTTTGGTGTTCACGCGTAAGCGTGTGTTTGCCAATGGACAAATCAAGGAGGGTTGCCTTTCAGAGCCCCCCTCCCTCTACCCTTGCCTGTACTGCGGTCGATCATTTTAATCTCCCCCCACACGTGATCAAGGGGACAGGCCTTTCCTGAAACTTGGCACACAGTGCAGGGTGGGGTAACCGGCTCAGACCGGATTGACAACCTCCCTATTTAATACTGTTCCCTTGCAGCCCTGCATGTGTCCTCCTACTCTTCCTCCTCCTCTAGTGGATTTTTTTTTTCCACTCGGGCCTTTAGCCGGCAACCCCCTGCCCCCACCCCCTTCCCCAGAAGCCAACTGACACGCAATTCAGTGCACATGGTGCCCAGCCCTATTCTATGTGCCGTGCACTCCCCCACCCCTGCAAAGCTGCACAAAACAGATTCTCCTTTTCCACTGCCATCATGACAGCAGGCTTGCCACCCTCTGACATGCTGCTACATTTTAATTCAGTTAACACCATGAACTGATTGCTGTAAACTAGAAGGCTGTTTAGAGTGCTTTTCAAGACAGATTAAATCCTCAACTGCCACAAGTTGAAGTCAAACAGCATCCTTTTGACAGCATCACCAGATGTTGTTCATAACCTGTAGACTGGTTATAAAGACAACTTTAAAGCAACATTTTTGCACCATCAAATCGATAAGGTTAGGCAAGAGTTTTTAATAGTGAAAAAGAAACTGAGAAGGTGAACTGAACTATCTAGTCCATGGTGTTAAAAACATGTCATTATTATATGCATAACTCACACCTTTTCTTCATTTCAATAATTACACCAATTCCCCATGGACTTCAAAATAAGTCTTGCAACCAGCGCATTGTGTCTTTACAGTCATGGTTTGTAGTCAGAATATCCTTTTATAACTTGACGCTTCCAGTTGTGGTTTGGATAATCTTGACCAGTGGTCTTACATATAGTAGCAACCATTTGGCCATGATCTATTAGCCTCTCTGCTTTATTTGCATACAGGGCATGGCAATTCTACCCCGGATGGTAATAGATTGTAAAGAGAATGGACATCATAAGTATGGTTCAAACATAAAGTTGAATTGAGCTCTTCAGGTCATTTGTGAAAATGTTTTAGATTGGCAACTTTGAAAAATACTTAAAATGTTTCTCCCTACTTTGTAGTAGTTTTATGTAAAATATTTTGCCTCAATTTAGTATCAATATTTTTTTTTTAACTGTCACTTTATGATTAGTAACTGTTATTGTTCCTTAACATTCTTAGACAGGCAGACGGACAGACGGCAGGACGGACGGACGGGTGGCGGCTGCGATTGGCGGCTCGGCGGCAGGCTGGTGGAAAATGTCGTCGGGAGCAGGTGGGCGGGGAAGACGTGAGGCAAGGGCCTGTGGGGGTGCAGGCGAGGTAGAGGAAGGACCAGTGGGCATCCCCTTCCCTGAGCACAGTGCTGACCTGCTGGGCAGTCTCAATCGGCAACGGTTGAGTGGGCTGCTGTGTGATGTGCTACTAGTGGCTCAAGAGAGAGAATTCCCTGCCCACCGCTCCGTGTTGGCTTCCTGCAGCACCTACTTCCACAAGCTTTTCACCTCGGGTCTGGCTGCTGACCGCCAGAAAGTCTATGCGCTGGACTTTGTGCGGCCTGAGGCGCTGGCCGCCCTCTTGGACTTTGCCTACACGGCCACACTCACAGTCAGCCGCAACAGTGTTGTTGACATCTTAAGCGCTGCCCGTGTGCTGGAGATCTCACCCGTCCAAGACGTCTGCACACACCTGCTGGACACCAAAGTGCTCTCCCCGCCGGTGGGTAATGTGTTTTTTACAAGTTATCTAATGAATGTTTCGGAGCGATATGATGATGTACTCCCATTTCTTTTTGCAGGCGGGCAGTGAGCAAGAAGAAGACCAGGAAGAGGAGGAGCGAGGTAAGAATGGAAAAGAGCAGGGCATCCGGCTGCGTGCCCGTGAGTACTTGGAGTTTTTCCAGAGGGGGGCGCATTGGGGTAGCAGCTGCAGCACGCCAGAGCTCAGGGACCTGCCCACACACCTGCACTTTAGCCAACGCAATGGCGCTGACAGCAATGGCACGCCCATCGGCCCTGCTGACTACTACTCCTCACTGGCCCAAGCCCTATCACAGCCGCCTCGTGACCCCGAAGATGAGAATGTGGATGAGGAGTGCAAGGATGGACCTTCAGTTCTAGCTCGAGGGAAAAGTGCAGAGGCTATGATGTCCCTTTATGCTCCTACTCAGAATGGACATTACTACCTCCATCAGGCAGAGCCCAAATCAGAGAGAGAGGTGGAGGGGACAGGTGAGCGGGAACACGAACAAGGCCCAGCCAGTGCTTTGCTACAACAGATGATGGACTCCTTGGAGCGGAAAAGGGAACAGGCCACGGCAGGTGGTGGGGGTGAGGAGGATGGGCCGGAGGGCGAAGAGCCAGACGTGGAGTTTTACTTGAAGTACTTTAATAGTGTGCAGCATGAGGAAGCCACCAGTGCCCCCATGTCTCCAAGTTTGCTACCACTTTGGTCATTAAGGGGCAATGGAGGTGGAAACCAAGCAACTGGAGGGGGTAACAGCAGTGAGAGGAAGATGCGCTCTAAGGCCTTCCAGAAGTGCCCTATCTGCTCCAAGGTCATCCAAGGTGCAGGCAAGCTTCCACGCCACATCCGTACACACACAGGAGAAAAGCCCTACGAGTGCGCCATCTGCAAAGTGCGATTCACCAGGTAAGCCTTTTTTTGTTGTCATTTTGGTTTTGTCTTTGGGAAAACTGAGAGTTCAGTTTGTATTTTTACATACACTTTAGCATCTTGTGTGCTATCAAATTTAAATAGTCAGGTATTCAGTACACTAAAGAGAGCACAGTGAGCCATAACGTTGTGTTTTATGTTGACAGAAAGGCTGCATGACAAAGTCCTGGAATTTTAACAAGGGGGGGTCCAATAAAAGTGGGTTGTGGTAGCACAGCCTGGTCTACTGTTATCAGGGATGAGGCTGTTATAAAACTCTCTATGCCGATATTGAAAGGGATTACAGCACGGTGGCCTATCTACGCCAGTGAGTCAGCTGAACTTGTGACCCTGGGTGTTACGTTGATTATTGCCCCTGGCACATACAGCCCCTCTTTCAGACAAATGGCTGACGAAAAATACTTTGTGAATCTCTGTTAGCAAACTGCTAGCATGGCTTACCCTGCACTTAAGGGCATCACCTCTTCCATGAAACCATTGCCTTAATGAATTAATCAGGAGACACGCATTGGAAATAGACACTGCGCCAAAAATATCCAGTACCCTATTTGTGTAGAGATGGATCTAAATTTGCCACCTAAATACGCCACCTATTGGGAAGGGGTACTGTAATCTTAATCCTGTTTGATCAGGGTTAAGAGTGCGTTTCACTCACACTGCAATAAATCAATCCTATCATGTAAATAATTCATCTCTCTGTGCCTCACTCTGTTACATTGTGTGTATGTGTGTGAAAACACATTTTCTAATAGGCGTGTATGTATACCTTTCGTATTTTGGTGAATGTATACGAAAGTGAAGGACAGATGAGAAATTATGAGTGAAAGAATACATGTTTAAATACACAAGTAGGCGTCAATGTGTGCACATGTCTGTGTTTACATACTTGGGTGTGTGTCTGTCCATGGACACATGTGAGTGCGAATGTGTTCGGTAAGCCTCCAGTATTCTGGATGGGTCAACCACCCTAGTTTGTTTAGTTGTACTCTGCCCCGGTCACAAGCTTAGGGGGAGGGACGGAGAAGGGTAAGCTGAGAGCAGAGTCTTACAACAGAGGGCCTTGCATTTGACACCGCACTATACGTAGCTCTCTTATTGGTGCAAAACAATACACTTTGACAGTATGCTGTCTCTTGTTGAAGAAAGCCTACTCTTTAGCCATTCAGACCAGTTTGCCTCAGGTGGTGTCAGAAGTCAGAAATGTATATAAACTGATGACCAACACAAAAGTCAGCTTTGTTAGATTAACATTTAAGAAATATAGAGTGTAAAATTTGGTTACAGTGCTTTGAAATGGTTGGAGGACAATCGAGGAAAGACATAAAAGGTTAAACCACATTCTTCCAAACCTGTTCCTCAACCCAGCACACCTTTTGATTTTTGATCTTACATCGGTTTCTTCCCAGAAACTAAAAGCTCTCCTCAGCTGAACTCAGCTGCCACTGAAGATTTTCAATTTTGCTTGTAAAACAAGAGCAATTGTGCTCTTATAACATGTTCACCATTTTTAAATGGCTCTTTTGGGAAACTTAGGGCCCACTATGACTCTGAACTGAACATTGAGCCCTTCAGTGCCTCATTGGCCTAAAAAGAAATTATGGTGATAAAGCTGTGAGCTTTATGGCTCTTTTCCTCATATGACCTTGGGTGCTTTCAGCACAAAAGAATGATGAATAAACTTGAGTTTACTCTTAAAAGTAAAGATAAGGAGGTCAGACTCCTTTTATGAACACATGTTGTCTTTGATGCGCAAGAACAGACAGATATATGTATTTACATCCTTAGATTTTTGTGTTTATATGTAGTTTATATAATGTGTGTGTTCATGTTTGCCTTTGCTAATGATCTGTGTGGCCAACCTTACCGGTGTGTCTTGTAATTCAACATCAGGCAGTAGTTAGTGACTCACCCAACTATCATAAATGGTCTTTCTGGCACATCAAGTAATTTGGGAGTGGGCATTTTAAGGTATTACAAGTGTATTAAGTTAGCATGTATTCATGTATCATGGTATTGTTTTGTTAATTTTCTAACCTTGAATTGCTGTTGAGTCTGTCATTGTTAGTTCGGTTGCCCTTAATTTTACACTTCATGAACTTACCTGTACTTACAGTGTACTTACCTAAGAAATTACCGGATAATAAAAGGTAACTACATGGGTTGGGATTAGTAGGTTCAGGATTAGTATCCAGTTATTGAAATTACTATAACAAGTACATATTACATGCGGAACAGGACTGTAAAACAAAGGGCTACTGTTGATTTGTTTCATTCACACAAACCCATGGGTTGCAGCTCATCAGATGTTTTTGTATTCTCTTTTCCAGGCAGGACAAGCTAAAGGTTCACATGCGCAAGCATACGGGAGAGAAGCCTTACCTGTGTACTCAGTGTGGTGCCGCCTTTGCCCACAACTACGACCTGAAGAATCACATGCGTGTGCACACAGGCTTGCGGCCCTACCAGTGCTCCAGCTGTTTTAAAACCTTTGTGCGCTCGGACCACCTCCACCGTCATCTCAAGAAAGATGGCTGCAACGGCATCCCTTCCCGTCGAGGCCGCAAGCCACGCATACGAGATTCTGAGCTCCTGGAAGGTCCTATGGAACTTCCTGGCCCAGAAGCAGACATCGAGAGAGGTCGGCGGCATCCGGACCGGGGCACCGGAACATCAGTCATGGAGGAAAATCACGGTAGTCACACGCACAGCCCGGTTGCCGACGGGGAAGGTAGTGAAGATTTGACCTCGGGACAAAGGAACTCCGCGACAACATGAATCAAACTTCATCAGAGAGGGCTTTACTCAAAAACAAGAGGAAGAATGAAACAGAAAAATAAGAAAAACAAACAAACAAAAAAAAAACGAAACTTAACTACATGGTCCTCTTTAAAAAACCAAATCAGGGTGTCACGCAAATCTAATCTTCTAGTTTCTTTTTCCTCCTTTTTTAGCTTCTGCATTCCGCATAGAGACTTAACCACCAAGTTACTGGTCTGTTGGAAGAGCGAAGAGCACTTCAAATCACTCACCCGTGCTGTCAACATCTTTCTGGGTCTTTCTGTTGGTGTTTTTTGTAACATAATGGCATAGCCATGTGCGTACGAGAAAAAGCTACTATGCAGTTTAAACAAGTTCCTCATCTCTGGGTTGCATCTACAGGGCCTTTTCTTAAAAAGTAAGGTGTCAAACACCAGGCTGACTGCTGCTTCAACAGGTTAGCTACGAATGGTCTAAGATGTGATCAAGGCAACCAATAGATCTCTTTTTCTAATGCAATGAGCAACATGTACATACACTATAAAAAAAATATATTGTCTCAGATTGCAATATATGCAATATTCTGATGCAGCACCTTTTTTCTAAATGTTCCAGAAAGAATCGGACAGGGGTTTGATTTAAAGTGTTACTTTCTCTATAAAAGATGTTTTTTGAGAGTTTATCCTTTCATGGTGTAACAGGTTACCGTTTTGAGTAGAATCTACATGGGGAGATTTCATTAATTTGTTTCTGGCAGGGAGAGGGTAAGACTAGGGATGAGGTCCTGTGTTTCTAAAGCACTACCTTCATCTGATCGCCACTGGGCACAATCATGTTAAATCTTACCTCTCACAGACCTGCTTTTCCTTATTGGCAGTCTTACTTGCATTATATTCTCTCTTATTTTTGGGATTGTCTTAATATTTTGTCATTTGATTTTTCTTTTGACCTTTGAGTTGACTATTTTGGGTACTTGACACTTTACATTTGTATACGTGTGTATATATTAGGTTGTAATCTTATGAGACCCTTTATAAGACGTATATTGCAGATAGATAGGATTACATCTTCCTTCAGCTTCACTCCAGGTTTCTCACTGCATTAGGTTCGCAGGGAGAAATATGCTGTTTGATATTTTAAAGCATAATAATTGAGAAACCCATTTTTTTTTCCTAAGCTGCACTTAATGGAACCCAGAAGTTTCCGCCCAAAGTATGAATTGTGATAAATGTGCTTCATTTTGAGTCTTTCTGCAGGAGAGTGAAACTGTATGCAACAGATGAGTGAGGGCACCACTGTTATACAAACGGCTGGTGAACAACTTAAGCAGGGAATCTTTTATTTGTTTGTTTGTTTCAGTGACAGAAGGAGAGATAAAGAGCGAGCACCTTTTTATGCATTTGCACAGCTTTACTAAAGATTTCCAACAGAGATAGAGAAATATCTGTTTAAGGAGGCAGTTTGGGTTGGGGAGATACAAAGTGCTTATTCAATTTCTTTGCCCAAGGGACCACAAAAAAGAACCTGAGCGATAAGATGAGCAATAAATTAATGTCCAATTCCAAATAAGCACACAGCTGTAGCCGAGTAAGAGGGAGGGTCCAGTTTTTAGTGTGCGAAATGTGAGCACCATTAATAAATGCAATGTATATAGATACAAAATGGGATCAGTTATACAAACTTCATCGCCTTTTTTACAATGCAAACGACTGGCCGAAGTTTTGAAAGAAAGTGTCCTGAAAACTGAGAACTTTATTTTAAAGTAATATGTGCTTCCTTGCGCTGGAGAGAGAGGGTGCAGCAACGTCCTATGGCCACATCAGAGCAGGATGACTCACTGAGAGGGGCCTGGAGCGTCAGCAGGCACTTTGTGGGCACGTTGAGACAGGCTCTCCCCAAAATCCAGCAGAGTGGGTGCTTTGGTTAAGTTAGGTCTCTCGTTTAAATAAGGCATGTATGAGGACAAGACTTGACTAAGGCAGAGCCTTTTATAGACGATGAAGTGGCACATTTGAAAGAAAACGTCTAAGCGCATGCATTCTAAAAGCAGTTTGAGATCCTTGCTAAATCTTTCAAGTGGATCTCAGTGTATACAGTGGCTGTGGTTACAGCTATGGATACACAGTTTTGTTTCAGGCTGAATTAGAGGATGAAATTTTGTGGCATTGTTCCTTCTGCAGTGCTGTACCCTGTTTATCGGCCTTTTGCACCTTAATAAGAAAGAAGCAAGATTTGAATGCACTTTGTTACTGAGAGGGGCACTTTTTAGTCAAAAGAAACGGGTACTTTTAAACAAAAGAGCAAATGTGCTAAGCAAAAAGGCCCATCCAAGTGGTGATAGTTGTTGTTTTTTTAAATTGTAGTTATTATTTTGGCTTGTTCGTAAGTGTTCATTTTGTTAAGGTCTTGACACCGAGCTGCCAAAAAGTGCAGTCACTTAAGAGAAAGAAAAGGGTGAGGATTTTGATTGATTTAAATGGTTGAAAAAATATTAATGGAGATATATCATATCTTTCATATATATTACACATGAAAGCATAATGATTAATTGCACTTAAAGTTGATTTAAAAAGTTCTCTATTTTGTCTTGATACAGAAGAGACTAAAGATGTGGAAGCATCTGCAGGGATTTATGATAATTATCTACAACTACATACTCCTCCTGTTTAGTTTCTGTCAGTGCATTGTGATATGTTGAGTTTTGCCGGTCAAGTGTAGTGTTCACTTTAAATTTGTTGTTGAAGGCCACACCCTAAGCATCACACTACTGTACGTTACGAAGAAAGATTTTGTGTGACTGGACAACACAGCAGAATTAATCCTTCTGGAAATTCCAGTGTATGAGCTTGTGTTTTTCACACCCCAAAACGCTCAGTTAATAATACATCACATGCCTGCAAGGGTGTGTGGTAACACATTGACCTAGACCAATCTCTTATCAACTGTTTCACTCATCGCCTGCGTTCATCCCATATGAAGTTCACGGTAGCTTTTAGATTTGTTTCCGGGATGTGTTTGTACCTATGCCACGGCCCAAATTTATTCTCTCATTATAGAAGCAGAAGTTGGAGTGGAATTGTTGTGGAAAAAGCCTACTTGAGTTCCCTTTCTGTCTATTGTTTTTTTTTCCTGTGATATTAAGTGTGAGAGTTTCAAATTTGCAATGCTTTCTTTTGTTTTATTGTAAAATGTGTTGCTGCAGCTTGTTTGTTTTCTAGCAAAGATAATGCTAGCTGTGTTTGTGGGGTTTTGGGTGAAATGGTGGTGGATAATAGGGAGGGTTAGGTGGGTGGGAGGGAAGGGAGGTACAAAGCCTGATAGCACTGGAAATGGTGCTTTAGCTGAGAAAGAGTTTTTGCACTAAAAGTCACTCATGTCCTTGTCCTTGGAGGAGCGGGACTGGAGAACCGGGCAAGGCCTTTGAGTTTCTGTGAACACAGAGTCTGTTTAATCTCCACTTCACTTCCCTATACTTACATCTGCAATTAACTCTTTGTAAACCAAAGTAGGGAAAGACTAGGATTACTTGAAGACTATTCTTGGCCATTAGAAGAAAGAGGTGAATCTTACTTTTTCAACAAAAGCGTAAACAAAACCAATTCCTAGACGAGTGTAGGTCAAGAGTCCAAAGCAACTCAAACAGAAATAAGCAGCTTGAGGAAAGACACCGTATTCATGGAATGGCTTATTTCCAACAGTTAACAGGATCAAACCCTAAGCATCTGTGTCTGCGTAGAAGTTTGGTGGAGTTATTAGAGGTCTTTGTGAGTTCACACAGACTCATTGGTTTGATCTGGAGGGGGGCGTAAGCTTTGTTCAGTGGGTCCAAAAGGAGTCGGGCAGAGTCTTGAAGCTTGACAAGTGGAGAAGGATTCTGGAGAGAATGTGCCTTAACTTAAAAGGAGATTGGGAGGATTCTTCAAAAGATGGCTTCCATTCCAGCTTCCCAAACGATTCTTGAATACTATGTTCTGTTGTTGACATTTCTAAGAACCAAAAGGTTAAATAAGATCTTTGTCCACAAATTGTCTAATACACCTCAATTTGTAAATACAACTAGTTCAAATTTTCTCCTGATTGCAATGAGAAGAGTGTCATCTTCCATTTAGCGCTGTTTATTGCTTCCGCCCCAATTGTGACTCCACTGACAGACACTACAGCGAGAAAGTGTCTCAAAAAAAAAAAACATTTCCATGACTTTAAAAGCACCATGTATGTAATATCCAAATACTAATCTATTTGTGTCTTTATTTGCTTAATTTATTGGACAGGATGTTAAAAAGCATTATAGATTTCAATGACAGTGATAACCGTAATAATCATAGAAGATAATCTTATTACAATTTTAGATGTTATGGCTGGGTCGAAGCACAACTAGCTGAGGATGACATAATGCATGGCTAGATTCGCACAGTTGTTCTCACCTGATCCACTGCTGTTAGATGCCCAGCGGGCATGTTGCACAAGGAGCGGCTCATCGGCGGTGGGCACTAGTTTGCACAGATTGGGGAGGGTGGGTAGCATTTTTGTGCAGTTTGAGCAGGGGAACTATGTCTTATAAAGGGGGGTTTGGAGAGCCTTGTCAGGTATTGCTGTGCCATTCTGTGTACCTAAGGAATTTATAGCCATCTACGTCTTTGACTGCCTCAGCTGGTTATGTTTCACTGATCAAGGAGATGTTCTGGAGAGCAGATGTCAGAGGTTGTGGTGGGAGGCAGGGGGATTTTGGGATTATGGGCCATTGTCTATGCTTCTCAGGTTAAATAATCAAGGCAGTCCATGTCAATTTTTGTTGTTTGGTTTAAGCTCAAATTTTGCCTTCTGTGTAATCAAAGCTTTATTGTACTGAGAGTACACCAACCGAATATATATTATGAGTTTTGATGATATCAAAAAGCCAACTACCCATGTGACCACAACACCCTCATTTTTGTTTTGCCTAATAACTGTACATTCTTTTCTAGGGTAGAAAACAATGGCAAAATGTTTTTGTTGTTTTAGTTTTTTTTTTTTTTACATGTTTTAACATTCTAGAACGGTGAGTGGTGTATTGTCTCAGAATGAGGCCAAGACATAAGTGAATTGTGGGATGGAGACATCTAGTCTGAGGTCTTCAAGTCAAGGATGCATTCCATAACTTCCTCTTAATAGCTGTTAGAACGAACAGATGCAGGTAGATGGAAAAGAGGTGGTTTCTTAAGTCTTAAAGGACTTTCTTAAAAGTTTTTCACTTTTCCTCTACCCAGAATGTGCAGGGAAGAAAGTGTGTTGGGCTTCACAAAGCCATCAAGCTGATAGCAGTTCTGTGATTGTAACAAAAAAAGCACTTTGCGAAAGGCCATCCAGAATATTGTGTGCTGTCTCCTTTGATTATTACTGTTATTGTTATTGTTTTTCATCTTGTTAATGCAATTTTTTTTTGTTATCTCATTGTGGATGTAATGATTTATTTAAATGCAAAAACTACATGAAAAGAAAAGAAACTTGAACATGCGATATATTTGGGTTGAAGTCCATTTGAACTGCCGCCCCGTACCACACACATCTCTGGAAATACACACGAAACAAGGAATGGCATATGTTCAAGTTGTCATACATGTTTTCTTTTAACAGTTTTGCACCTTTAAACCCAAATCTCATTACAAAGGACTTTACATTTGCTTAAAGGACATTTCTTCCTGGGTTTCCATTGTTCTGCAATGTGCATCATAGACAAATAAGAGAGTTTATAAGAGAGTAGATCTAGATTATTGTTAGGGCTTAACTATCCCAAACAATGTCCAATAAACAGCTGCAGCTACGCAACTTGCAACCCTGTCCAAGACAGTCAGGTTTGGACCATTATACAACTTTCCTGCATATGGACGATATATGATATCTCTAATTACTTTCCTTCTATGTTGTTAGACAGTAAAATATATTTTCCATATTGTTTTTGCATAAGGTTTATGAGTTTATAAGGGACTCGTTATATACTCTATTCAAAGCTCATCTCTTGTACGTTTCACATTTCTTGCATCAAATCTGTACGCTTAATTCATTATGTGGTTAATCAGCTGAACGGACACAAATTATGCACAGAAAACAATTAATTTTCAGGCTTTGGGGGCACTTTTTTTAACACTTATGTTGACTTTGGGGCGGCAGAAAACTCCCAGTGTCTCAGGCTTGGACAGCAGAAACCCTTTTTTTGTTTTGTTAATTCAAGTCCTGTTCCTTTCCATTGTCTGTCAGTGTGTGTTGAAGCTATTGAGATGTACAGGAGAATTTGGGAGAATTTGCACTTTTGGCGATGAAAAGAATTTGTATTGTATATGAGACCACTAAATCTACATCGTCTAAATCAAACAATTCCATGTTGTTTTCCTTTTTCATTTTATTCTTTTTCTTTTTTGTTTTGTTTTATTTTTACAAAATATATCCAAAAATGTCTGACGTTTAAGAAATAAGACATTTCTATTAAAAACAGAATGTTTACGACCTCCCTGTCTTTGTATGATAGATTTTTTTTTTTTTTCCTAAAAGAACAAGTGTTTAATACAGGTTTAATATGTCTATATCTGTAAATATGTATACGATTAAGATGAAAAGGAAGCTGTCTCAACCGTTCTGGAAAAAACACTTCTCTGGCCAAGCTGGATTTTAGTTAAGAGGCCAGCTGAAAAGTGCCCAAAATCCCTCTAAAAAAAAGCCAAGAGACTAGCCTTACCAGGCTGGGAGACTAGTTTCTAGTTGAATATGTTTTTTTACAGTTGTGAATGTAAGTTGTTTGCAATTTCAGAGTAAACAAAACTGTATCTTTCTCCTTGATTTTTTGGTAGAATGTGTCTTAACGTTTAAACTGTGATCTTGAACTTAATACTGACACCTATCCGTGTGGATGCAACATTACACAAAAACTAAAGTTTTATCCTGCTGAGGCTGTATTTGCAAGCACGTTTTGTTCTATTCTTCAAATGAAAGCCTCTGATAATAGGGAGGTTACAGAGATAAAGTTAGCACTATTTGGCTGCTCATGTGATCTCAGTTTGGCATCACCAAGATTACTGTTATGCAGAGTAAAAAGCTTGCTTCTCACATGAGCCTTGGTCGTTTGAAACATTATCCAGATGTATTTTTCATACATTATGGTTTCTCTCACCTGAATATGTGTAAGGCATGAGGTACTGGGTATTAATTTGATTATATAACTGGTGTACAAATGAAATATAACACTTGCAAATATGCAGTTCCTTTGAATACATTGCGTCTACGGCCAAATTGTGCCATTCTTTAAACTGGTAGCTGGTTTAAAGTAGTAAATATTTGGTAGACCATCTTGGTCCAGCAACTTACAAGGCGGTTCTGCTAGTTTAAGATGGTAAGGCTAGTTTAAAGAAACTGGTAGCTGGTCAGCCAGCTAATAACCATTTCAGACTAGTTCATTACCAGCTCAGACCAGCTATAAACTACTATGCTCCAGATTACAGTTTAAGATTGTGTCTCCAACAGGATTTATGCGAGTTATTTTAGCATAATTATAACTGCTTGCCTTTTCTTAAGTCAGCTGAATTGGCCTGCATATTTAAAAAGTTTACTAAAACTCAGAGAATTCCATACAATAGTGAACCATACTACTGTAGCGTAGGGTAATTAACAGTCATTTGGCGCCAATTCTGAAAATAGGCAGCGCTCTAACGACATAAATTCATGTAGTCGCTAAATTAAGAGTACTATAATTTGGCTTTAAGATGATCAATAATTCTTGTAATGTTGTAATAACTTACGTGCGATGTTATGTAGCCTATTCAACGAGATACGCTCTTTTCGCCATTACATTTATTTCTTGAGTACCTCAGGCCAATGGACAGCGTACATAGTGAAACATTTTTTTAAAGAAAACAAGCATCCTGATGTAGTTCATTACATAACCACAAGATGTCACTACACCTTAACTGTTCTCCCGCGACAAACTTCAAGATTTCCCATGCGATTATGGGTGTATATCCAAACTATCTGCATTGTTCTTTGTTTCTAGTGAGTGTCATTTACAATAGGGTTGTTTAAAATAACTATAACTATTTGTATAATTATTATATTCTATAAATAAGTATAAATTAATCGGATTTTGAACTGTGGCCATTCTTACAGACTATTGCTGTTATGCAGCACATTTCCATGTGGCTTAATATTTTGAATGAAATATTACTAACAATGAAATCCTATTAATGTTGAGTTAATTAAGTGATTTTGATTTGATATGTTTGCCATATGCCTGGGTGCCATATCCAGATTACCCCCCCCCCCCCCCCTTCCCTAACTGAAATGTTTCAAATATTTATATATTACTGGTAAATTGGTAATCTTTTTTTTTTTTTTCTTGTCACTTATCATTCTTTCCTTTTGTAAAATCTAGTATTTTCACAATTACTTCATCCTCAATAAAGTGTAGAAAAGTGACAGTTATGGCAGGAAAATGACACAAACATCAGCATTAGCAGTAATTTATATGAATTAGGTGATGTTTTGTGGTCATCTGTGTGATAAAATTACAGAATAATGTAATAGCAAAATTTCAAAAGATACTTAAAAATGCATTAAAACATGTTTCAGGTTGACCAGTATGTCCAGCAGTATTGGAGGAATGAGTCACATGTGAGTCTAAAATTAGCTGTACCAGACTTTATTAGGGCATTTCTATGTAAAATATGTGATTAAATGTCCCCTACTCTTAGGTAAAGTGCTTATTTTGAGACTATGGATAGTGTCCTCCTCCTCCTAATGTCCCAGACGTGACAGAAACAGGATGAAAACAGAGAATTGAGGGGTGATTAATAATTAAGCAGAACAGAGCAGGCGAAGGGGTTACATTGTTTTTCTCACTCAGGGGTGTTTTTTCTGTCCGAACAGATTGAGTTGGAAACAGGGTCATCGGGATCAAAGAAAACCCTGAAGCAGCCTGTTACATTTTTTTTTTAAGATATCTGCAGGCCCACTCTGTATTCTCTCTCTTTTTTTTCTTGCAGTGTGTGTGTGTGTGTGTGTGTGAGTTAGTGAGAGAGAGATTTCACGCTATGACAGGACTAGATAAAACCCCTGCAGATTTCCCAACAATGAACTCCAGGAGGTATATCTCAAAGAGAAAAATATGTCTTAATCGGCCTCATTGACAGCCTATTATTACTGAGAGTCAAATGACATTAAAATCACACTTGAATTGGTTGAAATAGATAGTCACTCAGGAACACTTGGATATTTAAATTTAAAAAAAGGTAATAGTATCACTCTAGTCTCTTTTCAAGTACGGATTTGTCGGTAACTATTCCATATGTCAATAATTTGGTGCCGCTCAAGACAACCCCCCCTTTCATATGTTGATTAGGGACCTTGACCTTTAACCCCTGAACCTCACATCCCGTATCGCAAGTGCCCCCCAACCCCGTTCCACACAGAGAATGCTTTCAGGGCCGCACCGCAGCCCCGAAGCCTTGCCTCTGGACATCTCTCGGTCCCTGGAGACTGAGAAGCGAGGTACCTTTAAACCACTGCGGCAAAAATCCCCACCAAAACTCTGCAGTCATTAATATGCAAAAATGCAAATGAGTGGGTAATTAAGAGCTGGAGCTCTCTGGAGGCTCTTTGATTGCTAATGAATTCTAATCTGCAAAGAAGGGGGGAGGGGAACGAGGAGAAAAGGATGAAAGAATCAGACAAAAAAAGAGGAAAATATTAAAAAAAAGTCACTCCTATATGTAATCATACAATCCCTTACGGAAGCTACAAAGATCTTATTTACTATCCCGAGTCACACGACACAACTAACGTATCCAGGTCATTCGATGACCACAACCAAACATTCGCTAGAAATTCTTACAGTTGGCCCTGGGTGAAAATATACGAGCGAATCCAAAACCCTAACATTCCAAAGGCCCTTTGAAAGACGTTCTAAACAATAAACAGGATACTGTGGGGGTATGCTGTACGTCCTCGTAACAGACATCTTGTTTTACGGTATATCGTATGGAAGGTGAGTTCCTGAGAAAGACAGTGACAGAGAGAATGTCGGAGAGGTCAGGTAGCATGACTGTCTGCATGGCAGCACCAGCTGTGTTGTGGAGAGGAGATGTTATTTCATCACTTTTGCAAGCGAAAACACCCCCTCTCACACTCCCTCGCTCTGTCTCGCTCACACAGGCACACACAAACATGCTGTTATTGTTACTGAAGTAGTCCCACGACACCCACAATTTCCCACTTCACCCCTCCACCCTCCTCATCCATCTCTCCTTCTTTCTTTCACTCTTTGCTTCACATTCTGCACCTCCTTGTTAGTTAACTTCATTCAAAATGTGATAAGTATTTTTTTGTTTAGGAATAATGAATGTTCTGTGACTGTTTACTTGCCCTCATGTCGTTCCAAAG
This sequence comes from Acrossocheilus fasciatus, assembly GCA_036784905.1. Classification (NCBI taxonomy): domain Eukaryota; kingdom Metazoa; phylum Chordata; class Actinopteri; order Cypriniformes; family Cyprinidae; genus Acrossocheilus; species Acrossocheilus fasciatus. The sequence continues at coordinate 18,583,398 of CM071959.1, read as the reverse complement.
CCGTATGACTTGTAGTGGAACACAAAAGGAAAGATTTAGGCCCTGTTTACACTAGTACGTTTTCGTTTTAAAACAGCGCTTTCACTGCGTTTCAGAAATGATCCCCGTCCACACTATACAATGGAAAACATATGTCACATGACCACTCATGCACACTAGGCATGCGAATAAATGTGTAAATATTTATTGTTTACACGGTCGTCAAAGATACGCTGAGAGAATGTGGGCAGCCACGCCATCTCCGTTTTGGTCCGTTTACACTGAAACGCAACCCTAGAGTTTTCAAACTAAAACGGGGTCTGCAGCGTTTTCGAAAGTCTCTGTTTTCGAAGGCCGAAAACGCCGAAGTAGTGTAAACAACAGGCGTAACTGTAGCAAAAGTTATGTATTTTAAAACAAAAATACACTAAACGTAGCCTTAGAATGTTAAAGAAACCATTCTTTTCAATGAATTGGTTGGTTCGGTTCACAAAACCTGTCTGAATGATTCGTTCATGAATCAGATTCGTTTTCCTGTTCAACTGACTTGCAGGGAAGACTATCAGTGAATAATGGCTAAAATTTCAGAATGTTTACCTCAGAAATCTATCGTATGATTTCGGAACATTTGGAATCTAGAACACAGTTCTTGTGAACTACTTTTATGGTGTCCAATGGAAGCTTAAAATCTCTAGTCATTGTAATCTTATGTTAAGCAGGCACTTTTGATAATTTTCTGAATTTCTTTTTTTATGTACCACAGAAAAATGAAATTCATATTTATTTAGAACTACATGTGAGTAAATAAACAGTTTTACACTTTAACTTAAGTGTACCCCGTATGCGTAACTATTCTGCTGTTACTAACAACATGTGTTTAGAACGTTTCAAAAGATCATTTACCAAATGTGGATGTGAATATAAACAGACTTACTGCGGATTGTGAAAGGGTTAATGAACTTATACTGCATCTCGCTCCGTGTCACGTTAAGTTAGCGCTTGAGCGACCGCAGGTCTGTGTGGCGGGAAGCTGGAGGTCTTGGGGTTTGTAAACAGGAAGTCTACGCTACACTCACTGTACCTGATGCGTGGGTGACAGAGCAGGGGCTGCCCGAGCAAAATGTGCAACGTTGGGATCCAAAAATGGCAGGTGTGTCAGAGATAGGGGAACACATGATATAATCTTACGAGACCCTTGCGAGATTGAGTGTGAAATGGTTTAAAAAACGTACAAATACCGAGGCAACCACATTGCCCCATTTTTCAGTTCTCAAAAGCGTTTTGATGCGCAAATGAATCTTACTAAAAACCTGTCAAGAACATTCCTGAGTAATATTTCGCACTAATAAATCAATAAAATGAGATGCCAATAAATAAATACAATTATTTTGTTTAAATTGACATTTTAGGTTTGAACATTATTGTGACATTATTTTATCTTAAATTAACCCCACCCACACTTTTAGCATAATGCAAACTTACTATATTACAATAATTAGTAGTGATCTTATAAACATAATTATTATTGATAATAATAGATGTAACAAACAAACTTAGTAATAAAACTTACACATTACGGTAATGACAATTTGGGACTGTGCTTAATTGTCACAAAAATAAATGAATTATAAAAAATATTTTATGATTTTTATTTTTATTTTTTGAAACCTACAAGATTCACTGCAATTATTAATTAACCATTAATTGTTACAAAAATATTGGCAAATCAAAAATAGGCTAAATGAATAATTTTATCATAATTGTATGCAATTTATATATTCATATCTTTTGATTTATTTATACATTTATTTATTTATTAATTTTTGAAATTAAACATTTGGGAAACAATTTGTGAGAAATGAGCTTAATTGTCAAAAAAAAAAGGATAAATTAAATAGTATAAAATATATAGACATTTTCTTTCTTTTTCTTTTTTGATTTAGGGCAAAATGCAGATTTTGTGCAGTGAAAGTGTTTCAGGCACGCTCAGGTGTCTGGTCTTGTCTTATCTACCCAAGGCATTTGGTAAGCATTGGTATCGCTGCTAATCAACATGCTGGATTGATGGTCCTTTTCCCAGGGTGCTGTAAAGGTGGGTGCCTTGATTTTAGTGTCCGTTGACTGGCCTCCAATCGAGCGAAGTCAGCGGGGGTCAGTTTACCATGTGCAGGGCAAGCAAAACAGATAGATACTTCGTGCCTCTCTCCTCCCCTCAGATAGTCCCAGAACATGGGCAAAGGGCCAAAGACATCAATCTGTGAAGTAGAGTTTCAGAAAAATATTTCCATGAGGCTACACAATCATTTTTAGAATCTGTGTATTCGCTGCTGTATTTCAAAGACTTAAAATAAATCAAGATTCCTGTTTGAGAATGAAAGAATTCAGTCGGTGATTGTCATAGAGACGTCACTGTTTGAATTGATGGGGGTTGGTGAGGCTTTGGGGTTATGGAGCTTGGCCTAGTTTCATGTCTGATCACTACCGTATGCACCAAAGATCTCACCCTCCGCTGCAGGTAGTCAACGAGTGCAGCACAGCGCACCCCAAACATCTGTGTGATACAGCAGCCATGGAGGAGTTTCTTTGAAGAGCTCAGATGGCTTTTAGTGATGTGAAAAGAGAGAAGTAAATCAGAGATTAGAGAGTTCGGTGAGGAGGATGAATGCATGAAAAGGTTAGAGGTTCATACTGTGCAGTGCTGTAGAGCAAACAGATAAAAGGTGGGTTCTATGCTCAGCTGACCTGGAAATGGAAAACTCTGGAGATGCACATGACGAGAAGCTTCAGGTTCAAACCAGCCGACTGCAGGTGCTCCGTTCCGTATAGTTTGGTTTCCCACTGATTGCATTTTGAGATATTTTTCAGCATTTTTATATTATCAGGTGAAATGCATTCCGCCGTAATTAATCCGCCCATAGCTTTACTTCTGAGCTTTGTCATTATTCTTATAATGATTGTCATTAGATTCTCATTACTGTACTACATTAATTCTGTCCAGGTTGAATTTTAAATTATTAACATTAGAACATTAGAAATTAACAGCACAAAAAGCTACTACAATACGTTACTATTCAAATAATAGAATTTTCTTTCACAATAAAGTTTATTACGGTAATACAGAATAGAAGAAACAACAAATATGTGACCCTGGACCACAAACCAGTTATAAGTGTCAGTTTTTGGAAATTGATTTATATTTAAGCTTTCCGTTGATGTATGGTTTGTTATGATAGGACAATATTTGGCTGAGATACAACTATTTGAAAATCTGAGGGTGCAAAAAAATCTAAATATTGAGAAAATCACTTTTAAAGTTGTCCAAATGAAGTTCTAAGTCATGCGTATTACTAAACAAAAATTAAGTTTTGATACATTTATGGTAGGAAATTTAGAAAATATCTTCACGGAACATGATCTTTACTTAATATCCTAATGATTTTTGGCATAAAAGAAAAATCTATAATTTTGACCCATATATTTTTGGCTATTGCTATAAATATAACCGTGCTACTCATGACTGGTTTTGTGGTCCAGGGTCACATAAACAAACATTAGAATTTTTATTTAAATTTTATTTATTTATTTGCATAACAATAATGAGAACTGTGTAGGAATTTGCTCTTTCTTTTGATTCTGGGGTGAAATTGGATGACCCAGACCCCTATTTTTATGCCAATTAATTTTTATTTTTTTTTACACAAATAAATAACTAAAATAAATAAATGACAAAAAATTAATAAAAATATATTTTGCTTAAATTTACATTTTTTTAAATTAATTTGCATGAAGCAAAACTTACATCAAAAATAATACAAATCAAATTATTATTGACAATAAAAAAATCAAAGAAATAATTAATAATAGAAAATAGGCAAAATGAGTAAATATAAAATCATTTCATAAAATGTACAGTATGTTTTTCCTTTTGATTTTAATGTCTATTTTTATGCTAATTTCAGTTTGTATATCCAAAAATGCATCTTGACAAATGTGTGAAAGGTGCTTAACTTTATTTAGGTTTTTATTTATTTTATTCATTTTTTTTGTGGAAAACCATAAACGCCCCCAAACAAGTGCTTTTTGAACCATTCATGAATGCAAACTGAAAACACGCGAAAATAATACTTACGCTCTGGTAAACCAAATAAATACACGCTGTCATGAATAATTTCCATATACCAATTTAATGATAATTGCATGGTAATTTCATTGTATGCTTCAAATTAAGTAGTATAATATTATGCCAAGGAAATGTTACAATAGCAAAACAATAGTCTTTATTCAGACTTTCTACATAGATAAATATTTTATACGCTCACACAAATGTATGAATGATTAGCAGAAACGTGTGAAACATATGCTAATTTTACTTCTACATCTGGCGTTAATTACAGACAGAGGGCGGAGGATGGCTGGAAGGAGGATTCAACAGAGTCTCTTAGATAATGAATCCTACCATGCGTGGAAACAAGATATTATACTAAACCATCATGGATTTTTTTTGTGTAAATCTGTCACATTTCACAGCCACTCTCTGAATTGTCCTCACCGTTTTCCACTTTGCTGTATATTACGGCTTCTTGTGAGTGTCCATCACAGTGATATCTCAATCGAGAAATTTACATATCTTTTTGTCTAATCCCTGGACGTGTTTCCGAACAACAATGCTTCTTTCCTTCAAGATTTTTTTCTTTTGTCTGTTTTAACCCTCCTTTCTGCATGACCCACTGCATGCTCTCCATGTCAGTCCCAGCTGTTACTACAAACTACTTGGAGATCTTACAAGCTCACTAATTTCACTCTTGAAATCCCACTGTTCGCTGTGAACCACAATCTGACCTATAGCAGTAGGCTCATTTGTCTTTGCTTGAAAAACTGGCTAAACTATATGACATATAGCTTATATAATATAGAAATAAATGTATGCATGATCAAGCATTGTAGTTATTCATACATTTGCTCTCTAAAGGTATGTAACCCAGCTGTATTCCTTTGCCTTACAGCTCCATTGTCCACCATATAGGACCCTTGGGGCTAATTATTACAATTTACTGTGCTTTTTGTTATTCAATAGAGATCCATGATATTATTTACTAATTTGCTTGCTCTCTGCTGTGGAGATTTTAAACGGTTCATTTTTTTTCTGCTTTGATTTTGCCAATTTATCTTTTCCCCCGCTCAATAAAATGAGTAGTTTCTTCAGAAGAACTCATGAAACTTAATTTTGTTATTATTAATGAGATTTTTTTTTTTAAACCACACCCTCCTCAGCTGTTCGATCTCTTTGACATTTAACTGAATAATTGGCTTTACGTATTCACTATTGGAATTTAAGTCCCTTCATGATATTTTCCATGATCTTCACCAATATTTAGACTCATCTCTTGGCTTTGGTTGACCTCATTTCTTGCAGTTTCTTCTCTTTCTGGTTCCTCCTTTCTGTGGGATTGGTGTGGTATGAAATCTACAATTGACTTGTACCTCTTCATCTGTTGTTTCCTGCCATCATCCTTCTCTCTTCTTCTGGCCATGCTGCATGGCCTCTCATCCCATCCCCCCACTACACACTCTGTTATGATCCCTGTATTCTGTGATCCCATGCTCCTCTCCCCCCCTCACTAGACCAGCTCTATGAATCAGCCACAGGGAGAGACGGAAAAAATTCTATGGTTGTGGTACGATTTATGCCTGGAAGTACATGCTCAGTAGGGCAAAGTATTTTGGTGTGATAATCGATGTATGCTACGATTTTGTTTTGGTTCCACATACCAGCTTAGTTCTGTAAAAACATACATTTAAAAAATAAATGAAAATATTTTGCATGGGGTGGTTGTAGTGTAATGATTAAGGGTTTACGCAACTTTGCCAAGTTAGTCGGTAGTGTAAATTTTATATGTATATATAGATATGTTTTATTTATAAGCACTGAATAATACTGTTGACGAATGGTAAATGTAACATTTAATATATGCTATGATTATTTAACTAAAATGTGAATTTAGTATTTTTTTTCATCCACACTGAAGGAAATATTAAAGTCTGAATGTTTGGCAAGTAACCAAATGAAAGAATTCTGACAGAAATGCGTTAAGTAAACAAACAAAAAAAATAATAATATTGCTAAAGTTTCCGCCTCCGATTGTGAATTCACTTTTACGAACGTTTTTTGCCAAATTAGCGATGCGACGCGCGAGCGTCGACGTTAACCAGACTAATAAAATGATGTCACGCAGGCTGTGCTCTAGCCCCTTCAGTCAGCCTCACTGAACACACAGTGTTCGTCACGAAAGGGGCGGGTCTGGAGTGAATATGCGCGTGACTATTGGACATTCCAACCGCCTGTCACTTTCTGTCGCCTTTCTATTGGCTGCTAGCATGCGGGTTTATCTCTCCATCTCTTGCTGCTCTTGTATAAATGCCGCTTACTTTTCTACCGTCAACCTCCGCCGGATGTTATAGTTCCTATTATCAATTCTTTCCCCCTTTAACTACACCTGTTAAATCTTGTCTGATAAATGACTCACAACCATTCTGCGCGTCCTGACCAATCCGTGTTTTTTAACCCGTAGACCTTGTCGAAAAAAGTCTTGACTCCTCTGGGCACATGAAACTGGACACCCGAGCGTTTGAGGCCCCTCTTTCCATGCGGAGGAATACATTGTTGCTGCTCACAATGTGGATGGAGGTGGTCAAGATGTCTACTAGAAGAATGAATTCACCTCAATTGTAACAACATAAAGGAAGTCGTGGCGCGGGATTGTTTGGATACAGACCTGCAACATTGTATTTGTGACGTTGGTGTTTTGTAGGAGGATGTCAAAGGAGGAATAACACACATTGTTGCGCCTATCAGCCTTTAATGCGCCGTGCTTCAAATTCTTTCAAGTTTTATGGTTTTTCCCGACGAGATTCAACCTTTCTTTTTTTTACTACTGGATGTAAAACAACTGATAATCAGAGGTAATGCTTTTTGCCCTTTTGTCGAGTTTTACTGGGGTAATAAGTTGAATCATTTAAGTCTCATATTTACATCAGAGAAGTCGCATAATTGCATATTGAAGTTCCATTTAGCAAGTTTTTGGGATGTGTGCTTATGGAAGTGGGGGGGATGCAGAGTTTTTTCTTGCTTCTAGGCTGTGGTGGTGGTGGGAAGTCCTGCCCAGTTTTGTGCTGGTGGTCTTTAACCCAGTTATATCCTAACAGAAATGACTCCTTTGTCCTTTTATCAAAGTAAGGATTAGTTTTGTGGGGCGCTTATGAGTTTAAGTGACTACTTAAGAGCGAGCTGTCAGTGCAAATTTAATTTACAAATGACTAATGGATGGAAGTTACTTTAATTTGTTGGACTTGTTAAAATGTGTCATTTCCTACTGAACTTAAGCGCTGCGTTGTAGCGTGCTGTGTCCAGGTTTGCTTTTCGCAAAACCTTTGGTTAATTCAGTTACTTCGGTGAATATTTTTTGGCAGGAAATTCCTCGCCCCCCACCCCCACTCGCCTTCATCAAATCGCGAGTCTCTTGAGGAAAAGTTGACATTTTGTCGCGGTACTTTTATTAACTTTTGCTTAATCCAGCCGGGCTTCCACATTTATCTCACAACACATGAATAATTGAGAATTATCGGCCCGACGGCTGCTTAATGTTGATAATAATGCCGTCCTTATCAAAAGTAGTTGCGCGCGATCGATGTGGCCTATTGGTTTTTTGAAATGGTTAGCTATCGGAATACAATAAGTTTACAACTGAGAATAAATATTGACATTGTTCATGTCTGGGTGAAGCTTAGCCCTACTTACACAAAGAAAGGGACGTGACTAAACTCTAGTTTAAACGTGTTTGCACATTCAGTCATGGAGATGGGGTTTAAAATAGACGTTTTCGCGGTGTATTTTACGCTTTTTTATTCATAACGTGGATTTAGCTCGGGTAGCCTACATTAAATTGGTGGTTAGTGGTAACACTGTTGCGCTCTCTTACAACTAACCACCAATGGCTGCAGTGATACAGATCTAAAGATACAATTTAGCCTGCCCTTTAACTACGAAATATCTTTTAAATGTGTGTTTCGCCTTGTTTTTGGTGTCACCTTCCTCATTTCCCTTTATCGTGTGTGTGTGTGTGATAGGATCCTTTACCGTTAGGGATGGAAATCGTAAGGAATTGAGCAATTCTGCTTCAGTTTTTCTCATAATGATTTCTTGACAATTTTAATTTTGTTGACATAATAATAGCAGGGGGAAAAAATCATTGTTGCATTTACAGCCATAAGCAGTTTGTTGGCAAATTATGCGACCGCACTAGATTTCAGCAGAACCTGTACGTAACAAATCATAAATAAATGTAGCTACATCTCTCGAATTTTTTTATTTTTTATTTTTATATATACAGATTTTTAGAGCTATCATACATGCATCATAAAACTGGCCCTTATTTTAATGCAAATAATAAACAAACAAAAAGGTGGTAACCTGTTTCATTCATCATTTATATAATATAACATGATGTGTAGGCCTGTCTTATTTGCACGTTGTCATACAAACAACCAGTCAGTAATTATGCTTATTAAGTTATTAGTTAATCAGACAGTACTAAATGAATAACTTGGGGTTTAGTAAGTGAGCTAGATTAATTCATTAACAGCTTTCGATCCACTACACAGAACCGGTTCATAAGAATCATTCGTTCGCAATTGGAATTGCACTGGTGGCGTTTTATTTTTCGGATCACTTAAAAGAATCGACTCTTAGAGTCACTTGTACAGGAATCGGATTGGACTGGTCGCGCTGTGTGTTTAAAGCTCTTGATTAAATCGATAATAGGAAATACTGTCAGATTACAGCGATCTGTATGATCAAAAACCGCTAAATGAATTGTAGATCATAAATAATTTTTTATATATATAAAAAGAGAACCAGTTCTCGATTCCCAACCCTAATTAGTCTGCTACAAGGCCTTCACCTCATTCTTCAGCCAGGCCTGTTCATACCAGTTAAAATAGCTTCATGTCTCTCGGATCTGAGACGTTTGTCTCATTTTACATGGAAATAAATTGAGAAAAATATATTTTTACTTGTGGTTTTGGCTTTGTTTTGGCTGGCAAAGACTTGAGGGGAATTTGGGCCCTCTGTTACTATCTTTCTTGTCTTTTTACGGAGAGGCCACTTTCTACATGTTGTCATTTAGTTGTTTTTGTTTGGGAGTCGAGAAAGCAGTGTGAATAAAATGTACTTGCAAGGTGTAAAAACACTTTTATTTTAGCTATTGGCTTGTAATAGTGTTATAATCAGACTGCTGAAGAGAAACTAATGGTTAATAAGCAGGACTGCTACAGCACACCACCTGTTGGCATGCAATAGCATACAGGACCCCTTGAGATGTTTCTGAGGAAAAGTTTATTTCTTAGCAATATTTGACAATTTCATTGTATTTTAGTAAAAGAGAAGCTTAAAATATTTTACTGCATTTGTTGTTTAAATCCCCCCCCCCCCTTTGATGGTCTCCTTTCATGCAAATGAACTGGCCAGATAACTATAAATCATACACAGCATAGAGATGTACAATAAGTTAAGAACATTGATTTGCATGTTCCATGTGCAGATATCATGGTTTCATGGAAACTTATTGACTTGTGATTGCATTTAGTTTCATTGCTGTGCTGAGGTTGCATAACACAACAATATTAATAACAAGATTGACAGACATGGCTCATTGAAAACAAACAAAATAAAACCTTGTAATGCTTTTTTTTTTTTTTTTTTTTTTTGTGGCCATTTCATTGTAACACAAGACTAATTGTAGTGTGTAAAACATACAGGATGTCCTCGGCCAAATTAATTATAAAGCAAGTTTTAGATTTAAAATGAAAATCTTGGACAAAGATAATGACTTGGCACTGGCATTTCATACAGCCTCCTGAAGCAATGCATAGTTAGTTAATTAAATTTAGTCTCATTTTTTCATTTGAGACATGGAAATTCTGGTAATGTACTCTTATGAGATGTGTATATTATGAGTACAATACACTCTCACTTTTATTTACTATTGGACATGCACTTCATCACTGCTTTTCTCATTCATCTGGTCTTTAGATAGCTCACCCCAGCTGTCTCTCTCTGGTTTTCTTCTGCAGGGTGCTTTAAAGACCGAGGGGTATGAACGAGGCGCACCAGAGAATGGCTACAGTGGGAACAGATAAGGAACTCAGTGACCTGTTGGATTTCAGTGCAGTAAGGAAGAGACTATGTAGTCTTTGTTACTGATCTAGACAAAAACTCTCTCTCGTAAAGAATCGCTTTATGATTCCTTATTCGTTTCAACAAAATCTGACCTTGTAGTCAGAGGATAGCCGTTTTTCTTCATAGCACTTCAGACTGATCGAATCTCACGTCACAATGCCTGCTGTGTTGTTGGTGGCTGTAAACATTATAATGAATCTTTAAATCATGTGCAGTCTCCAACTGGGTCCTTAGAAGTGCAGTTTGCCATTTGAAACATCTCCAGCATAATAACCATCGCTCAATCCTCTCTTATCCTTATCCTTCCATGTATTATTCTCATTTCACCTGTTGTTAAAATTTGATTATTCTTGGCGGTCATGCTTTCCTAAATAGCATTAAAAAATAGCGAATATAAAAACGTTAATCGCTTGATTCATTGAATGGCTCGACCATGCTTAATTTATTGCATTGGAAAATTGCCATCTACTGAAGCAGTGAATCAATTAAGACAATACATTGATAATCAGACGTGCCAGATCAAATGCATTATGATCTCACATCTAATTACAAATTGTTGATGGTGTAGTTACTCCCTCATATCGCATTCATTTTCCAGCATTGAACCTTTGTGTAAAAAAAAAAAAAAAACAGGAGATGCATTTGGTATCTTCTTTCTCGTGGTGTAAACCGCGGTGTTTCACATTTGTGAAAAATGTCTACCACACCAGAAAGTCCCTCTCATGCACCATGCAAGGCTAGCGCTGTTGCTGCTCACGGGTTTCTCTTTGCACTTCAAAAACAAAGAGGTATCACCCATCCATGTTAACGGATCCTCTTCAGCCCTTTCTGTGAAAACTTGAATTCTTTGTAGTACAAGACAAGATGCATCTTCAAAGAGCCATACTACTTTGTGAGAAAGGGTTTCTTTCAGATTGAACCATTTTAGTGGGTTATATGTGGCAAAGTTGACACGACCTTTAGCATTAAAGTTTTGAGCAAGCCAAGCTTGACGTCACATAGCGTGAATCCCCAATAATGCTGAAAAATCGCTGTCTGTGGGCACCTGTTGATGTGAGTTTGTCGTAATATGCTACTATGCTTAAACTTCTTATTTTTCTGCCTTAGATGTTTGCACCCCCTGTGGCCAATGGGAAGAACAGGCCTACCACACTTGCTAGCAGTCAATTTAGTGGTTCAGGTAAGTCTGAACGCATGCCTTTTCCCGTCTAGTTTCACATATTATTTGAATTTGCCATATTTGTGCATTTCATAAGTTTAAAGCAGTGTGGAGATGTTTGGGCCAGTTGCTAAGTGCTCGTTTCTCTTAACAGAAGAAAAGGACATGCTTCTTCTTGTTTTCCTAAACCCCCTCTTTTATGAATTCACCGTAGTATATCCAGAGTCAAAGCTCGGGGCAGTTTGGATCCCTTTGAACTGGTTGTTCAGTTAAAGCGCCTATTGCACAAACTTGTACATCGTAAAAACTTTGTTAGGTCAAGAGGAGTGACTGATTGGTTGCATTGCTCTTTATAATCGCGTTTTTGTCCAGAACATTTTAACAGCCCAAAACATCTCATTGTCTTTTGTTTTGTTTGTATGTTTGCCATCTTTTACTTAATAACCAGTTGCACATCACACTCACAAAAGTGTTATTTTTGCAACCATTGTTGGCTTGTGTTGCTCCAGTTCGGATTGTTTCAGAAGCTGTCAAAGGCATGAACATCCCATGCGTTTCTCTTCAAGTCTTTCCAGTCTGTCTGTCTGTCTCCCAATCGACACTCCAAACATTACCCTTGAATAAGAACAATCTGAGAACAAAGACTTAAATAAAGGCCTTGCGGTCTCCAAACGATTCCCCCACCCCACCGCGTAAAACACTCCTCCCCCCACACAAGAAAACACTTTCTCCCCCTGCCAACTGACAGGAAATGGACCCTCTCTGAAACAAAGCTCTCTCATACCTCCCACCACCCCGCAGGAGGCCCGCATGAAAACAGCAAAAGAAACACTGTGAAAGATCACCAGCTTCACTCTCGGTCTGTGGCGGCCCGAAGTGCCAATTACATAGCAGGGCCAAGCTAATGTCTCAGTTTGAGATTTTTATTGCGAGAGCTACCTGACACCGAGGTGACCCCGACTCTTAAATCTGTCACTTGTGAGATGCTTCTAGAAGGTCTCCACATCAGTCAACATAAGTCTCACCCTGTGAACTCGGTTTAACAGGATATGACATGTTCTTAGATTCGCTATTGAGAATGTCCAAGTGACAGTTCCTCAGCAGAATTATGGGTTCAGTACATTCTAAGCTCTGTCGGCATAGTTTGTGAACATGTTCTGGATTACCACAAAAAATCATTTTAACTCGACCCTTAGTTTTTGTTTTTAAGTATTTTGAAGATTTAAAAAAACGCTATGTTTATCCTTAAACTGTATTATTTGTGCTGTAAAGTTGTCAGTTTTGTGTTGAGACCACTGTCCCAGCCAGATAAACTTTTAGTTATCAGTGTAAAGGCCCGTTCACACCAAGCACGGTGTAGTTCTAAAAATCGTTCTCAGTATTAAAGAAAAGCTGAGTCCACACCTCAGCTATAACGATAAAGGCACAGAGAAACGATATTGTTGGAATCACTTTCAGAACGATTTTTTCCAGCTGATGAACAACTAAAAACAGACACCCAATCAGAATCCATCCTGCTATAAGGAGCTGGAGAATTTAAAACAACAGATGCGCGTAGAATATACAAATGACTATCTTTATAGTTATCGTTCTTGGTGTGAACGGGGCTTAATTCATGCGTTTGAAATCTTCCCTGTGTAAAAAGTCCTTCTTTTGCACAAATTGTCCCAAAGTTTTTGACATGACATGGTCATGGCAGGTATTGCAAGTACTGTATATATTTTTGCACAGGCAAGCTTATTATTGCAATGTGTCCAATTAGTCTCAAGTTAGGACCTAGCTTCAAAAACTTGTACTTTTAACGTTTATTGTATTGCCCTGTCCTTTCCTACTTTATTTTGCTTTTAAAGAATTAAAGGACAAAGGACATTTTATTTTCTGTGGTAACATGTAACAAATGCTGTTGATAGAGCTTGACATTTATTGAACCAGAGCGTTCCTTAAAGATCATAAAAAAAAGTATTCCAAATGAACAAAAGCTGTGATCTTGACTTCCTTGCATGGATTGTTTTTCAACTTTAAACCACTGGCCAGGAGTTAAACTTCTGACTGTCCTCTGCTATTCAGTCAAAGTAAGGACGTGTTTAGAGGAAGCAGTGGCCTTCAGAAGTGCATCTGTTCCTCAAGACAAAAGTGCTCGGAAGGGTGCTAATTGCATTAAGCCATCTCCTCCCCCTCCTTGGGCATAGCCATGGTGTTTGTGGGATTTTTTTTTTTTTTTTTTTTTACATGGGAGGACTTCACCAGGCGTCCTCTCACTCACCTCCACAGCTGCCCAACACGTCACCCACTGAGGACAGCGTTAGGACAGGACAGAGTCCATTTCCCCCTTGGTCACACCCCTGAGAAGCGAGCACATTTACACACACACGCACACACCTCAAGCCGTTATTGCTTCACTTTAGATATCTGCTGCAATCTGAACTTGAATAATGGCACGCTGTGCAGCTGATGTATTTGAAGGAGTGTATAAAGGAAATGATCTTTCCTCAACGCAGGAAATGGAATCAGTTCCTGCTTGACTGAATGTCAGATTTGTCTTTGTAGAATTGCATTTTGATGCTTCCAGCAAATAAGTGGCCAATAACTCAAAATATAAATCACATTGTATCCTCAAATTTGCCGTTTTATATACACACAACCAATTTTGGCAGAAAAAGCACCGGTTTATTTTGCTAATGTGGTAATTCATTTGTAACAGTCTGACAAATTCAATCCAAAACCATTCGCCATGTTAAACATCTTATATGGTCCTTCTGCATCTGAATCTGTATCTGTGCCACTTCATTTTCCCCACATAAGATGATTCTGCCAGGGAGATTCTTTCACTCACTCAGTCAGTGCCCACTTCATTTCCCATGCTGCCTGCGTGGGCTCCATAGATCACGGCTGTCAGCGTGGATGTCGCTATTTGCTCTGCTTTGTTAGCTTCATCACTCATGCTCAGCCTTCAGTGGCCGCTCTGGCTGAGACCCCCTCTTCTCTCACACATTTTTAATTAGACCTCAAAAAAAAATCAAAAGGCGAATATGAATATTCATAAACCAACTGCATTAATATGCACAATTATGCAAATCAGCATGCAATTAAGCCATGTGTCTTTGGAGAGCTTTGCATTAAGGCATAAGACAGGAGGCAGAGGGGAATGCTTTATGAGGAATTTCTGCTCCAGTACACTTTGAAATGTTGCCGCAATGTTTTCGAGTATCCATTTTTCTACATATAAAGCATATTGGAGAACCTTTTAACACTCCGTATCCTGTGTGTCTTGTACTGAGACCTGTGTTGTCCCTATGGGTCTCCACTCCCAAATGTACAATGATGCTAATTTCACAATTCTTTGATCAGCCTGTTTTTGTTCTGCTTGCCGTGATATTCCTCCCCCCAACTTGTCTTAATGAGATCCAGTGACTGAATGAATGCTCCCTTTATGGTCAGTGATGTCGAGGCTTGCTGAATGACATGGATATTAGTGTGGTGTGATGGTTTTGGATGAGATCCAGAGGCTGTCTTGACAAGCACAGAACCAGCCACCAAATGTCCAATGGCCTTAATGCATGAAAGGACAATTAAAAAGATCTTGATGTGAAGGTTTAGTGCATGCCAAAATTGCAGTATTGGTCTGAGAGTTTGTGATCAATTGCTTTGTAGGTATGGAAGAGCGCAGTAGTCCCTGGGCTGCTGGAGAGCAGAACAGTCCTTCTTTTAACCAGGTACAGGTAGACCCAATGACTTTTCTCGTCTATGGGTGTTGTTGGGACATGTTTTATAGTTTTGACCTGCTTCTGTCTTGGGTTTTTCCAGAGCTATGGAGAGGGCTCACACTTCAACGAACATGATGGACTATCTTCCCCATTCCTTGGCACGGGAATTAGTGGTGAGTTTTACCAACTTCTGGTTGGTTTATCTCAATGCCGCCAATGTAGAAACTGCCCCATGAGTTGCTTGGAAGTTGCTCAGGGTAGTTGAGCTCCTCTTTGGCCTCACCAAGAGTATTCACTCAACCTCCATGTTGTGGCATTGACTTCCATTTCTTCCAATAATTGTGACATTTGGACTTTATTTAAAGAGCTGTGTGAGATCGGTTCACTGCCATTTCATATGTATTTGCAGGCAAGAACGAAAGGGGTCCTCCTTACTCTTCCTTTGGGGGCCAGGTAAGTTGAATCAACTGTTGAGCAACACTTGAAAGTGCTTTAGTCACTTAAAGTGCTTAACTCAGCCATCTTGTTGTTCTTTATAGCCAGGGTTCCTGCCCACAGACATTGCCATGCCTTCTGCAGATGCCATGTCTCCATCCGGACTGAAGTCTGGCTCACAGTTTTACCAATCATACCCCAACAACCCCCGGAGACGCCCCTCAGAGGGAAGCATGGGTAAATAACTTACAACATTTACTAGACTTGCATCAGATCAGTCAGTATGGAAGGAAAGAGTATCATGTATGCTTTTTTTTTTTTTTTTTTTTTTTTTCACAGATCCCCAACCAAAAAAGATCAGGAAGCCACCAAGACTGCCATCTTCAGTGAGTAACCTTTCTGAAATATTCTTACATGTTTCCCACTAAAAGTATTTCATTGCAATCTCAATTTTTTTTTGATCAGAATTGTGAGATGTTAAGTCAGCAAAGTCCTGTCCATTAGAAAATCGTAATTACATAAACATGATGTAGTGGCCATTACAGGAACTCCTAGAACTGAGTTCAAGCATTTGTGGCATCTTAAATGGTTTGACATTAGTCCAAAAGTTTAGCTCCAACACATCTGCCTGGAAGTTTTTAGTTATAAATTCTGCAGGATGGTGCCAAAGTAGGATTGGACACCCCTGCTATGGACCTCATTCAGAGTAGAAACATTTTTAATACGACGGTAACACTTTAGTATAGAGACCAATTCTCACTATCACTTGCTTATTAGCATAACTATTATTGACATGTTAGCTGTTTATTAGTACTTATAAAGCACATATTCTGCATTAACATATTCTACATTCCTAATCCTACCCAATAACTATTAATAAGCAACAAATTAGCAGTTTATTGAGGCAAAAGTCATAGTTGACGGTTTGTTACTGGCGAGAATTGTGACCATGTGAACAAACAAGAACATTGTTGTGAGGAGTAGATTTAAGAGTCCTCAGATTGTACCATTGTGTCAAATGGTTAACGAATAAAAATTTAAGGCACATCCTTCCATAAACATTTCAGTTGACAGACTTTTGATTGACCATGGTATGTATTTTCATTTGCGTCCATGTCTGCCATGACTAAGGTCCATAATACTTCTGAACTTTTGACCACTGCAAATCGGCGTTAACTTGAACAAACATGCAAGTAGCCATACCCCTTTTTCCAGTCATGGGAAGAGTAACCGTTGTTTCTTGATCTAAATCCACATAAGCTCAACACTTTGCCCTCTAAAGCCCCTCCCCAAACGTGATCCTTCAGATTCGCCCATGCTAGACCTTATCCTCCCCCTCTTCCAAAGTGACCCAGTTGTGAGTCCCCTTGCACCTCTCTCTCTCTCTCGCTTGTCTTAGCTCAGATTAATGGCTTCTGATGAGCTAGGATTCTAGCTCCTGCTGAATCTTACTCTACGGCCCAGTATAACTTCCTCTTGTGCCGCCACAGCATTATAATACCCTAACGATTGCGCTAATGCTCACCTGCTACCTTTGCCATACTTTTTCAGATATTTAAAAAAATGTTTTTTTTTTTGAAGGTTAAATCCAACTTTGGCTAAGCACTAAAGGATATTGATCTTTAAACTTGTCTGGGCTTGCCTTGATCTTCTCGAGTGCATCAACAAATCATTGTGAGGATGTGTTTCCTGGTGAACTTAAGAGAAGAGGGCCATTCGCAGGTTTTTTTTCTCTCCCTCATTTGTTCTTTTATGTGGTTTCTACATAATCGACCAGTCTATTTTGCTCCACTCCTACCACTTCTTCAGCAAGACCTCTCCCCCCACTGTTCTCACCCCTCCCCTCTTCAGCCCAGCTGCCTGTGGAGTTGGACGGGCTCCAGGAGTAGGCAGATGGCTCTGTAATTAGAAGTGCATCTCTCCATTCCCATCCCACTTCTCCCTGTTAAATCAAATTACAGGCAAAAGAGAAATATCGCTTTGCTGGATTTGTATTCTCCGCTGGCCCGAGACCCACCCGCCCGCCGGCGCCCCCCTCCCTCCCAAACACTCGCTCATGTATGAGCACAAACATACAAATCATACGTGTTAAGACGTGCTTGTTGGGGAATACACTGTATGGAGGTATGCCTCACGGCTCCTCAATTCAGATGAATTTCCAATCATCATTCAGATCTGTTTGTCGGTTCCATATAATTTTATTGTGACTACTATAAACAAAGCTTTTTTTTTTTTTTTTTCCATTTCCACATTATGGAATATGTCAACACCCGGTGTGCTTAGGTTTAGAGATTTGGACTCACTCTTAGTGATGGTGCTCCCTGTAGCTGTCCTCCCTCTCCTTTTTTGGCTCATGGGAGTGCGAGAGGAAGCGCCGACTGTGCCATGAGATGGCCGTGGCGCATTTCCCAGCATGCTCTGTTCTCTGTCCCTGCCACTTTATCTGAGGGGGCACTATGGAAACACGCGTCCACGTCATTTGTACTGAAAATCACAATGCGCTTGCCAGCTTCATGGGCTCCATATCAGTTGTGCATTCAAGTGCAAGCGATTCGCTAAGGTTATTTTGTTCATATGAAGCCTGTTACCGTGAACGCCATGTTTCTTTATGTCCTTGTTTGTAAACGCAGGTTTATGCTGCCACCTCTGGTGATGACTATATCCGTGATGGTGCTGCCTACCCAGGCTCCAAACCTGGTTCTGTGTACCCAGGATCTTTTTACATGCAAGGTGTGTACGTGGGGAAATAAAATCGTCTTTTTCTTATCTCCCCAAGCCGTAAATAATTTGTTCACGCAGACATGTTTGCAAACAGACAAAGCAATAGTTTTGTTTGTTTGATTTGAAATTAGGAGCATACACAAAGACAAATGTTTCGTTGGATTAGAATAGACATCCACATAAGTTCTTGTGCTGATTGTTATTGATCCTTCCCATCTGCCTTTGTGTTCGCAGAGGGCCTACACTCCTCTTCGGACCCCTGGGCCCCCTCTGGATCCATAGGCCAGTCGGGATACACGGCCATGCTGGGGAATTCGCCACACATCAGTCAGCCAGGCTCCTTCTCTGCGATAAACCCACAAGACAGAATGGTATGTCTTCTGAAAGGTTTGGAGAAGGGCTTAAATTGTGACTCATTTCAGAGGCTCCAATAACTGTGTTTATTTTCCACAGAACTATCCCTTGCATGGAGCGGAAGTCAATGGTTTCCATTCGGGCTCCGCAGCCTATAGCCACACATCCTCCATGAATGGATCAGACAACATTTTGGGTAAATTACCTTCGTCGTTTGAATTTAATGTCCTCTAGGTTGTGAAATGAGTTTGTAATTGAGTTCAGATTGGATCTTGAAGTTGATTCTTCTTGTAAAATCATTTTTGGCCTTGGACTAGTCTGAACTCGAACTGTAATTTAGAGGAAATGGCCTTCAATCTTTCATTCAGACTTTGAATGGACATTTTTAGCAGATAGCAAATTATGGATCACTTGAACAGTCGTGACATTGACGTAATGAATGGAGTTAATAAGTACTCCCGTTCTCTCCCACAGCAAGCAGAGGTTCAGTCACAGGCAGCTCAGGTGATGAGATCGGAAAAGCTCTTGCTTCGGTGAGTGAGCTTTCATTAATCACCGTGAAAGAGCATTTGGCCATGTGAAGTCAAAGATGGATAGCATAATTCAGACTTTCAGTGATCCTATGGGTATGGATTATTATTATTAGACATAGTTGTTCACACTTAGTCGTGTTTTTGATTGACAGATCTATCCTTCGGACCACAACAGCAACAACTTCTCCTCCACTCCTTCCACTCCTGTGGGCTCCCCTCAGGGCATTGCAAGTAAGTCAGATACGCTGTCTTGTTCCGTCAAACCTTGATCTGGTTCATTAGATCAGTTTGTGTTGAAAGATACCAAGACAAAAACGTGTACGCAGAGGAAGAAGCCTGAAGAATCATAAATCATTCTCTTTAGATTGATGGGCTTTGTGTAGGTCAAGGTGTGAATGTGAAGCTCTAGAGCGCCATCTGCTGTTGTAGAGGCATAGCAGCGTTCAGATGTTTCACACTCAGGCTATATATCATGTTCTCCTCAGCAGGTGCAGCACAGTGGTCGAGAGCTTCTGGCCAGACTGCTCTGTCTCCTAACTATGAGGGTGGACTACATGCACTGGTAGGTTTAAGATCCTTTTTAAACATTCCCACAATGTTAACCCCTCAAGCTTCATTCTTCGATTAGACAAATGTGTCATTTTTGTAATATTTATATTTTATTTAGTTGTTGTTTTAGTACTACTTTTATTTCTGTTAGCTGCCAGTGCAACATTTCTAATTTTTCACTTAAGCTCAAGTTTTTCATCTAATATTCTTTTCTTTCTTTTTTTAAGTTTATTTCAACTAGCGACAATGACTTTAATAGTTTTAGTTTTACTTAACAATAAAAACACAGATGTACAACTACATTTAGCAATGACAACATTTTTAGATTATACATTTAAAAATGCTCTACTTAAAAACATTAAATAAAATGTATTGTGTTTTAATGTTGTTATTTATATATTGACTTTATAGCTGTCTTAATGATTGTTTTTGGCTTCATTGTGCACAAATCATCTGTGGTTTTATTGTACGGAGAAATTTATTTCAGTTTAATAACTTGCACTATGTACTTATGTATACTTTAAGGCAAATATCAATTATTTTTCTCCACAGCAGAACAAAATGGAAGACCGGCTGGAGGAGGCCATTCATGTGCTGCGAAGTCATGCGGTGGGTCAGGCCCCGGGAATTCCTGGAGCTCATGCCGACATGCATGGCCTACTGGGTGCTGTCTCCACATCCAGTGGATCTATGGGGGGTCTCCCTCAGGCCTACTCCAACCCAGGACTGCCCCTGAGCAACAGACACCCTACCATGGTTAGTGTAGACACTTATGTATGATCCAAACAGATGGATAACATGAAATTGCATCCAAGGCAGTTTTGACTGAATTGGTTGATTTAGACCAGGGTTCCTCAAATCTTTCCCTGGAGAGCCAATCTGCTGCAGAGTTTAGCTCCAACCCTGATTGAACTCACCTACCTGTGATTTTCTAATGATCTTGAAGACACTGATTAACATGCTCAGGTGTGTTTGATTAGGGTTAGAGCTAAACTCTGCAGGAAAGTGGATCTCGTGGGCCAGATTTGAGGATCCCTGATTTAGACAGTTCATTTAATTGAACTTTATTTTTTTTTAAAAATTACTTTTCAAAAAAGAGGACAGTGGGGGCAGGATGCTGACAGGGGAGGAGGGGCTGTTGGGTTTGAGGGGGGTTAAAGTAGCGCAATGACCATATCCCAAATCTCAAAACTCAAAATATATAATTTCCATACCTAAAATACATATTTTACAGTCACCGTTATGCAGATTGATCATAAACACAGCTAAAAGACTTCCTACCAGTCGCCATCCTTAACATCTACCACGGTTTTATCATGGTTAGAATGCAAAATGTTTCAATACAAGCATTACAGTCAAATGTAATTTATGCAGTTTTTCAAATCTTTAACCCATGGGAGAAAACTCAACACTCCACAACAGTTTGCAGTTCCGTGTAAAAAAAAGAAAAAGAAAAAAAAAGTGGATTTGGCAACCCTGCATCCAACATGAGCTGTATCCAAAGTGATTGAAATACTCTGCTTGTTGTTAGCGGCTCCCTGATGCACAAAAATTATATATTCAATATCAGAATGTTTGCGGGAGCAGGCAGTAATACTCAGAAATTCATTAAGAAAACAGTCCCGCACAGAGCTTTAATACAAAAACACACACAATGAATGGCGACTGTAGAAAGTAAAAGCTGAATCCTGGACATTTTGGGACGATTTAGAAATTCTGGCTGGACTGTTTTTTCTTTCTTTTTTTTTTTTACATCCAAAAAGAGGACGTATGGTCACCCTAGATTCAGTGATTTGTTTGGATTATCAACTTGATGGTGAAAGTTATGGTTATTGGCTGATAACCACGTTAGCAACAATGCATTATATTTTTAGTAAAATGAGTAATTTTACTCATAATGTTTATGAGTAAAATAAGTGTTAGGGTGCTTTCACACTAGCACTTTTGGTGCGCACCCGGCTTCGATTGACGTCAGAGTTCGGTTCGTTTGGATGATGTGAACGCTGTCTTCTGAACTCGAGTGCGCACATGTGAACCGTACCAGAGTCCGCTTAAAAAGGGTGGTCTGGGGTACGGTTCATGTGAACTCCGGTACGGTTCACCGCTGATGTGAACGCAATCGTACCAAATCACGGAAGTGAAGCGCTATTAATGACGTATTATTTGATTAAAAATGTGCATTTGTGTGTGTTTCACTCACTTTCCTGACGAAGCAGAAAGCTGTATATCTCATTTCTGTTCACCTTTAGCGTTCTTTAGAGCATTTGCAGTACATTCGTAAGACAGACGTAAGTGCCGTTATGCAATGAAGCTTTGTAAACAAAACGAACGGTTCAAAACGTCAATATATAAAAGTGCAGAGAGCAATGTTTTGCATTTTGCCATGTTCTCCTGTGCTGTCGTTACTAAGCAACGAGGTAAACAGCTGCTGGCTTGATGACACAAACGAACCACGGTTCGGACCCAAATAAAATATGAACGCAGTCCAGCAGGGCGAGGGGGAGGGGGGAGCAATCAAACTCTAGTTCGGACCAGACAAGCGAACCAAGTGTGAAAGCACCTTTAAAGAGAGAGTTTACCCAAAAGTTAAAATGTTACTAATTTACTCCCCCTCATGTCGTTCCAATTACTTAAGACCTTCGTTCATCTTCAGAACACAAATTAAGATATTTTTGATGAAATCCGAGAGCTTTCTGACCCTGAAACTACCACATTCAAGGCAGAAAGGTAGTGAGAACATTGTTAAAGTCTTTGATGCACGTTTACAAGAGTACCATGATGCATGCATGTGGTTCAAAGTCATCCTCTGTCGAAATCTTCAGACCTCTTTACGAAGACTGTTTTATGTACAGCGTGTATCGTCTTCTGCTTGTAAACGAGGTGTAGCGCATCCAGGTTCAGAACGCTGGCTCCTCCTCTCATGAACACGTGTCGATGACTGACAGGGAAGAGAAGAAATTGTTGAATAAAGTCGTCATAAATTTACTGTTGAACCACTGATATCACTTGGACTATTTTAACGATGTTCTTACTGACGTTCTGGTCCTCATCTATGCAAGGTCAGAAAGGTCTCAGATTTCATCAAAAATATCTCAATTTTGTGTTCTGAAGATGAACGAAGGTCTTACGGGTTTGGAACGACATGCAGCTACAGTTTCAAACTGGCTTCACAAACACTGATAACAGGTCTCTAGTTTAGAGCTGTATGTGGTATCATGTAACACAAAACAATAAAAATGCACCTGTGGGTATTGATATGTGCTAATTACTCTCCCTTGTTGCACTTGTCTGCAGGCTGGAAGCCATCATGACGACCATGCCTGCCTTCCTCCCAGCAGCACCCTGTTGCAGTCCGCTCATGCTTCAGGCACCCCGCAGCCTGGAGGAGCACCAGAGGGTTTTAACAGTGAGCACAAGTTTCAATTTCTCTTTTTGAACCAACCGAACATGTAAACAACAGATGCAAATGCTGAGAGTTGCGTGTGAGTTTCAGCGGGATGCATTTAACGATTTCCTGTCTCTGGCTTCAGGTTTGCCCGGAGGCTTGGCCCACGCCACGCATTCGTCAAACAAGTCTGATATTAAGAGGGAAGACAAGGAGGACGATGAGAACTCCTCTGTGGCCGATAAGTCTGAGGAAGAGAAGAAGGAAAGCAAACCGTCTCGCACTAGAACAAGGTACAAGATGGCTTTTTTAAGCGTTGCTCTAAACTAATGGCTGAATGATTTGTAAACCATAAACACTCAGCCACGTGATGGTTTGAAGCAAATATGCATTGTCTTAACTTGATTTCCTACAACAAATGTCTATAAGTTTCTGTGTTTGTTCGAATGTTTCTTCACATTGGGCCAGGCCTGATTTGAAAGTGTTTGGGCTTCCCCAACACCCAAAATACCATGTTTTATAGTGTTCTCCCCCCCCCCCCCCCTTCCCAAACTCTCACATTGTTTTCAGAAAGGAGGTGTTTACCCATCAAGTCCTTTCAGGTTTATCAGACCAGGGAGAAGAGTAAGTCTATCTCCCACCATAGAGTGCATGTTTGTGAAAGACTCCGGATACACACTTGATCGCTTTTAAACGTTAAATGCCTGTGTTATTGTGCACAAAATAAATTCAAAGCCATTAAAACACTTAAGATGATTTTGACACAGGTGGGACTCTGACCTATATAGGATGTTTTCATGAGTATAAACTAGAATTGTCTTTTTCAATGCACAATTGGCTGCAAAGCAGCATATAAAGCACATTTGTTTTTTAAATCTTTTTACATATGATTTTTTTTTTCATTCAACATTCATCTAAAATTTGCTTAAAATTGATGTCTCTATACTACACCAGTAAAAGGTTTGGACACACATTCTCATTCTTTATCATGAAATGGTGAAAATGAAAAGAACACTAATGGACTAATAGGATGCTTAATTGTATTGAAGGAGTTTGCATGTATTCTGGACACTGTCTAGTCCTACTCAAGCAAAAATGAATCAGTAAAATAAATATATGTTAATGTTAATAATAAATGTTTCTTTAGCAGCAAATCAGCATATTAGAATGATTTCTGGAGGATCATGGAATCATTTTGTCCACCCCAAACTTTTGAATGGTTGTGTAATATATAGACAAAACATTTCTCTACTGAAGTAATTTCACACATTAATCCATAAGCCTTTAGATCCAAAAACTTTAGCATGAGAAGACATTTGTCAGGTGTGTCCAATTTTTTGACTAGTACTGTATTTAAGAGATTTATAATCATTTATGCACACAACTTTACACCTAATATACTTCAGCAGGCACCTGGACTACAAAGCAAAAAACACAGAAAATGTCATTTTTTTTTATTTCATTTTTACATTTTCAATTCATTGTACAATTCTAAAAAATGGAATTTAAATGTTTTCTATATTGTCTCTTCACAGTCCAGACGAAGATGATGAGGATTTGCCGCCGGAGTTGAAGGTCGAGCGGGAGAAAGAGAGGCGAGTGGCGAACAACGCACGGGAGCGACTGCGCGTGCGTGACATCAATGAGGCCTTCAAAGAGCTGGGCCGCATGTGCCAGCTGCACCTGAGCAATGACAAACCCCAGACCAAACTGCTCATCCTGCACCAGGCCGTCAACGTAATCCTTAACCTGGAGCAACAAGTCCGCGGTATGTGTTTTCTTCCTCAATACTGACACGAAACCGCATTTACTTGTGTAATTTTACATTTTCAGAGTAATACTGAATATCCGTGGGGAAATAATATGTTGGGACTTATTGAAATATTTTAATTTTATAATAATTAGTGCTATCAAATGATTAATTGCGATTAATCGCATCCAAAATAAGTTTTTGTTTACATAATGTATGTGTGTGTACTGTGTATATTTATAATGTGTATATCAATACACACACATGCATGTATATATTTAAGAAAAATGTTACCTTTTTATATATGATAAATATTATATGAATATAAATATATATACATGTAAATATTTTCAAAATATGTGTATGTATTTATACATGCACAGTACACACACATTATGTAAACAAAAACTCTTATTTTGGATGCGATTAATCGTTTGACAGCACTAATAATAATAATATTGATTGATATATCTGTTCACTTGGCCTTGTGTATATATCAATAAAATGCTTTATGATAAATGAACAGGTATACTTTTCTAAAATTCAGTATTGGACTTCCCTTTAGGTAAATCAATCCCTAATTGCGTATTTTTACTTTCATTTTCATTTAGAACGCAACCTGAACCCAAAAGCGGCATGTCTGAAGCGACGTGAAGAGGAGAAGGTGTCCGGGGTGGTTGGAGACACTCAGATGCAGCTCTCCGGACCGCATCCAGGACTGGGAGGAGATGGACGCAACTCTGTCAGTCACATGTGATCATGTGGTATGTTAATGTGCATTTAAACATTGCCTCACTTTGTGTAACCCACTTTTTGGTCACTAGTTAGATTTTTTTCACTATTGTTAATACAGTTAATAGTATACAATGGTTAGACACCAAAAATTAGAGATGCATGTTATCACTACTGTATCGATTAACACTTATTTTAATAGCACTGTTAAAATTTTAGAAGTGTATGTGTGATATTATAGTACTTAATCTTTTAAATTAGCCTTTTTCTTTGTATTTTCAGTTAGATTCTTCTTCTTTTTTTATGCACTTTGTCCTTTTTTAGTAGCTTTAATTCATTTTTAATTGTTTTAGTAATTTTAGTACTTCAACTTAACTTCTTTCAGTTAATTTCCAATGAAAGAACAAGTTTTTCATTTTATTTTGGCAACATTTGTTAATATTAGTTAACTACACTGACATCAAGATCAGTAGTTGTGTCTGATCTAATTAACTTAAAGGAACACTCCACTTTTTTTGGAAATAGGCTCATTCTCCAACTCCCCCAGAGTTAATAAGTTGAGTTTTACCGTTTTTGAATCCATTCAGCCGATCTCCGGGTCTGGCGAGAGCACTTTTAGCATAGCTTAGCATAGATCATTGAATCCAATTAGACCAGTAGCATCGCGTTCAAAAACGATCAAAGAGTTTCGATATTTGTCCTATTTAAAACTTGACTCTTCTGTAGTTATATCGTGTACTAAGATCGGCGGAAAATGAAAAGTTGCGATTTTCTAGGCTGATATGATTAGGAACTATACTCTCATTCCGGCGTAATAATCAAGGAACTTTGCTGCCGTAACATGGCCACAGCAGGCGTAGTGATATTACGCAGCGCCTGAAAGTAGTCCCGATAATAAAATCGCAACTTTTCATTTTCCGCCGGTCTTAGTACACAATATAACTACAGAAGAGTCAAGTTTTAAATAGGAAAACTATCGAAACTCTTTGGTCATTTTTGAATGCGATGCTACTGGTCTAATTGGATTCAATGATCTATGCTAAGCTATGCTAAAAGTGCTCTCGCCAGACCCGGAGATCGGCTGAATGGATTCAAAAACGGTAAAACTCAACTTATTAACTCTGGGGGAGTTGGAGAATGAGCCTATTTCCAAAAAAAGTGGAGTGTTCCTTTAAGCTGACATATACAATGAACAGTTGCATTTATTCACTAACGTTAACAAAGATTCATTGTTAATTAATGTTAATGCATTAACCAGCATGAAGTAATTACTGTAAAGTGTTACTTTTTATTTTAAGGTAGCTTAATTTCAATGATTTAAAATGAATTTTTTTTTAGTTAACAATAACAACTCTGATCGAAGTCTGTTTTCTATTCTTAGAATCAGTGAACTTTCTTGGGGCTCCTGGAAGAAGTGACCTTGAATCTCTTCCACCGTTCTCATCCTCTCTGTGTGCATATAGTGACTCGGAAAGCATATCATCCACGAAATCAGAGATGCACCCTCCAAAACTTTTCGGACACACGAACCGACCCGCCAAAACTGACACAGCAGATTTTGTCCGTGATCACTCCAGACCGCAATTACCAGCACAAATGTGAAGAACTCTTTCTCAAGTCATTTTGTATTTTTCTGCTTCCTTACAACAATGGATCATAGGAATAGACAAGTTCTGACCACAACTGACGTTTGTTTGTTTGTTTGTTTTTCCACTGCAGAAAGAGAGTTTTGATCGAGAGACGAGACAGACGTCAATTTAATCATGGATTTGTGCCTAATTGTTACGTTTTATATAAGACGCAAACTGCTTACTTGTGTGGAACAAAAAAAAAAGTTTGGGAGTTGCTTGTATATGAGCAATTTTTCTTTTTTTTTTTTTTTTTTTTTTTTTTTTATAAATGTGGTTTGTCATTCCCTACTGAAAGGTACAGTCTTACGTGCGTTGTGTAACCAAACCCCATGAGAAGTGGGGCGAACCTGTGGTGCTTTTGAGGACGGTGTATCCCAGCATGCCTCTGCTCTATGGGCCAGGGCTCTTTCGGAACGAGAGCAAAGCACACGGGCCATCACAGCTCTCCAGACTGTTTCATCTTCTTGGAAACATCATGCATCATCAGCTCTCACGATGCCATTGACTAGTTCAGCCAATTGGAAGAAAGCGCATCATAAAGGAGCGTGAGCTTCTGTTACTATGACGACAACAACGCTTGGATTCCATTGCGTTCCCAAGCACAAAAAAATTGCCAAGTTGACCTTTCACTTCTTTCCTTTATTTTTTTTCCTGCCAGAATACGTTCAATCATCACTCGCTCGCATCGACTCATTGTTGCCAAAAGTCTGAAAGCGTACACATGTCCACCTCACACATATGTAATGGATATTATTTCGATTTGAGGAAAAAAAAAATGTAAGAATATATATAAATATATATATATATATATTTTTGTTAGTCTATACATTGTAGATTTCTAAATAACAAAAAACGTATTAGTTTGAAGTGTAGAGTCTATAGCGCAAGTGACGCGTCGTACGATTTCAAGAAAAACCCTGCGTATATTTTCAGAAACGCAAGATTTGCGCGAGGCGACCCATGGTTGATTTTATCCCAGACGCCCCATGATAGCTCTATGCTAATGAAGAAATGATAAAGAGAATTGAAAGTGATGGTTGAGGGCGCGTGGAGGTTCAAAGCCTCGTCACTAGAAGTGTTCTTAGGCAATGGTGTAGTGCGTAAGCAACGTTCGCCATCACTTCAGTCTCGCCAATGCACATAATGCAACCTGTTTGAATGTAATATTCAAATGTACACACGCTCACGTCTCCGTCAGACTGGCTTACTGTGAGTTTAGTTGATTCATATTGTCATTTCAAGGTGTACGTCTCAACCCATTTTTCGTCATGTACGTTCCCCGATGGTTTGAATTATGTATGTAGGAGGAAAAAATACTGAACTTAGGTTGTCCTAAAGTATAATGGAAGCATAATATCAATTCTTGATGAAGATAAAAAGTTGTTGAACATTTATATATCGTGGCCTTCTTATTCTCAAGACTGTCATTTTTGAGAGTGATGCCTTGTCAGTGCCTAAACTTACTTTCATTGTAAACTTGACCATTTGTTTTATTATTTCGAAATGCAAAAATGTCTCATCCATCTCTTTGGTTTTGTTTTTCTTTTCTTTCTGGAAGCATCTGTGTAGTATTTAATCTGCAATTTAGAAGCATTGTAGTCTTTCATCCTCATTATTATGCTGTGTGTGTGCACCTTTTTGGCAATTTTAGGATTCTCGTTCCTGTCATCTTTGGCTCGACTAGGTTGGAATTTGTTTTTTGCTTTCAAGATGCTAGCGTCCTGTGATCTGTGAAGCACACGAGAAAATTGAAGGATCTTTGTCGATTCATCAGACGGGGGCCAGAAACACTAGACTGTTATGAGTAATTCTCAGTTTATCCAGCTGATACCATCATATGTTCATTTTGATAAATATCCATAAAATATTTGAGTGCAGGACATGGTTTTGCCTCCTGCTTAATGCTGAAGGAGAGTTGTCCTGTCATCAAAGATTCTCCTCCTGTCTATAATGACTTTATTTTTCTCCCCAAAGCATTGAATGTTCAACTGAAGTGAACATTTTGAATGAATCGTTGTGTGCCGAAGTAAGATTGCTGCCCATGATTTCCATCAGAATTAAGAGGTGTGTGAATTTTACAGAACCTGGTGTCTTGCAGTTGCAGTAGGGACATGAACAATACTGCTGTTGTGTCTTCAGAGTGCCTCCGGTTTTTGTCATTATTATTATTTTTTGTCTTTGTTTTTATAAATATATATATAAAGTAGGTATTGAGAACTGTCCTGTATATAACAGTAATGTAGCAATAAATGTGCCATTTTTAATAACAGAATTATACATTTTTTCAATGTCTTTCTTTGGATCTTGTATACCTTCAAATGAGTTAAATAAAAGAAAACATTGTAATAAAAGTCTTACCGTTGCGTGTCTTTGCCGAGAAATGCTTGGAGGAAAGAGAAATAAGGCCGATAATTATATTAACGTCCACACACACGCACACCAACGGACGATAACGGTTTGCCGCTTAAAACGCCTTGTGTTTTTTTTTTTTTTAATTCTTCTCAGTGTTTTTTTTTTTATTCTTCTCAATGTTTTTTTTATCGTTCATCGACTGACAAAAAAGCTCTTTAAGAGTGATTCCAGCTCAGTGTCGCTATCGTCGAATATAATCTGATTATTAATAAATTTACAGTCATTGGGGTGAACGGACCTTTATCATAACAAAAAAAAAAAAAAAAAAAAACGGAAGAGCAAAACCGAATAGATTTTAAAGATTTGAGGCTACATCTAAGTCTGCTTATTAGTAGCCAGGTATAACTTATAAACTTTTGTTTGTAGGTGGAGTGATAAAAAGTCCAGACTGGAAATGTGACTATTTTAACAAGATTTTGCTGTTTTTGTTCTTTTTTTTTTTTTTTAATTGAAAAAAAAAAAAAAGAATTCGTGTACAAATAGAAGACAAACAACAATACATTCTTCAATTGGGGTGGCAAATGAGAGGCAGAATTTGCAAAAATGCTTGTTTTTTTTTGTTTTTTTCTAATAAAATATTGTTGCTATGCATTTAAAATTAGTTTAATATGTTATATCCATTAAAACAGAAGCTTAAGAACATTTTTTTAATCAAACACTGGTGACACAAACACGTCTATGGTGTTCCCAATAATTCAAGTAACATTTTGCCAGGAAAGACAAATCGGCCTGAATTCAGACTTTTCTAAAATGGAGGCTGCCATCATGATGATTTCAAGATCAGGGGGCATTTTGAAAATATTAATAAGTATGTATTTATCAAAATTTTGATTAAAATGTGTCAGATCTGCAAGTTATAACACCACAGACACTAATAAAGTGCGACACATGAAATTGTCAGAAATTTAGCTTAACTTTAAGAAAATTATTAAGAAAGAATGGACTCCCCATGCACCCCTCAGACCAGCCAGCACCTGCAGTGACCTTTACACACAGGAAGTAGTCCAAATAGAATTCCCCCTTTTCTTAAAGAGGGAAATCCACTGTTGTAACACCACAGACATGAATTTCTTAAATATAACAAAACATGTATTTTTAAAAACAATTTAATAAAATTGTACATGTTAAATAAACTCTATATTCACAATATAACCACTTAATTTGTGTTAAAAATGTTATATCGTTGCAGTTACGTTCTATGATACCTCTCTGAGGTATGGCGGGAACATCCATGTTTTGTTACAAATGCAATCTCTCAAATTCAGTTAAATAGCTATTTTAAAATAAAAACTGTAACTATTAACAGAAATTATTAGCACAAATTGTGTTTAGCCTACAGAATACAAACATGCACACATTTTATGATTTATTGGTATTTAAAGTTCATTTAAACCGTTGTAAAGTAGAGGGACACCACTTGCCACCACAAATGAAGAATGACCCACATATCTGCATTAGAACAGTAGGAGCATGTGTATAAATAAAATAAAAAATAAATAACTGAATTTAATAAAATGAGCAAAAATTAAAAGGGCTAGGGTAAAAAGCTAGGGCTTAAATAATAATAATAATAATAATAACAACAACAACAACAACAACAACATCAACATTTTGTTGCAGTTCTCTCTCACCATCTTAATGGCTTTTTCTAGTGATAAATATCCCCCCTGCATTTAATAAATTTCATTAAAGACAATTAATTACAAATTCACCAGCATTGTGTATGCCATTTTCATCGCAAAGCCTTATTTTAAAATGTTGTCTATGTTATTATTCACACTCTACACAGATCTGTTTTATGCAAATACAGTCTCCACAGTTCCAGAATTTTCTATCAGGCTAATAACGGGCAGCCCGGGGTCCTGAAACAGCCATTTGAACTTGTTTACCTTTTGAAGCGAACAGAGAGAGAAAGTTAGGGATATGATGCAAAAAATAATAAAGCGGTTCGGACCCAAATATGTCTCCATTGCCAGAACGTGGTAAGTTCATCCTTAATTTAATAAACACTTTTAGAAGAGGATGTTAACTTAAAAAGTCCAGAAGTATATCATCTGACATTCAGCATGTGTTTCCACTATTATAATTCTAGAATAGCATGCTATTAATTATTAATAATAATTTTTGACATAATATTGTTTTTTTTTTTTCCTTCTGGAAATTCAGGGTTCCCACGCTGGTCGGATGGGGTACAGTCGGTGGCCTGGCTGTTGTCTATTTTACAGACTGGCGGCTGATTCTGGATTATGTTCCCTACATTAGAGGCAAATTCAAGAAGGACGACTAGTTGTCCAGCTCCTATGGATCTATGGAAATCGGTTGCTGTGCATTTTTACAGGGAACAATTATAGCTGATGCTTTGACTATCCAGTAGACGGCGCTGGTGGTGCGACATTCAGCCATAAACACCGAAGACGATTTTCTGTCGCTTTAAGACTTTATTTATGTGTTGGATAATATCTTATAATGTCCTAATGGGTTCGACGGGGTGATTGTGTGTAAATCAGACTAGCATGTCTTGCTAACAAGTTGTTGTCTGTACAGGGAGTTGTAAATGGTTTGCACAATGAGCATAAAAGCTTTACCTGCAAGTGTTATATTGCGTTACTTTTGTGAATAAATGGTTATGTTCCTCTGCGTGTGTCATAACATTTATTAAGGGTAGTGGATTATAATTAATGCGACAGTTTTTACATATTCATTGTAACGTTAACGTACTTCTTAATAAATTGTAATGTGCACTAGCTTTCAGGTTGATGGAAATCAGCGCCTCTTTGAGGAGGCATCTTGCTTTATTATCCATACAAAATGTTTCCATGGTAACCATGGTTTCCGCCAAAATGCCCCTCACAAAAAAAAAAAAAAGAATTCTCAAAAGAAAAAACTATGCACAAAATCCCACAGGATTTTCGTATGGGATTTCCTGCAGGACTTTTAAAATCCTCGCGCAGGAAACCTACTGTAAAACTTCTTAAACAGGAACCTAGAGGACAAGTAGTGTACTTAAAATAACTAAAAGAAAAAAAAAAAGTACTGATAAGATGATAAAATCTTACATGGTTTTGAAGAACAACCGAAATTACGGTTCTACAGTAACTGAATCGATAACTGTTGTTACCATGGTAATTTTTTTTTTTTGTATGGCAACAAACAAAGCCTAAAACTTCTAAGTAAAATGCCCTGTATAATATGAAAATAAATTTTCTTCGATTAAATAACGCGACAAATCTTTGCTACATGAAACAAAACAGCGCATTGTATTGTCATCATGTGGTTTATGGTTACCCGACTACCGCGGGGCTTTGTCTCGTTAAGTCAACCCTAATCGGGCATAATGTCTTTCATTTGTCTCATTGAAGGGGGAGGGGAGTGAAAGTATAGAGGAAGAGAGGGGGATTTAACATTCACAAAAAAGGCGACACCAACAGAGAATGCGCGATGGAGAAAAACGAGTAAGTATAACCGATTTAACATCGCAAACGTATTAAATCGCGACCCGCATCTGCATTTATAGCCATGCTGGTTTACGAGCAAACCGATCGCTTTTGTTGATTTGACTCGACCGGTCTGCGCTGTGCCGGGGCTAACGTTACTAGTTTGCGCAGTGCTTTCAATCGGCGATGGTTTAAAAGAAAGAAAACGCGCATAGCGTGTGATAAACTAATTAATGTAAAAGAGTAACACAGCGGCCTGCACGGCTACATGCATGAACCGATAAAATGAGGTATTTGGAAGCGTGTTTTGTCTTAACGTGAAAAAAGCTAAATGTTTTGCTAAATAAACAGTTTATTTAACCTCGTTTTAACGTCGCGCTGGACCAGGTGCAGCATCTGTTTGCGTTCCGCGATTGTCATTTTAGCGCGCGGTGTTCACAAGATACGTAGTTTTTACCAACCGTAGTCTTTCATTCAGTTTCTCGATGAAAAGATTTGTGTCTATGTCTCCGGTTTTAGTGGTAATGCATTTGTTTACATTCATAGTTGATCGAGGTTACGCTAAATATGATACTGTGGTAACATAACAAAGAGATGCCGGAATTGCAGCATTGTCTGCAACGAAAATACGCATACATTTATTATACCACGAGTGCCACTACAGGGTTATGGCATCTGTTTGATGCATGAGGCGTAAGTCTAGCCTATTTTCCAAGCGGAGGAATCTTATATTCGGCAGAAGAGCCCAAAGTGATGAGGCTACGATACGGCGGAACGTTTTGCAAAGTGACAAAGCAACATTATTGAAAATAGACACTGCTACATGAGGTCTTTTGTAGGTATTATTTAGTAAAACATTAGATAGTGAGCATGTCAGATATGGAGTGAAAAGTGGGAGTGCTGGGATTGAGGAGGGAAAGCCATGTGTGTTATGTTAGGTACTGAGTACAGAGGGGGGATTGTCATGTAAAAGTAGGCCCAGCTGTGGAGAGGATTTTGTGTGCCTTATTTCAGAAAGGGGTGGGGGTGCATGTCAATTGAGTATGTGAATCGAATCTAAATTAAATTGGCACTTTTTTTTTTTCTAATGATTCGGCTAGACTGGTTTAGAACTACAAAAAGTTATTTTACTGGTTTGTCGAAGACTTAGAGTCAAAGTGCACTAAATATTAGCTGAGAGAGAATTAAAGTGCACTAAATGTATGTAAATGAATACATATACAGAAAAAGACCTTTGTCTGCAGTGGTAACCATAGCAACAGCTGATTTTTTTCTTCTTCTTTGAAACAAGCTGTTCAAAAGAGATTTGAGAAGTGAGTCAGGCATCCTATCTGTCTGTTGGCAGATTCGTACAAATAGTGACCGTTGAAAGAAGTTTTATTGATTCTTCAGTTAATTTGAGAAACTTTGTTTGTTTGCATTGTCGGGCTGAATTAATTTCAAACTGGTTTGAAGAAATGTGTGAAATTTGCATTGTTTCTTTTTCATGATTCACCAACCTAACAGAATTGTTTCCGCAGAACCATTCAAAAGAACCAGTTAAAACAAAATGGTTCGTTTGGATCTCTATTCAGTGGGTAAATTTAACAAATTGTCTCATTTTGTGAATGTCAGTGTGTCTAGTACTACATTTGTTTACATTCACAGTTGACCGAGTTTTTATGCAAAATGTTTACTTTTGACACCATTCGTGGCACCTGAAGAACTAAAAATGATTTGTTCCTTTTTTTTTTTTTCTATTCCATTGGTATTATCAGAACAAATTATGTCTCATGGTCTGAATAAACCTATTTTCCGAGGATTCCCAGTCAACAACATGTCTTAAATAGGCATGACTGTTCTTTTTTTAGCAGAGGTGAGGAAGAAGAGGAAGAACAGAGGCGAGAGAGGGGGGAGGCAGGTCGTTTGTATAGTTTGTGGTATCGTATTACTTAATCAATTAAAAAACCATCTTTGTTGTTACATGTTTGCACGCCTTGACAAGCTTGAAGAGCCATCGACTAAAACCAAAAACGTTTGTCCAGAGTTGTGCATGAACTTGAAACGAGCACGAAATCTTCATCACGCAGAGTATTCAGTGAACTCATCTTTGCATCACACCTGTGTCAACTAACTTTTAACAGAGGATCGTGATTTAAAGGACTGGGTTTGTTTCAGATGCAGAAGCGCAGCTGCTTAGTGCAGAACGTCAGCTGAGATCTAGACAAACAGTATTACTGTTATCCCGAACTATGTGAAACAAATGTAAACATTTGGCAGAGAAGATTGACAAGGACAGCTTACAGAGCTTGTTAGGGCACTTAAAAGGACGTCATCTAGTGCAAGTGTTTGAAAACCCTAGACAGAGTACAGGATTGTATTCATTCATGTGTTTAAAAGTGAGAATAGATCAAGAATAGGTTTTGCTGTGCACATACTGCTCTTAGAGCAAATATGCAATATTGAATTAAATATACCCAAGTTTTAGTTGTATTATATATATTAAATAAACAGGAACTTGCATTCAAAATTCATATCAATTCATATGTGTTTTAAGCATTAAAATGACATTTTGAATGTGATTTTAATGCCGTCACAATTGTCAGTGTTAAGAGGCAGAAAGCGTTCTAGTCCTCACAGTATTCATGGTCTAATAACATTGTCATTTCGTCATCACAGGCTTGGGATTTATCAAAATTCTTTCCAAGTTAGGCATTGCATGTCATTGTTTGCGTATATATTGTGTTTTAATATCCGTATGCAACTGCCGTCACCATAACCCATTCTCTTTCCAAATGTGCATCCATACATGTTCATCAAATCTCTGAGATGTGTCCTATTTTGCTCCCCCTTGCCAGCCCCACTGGGAAGAAGTTCCGGAGCAAGCCTCAATTGGCCCGTTACCTTGGCAACTCCATGGATCTCAGCTCCTTTGATTTCCGCACAGGCAAGATGCTCATGAGCAAACTGAACAAGAACAGACAGAGACCCCGATATGACAACAATAGCCAGACTAAGGTGAGAGGACAGCAGAGGCTGAATAAATTATCATTTGATAAATGTTATTTGAACAAATACTTTCATATCCCGAAAAACCTATTCATCATCCTAAATTTATAATTGCAGAGTGATTCATTACGAAGAAATGCATGGCATTTAAAACAGGAATAGTTCACCCAAATATGAAACTTTGCCAAAAATGTACTCGCCCTCAGGCCATCCGAGATGTAGATGAGTTTGTTTCTTCATCAGAACAGATTTGGAGAAATTTAGCATCTCATCACTTGCTCACCAGTGGATCCTCTGCAGTGAATGGGTGCCATCAGAATGAGAGTCTGAACAGCTGATAAAAACATCACAATAATCCACACGACTCGTGAAGCAAAAGCGGTGTGTTTTTAAGAACAAATCCATCCTTAAGATGTTGTTCCAGTCTTTTATTTATAACATTGCTTTCTCCATTCAAAAAGTCATCTCGTCTTAATCAGGAGAGAAACGAATATGTTGATGTAAGAAGACAACAGGGGATGTGCTTTTTCACTGGAGGAAGAGTTATTATGAATTATGGACTCAAATTTCAAGTTAAAATGGCTTAATGATGGATATGTTTCTCAAAAACACGCAACTTTTCAGTTCACAAGTGTGAATCGCTTGTGATGCTTTTATCAGCAGTTTGTCATTCTGACGGCACCCATTCAAAACGCAGAGGGTCCATTGGTGAGAAAGCGATGTAGTGCTAAATGCTTAAAATGTAGCTCATCTACATCTCGGATAGCTTTAGGGCGAGTACATGACAAGCAAATTTTCTCTTTTTTTTGGGGTGAACTATTTCTTTAAGGCTATTTCAAGCCAGTTTTACTGCTCAAGCTGGTCTACCTGCAACAACATCCAATAAAAGACCAGCAATTCCCGTCAAAAACCTTTTTTTTTTTTTTTTTTTTTTTTTTGTCATGGTAATAAAGTGTGTTACATCTTTAACAGGGCAAACCTGACCTGAATACATCCCTCCCGGTACGGCAGACGGCCTCCATCTTCAAACAACCTGTCACAAAAGTCACCAACCACCCCAGCAATAAGGTTAAAACAGACCCACAGAAGGCCATTGACCAGCCCAGACAGGTAACACTCATCTAATCTAGGCTTTATTTATCAATAATTATAGTTTGTCATAGTGGCACAATGCTAACATGCTTTTGATCTACAGCTTTTTTGGGAGAAGAAGTTGAGTGGCCTCAATGCCTTTGACATAGCAGAGGAGTTGGTGAAAACAATGGAGCTCCCCAAAGGCTTACAAGGTATGTCTGGGCGAGATGAGGAACTTAATCTAAGTGTGTTTATTTTAATCAAGAATAAATGAAAGTCAATATTCAAGTACTTTGTGAAATCTGAAGAAATCGAGATAAGCAAACAAAAAGTAATCAAAAGTAAGCCAGAGTACATAAACAACAGCAGACAAGGATATTTAAACTCAGGAATTAGTTCACTAACATGAAACAGGTGGACACACTCAATTCAACTGTTGACAATTTCAAAATAAAAGACAATGTGGTAATGTCAAAATAAAAGCGCAGCACTAAACGCACTCGCACAAAAATTGTACAGGTGCAGAGAACTTTACAAAGAGTTTAAATTTGCTTTATATTTTATTTGACATTTTAATTTTATTTGTTTTGGAAAGAAGTCTGTTATGCTCACCAAGGCTACATTTATTTGATCAAAACTACAGTAAAAACAGCAATATTGTGAAATATTTAAAAAAAATTACTCAATTATTCTGTTTGAATAATTGAGTAATTTATTCCTGTGATGCAAAGCTGAAATTTCAGCAACCATTACTGCAGTGTCACATGACATCCTTCAGAATCACTTTTGAGTATTGAAAACAGATGAAAACCATGATTTTTCAGGATTCTTGAATGAATAGAAAGTTCAAAAGAAGATTGTTTATTTGAAAAAGAAATCTTTTCTAACCTTTAATGTGTCCTTGCTGAACAATTTCTTATTTATTACTTGTAGCATCATAATATGATATCTCAAATATGTTAAAAAAAAAGATTAAATTAAAGGATGCTAATAAAATGATATTTGACGTCACTAAAGGAGTGGGCCCTGGCTGCACAGATAAGACCCTGTTGTCAGCTATTGCCAGTGCTCTTCACACCAGTGGGGCTCCCATCACAGGCCAGCTGTCCGCCGCTGTGGAGAAGAACCCCGGCGTGTGGCTCAACACGGCTCAGCCTCTCTGCAAGGCCTTCATCGTCACAGACGAGGATATCAGGTACTTCAGTCCTCTGAATGATGCACTGTATCACTGTGGGGAAATTCATGTAAGTACAATGATACAGGTGAATTTTATGCATGCAGAAAGCAAGAGGAGCTGGTGTACAGCGTGCGAAAGCGATTGGAGGAGGCTTTGATGGCCGACATGTTGGCTCACGTGGAGGAGACGACTAGTGAGGGCGACGCACTCAAACAGGAGGGGAATTGCAATGATGATAAACAGGAAGTATAGCAAAGGTAAGCAAACAGTTGGAGAAAAACGACAGCATTTCTGCTATTGTTTCCTAAAGGAAATAGTCACCAAAACCTCTTTTTTTTTTTTTTTTTTTTTGCAGGGCATTCAAATGTGTCTGAATTCCCAACCCAACCAGACTCTTGTTGATCAACACACCACGTTACCGTGATCTCCCAGCTTCGCTGAATATCCATCCATGTACGCCCCTCAGTTGGGATCTCTCTGAGACTGTTGGCTCGATTTTCAGGCATTTTTCTGTTTTATTATCATCATTTTTTAATTTTTCAAACATTTTTCTAAAAGAACAAAATGTTAGAAAACTTCAGCAGTTGAACTGCCTTTCTGCATTAAATGTTTTTTGGGAGGAGGTATTTGGATTTGATATGGAG
This sequence comes from Acrossocheilus fasciatus, assembly GCA_036784905.1. Lineage (NCBI taxonomy): Eukaryota > Metazoa > Chordata > Actinopteri > Cypriniformes > Cyprinidae > Acrossocheilus > Acrossocheilus fasciatus. The sequence continues at coordinate 18,544,503 of CM071959.1, read as the reverse complement.
ATGACAATCAAGTCAAAAATACAGTCCTCTAGTTCTAGTGGGTGCTATACTTTGTCACAGCTGACCTAAACTGATAAGTTGATTATTCTCTGTGACTAAAAATGTTTAAAGCTCTGTCAAAAAGAGAAAGGTACATGTTGGTGCAAAAAAAAATGACCTTCTCTCTTATTTTCACATTATTTTACCCTCTTTGTTAATCAAACTAAGGTGCAAATCAGTGTTATGCTGTCTAAATTCAGTTTCAGTGTGTTATTCTCAATGCCAAATGTTTTACTGGGGAGGCATTGATAAACATATTAACAGTTAAAAGCCATAGTGTGCAGGTATGGCTTTGGTTTACTTCAAATGTTACGTTTTCAACTCATCTGGTGCTTGTTATAACTGCCTGTTTTTTTTTCTTTATAAGCTATTCATACTTGACACTGAATAACATTTCCACAGTCTGAACCTGAAATTCAAATGTGAATGGTGATTCATAAAATGTGACACGTGATTCATATAAAGTGATGTGTAAGCATCCTCCTGTGATAAGCAACTTAATTAAACGTGTTACGGGGCGAAAACTATGTTTTTTAAAAATGTTTCGTTCATAGCCCACAGCAGCACGCATTTCTCAAAATAAAATGTTCTTGTGTTGAATATCAAGGCTTTTTCTTTCTTCATTGATCCTACCGATGTTGTACTTGACAGAATATATTTATTTATGTTTCATTAGTGCTATCATTTGTGCCTTCCTTTGTTTGCACTACTTTAAGCTGCTTAGAGAGTTTATGGTTCAGATCCAGAGCTGTTTTAAATGTCCCTCTCTTAGCTGGAGGATTAACTGTTAACTTACCATTACGGTTATGATGCCTGAATCTCTAACAGACCAAAGGGCACGGGGCCAGTCACTCGCTCTGAGACACAAATTAAAAGAACAGCTGTATTGTAGTGAGGTTTTGTTTGAGTTGTCAAAGCAGAAATTAACTTTCTGGCCAGATGGCAACCACAGAACTCTACACAAAGGTAAGTGCACTTAACTTTTAGTATATATTTTTTGTAATTCCATTGGATGTCTAGATAGATAGATAGATTTTGTTTAGTGTGATAGATGGATGGATAGATAGTTTGATTTTGTTTAGTGTTATAGAGCGAGTTTGATTTAGTGTTTAGATATAGTTTGGTTTTGTTTAGTGTATAGATAGATAGAGCTTGATTTTGTTTAGTGCTATAGAGATAGATAGATAGATAGATAGATATAGTTTGATTTAGTTTAGTGTATAGATGGATAGATAGAGCTTGATTTTGTTTAGTGCTAGAGAGATAGATAGATAGATAGATAGAGTTTGATTTTGTTTAGATAGATATAGTTTGATTTAGTTTAGTGTATAGATGGATAGATATAGTTTGATTTTGTTTAGTAGGTAGGTAGGTAGACAGAGTTTGATTTTGGATAGATAGATAGACAGACAGAGTTTGATTTTGTTTAGTGTTGTGCTTCTGCATCTGAATTATTTTCGCTGTCAGAGGAGACCGGCTGGTGTTAATGTTTAATGATGCGGTGAGTGTATTTATGCTGATGGAGGAGAAAGAGTGTCACTGGGGTGGGACAGGCAATCACTCGGGCACATGAGCCGGTTGTGTAACATACAAAATATTGAATCAATTTCCTTGGTATCCATATCTTGAAATATAATCATTATCAAGTCTGTAGAATGCAATGTCCAGTCTTGCTCCTATAAGGCCAAGTTCATGCACAGTTTTTCTTCAACACACCTGCAATGGACTTTCTAGCAGTCCTGAAGATCTCGAATAGCTAGTTTAGGTGCAGGAAACAGATGTACCAATTAGTTCCTGAGCTGTTTTTGAAATCCAGTTGAATGATATGCCGGTACACTCAACATTTGAGAGTTTGGGTAATATTAATTCAAAATGCCGCATGAGATCAGAATCAAATACAAAAAAGTTTGGACTTGCCACGTACTGTTGATTATGATCGGTATGAATATAGTTACTGTTTCTGTTGTCTCTCAGGGGGCATGTGTGTGGGTGCCAGACCCAGAAGCTGTGTGGGTGTCGGCCCAACTGCTTCAAGACTACCGTCCTGGAGACCAGCACATACGAATCCAACTCACTGATGGCAGAGTACGACACTTACACACATATGATTCTGATTTGAAACCATGAGCCTTTAAGAAAGAACCTGTCGCACCTGACAAATTGCCTCTTATATAGTTACAAACCATTTACATGCTATTTTATTATTTTTAAACAAGGAGATGGAGTATCCAGTGTTGCCTCCAGTGGGTCTTCCTCCTCTTGGTAACCCTGATATTTTGGAGGGAGAGAATGACCTCACAGCTCTAACCTTCCTTCATGAGCCAGCGGTACTTCACAACTTGCGTGTGCGCTTTCTCGACTACAGTAGCATTTACACTTACTGCGGTGAGCTATATTCAACAGAAAACAGTAGCAAGTTTTTACAGCCATTGGCCAATAACCTCTGTTTTACTGGGTATAAAGTTCAAAGCACAGAAATTCAAATAACATCACTCATTGTTATATTGGCTACTGTAAAGAACGTTTACCAAGCACTGGGTTTATTGAAATGTAAATTATGCACAGAAAATTATGGCATATTTTTAAAGTAGATTAATATCACTTTTAATTTCAGAGATACATTAACCTCATTTAGACAACTTTTCATATTTAATAGGGATTGTGTTGGTGGCGTTAAATCCATATGAACAGTTGCCCATTTATGGAGAGGAAGTGATCGACGCTTATAGCGGCCAGGACATGGCTGATATGGAGCCACACATTTTTTCTGTGGCTGAAGAGGCATACCGAACTATGATCAGGTCAAGAACATGCAAATAACAAGATATAAAATAGTACCATGTTTTGGGGCATTTGAACCATGGGGATATCATGGTATTCTTTGAATTAACTTGGAGAACCATTTAAATAATATTTAAATATCAAAGTATTCTCTACTATGATAGTACACAGTAGAGAAATTCATTCTGAATCTGTATTAAATTACTTTAACTAAAACATATGGGTTTATTATTATAACAGAGAGGAGAAAAACCAATCCATCATAATCAGTGGAGAATCAGGCTCAGGTAAAACTGTATCTGCTAAGTTCACCATGCGGTACTTTGCTGTCGTGGGTGGTGCGGCCCAGCAGACCAGTGTGGAGGAGAAAGTGCTGGCATCAAATCCCATCATGGAGGTACTGAAACTTGATTTCTGACCTTTTTGGTAAAGTAGGAGGAGGCTGTTTGTAACATTTTAATACTTGCAGGCAATTGGTAATGGAAAAACAACCAGAAATGACAACAGCAGTCGTTTTGGAAAGTATATTGAGATAGGATTTGGACGTAAAGGGGATATAATTGGGGCAAACATGAGGACCTACTTGTTGGAGAAATCAAGAGTTGTTTTTCAGGTGCTTGCTCAATCATATAGTTTTCATATTATCTCATGGTTCAATGACCAAGTTCTGTTATTGAGATGAATTTTGTTTCATAACACAAACAGGCAGCTCAAGAGAGAAACTACCACATCTTCTACCAGCTTTGTGCTTCCAGGGATTTGCCAGAGCTGAGGACACACAAACTTGGTAAAGCCTAAACCTGTGTCCTGAAAACATGTTTATTTGTGTTGGACATTTTTGTTCAGTTACACAATGTGTTACTGCCTCTCACTAGATTCTGCAGAGAACTTTCGTTACACCAACCAAGGACAAGATGTGCACATTTCTGGCACAGATGATGTGGTTGAGCTAGAGCGGACAAGAAATGCCTTTACTATTCTTGGTAAGCTAAAAAACATCCATATATTCCTACAAAACAAAACAACATAACACACTTTTTGCAAAACTTGTGATTCACCCCCGCAGGAGTGCAACCTGACCAGCAGATGGAGATATTTCGTATACTGGCAGCTATTCTTCATCTGGGGAATATCAACATACAAGCCAGCGGTCGTGGTGGGGACCGCAGCTACATTGATGTACAAGCACCATTTCCTATAATTTTGCACATTTCTGAGTTAGATTTGATGTCTGTATAGATGAAAAACAGGAGCAGTGCTAATTTGTTGACAAGTAGCATGTGCTAACACGGACATAATTTCTTATTCATCATACTGGCAGGCCAACGACCGTTCCTTGGCCATCTTTGCCAAGCTTTTAGGGGTGGAAGGTGCTCAGATGGCCCAATGGCTATGCCACAGGCGACTGGCAGTGGGTGGGGAAATGCTTGTGAAGCCCATGACAGGTCAGCAGGCTAATGAAGCAAGGGATGCTCTGGCTAAGCATGTGTATGAGCAACTGTTCACTTGGACAGTGCAGAGGCTCAACTCATCTTTAAGAGCGCACCGGGAACAGCCCAAATCTTTCATAGGAGTTCTTGATATCTATGGGTAAGAGTTATATTGTATGTAACAAAAGAAAAATGAACATGCAGGATTGTTTGGTCAATCTTTTCTTTGATCATTTATAGGTTTGAGACTTTTGACAGGAATAGTTTTGAGCAATTCTGTATTAACTACGCAAACGAGAAACTCCAACAGCAGTTCAACAGGGTAAGTTTCCAGATATTGGGACTTGGTGTACATAGGCATCTAACATCTTCTGTCTGAGTGACTTAGTCCTTGAAGGGTTGCTCCACCCTAGTAGGGTGACCATACGTCCTCTTTTTCCTCGACATGTCCTGGTTGAGATTTCTAAATTGCCTAAAATGGCTGGTGTTTCCTATTGACATTCCAATTCCTTCTCGAACACTGCAAAGGGTGGATTATTGTACAATGCCTGCACGCTATTGGCCAAACCACTTTTTAGCTATTAGGTGTGTTCGACTTGAAGCGATTAGAGAGCAGATGGCTCCTTATGCTTTCGAATCACTCTCGCGGTTCTTTGATTTCGTACACCGATCGGTCTGTGCAGTGCTACTTTAAGTTGAACACGCCTATTATCTCCAACAAATATGAAAACAATAAGAAAACAAAGCCAGAACCTGGACATTTTTGGCAATTTGGAAATCCTGACCAGGACATTTCTGGGAAAAAGAGGATTATGGTCACTCTACACCAGGCATCCTCAAATCTGGCCCACTCCTGCAGAGTTTAGCTCTAACCCTAATCAAACACACCTGAGCATGCTAATCGGAGTCTTCAAGGTCATTAGAAAATCACAGGTAGGTGAGTTTGATCAGGGTTGGAGCTAAACTCTGCGGCAGATTGGCCCTCCAGGGAAAGATTTGAGGAACCCTGCCCTACACCCTAGTGTACATTGTGCAAGTACCTGTTCTTGGTTCCACTGAGCTTTTCAGAACCTGACTTATCATTAGCGGACTTGTTGACCCAACTTTGATCATTCTGTTGTTTTAAGTATTTGGTATATGCTTTTTGTCCTCGTCAGCACGTGTTTCAGCTGGAGCAGGAGGAGTATCTGCGAGAGGAACTTCCCTGGAACCGTATTGAGTTCAGTGATAACCAGCCATGCATTGCGCTCATCGAAGGCCAGCTGGGCCTACTTGATCTTCTAGATGAAGAGTGCAGAGTGAGGAGTCTACACGTTGTAATCCATGCTGTAGTCCCTCTTATCATGTCATAAAGGTGTACAACCCAATATCGCTCTGTTCTAGATGCCTAAAGGCTCAGATGAGAACTGGGCTCGGAAGCTTTATGACCAGCACCTGAACCAAAACCCTCACTTTCGTAAACCACGAATGTCCAACTCTGCCTTCATCATTGTGCATTTTGCTGATATGGTCAGAAAACATCAATTCACCAATTGATGGCACCGAGCCTTTCAATGTTTGTGATATTATTGCTTGCTTTTTGAATTAGGTCCAGTACGAGTGTGACGGCTTTTCAGACAAGAACCGAGACACTGTATTTGAGGAGCCCATCAATATACTGAGAGCTAGTCAGGTATTGTTTGAATAGTTCAAGTCTTGGCTGTTGAAAAATGTAGCTTTGTACTCACTCTGCCTCCTCACGCGACTGTTTGTACCCTTCACAGTCAGAACTAGTTGCCGAGTTGTTTCAGAAAGAGTCAGCAGGTGGATCCCTCCCTAACTCCTCTCTTGCAAACGGGAGCATACGTTCAGGGAAGAGAGCTCACCGAGAGCACAAATTAACTGTGGGCTATCAGGTGAGCTGCTTCTCCTGGTTCCTGTCTAAAGAAAACTCTTGATTAACCAGTCATGCTCAAGCCCATCTAAAGGTTTTCTTTGACTCTTAAGGTCTTAGATTTCCACCTTTTCTTACATATTCTGTTTTTGTGTGTCTAGTTTCGGCAATCCCTGCAACTTTTAATGGACACCTTGAACAGCACCACACCACATTATGTCCGCTGCATAAAGTCCAATGACCTCAAAAAGGCATTTCTGTAAGAGGATAAATAAAATGTCCTTTGTGTTCATGTCTGTTTGAGTTTGAGTAACCTTTTCTCATCTCTCTATATCAGATTTGATCCCAAGCGAGCAGTGCAGCAATTGCGAGCATGTGGAGTCTTGGAGACCATCCGAATCAGTGCTGCAGGCTACCCCTCCAGGCAAGTACTCTTCTATAGGTCTCTCAGTTCAGTTGCTTCTTCCTTCCCTGACTATCTCATCTGTACTCCAGGTGGACATATGAGGAATTCTACACTCGTTATCAGGTGCTGCTACGTGGTTCTGTTTCTAAAGATGATATGCGCCGTTCCTGCCAGAGTGCCTTTCCAGATCTCATCCCTGATCCAGAGCAGTACTGCTTTGGCAAGACCAAGGTGTTCTTCCGGGCCGGACAGGTTGCAGTACTGGAGAAGCTGAGAGGGGATCGGATGCATGCGGCAGGAGTTTTGATCCAAAGCTGGGTGAGAGGATGGCTGCAGCGTAGGCGTTATCAGCGGCTCCGGTGGGCCATCTTCATCCTGCAGCGGTACATCAGAGGAACCCTGGCCCGAAGGTGGGTTAGAGTGTTACCCAGAGAGCACTCTATGCACTGTAGGCTTTTAAGGTCCTATTCTGGTTGAGTAGTTTGTTCTAATGGGTGTTTTTGTGACTATAATTTGAAGTTTGTGTTTCAATGTTATCTAACCATTAGGTTGGCGTGGAGCCTCCGTTACACACGTGCAGCTTTAATCATCCAAAAAACATACCGCATGCTGGCTGTGCGACAGCTTTATCTCACCATCAGAGAAGCCACCATCAAAATCCAGGCCTTCATCAGAGGCACTCAGGCTCGTCGGATTTATAGACAGGTAAAGTGCTTCACGTGTGTCTGGGTATAGTTTCAAAAATACATATAAAGTTACAGGTAATTAGTTACTGTAATTTAATTACTTTTCCCTTGATAAAGTAAAGTAATTTAATAACAGTTACTTCTTATGTAATTGAACTTAATAGCCTACTGTGTATAGACTGTAGAACATTTATACACAATACAAACATAAAAATTGGATGCTTTTTATGTTCTCACTTTAAATACTTTGAGTTAATAAGAATATTGGAAAGACTTTAGTGTCCAATTTTCACTATTAACTAGTTGGTTAGCATGAATGTTACTGGGATATTGGCTGTTTATTATTACTTAATGAAACACTTATTAATGTCTTATTCTGCAAGACCTTATTCTAAATCCTCAATCGTACCCAATGCATACCCAATTTGTAAACTTAACAACTTTACTAAATATTAATAAGCAGTAATTTGGAGTATATTGAGGCCCAAATCATAGTTAATAGTTAGTTAATAGTAAGAATTGGACTCTAAAGTGTGACCAGAATAATTTATGTAGTTATCTATTCTTTAGTTGAAAGAATTAAAAGAACAGTTTCATGTCTATCCTTGTATCATTAACTTGTCGAGGTTGATATAGGATTTAGAAAGTAATAAGTAATTAAATACTTTTTGGAGAGAGTAATTTGTACAGTAATCTAATTACACTGTTGAAGATGTAATTAGTAACTACAGTCGTGGCCAAAAGTTTTGAGAATGTCATAAATATTAATTTTCACAAAGTCTGCTACTTCAGTGTTTTTAGATCTTTTTGTCAGATGTTACTATGGTATACTGAAGTAAAATTACAAGCATTTCATAAGTGCCAATGGCTTTCATTGACAATTACATTAAGGTTAAGGAAAGACTCAATATTTGCAGTGTTGACCCTTCTTTTTCAAGACCTCTGCAATTCGTCCTGGCATGCTGTCAATCAACTACTGGGCTACATCCTGACTGATGGCAGCCCATTCTTACATAATCAATGCTGGGAGTTTGTCAGAATTTGTGGGTTTTTGTTTGTCCACCCGCCTCTTGAGGATTGACTGCAAGTTCTCAATGGGATTAAGTTCTGGGGAGTTTCCTGGTCATGGACCCAAAATTTCAATGTTTTGTTCGCCCAGGCCACTTACTTATCACTTTTGCCTTATGGCAAGGTGCTCCATCATGCTGGAAAAGGCATTGTTCGTCACCAAACTGTTCTTGGATGGTTGGGAGAAGTTGCTCTCGGGGGATGTTTTTGTGTCATTCTCAAAACTTTGGTCTCCTAAAGTTGATTCAGCTGTGGGATCAGGGCACCTCCAGTGCAGAGCTTGCTCAGGAATGGCAGCGGGCAGGTGTGAGTGCATCTGCACGCACAGTGAGGCCAAGACTTTTGGAGGATGGCCTGGTGTCAAGAAGGCCAGCAAAGAAGCCACTTCTCTCCAAAAAAAACATCAGGGACAGATTGATCTTCTGCAGAAAGTATTGTGAATGGACTGCTGAGGACTGGGGCAAAGTCATATTCTCCGATGAAGCCCCTTTCCGATTGTTTGGGGCATCTGGAAAAAGGCTTGTCAGGAGAAGAAAAGGTGAGCGCTACCATCAGTCCTGTGTCATGCCAACAGTAAAGCATCCTGAGACCATTCATGTGTGGGGTTGCTTCTCATCCAAGGGAGTGGGCTCACTCACAATTCTGCCCAAAAACACAGCTATGAATAAAGAATGGTACCAAAACACCCTCCAACAGCAACTTCTTCCAACAATCCAACAACAGTTTGGTGAAGAACAATGCATTTTCCAGCACGATGGAGCACCGTGCCATAAGGCAAAAGTGATAACTAAGTGGCTCGGGGACCAGAACGTTGAAATTTTGGGTCCATGGCCTGGAAACTCCCCAGATCTTAATCCCATTGAGAACTTGTGGTCAATCCTCAAGAGGCGGGTGGACAAACAAAAACCCACTAATTCTGACAAACTCCAAGAAGTGATTATGAAAGAATGGGTTGCTATCAGTCAGGATTTGGCCCAGAACTTGATTGAGAGCATGCCCAGCCGAATTGCAGAGGTCCTGAAAAAGAACGGCCAACACTGCAAATACTGACTCTTTGTATAAATGTCATGTAATTGTCGATAAAAGCCTTTGAAACGTATGAAGTGCTTGTAATTATATTTCAGTACATCACAGAAACAACTGAAACCAATATCTAAAAGCACTTTAGCAGCAAACTTTGTGAAAACTAATATTTATGTTATTCTCAAAACTTTTGGCCACGACTGTACACTGTAAAAAAAAAAAGTTGAGCCAACTTAAAATTTTAAGGCAACCAGCTTCAGCAGATTTTTGAGTTTTCTCAACTTGTCATTTTAAGTTTATACACAAAAATAAGTTGAGCAAACTCAAAAATCTGCTGAAGCTGGTAAAATTTTTTTTTTTTTTTTAAAGTTCGCTCAACTTTTTTTTTTTACAGTGTAGTAATTAATTACTTTTTTAGGGTAACTTACCCAACACTGTTGATCGTACACCTAAATCCTGAAAGAGTAGCCAAAGATTTACTTGATTCTAGTCTTTTGGTTTACTTTACAATCTTAAAGGCCTATTCATACCAAGGACGATAAAAGATAATAATAGAGATATAACTCTAAAAATCGTTCTCAATATTAAAGAATAGCAGAGTCCGCACCGCAGCTATAACGATAAAGGCACAGAGAAACAATATCGCTCTCGATATTGGCTTGTCAGGAGAAGAAAAGGTGAGCGCTACCATCAGTCCTGTGTCATGCCAACAGTAAAGCATCCTGAGACCATTCATGTGTGGGGTTGCTTCTCATCCAAGGGAGTGGGCTCACTCACAATTCTGCCCAAAAACACAGCCATGAATAAAGAATGGTACCAAAACACCCTCCAACAGCAACTTCTTCCAACAATCCAACAACAGTTTGGTGAAGAACAATGCATTTTCCAGCACGATGGAGCACCGTGCCATAAGGCAAAAGTGATAACTAAGTGGCTCGGGGACCAGAACGTTGAAATTTTGGGTCCATGGCCTGGAAACTCCCCAGATCTTAATCCCATTGAGAACTTGTGGTCAATCCTCAAGAGGCGGGTGGACAAACAAAAACCCACTAATTCTGACAAACTCCAAGAAGTGATTATGAAAGAATGGGTTGCTATCAGTCAGGATTTGGCCCAGAAGTTGATTGAGAGCATGCCCAGTCGAATTGCAGAGGTCCTGAAAAAGAACGGCCAACACTGCAAATACTGACTCTTTGTATAAATGTCATGTAATTGTCGATAAAAGCCTTTGAAACGTATGAAGTGCTTGTAATTATATTTCAGTACATCACAGAAACAACTGAAACCAATATCTAAAAGCACTTTAGCAGCAAACTTTGTGAAAACTAATATTTATGTTATTCTCAAAACTTTTGGCCACGACTGTACACTGTAAAAAAAAAAAGTTGAGCCAACTTAAAATTTTAAGGCAACCAGCTTCAGCAGATTTTTGAGTTTTCTCAACTTGTCATTTTAAGTTTATACACAAAAATAAGTTGAGCAAACTCAAAAATCTGCTGAAGCTGGTAAAATTTTTTTTTTTTTTTAAAGTTCGCTCAACTTTTTTTTTTTACAGTGTAGTAATTAATTACTTTTTTAGGGTAACTTACCCAACACTGTTGATCGTACACCTAAATCCTGAAAGAGTAGCCAAAGATTTACTTGATTCTAGTCTTTTGGTTTACTTTACAATCTTAAAGGCCTATTCATACCAAGGACGATAAAAGATAATAATAGAGATATAACTCTAAAAATCGTTCTCAATATTAAAGAATAGCAGAGTCCGCACCGCAGCTATAACGATAAAGGCACAGAGAAACAATATCGTTGGAATCTCTTTCAGAATGTTCCCAGCTGATGAACGCTAAAAACTTTGACACCCAATCAGAATCAATCCTGCTATCATGAGCTGGAGTATTGTTAATATGGTTGCATCGATTCACCCTTTGCCAGTTTTATTTATCTTATTTTGTCATGTTCAGTAACTTTGTGTTGTCAGAATAAGTTTGTTTCACTTTAAAATGATCAGTTGATTGTTACCCTTGTTGTGTTTCATGTGTCAAGTGTTAGGGTCTGTAGGATTTTATGGTCCATGTGTTGTTTTCAATAGCATAAGAAGAATTTGCTCTCCATGATGTACATTTGTCATAGAAAAACAATAACTGAAGCTAGCTTAAGTTAACTATTTAACATAAGGGCACAATCTGCTAGATTTTAATCTTAATAAATCCTCTTCACATCACTGAATCTTAACAGGTATTTGATATAACGGGTGACATTTTCAGTTATGGCAGCTTGACATTTTATGTTACGTTCAGTAGTTGCATACAGAGTTGCATACAGAGTCAGTGCATATGTATGAATGTTGTTGTCTAATGTAAACACTATAATTTGTTTTTATTAATCTCTCTCTCTAGATGCTGACAGAGCGGGCGGCGGTGTTCTTGCAGGCGCGGGTGCGAGGCTGGCTGGCCCGGTGCAGTTTCAGACGTATCAGAGCTGCAGTGGTGCTCCTGCAGTGCTGCGTGCGCAGGCGAGCGGCGCGGAAAGAGCTGTTGCACCTGCGTGCTGAGGCTCGGTCGGTGGAGAAATACAGAGAACTCAATAAAGGCATGGAAGTCAAACTCATGCAGCTGCAGCTCCGAGCTGACCAACAGGTGAAGGCATCAGTGTTTATTTGGGATTGTTATTGGGATGGTTAAAATTAATTACTGTACTAAAAGTGTTTTTTTTTTTTATGTTACATACCTTGGTTAAACTATGGTTTTTGCTTATTATGGTTGAATTGGTTCGGCCTTTAATTCAGGTATTTTCTTGTAAATGAAAAAGTAATGATTACTTTACTAGTTACTTGAAAAAGTAATCTGATTACATAACTGCCATTACTTGTAATGCATTACCTCAACACTGGCAATATTCAAATAGTTAAATATTGTTGTATATTGTGAATCGTGTGTGTTTTCTTCTCTCAGGCGAGAGAGAGTGCATCTCTGAGGGAGACTCTTCAGGCTGAGCGAGAAGCTCACAGCTGTGAGCTTGAACAGCTGCGGTCCAGCCTCCTCAAACTCCAGATCCAGCTGCAGGAGAAAGCAAACACTGCTCCTGCACTCACAGACAAACAGGAGGAGGACAGGAGGAGAGCTGAGGAGAAAGCCGCCCAAGAGATCCTCCAGCTTACACAGGTGATCCTTGTGTCACATATTATATATGGTTAACATCAGCCACTTTATTTTCCTTAAACAACTTTCTTTTCTTGCAAGGCAGCTTGTTCTGTTGACATGTGATAGTTTTGTTTGTTTACTCCCTGTTTACTTTAGGAAATCCAAGCTCTCCGAGTTGAGAGAGATTCTTTGGAGAAAGAGAGGGATGATCTGGCCATTCGTTTACAGGATCAAGAAAAAGCTCTGGAGGGTGAATCATGTGTTTGCCACAGTGTCATTTACAGCATCTCAACTCATGTATTGTTTAATAAATGAATGAGATGGCTGACTACGTCTAATTTGAATGGATTGAAAAACACAATAAATATGAAAATAGTATAAACATAGTCGAGTAAGCACTAATGAAAGTGTTTGTGCATCTGTATGTTTCAGAGAACCATCAACAGACTGTGGATCAGGCAGATGCATCGGTGCGAGCAGAGCTGGAAGAGGAGAGGAGGAGATACCAGAGTTTACTGAGAGAATTCACAAGACTAGAGCAAAGATACGACAACCTGAGGGATATGAGCTTATTTACCACCAATGAGGTACATCTTTACTGAAAATGATCCTTCAAAACAAAGTTGCCATATCACATATCTCCTCATATAGGAATTTTGAATGCAAATATATATATATATATATAATATAGAATGTGTGTGTGTAAGGGTACACAATGCTACGGTGGCTGAGAGAGCTCAACGCACTGCAAATCTAACAAAAACTCCTGCAAACTAAGAAAACAACTTCCTCAGTTTTACAACACACGCGCTGCAAATGCTCACAAAACAAATAAAGAAACGCACTGCAAATAAAATTCTTTATTTGTTTGTGTTGTGAGCATTTGCACCACCTGCTGTCAAATCGATGAAGATGTTTTCTTGATTTGTTGGTGCTTTTTCTATTTGCATGTGTTTTTAGAAGTTGCAGTGCATTGAGCTCTTCTGGCCACCATACAATGCCCTATAGTAAACTAAAACTAAAACCATTAAAAATTAAATATAAATAAAGAAAAAAATAAAAATCAATTAAATACAATATAAAAACCCAAACTTATTTTATTTCAGTCAGGGTCATGTATTGTTGAAAGTTTGTCCCTTCTCTGAAATAAAAAACTATTTCTAATTATCATAGAATATACATTTTTAATTATAATAATTTGTTATTATAGTATATAATGTGTGTGTGTGTGTATATATATATATATATATATATATATATATATATGTATGTATGTGTATTTATATGTGTGTGTGTGTGTGTGTGAGAGTGTTTATATATATATATATATATATATATAGGGTACACAATGCCCAATGATCTGATACACAATGATCTGTTATGCATTATATAATGTTATATTTGTTTACTGCTTTCATTAAGTGTTAAAATGATATTTAATTCTTATTGAATGTAAGAATATATGTGTGTGTTCAGCGTTCACGTGGACACAGACGAACAGATTCGACTGTATCCTTGGAGCCTCCTTCACCCGTCACCACACCATTCTCCAGCTCGCCCGTCTTCCCTTCACCTGAGGAGGTCAGGAGGATCAGTGTGACGTCGCCCACTGACAGGAGACCTCTGGTTAGTCTTTCAATCAAAACTAAACACGTGTCTCTCACTGTATCCAAAATGAAAATTGTAATAATGAAAACCAAAATGCTTAACCCTGCAGAATATCTTAATGGAGGATATGAGCATTGCAAAAGACACTGCTGAAAGTATGAAGGGGGAGGATCTCAGATACGCTTATGACGCTGTACGGGTGGCCAACAAGTCAGTTTCCTTCTGATCACCTCACGTACATCAGATTGATACACTAGAAGTCATAAATGACTTATATTATATGCTTTACATTGTACGTTTTCAGGTTCCTAGAGAGGCAGCTGTTGTCTCAGAGAACGCAGTGGGAGCAGGAGATAACAGATCTCAGGATGAAAATCCAGCAGGCTCAAGACAGAGATACACCTGGAGATCCTGAGATAAATGTACCTGTTCCATCTGAACTTACCATTTATTGTTCTTTGTACTATTGTTAATTTGTCATTTTTTACTTCTTTATGTGTGTTTATGAAGGACCTAACAGAGCAGGTGGTGGTTCGAGAGCAGGAATGCATCCGGATGCGACGGGAACTCAAGGAACTGAAACACACCGTGAGCCTCAGGAGAATCCTGTCTTACGCAGGTCTGTGTAGGTCCAAAAAGTATTTGGACACCCACACTACACTTGTAAAAAGGTGATGCCACTGAGGAAGATCATTCCACCAGCCAGGAATGGTGAATGAAAATGTTCTGGAAAGTGATTTTGTGCCTCTCTGTGATGGCACCACGAGACGTCGCTCACTAGTGGATCTCAGATATCTGGAGGGAATGTAGATTTGTAAAAGTGAGTGGAAGTAGGGTGCTGAGCCTGTGGCTGTACTATATGCAAGCATCAGTGTCTGCCCTAACCGGCAGCCAGTGCAAGGAGATAAAGAAAGGTGTGACATGGGCTCTTTTGGGCTTGTTGAAGACCAGTTGTGCCGCTGCATTCTGAATCATTTGTAAAGGTGCATGATGGAAGTCCAGCTAGAAGAGCATTGCAGTAGTCCAGCCTAGAAATGACAAGGGCCTGGACAAGAAGTTGTACAGCATGCTCCATTAGGAAGGGCCTGATATTTATGATGTTGTGCAATGCAAAACTGCAAAATCGAGCAGTTTTTGCAATGTGGTCTTTGAAGGTCAGCTGGCAATCAAAGATTACACCCAGATTTCTGACTGAAGTTGATGGGGTAATTGTAGATGAACCTAGCTGGATGGTGAAATCATGCTGTAGAGTTGGAGTGGCAGGGAAGACAAGAAGCTCAGTCTTTGCCAGGTTGAGCTGCAGGTGATGTTCCTTCATCCATGTCGAGATGTTTTGCCAGGCAGTCTGAGATCCGTGCAGCTACCGTTGGATCATATGGTTTAAATGAGAGAGAGAACTGTGTGTCATCAGCATAGCAATGGTAGGAGAAACCATGTGCTTATATGATGGGACCCAGTGATGTAGTGTATGTGGAAAAGAGGAGGGGTCCAAGAACCGATCCCTGAGGAACCCCAGTGACCAGTTGGTGTGCTTTGGATACCTCCCCTCCCCAGGCCACCCTGAAGGACCTACCAGTTTGAAAGGATTCAAATCAGTGAAGTGGAATCCCTGTGATGCCCAGTGATGAAAGGGTGGACAGGAG
Source organism: Acrossocheilus fasciatus (assembly GCA_036784905.1). Classification (NCBI taxonomy): domain Eukaryota; kingdom Metazoa; phylum Chordata; class Actinopteri; order Cypriniformes; family Cyprinidae; genus Acrossocheilus; species Acrossocheilus fasciatus. Next base: position 18,528,806 of record CM071959.1, on the reverse strand, counting down.
GATCTGATGATTCACAGTGTCAAAAGAAGCAGGGAGATCCAGCAGAATGAGAACTGAAGATTTGGAATCAGCTTTTGCAATCCGCAAGGCTTCAGTGACTGACAGTAGCGCAGTCTCAGTTGAATGGCCGCTCCTGAAACCTGACTGGTTAGCATCCAGATGGTTGTTCTGTGAGAGAAACAATGATACCTGGTTAAAAACAACTCGTTCGAGTGTTTTTGCTATGAATGGAAGGAGAGAGACAGATCTGTAGCTATCTATAAGAGAAGTGTTTAATGTTGGTGTTACCTGAGCCTGCTTGAATGCAGTGGGGAAAATGCCTGTGAGGACAGATGTGTTAATGATGTGTGTGAGTGCTGGTTAGGGTGTAGGAGAGATTGCTTGGAGAAGGTGTGAGGGGATAGGGTCTAGAGGGCATGTTGTAGGATGGCTGGAGAGGAGAAGTTTGGATACTTCTGCCTCAGTGAGGGGACAGAAGGAACAGAGGGGAGTTTTAGCAGTAGATGTGGTTGGTTTGAGTTCCTGTGTGTGTGGAGCTGAGAATTGGAGAATGGAACATTTTTTCTTTAAAAACAAACAAAAAAATGTTTGAACTTTAAAACATCTGAATGCCATTACTGTTTATAATAAAATAATCAAATCAAATGTTTTGTATTTTAATGAAAAGTAGCACAAACGCTTCTCAAGAAAAACATTTCACAAAAGAAGTTTGTTCTAAGTTTCAAATCATGATATGTATTTATTGCTCAGGTGTAGCCATAGGTGCCTCCCAGGACCCAACATCTCCTGCCCCTCAGAAGAGCCAGATGCTCACCGGACTGCTGGAGTGCAGAAAGAAAGATGAGAGCAAGCTGATCAAACACCTCATAACAGGTCAGCAACACACGACACTTGGAGTTTAGTTTTGAGACTGTAATCATGAGGACTGAGAGGATTCAATGTTTCTCTGTGGCAGATGTGAGGGCGGAGTGCGTCTTGTCTTTGCCCCCTGGACTGGTGGCTCGGGTTCTGTTTCTGTGTGTACGGCAGGCGGACTGCAGCGGGGATCAGACACGTGTGAAGGGGCTCTGCAGCGCTGCTGTGAGCGCCATTAAAACTGCCCTGAAGGTGAACGACTAACTTTGATTTAACTAGCATTTATCACAGTGTGCCACAAATAATTCATTTCAACTCATCCACAGTTTGTATGTAGTTATTCATTAAAAAAAAAAGCAAAAATGGGAATTACAGTAAGAACCTGGAAGTGCATGGAGCCAATTTTAAAGGGTTTTAAAGGGATAGTTCACCCAAAAATGAAAATTCTGTCATTAATTACTCACCCTTATGTTGTTCCAAACCCATAAGACCTTCGTTCATCTTCGGAACACAAATTAAGATATTTTTGATTAAATCCGAGAGCTCCCTGACCCTCCCAAGTCCAGAAACATAGCAAGGACATCAGTAAAATAGTCCATGTGACATCAGTGGTTCAACTGTAATTTTGTGCTCTCGGATTTCATCAAAATTATCTCAATTTGTGTTCTGAAGATGAACGAAGGTCTTATGGGTTTGGAACGACATGAGGGTGAGTAATTAATGACAGAATTTTCATTTTTGGGTGAACTATCCCTTTAAAAGCAGAAATGTGAAGCTTGGAAATTAAGACATTAATTGGTCACACTTTATATTAGGTGGCATTAACTACTATGTACTTACATAAAAAAATAAGTACAGTGTACTTATTGTGTTCATACTGTATTGCAAAACACTTGCTGCTTTGAGGTGGGATACGGGTAAGGTTAGGGACAGGTTTGGTGGTCTGGGTAGGTTTAAGGGTGGGTTAAGGTGTAAGGGTTGGGTCAACAGTGTAACTATAAATGTAATTACAGAAATTAATTACAGATGTAACTACATATAGGTATTTTTAAAAATATAAGTACAATGTAAAAACATGTATGTACACAATAGGTGCATTGTACCAAATTATTAATTTAAATGTAAGTACATAGTAGTTAAGGTCACCTAATATAAAGTGGGACCCATTAATTCTTCTGTTACAATTTGTATTATTTCAGCTGTGTATCTTATTGTTTATGAGTTACTTGATAGGTTAAATTGTAAAATTCAGACGAATTAAAGTCCAAAATTAAAGAGATATTTCACCCAAAAATGAAAATTAACCCATGATTTACTCGTCCTCAAGCCATCCTAGGTCTATATGACTTTCTTCTTTCAGATGAATATAATCATTAAAAAATATCCAGGCTCTTCCAAGCTTTATAATGCCAGGGAATAGGGGTTGAGATTTTGAAGCTCCAAAAAGTGCATCCATCCATCATAAAAAGTGCTCCACACGGCTCCGGGGGTTAATAAAGCCTTCTGAAGTGAAGCGATGTGTTTGTGTAAGAAAAATATCCATATTTTAAACTCTATAAACTGTAATCTCTCCCGCTAACTGTCATACCCACGTTCATGAGAGAGTGGTGTTCCAGCAGATAACGTAGAATAGATGAACATGGAAGTGCAGAGGACAGAGCAAAACTAAACACCAGTCATGAATTACAAGTACAAAACGAGGATTTGTAAAGAAAAATGTTTGAGGATTATGATATACAGTAAGCCAAGAGGAGACTGGTTTTCCTTTGCTGTAAACAAAACTTTGTTCTCACAAGACTAGCATATTCTCCGTCATCTGCTGGAACACCACTCTCTAGTGAACGTGTGTACGACAGTTAGTGGAAACTGGAGATTACGGTTTATAAAGTTGTAAATATGGATGTTTTTCATACAAATGGATTACTTCGCTTCAGAAGGCCTTTATTAACCCCTGGAGCCGTATGGAGCATACTTTATGATGGATGGATGTACTTTTTTTGGCTTCAAAATCTCGACACCCATTCACTGCCATTATAAATCTTGACACCCATTCACTGCCATTATATTAAAATTTTTTTAATATAATTCCGATTGTATTTGTCTGAAAGAATAAAGTCATATAGACCTAGGATGGCTTGAGGGTGAGTAAATCATGGGCTAATTCTCATTTTTTTGGGTGAACTATCCCTTTAAGAATACATGAAGTCCAGAACAAATTTTAATCTGCATCTGGGAAACATGTTTGATGTGTAAAGATGTGTAAAGATTTTAATACATTAATTGTTGTATGATTCATTTAGAAACACGGCAATGATCTGGACGTGACGGCTGTGTGGCTGAAAAACGCTTACCTGCTCAAAGACCTGCTCTACCAGCACTCTCCCCGACAGGTCACACATCTCAACTTCAGCAGTTACTTCATTTCTTATGCAGAAACGACTACAAATTGAAATATGCGTCTTCTGCTGCAGGACGTGAGGGGCTCAGAGGAGCTGGTTCCTCTGGTGACGGATGTCCAGGACTCTGTCCGGGCGCTCAGTGATCTGTGTATTCAGGCCTATCAGCAGCTGCTGTCCATCTCTGAGAGCCGCCTGCAACCCATCATTGGTACAGTTATACAGACATAAAGACCTTTCTTACACAGCTGCCAATGACCTTGTAGTGTGTGTGTGTGTGTGTGTGTGTGTATATATATATATATATATATATATATATATATATATATACGTGCATATACTCATTTTCTCTGGATTTATGATTTATAGTTATGTGTTAGAGTAAAACGTATTTTTTTTGTTTTATTCTGTAAATATGTTGATGACATTTCTGCCAAATTTTAAATAAAAATGTTGTCAATTACAGCATGAAATGACAATTGGTCAAAATAACAAAAAAGATGACGTTTATATTCATTTTCAGACAACACAATACCAATGTTTTCACTTCAGAAGAGTTAAGATATCATTATTTGGTGGAATGATTTTCAATCACAACAAATTGTCATTTTCTAAAAAAAAAAAGAAGCTCTAAATGATCATTCTAATATGATATATTTGAACATAAAATTTACATTTAATTTCATGACTTTCATTAATATGTTTATATACATACATAATATACATAAATTGTATGTAATTGATTATTCGAACATAATTTTAATATACATAAACAAACAAACATACATATACATTTTTAATATTAACAAACTATAAAAATAATTGTATATAATATAAATAATATAACATTAATATACTTTTATTACATTATTAATACATTGTTACATATTTAATTATATTTAGATACATGTATAATATAATAAATTACTTATACACATTTTTATATGTCATTTATATGTGTAATTTATTTATTGTAATTTATATGTTTTTATATTTATAATTATCTATCTATATCTATACCTATATATATATATATATATATATATATATATATATATATATATATATATATATCATTTTTTGGGGGGGGGGGGGGATTTATATACACACACACCCTGTGTATGTATGTATGTATACACACATACATATATAATAAAATATAACATATATGTGGTTGTGTACTCTTCTCTTAACTTTAGTCCCAGCAATGCTTGAAAGTGAGACCATTCCTGGTTTGGCTGGATCTTCAGTAAAGCTGAGTGCCGGTCGTAAGCGTGCGGGATCGGACCCCCGACCTCCAGCCAATACGGAGGGAGCGACTATGTCAGCGGTCCTGAGGGAACTGTCAGCGCTGCACACTGCCCTGTCCCGTCAGGATCTGGCCTCGGCCCTGTTGGAGCAAGCCTTCCATCAGCTCATGTACCTGCTGGCCGCCTCCACCCTCAACAGCCTGCTGCTGCGCAAGGACATGTGCTGCTGGAACCGCGGCCTGCAGATCAGGTCAGAACTGCTCTCGCTTCACTTACTTAGACATCTGCTTCAGTGCCTTGAACTGAATAGTTATATGCATATATTGCAGGTATAACGTGAGTTTACTGGAGGAGTGGCTGCGAAGTCGTTCGCTGCAGACAGGGGGCACTGTGACCCCGCTGGAGCCACTCATACAGGCGGCACAGCTTCTTCAAATGAGCAAGAAGACTGAAGCTGATGGACAAGCCATGGTCCAAGCCTGCAATGAACTGTCCAACCAGCAGGTGGCGTACCTGATATTAAAGTTACATGTCAGGCAAAATAAAATATTTTATTTTTCTTGATGAATATTCTTTTTATTATAAATTTTTTTTTTACATTTATATAAATTGCGTATATATCATTTAATACATATGTATGAATTTAATTATATTGAATATAATTATATTTGTATACTAGAATAAAGTTTTGTCTTGATAAGCCTTAGTTTATAATATATATATAATTTATAACCTTCATTATAATATATTTATATATATATATATATATATAAAATATACACAGCTTGTAGAAAAATACAATACACAAATATAACAAGAAAATTAAAAAAAACTTTATTTATCCTAAATTAATTTATTTTAAAGATACACATTTGTAATTTTATTTTCTTTACTTACTTTAATAAAATTATATATAAATTGTATTATTATTAAATTACATTCAATGTTTTTTATGTGTGTATATGTGTAGAATTATATATAACATTATATAAATTGTATACATGTTTGAATTCAATAATATTGAATGTAATTGGATACTAGAATCACATTTTGTCTTGATAAACGTTAGTTTATAACATATATATAATTTATAACTTTCATTATAATATATTTATACACACACACACACACACACACACACACACACACACACACACACACATACAAATATAAATGTAATGTAATATAAAATATATTAACTTGCATGAAAGTACAATATACAAATATAAAAAATATTTAAAAAGACATTACCCTTTATCCTAAATTCATTTATTTTAAATACACACATTTGTAATTTTATTTCGTTAACATTATTATAATTATATAATATAGATATAATATGTTATTTGTGTATATATCATTTATTACATAAATGTATTAATTAAATTATATTAAATGTTAATTATATACACATATATATATATATAGGTGTGTGTATGTACATGTACAGAATTTAATTTTAATTTAAATACATGTTCAATATATATGATAAATTATATATACACACAATTTTATGTTGGCATGCTAATTGTGTTTGCATTTTAAATGTGTTGCAGGTGGTGAAGATTTTAAGCCTCTATACACCTCAGAGTGACCTTGAAGAGAGAGTAACGCTCAATTTCATCCGTATAGTGCAGGTAAGAGCAAAAGCATTCAATTCTAAAACAATATTATAGCAGGGTTTTGTCCAGCAGTGATAGCGCTGCTTTTCTGTGGGGTTTCCCAGGGGCTGCTGAAGGGCCGATCTGAGGGGCAACCTCCACAGCTTCTGATGGATGTCAGACGGGTATTCCCCGTCACGTTCCCTTATCTGCCTCCACCACAAGTCAGTGCCGCCCAGCTAGAAATCCCAGAGTCCCTCAAGATCTCCTTCCTACGCAGAGTCTGAATGTGGGTGTTCCTTTGCCTCCCGAAAAGCCTTTTTTGCCTTACAATTTTGCCTTACAACATCACTTTAAAATGTTATCTGGGCATTTTGTGTATGGCGTGTTAATTTTAGGCACATTTTAAATGTAGATTTATAAAATCCAAGAATTTCTCCCTCCTTTAAAAACACCAATTTGAAATGTAAAGATTTTAAACGTACATGTCAGGCCAAATAAAATAAAATTTTGCCTTGAACCTTCCTCATTTAAATGTTTTTTTTTTTTTTAATATAATTTGTCATTTAAAACTGTATATCTATATGTATAAATAAATAATTGAAACCATATTTAACAGAAACCAATAAAAAAAATCCATTACACATTGCGTTTGTTTTATCCATTTATTGGAAGTAGAAACAAACCAAGGCTTGCATCTGTTTTACCTCCATCCCCGATAAGAACGATCATATTTAGAAAAACGAAAATTAGAAACATCTTCGTATAAAAAAATCTCTCATGCTAGTAACTCTGTACCACTACACATCAGTAATACATATTTATATATTCACAAGCCTTCCAAAAATAGAAAATAATACCCAAATATCAAAATAAATGACAAATCAAGAGAAATAAAGACAACAATTGAATATCACATCAAAGATACATGCTGGCACAAAGAAGAATCTTTCCCAACATGCACTGCTTCTTATATACAGGCAAGGAGTCGCTGTCTGGGTGCATGTCGAGTTATTGGGGTCCGTGTGCACTTGTGTCTGCGTGTGCTTTTTCTCATACTACATGCTCACGACTGCATCCTGTAATATTATAATTCACAAACAGCAACACACAGCTTTAATATTTGAAATCCTACCATCCGAATTAAAGTATGTTCTTGCTACAGATTCCATTTTCCACTCTGCAGTCAATTCAACATTCATTAACGCCATTTCCTGTGGCAGAACCCTAGTGTTCAATATCACAACACTGAACATAAAAGGATTCAGTCTGTAAAACGAAACAACAGCGAAGTTTGCAGCTGCGGTTCGCGCTGAGCGTTCGCGATGTAAACAATCCAAGGCTGTTGATCACTTATGACTGATAAAACAGATGCATAGACTATTTTCAGAGAAATAATACAGGGAAGTAGCTGTAGCGCAAAGTGCTTCATTGCTAAATTCAACGAGCGACTCTATCTAGATAACTTCACCTCAGATTTTCGTAAGGTTTAGCGCAGAACAGCAGGGAATGAATGGATATACAGTGTTTAACCCACATTATAGAGCATATCTCTTGTGCTTTTCTAATATGGTGGATGGTTTGCCAGTAAAATGGCAGGATTCATCGGCGGTTACTATGGCAACTCTATAGGAGCGATTCTCAATGGCTGTGATTCTTTTGAGTTGTGAAACCAGTGAGTGGGGAGAAAAGTCCCGTTTTGCATGGAATGATCTGAAGCGGTATGACATTTAAACGTGACGTTATAAAGTGAAATTTCACTGAAACAGGCAGCTCTGGTGTCTAATACAAGCAGTGTTTGTCAATCTATACATCGTATAAACCATAGTGCCTAATCATGCCGACAAACACCGGATAAACCGCACAGGCACTCGTACTTGAACGGATCGGAAAACACACAAAGACAGGACAGAGGTGGCCCTGTGATTGAATCTAGATGTGCGAAGCATCTAAGTATCTTGTATTTGTACAATACGTAGAATTTGTAGGATTTCCTGCAAGTGGCGCCCCCTAAAAATTATTTCACACATTTTCATACTACATGAAAAAGCAACCACTCTGCTTTCAGAGGTGTATTTGGTTGTAGGTCTGTTTTTCTTAATTCTCTTGTGCTTCTAAACAATTGCATAACATTAAAGTCTGACCCATAGGGGGTTTTTGGTCCCTATTAAGGAGGTTAAGGGGTGAAATGGTTGTACGTAGTGGAGAAACGAGACCCTGACATTGAGGCACCCTTCGAAGGGTGCAGGAACGATTGACAAAAGGCCGCACGAAAGAGGTTTGACATCATTACAGATCGCTGAATATGGAAGAAAAAAAAAGTGTACGAAAAATCATGGCACTGTGTAGCGCTCTGTCATGTTTACATGCCTTAATCTACTTTATTTCACAGATGTGTTTAAAAAAAAAAATCTGAATATAAATAAAATATATATTTAATATAACTACTGTAATATAGTCTTTTATTATATATATATATATATATATATATACTATTATAAATAATATTTTCTGGATTTATATTTTGAGACCTGTGCATTGATAATGATATTTAATGCTTCGCAGAATAATAGATAAATGTGTGTTGTACCTTTTGGCAGGTTTTTGTCTTGAAATATGCTTTATAAAAATCAAAAGACATCACAAACATCAAGTATTTAAGAGATACAATATCCTGTGTCTGTTTCATGTGCCAAATTGTGCTTGTTAAACAAGCCCTTCCTGGCAATTCTAATGGCAGTGCACTGAATACAAATATATAACTGCTTTGTCACGTAAACGGTTGGTCATTAAAGTGAAGAACCGAGATAAATATATCTTGTGTATTTTTTTTTTCTATGTGCTAGTGCAACATCTGAACATCAGGGGGCAGTGTTTACGCCAAAGTTACAATGCCTGGCTAGCTACTTCCTGGTCTTAGCTCCGCCCCTCCTCAGCAGAGCGCTGGTCGGATTTAAGCTTGACGAATTCTTTCGCGACGTCGTCGTTGTTGCGCTGGGACAGGATTCGTAGTACGGTCAGGCCGGTTTCGTCCATGTGAATGCGTTTACCTAGCGGTAGCCAGCATGCTACGCTACCCCGCGGTGCTACGTCCTTCAGCTGCAGTACCGCCATGCCAACTGTGCGGTCCTCTCGCGCAAAGCAGTAGTCTTTCACGCACACCTGCAGTTCGTAGCACTCCGGACCCACTTCGTTACTCAGTGTGCTTTGAAAAAGAAACAGGATTATGTTTTATTTTATTAACTGTTGCGTAAAATGTGGTATGCAGAAACTAAAATGCAAGTGCATGTCACTCACAACGTAAAGGTCTCGTTGTATTTGGGAGCCCAGCTGTTGTTCTTGGACTTGGTGGCGTACTTTCTCTTCTTATCACTGAGATGAGGGCCAATGATGTAGACTTCCACGAAGGGCCGGAAAATTCCAGAGGTCTGCCACCGTAGGTCATTCGCAGCCACCACTAAGAGAAAATACATTGAGTTGTTCAATTTTCTTAGACTTCCCTTCACTTGCATCCCATTACGCTGCAGAAATGAAGCTACTTGAGAGACCATTTGGGGTTCCTTAGTCCACCACACTGTAACAACCCTCCATGCTCAGAAAAAAAATGCACAAACATGGTACATTTAGAGGTACAGCAGCTGGTCACTGGAACAGTACCCTCAACAGTTCTTTTACCTAAAAGGTTTATACCAGAACCTTAAAAGTACATATTGTGTCCAACCCTGCTCCTGGGGAGCTACTATCCTGCACACTTCAGTTCCAACCTTGCTTCAATTATTAAATGTGCACTAAGCAAATTTTGCCAAACGATGTTGATATTTGAAGGCACCAAAACAAACACTCCCATACCCCAACAGGACTTCACCCCTATTTTGAAATCTCTGCCCCACTCATACGTGCCCAACCATGACAACGACGATCGCAGAAACAAGTGAAGATTACACACAAGCATATTCAAACAAAAGCCAACACAGATAAGTTGTGTGAAATGAAGCAAAATCAACGTTACTCGCCCATCAAGAAGAAACAACACAACCTCGCCGTCCGATTCGAGCCCTTCCTATATATAACCGACTGTCCACACATTTATTTTGTTTTCTACAAAATGTCTGACGCGTTTACGTTTTATGTGGCGTGAGGACGTGAAAAAGCTACGCTAAATCCAGATTTTCAGAAATGCGATTTGAATAGGATTCCAAACCACATACGAATGTAGCTCGAAACAGATTTGCACAAATCGGATTTCATGTAGTTCATTGCCGTTCAGACTATCTAAATATGATCAAATTTCAATCATATTTGCACAAAAATCGGATTTGGGCTGACAGTCTGAACAAGACTTAAAGAATGTCGATGGTTTTTCCCATGTTGGAAAGGTTTTGAGGCACTTGACAAGGGTTCCTAGAGGTTTTCCAGAATGTTCCGCCAGTTGTGGTGATCTAAGGAACCAAAATGGAGCCTTGCATACATTTTCATTTTTATAGTGTTGTCTCTCCTTAACATTCTTTCCCTTACACTGCAAACCATTTGGGGTTCCTTAGATCAGCGCACTTGAAGAATCCTTGGGGAACCTCTAGGCACCCTTTTAAATAAAGTTCTTGAAAGATAAATAAAAATGGAACCCATAAGAACACAAAAAATTGTCATCGGTTTTCTAGAGGGTTCTGCCAGTGTTCCATTCTGAGGAACCTCATATACCTTTTCATTTTCACAGGCCCCCCTTGACATTCCCCCTGCAAAAATTAAGCTAATTGAGGGACCAAGTTTGGCACACAAGGAGAACCTCTAAACCAGGGGTTCTCAACTCTGGCCCTCCAGGTCCACTTTCCTGCAGGGTTTAGCTCCAATCCTAATCAAACACACCTGAACAATTACTCAAGGCCTTCAGGATTACTAGAAAGCTTCCTGAAATAGAGTCTGAGGTTAGGTTGGAACTAAGCTCGCAGCAAAGAGTTGAGACACCTTCGAATAAGGTTCTCAAAAGAACTTACAAAATGGAACCTGGAGATTCTTGGAAGAACTTTAAAGACATCAGAGTTTTAAAGTCATCAGTAAACCAGGATCCCCATTGTTTTTTTTACAATGAACAAACACATGTAATACAAGTACTGTTATTACAACATTTCAAGACCACCAATTATTAGCAGTATTGTTTTAAAAAAAAAGGAGCACAACACCAAAAGCATATTTGTCCCACTTTAGCTGATGTCCCACTTTTGCTGACTTTACCCTATAGTTGTGAATGATAAAAGCACATCATACAACTTGCCCCAACCTGATATTTATGATTTTTTTTTTATTTTTTATTATGCAAACAAACATACTATTTACAGGTAACAAATCAAATACAAAATAACCAAGGTCAACAAAACATACATGACAGCCAACATGATTTGTGTGAGTGAGTGAGTGAGTGAGTGAGTGAGTGAGTGAGTGAGTGAGTGAGTGAGTGTGTGTGTGTGTGTGTGTGTGTGTTTGTGTTTGTGTTTGTGTAAGTGTGACTGGGTGTTGGGGGTGGACGTATATAAATAAAAGAAAGTACAACAGACATGACAATGGTAAAAAAAAACAATAATAGTAATGATAACAGTAATAATGACAGTAATAATAGCATTAATAACAAAAATTAGAGGATGGAGGATGAGGAAGGTGATAAGTAATAATAGTAATAGTAGCAGCAATAATATAAATAAATAATAACAGTAATAATAATAATAGTAATTAACTCAGTTAATCAGAAATGAGGGGAAAGTAGGAGGGCGAGGAGGATGACAAATATCAATAATAATTGTATTAAACAGTAATTAGTAATATTAGCAACAATAACGATAATAAACTTATTCACAGGGGGTGGTTGGGGAATCAGGAAGAGGACAAATAGTAATAATAATAAAAATAATAATGATAGTAATAGTAATGATGAAATAATAATAGTAATACTAATAATAAAGCTATAAATAGTAAGATATTGTAAGGCTGCCTCTGGGCCCTCCGTGCGTAAGGCATAAATTAGGCCCAAAACGAACCATCAAGGAGAGGTGCTGCGGGGCACAAGGCCCAAAGTCCCACCCCCGGCCGCCACTCACGTGCCACGCTTACCCTATGTATATGTATTGTTGAGTATATGATGCACTGAAAAAGCATGACGTGCAGCGTGGAACCAGCCCAGTGCAAAGTCCAGGCCCCCACGCTCACGTCTCACTTACCATGTGTGTGTCTGATATACATATATGCATTTTTTTTTTTTTTACAATGGAACCCCATTGTAAAGGAAAGACATTGAGGCTTCTTCAAAAGAATTCCATCAGCCAGTTTTACTCTACCCGATGCAACTTTTTCCAAAATTTAAACTCGAGGAGGAATGTAAACAGCAGGTTTCAGTTGCACATCAAGAAACAATACGTACCCTTCACTGTGACTTTGTGCTCTCCAGTATTTGGATGAGTGAAGATCTCCACATGGATAGACACCTCTCCAACTGCATCATCAACACCAGTACCTGCAGACAAGACGAGACAAGTCAAGACTCCATATTCCGTCTGGCAGGATACTTTGCATCGGTATGGCTCAGTGGAACTTCTAATCACCTCATCTTTATGAATTCAGTTACCGCAGAGTCATACAGAGGCAATGTATGTTTTAAACTGATTGGATGACAAAGACGTTTAAACAGCGTAATGGTGTTGAACCTGGCTTAAGAGATCATTAATAACATGAAGAGATCTTCAGGTTGGTCTTCCATGTTGGAACACTTCTTAAATACAAATTCAGAGCATATTATTGTATTGATTGGGTTCAAATGTGAATTCCATTTGCACAGAATTTTAAATTTGCTAACAGCCGCTAATTTCCATAAGGGCTAATATACACAATTCAAAAAGCAGTGAGCTGAACAAATTTGACTTTACTTAATTGGGGTGATACATTAATGAACTTTTAAAAATTGTATAGCACTGCGCAAGATGCAAATAAGCTCTGAAAGTGATTGAACAAGTGATCCTTGCAACACATCTCTAATCTGAATTTGTGAGGCTTGTTCAGGCACAAAATTGGGTACACTTTATTCCGGTGTCCGTGTACAGCGCTAACAGATTTTTACAGCTAGCTAGCTAGCAACCAAAAATAGCGAGCTAGCATACTCATGTCTACATGAAATGTCAACAAGCTACCATGACCTGAAGTAATCAATGTCATTAGCTCATAATACACAGACAACCAAAATAAAGTAATGCCTCACAGGATTCTTTTGCAACAAAGTGTTTACAATACAAAGAGAAGTGTGCTTCCTCAGATTATCATGAGTGTACTATCTGCACACATGCAGTGTGGTCACACTTCATTTCTGGTGTTTCATGAAGGGTTTATAACCATGATGGGGAGGGGGAGAGCAGTCCTATTGGTCCAGTCATTCATAGGAAGGAGAACATCTAATATTGTCTTTCACTTGGTTTTAAATGCAGGCAGGTACATGCGGAAAACCACATCCATTCCCACATTTCCATTCACACTCATGGAAAGTGCTCAGTCCTTTGTCCTAAAGTTAAGATGACATTCAAGAACAAATCTTAGCATTTATTATTTTAAGTTATTCATTTTTTTTTCAAACATCTTTGATTAATGATGCCTCTACTGAATTCGCGTAGCTAAATGTGAATTAAATGGCTAGATATTTCCACAGAATCTAGGTCAGCTGCAATCAAATAATAATTAAAAAAATAGATTCCTTCCTTTCGGCATCTGTTATATGTGTGCACTTGTCAGAGAAACAGGCTGATAATGCAGTTTCCTCAGAGCAGAACCGCCTGAGCAAGCAGGGATTTGAAAGTACTTGAACTAACGTTAATGCTGACGGCTGTTGACGTAGCACTTTATTATTACTCCTAACCACAGAGCATCTGGGTAAATGTCACGAAACCTGTCACGAAATGTCCAGGTCATATTTCACCACAAAAGTCAACAAAATAGTAATAAAGTGTGTAAAAAAAAAAAAAATTGGTATAATTTAGCAAAAATTTATATTCCTAATATTTTTTTGAACATATGACTGGCTTTCTTCCATTCATTAAACCCTTATCAAAAATGCATCTTTAACCTAATAAAAAAAGCTAATTTGACTCAAACCTCAAGTTATAATCACATATATAACAAGTCATTTTTTACAGGGCTCTTAAATGCCAATTTAGGGCCTTTCCGAACTGATGTACACTGACAGAAAGCTCATCACCTGACCCCAGGAACAAACTCTGATTGGCTGAGGGAGGGTTGTCTTGTTAGACTGAGCCTAAGGGAGGGAAACCACGTTGCGTGGTCGTGAGGGAAAATCACGTTGAGCAGCAGAACAGACCCTGCCTGCGGACAAGCTGAGTCAGTCGCAATTAATGTCACATCTACATTCGACAATGTGGTTCAGTGCTCGGAAAGTAACGTTTCGTCACGGTCTCTCACTCGGTTACTCATTGACACTCGCGGCTCATCATCCGCAGTGCACACATGCACCTCTCACACTGCAGAAGTGTGTGCATTCCTCATTCACTGCCATTCAAAACACACTTCATCCTGGGCTTTCTTGCTGCTGTAGCGTCAAGATACATTTCAGAACAATGTATGTGAACATAAAGCATGTTCTTCCCAGGTACTCATACATGCAAGGCCCTTTCTGTGGGAACATATGGGTGGTCGCGGGGCATGCGATTGGCCCGTTGGAATGGGAGGTGCATGATCTGATTTGGGTGGATCACTGATTGGTTCTTTGTCGTCAGAGGCACCGGGCCCCACGTGAACGTACCCTTCTCTGGGTACACGTCTTCACTATGGGTGAACCTTACCCCCTTCCCTCCATGAACTGGTGAAAGAGAAGGAGAGGACGCAGAAAAATACAGAGAGAAATTGAGAGCACATAGTGAAGGGGATTTGAGAGATGGAAAGAAAGAAAGACAGACAAAAAAGAAAGAAAGACAGACAGACAAAAAAGAAAGAAAGAAAGAGACAGTCCAACAAGCTCATCAAATATTAACAGTCCTCCAAAACGAAGCGTATCTTCAACCTGCTGTGGTTTTTTACACACATACTCACATTTGCACACACACTTGCTTTCATATGTGTTTAAATACTTAAATGAAGCAGTGACATTTACCCTAATTACATTTTAAAGGATTATTTATTAAAATGGCTCTGCCAGGGGCATCTCGAACTAAAGTGTGTCAGGATTCCCAAAGTGTGTGAGGGAGAGAAAGAAAGATGAAGACCAGATAAACCTAAATAAATAAACAAATACAGAAAAGCTATTCATTTTTTGAGTAAAGAAAACAATATTTTTAAATAACAATTTAAATGTTAATATATATATTCTTATGCTGATTACAGAACCTTCAATGAAAAACATGTATTCAATTAGAAAAATTTCAACAAAAAAAACTGCGAGTGGACATTTCGGATCCATCACATATATATATATATTAATTGTTGAATAAAGTCAATATTTTTGTATTCTTTGCACACATAAAGTCTTTACGTAGCTTCATAAAATTACGGTTGAACCACTGATGCCACATGGACTATTTTAATGATGTCCTTACTAACTTTCTGGGTCTTGAACGTGTCAGTTGTGTTGCTGTCTATGGAGGGTGAGAAAGCTCTCAGATTTCATTAAAAATATCTTCAAATTTGTGTTCTGAAGATGAACGAAGGTCTTACAGGTTTGGAGCGACATGAGGGTGAGTAATTAATTACATAATTTTCATTTTTGTGTGAACTATCACTTTAACCGCAAACAATAAATTTGGATTTTATTTAAGACTGATGTTCTGCCAAGGTTGAGAATAAGTAATTGGTATTTAAAGACAGCGAGATGCCTGGAAGAGCCTTACCTTGTGTATTCTGGGACTGAACGAAGGTCTTGATGAGTTTGTCAGTGGCCTGAGTGTAGAGGGACAGGGCGTAGTGCAGAGACAGCAGATCTGGACTTTTCTCCAGGAATGTCTTCTTCAGCCCCACACCTCCAGCATGGAAGTATTGCTAAGAAACCACAAAACAGGAGATATTACTTGAGACAATGTTGCTGTGTCTGGCTAGTCGGGATTAATTTCATGTTGACTCCCTGGAAACAACCAACGAATGGCTTCTTATAGTTGTCTCTGCTTATTAAACTGGGATAGAAGGACATTTGTTACATCAAAAAAAGTCTATATTATATTCTCCTCTACATCCCAAGGTGCAAAGACAATCAACCAAATACGATAAAGGGCAAAAGTTTGACTGGAGTGTAAATTGAATATTACAAGGAAGGATAGTGCTGTGCGTAGTGCAAATTAAACACATATACTTATGTAACAGAATGAAAAAAAATTAAAATAGGAATTCATATTCTAGTGTACAAGAGAAAAAAGTCATATTTACACTATATTTAACAACCTACTATTTGAAACACAAAACTGCACAACACACACTTTCACAAATAAGTCTTTACACTGGCATTCAGCTCTTTACCTTTATAGTATCCAGTGCCAACTCAATCACTGCACACTGTTTAGGGGACAGTGCCTTGGCCTCCTCACGAACCATGTGCTCCTACAAAAAGGAGACAAAAATTTTATGAGAACAAAATACAACAATGATCTTTTTACAATTCAAATTGTTAATTCAGGTTCATTTAACCCCGAGTTAAAGTAATCCTGGGTTATCTTATGTCACTTATTTCATACTTTCAAAACATTAAGACAAGTTTCTAAAAAAACTTAATGACAGTAATTAAAAAATTTGAATTTATTCATATTAAATGATAAACTGATAAACATTTTAAAAATGTATTTATAATAAAACTAATTCAAATGTTTACATAATTTACAATAATTAAGATTATATTTCTATAATATTAAAATATTAATGTATTTTATGATATGAATTTACACATATTTATTGATTTTTCAAAATGTTACTAAAGTGTAATTTTTGCCACTACAAGTATTTATTTAAAACTGTTAATCCAGGTTCGTTTAACCCTGAGTTAACGTAATCCTAGGGTATCTTACGCCACACTTACTTTAAAAATGAAAAGAAATTAAACAAACTTTCATACCTTCAACTTGGAGAGCTGACCGAGTTCCTTGGCTGCATTAAATATAAGTTGAGTGCCCTGGAGGAAGAAGAGGAAAAGAAAAAAACGGAGGAAGCGAGAGAAAAAAAAAAAAAAAAAAAAAAGAGACATTAGTCAGGTCACAGAGTTTGGCAAGGTTGTAGACAGAAATGCCACATCACAGGGGTCAGAAACAGACGGTCTCAAACGTCAGACACGCATTCGTACAATCCCAGCGTGCCCCGCCACCCCCAAACACACTCGCACACAGCCACGCATCGACACACAACTGTTTGTGCAACATGAGACGGTAAACTAGCTACATACAGAAGACAGAGACAAGAGTTGAAAGGTTTACAAAACCAGTAGGTCCACAGCCAGAACAACACCACTCTGGTGATATATCTAGTATCTACGACTGGCCGATACTCAAATTTTTGGATATATCACTAAGTGAATGAGGCTTGTGCACCTTATTATACCATTATAACATTATACAAATGTGTACAATGTAGTCCTTCTTGGAAAATTAAATCGTTAGTATACAGAAATAGTACTGTATTTCTGACACCGCAAAAAGAAATAGTCGTTTAGACCAGCATGGACATCGAAGTCTAAAGCGACTGTCATGCATGCATTATTTAACCTGGTATGTCCGAGCACCTGTAATGAACTATGTGAGGATTTGAACGGGAACACGGGTGTGTGAGTCTATAGGGAAACCCACAACTGCATTGAAAACAAGGGGTAAAAATAACACTGCTTCCACCGGTTTGTTTCAACAGGGGGACCCAAGTCACACAAAGAAGACATTAAGAATGAGAAAGAGAGAGAGAAAGAGAGAGAGAGACAGGACACATTGAGCTAAATGGGGATTCAGTCCTTACATCACTGTGACAAGCAAGCTTCACCCTGCCCTGTGAAGAGAGGATAGTGTAATTAACTTCAGAATTGGTCTTGGTGCTCTTTAATAGGCTGACAGTGTCCGTTATTCAGCAACCGACAGACTAACGGCCAATCACATCATTTCAGTTAGAGGCAAATTATGAAAAAGAAGAAAATAATTAAAAATATGTTTTCAGTTTGTTGTTAAACAGACAGCTCATCCAAAAATTAAAATTCTGCCATTATTTTGATTTGAACTTGGTTGTTTTTCCTTGTGTGGAACACAAAAGGAGATGTTTTACAGAATGTTCATGCTGCTCTTTTCTATCCAATGAAAGTGAATGGGCCCTGGAGCCTCAATAATTATATTTAAAAAATGATAATAATGTGCCATAAGTAGTCTGCACAATTTGGACTGAAAATGTCATTATTTACTTAAAGATGTTTCACTCAATTCAGTTTCAAAACGTCTATGTAAACTGGTCGGTGGAAAGCTTTAGAGAAAACAAAAATTAAAATAAATACAGAAAAAATAAGATTACACTACATAAAGAAACTGATTTAAATAAAATATTGACAATACAGTACCTGACCCTAAATGTATAATACTATAGTGAGTATAAAAAAAAATTATGTAATATAATAGAAAATAAATATTACAAGTATTAGCTTTTCACAGTTTAAACTGGTTCTTTATACACAAAATTAGCTGCCTTGTAAATTTTAGAATGGTGGTCCCTTGATGGATGATAATATTTTGGTCCGTGATTAAAAAAAGATTGAAATCCCATCGCTTAATTGATGTTAAAACTGGCGCAATGCAATTTTGATGTGCCATATTTGAATATACATGAATGTGAATGATATTTTTGAGCTACGGCAGATGGAAAGAATTTATATATGGATGTGAGACATGAGTAAATGACAACATACTTTTCATTTTTGGATGAACTACCCCTTTAAAGTAGTTAAAATGACTTCTCATAATTTGTATTCTTTGTAATCTAAGGGACCATCTAAATACGAAAACTATGAAATCCTTTCAAGGCGAGTCTAGAAAAAAAGAATTCAAATGGAAGCTAATGGATTGTACCATCACATAAAAAAGGCAGAGCAAAAAACAAACAATATTTGCACCGTAAAATGGCACTACAATTTTTTTTACAAACAACAGTTGAATAGACTATATTGTTAAAAGATTGTTAAAAAAAACATTTCTCAAGCCTGAGAATAGGGGGAAAAACTAAAAATAATATCCCAGAAAACACATCAGTATGAGACCTCGGGTTCCATCAGGCCAATTTTGGTACAACAACACGCAAAAACCAAACAGATTGACAGAATAATGTCTGCAGAGACTAAAAAAAGAGAGGCTCGGGAATTGAGGTGAAGATCAGACGCAAGCAACAACCCACAGAGGAGAGGTTTCAAACAGGTGACAGAGAAGGGGAGGGTGGACCACCTGAAACCAGTTAACGTCACCCAGATATTAGACCCACCACGGACACTAGACTGGTAGCGACCATCGTTTCCAGGAGAATGAGTAGAGGAAAGGGTTGGCAGTCAGACGTGGGGCGGACACCAGATTGGAAGTTTTGTTGGGGCGGAAAAAGGGCCTTGTCCAAGTCAATTAGGAAATGCACCATGCTGCAGCCACCTCGGGTATACAGACCACTGAGGTGGCCAGGGAAAGGAGAGGAAATGGACGAAGAAGAGCAGAAAGAGACAGCGGGAGAAGGAGAGAAAGACGTGACAGACGAATGAGGATGCACTGGACAAGAGGAAGGGACTTGGCAGCCACACAGAGCAGAAGGAGGTGGTGGGAAGGGGGTCACCCGGCATGGACGGACTGCGGGACACACAGACGCACAGACAAAAGTGCTCTGGTACTTACTATCATCTGTGGAGGTGGAGCGGGGGGGAGAGCGAGAATGTAATAACCAGAGAGAAGGGTCAGTGAAGCTACAAAGAGCCCCACATCAAATCAAAAGAAGCATTAACATTCAGTCTACAAGACTGGCTTCAGGCCTGATATGATATTACAGTAAGTCCCAAGGTCTGTGCTTGCCTGAGGGACTAAAACAGGCCCAGTGTGGAGGAATAATTCAGCCAAAAATGAAAAATCTCTCCCTCATCGCATTCCAAACCTGTGTGATGTTCTTTCATCCATAAAACACAAAAAGAGAAACTTAGATGAATGTTCAAGCTGCTCTTTTCCATACAGTGAAAGCGGATGGGTACCAGTATTAAGACATAAATGTATTCCATACGACTTATGCACTATAATTAAAGACTTCTGAAGCAAATTGAGGGGCAGACAGAAATTTAAGGCATTATAGAATTTCTGGGTTTTCAATGAATAACAAATTGAATTTTGTTAATTCCTTACACAAAGGCATTGTAGGCTTCAAAACTTCAAAATACTTGGACTAAAGTACATAGGTCATATGGGCCACTTTTATAATGTCCTTTTTGGAGCGTGAAAGCACCTTCATTGTAGGAAAAAGAGCAGCATGAACATGAACTTCCATAGACCAGGGCTTCTCCTGGAAGGCCACTGTCCTGCAGAGTTTAGCTCCAAACCCCACACCTGAACCAGCTACTCAAGGTTTTCAGGACTTGCAGAAATGTATTCTGGGACAAATGGAGCTAAACTCTGCAGGACAAGGACTGGACAAAAGTGAATCCATAGACGTAAGAAAGTCATACTGGTTTGGAACGACTCAAGGGTGATTTACATAAGAGGATTTACATTTTGAGTGAATTACTACATCAAATTTTTTGGCTTTTTGCAGTAAGCATAACAGTAATTGGCAACTGGTTAACTCGGCCAATAGGGAGATGTCTCCCGTTCAAATGTTCAGTCTTTGAAATAACTGATATGGGTCTCTTTTGTCAAAATAAACAAATACAAACAAAAATACACAGTTATATCAAGACAAATTAAAAGCAGTAAGTTGTCTCTGCTCCTGTAGAAATGCTCTCAAAAATTAACTAGCATTCAAATATATAGATATACACTTAATAAAACTTTTTAGTCAAGATTGCCATGCATGAAATGTGCAACTGTGTGACTACAGGACCAGAGAGCAGTCTCGAGAGGTGCTTGAATGATATGGTGCACTCCCAATGATTTTAGAGTGGAAAGATGTCTTTTGTCCAAGGTGATTTGATTTTTGGAAAGGGACATGTTTTGTTGGGCATGAGGAGATACATTTCCAGTTGTTCAGATTCTTCATGATCCATACCAGAAAACACAATGCTGTAAACAACTTTGGCATTTATATAAAATGATTTCTACATGACGTATATCTCAAAAGTCTGCTCTTAATGAAATTATAAACAGTTCATTACCGTTTGGTCAGTCAAAGGTGGCAGAACAATCGTCTTCTCCATTGTGTTCATCACCAGCTTCCAAAGCTCCTTCAGCACTCGCTTCAACACTGTCTTCTCACAGATCTTGGCAAACAGCGTGAGACTGACAAGGAAAAAGTTAAGAGGGAAGCGAAGGTGTGAAATTTCCAAGAAAGTGTTTAAATCTAGTGATTAGCATCTTACTTGCTGTCAAGGAAGTCCATGATGGGCTGGAGGACGTTGTCGGCGTCCTGTGCCACGCTGCTGCAAGCACTTGCTGGCACGTTTCCTGTCCCCTTCACCTGGCTAAGTATGTCACCCATCTGCTTGACATTTTCTTCAATGTTTGGTTGGAAACTAGTGGGTGGAGAACAGATGTTACTCCCAAAATAGAACAAAAAAACTACTTCTTCCTGATCCCTTGGTACCTCACCTGGTGGCAAAAATCCTTGCAAGGTCATCCAAAACATTGTTGAGCTTCACCTGGAGTTCTTTCAAGATGTCACTAGCTTCAACGTTCAACTGAAAGCACATTAATCATTGATCAAAACCAGCAGAACTTGACCAGGTCTTTGTTCAAGAAGCAAATCTAGCCTTTTCCAAGCCATAATATTGGCATATTTGTGATTCACTTACATCTTTACCACCCATGGCCTCAAACATCTTCTCAAGCTGTACCCTGAGCTGTTGGATATTATTGATGAGGATGCATGGCTGTGGGGAGCAAAAACACTTTGTTAAAATGCACGAAATTCAACACAAGACTAACTCAACCCACCAAAAAGCTGCATGGCATTTCTACCCATCAACGTACCTTGACAGCGCCGTCTTTTGCATTCTAGAATCAAAGAAAAAGAGAACACAAAACGAATGAGGTAAATTCCGGATATAAGCAACTATTTAAAAAACATAAACCTGATTCCACAGGGATTTTTAGACTATTACCACTTTCTCCTTGGTGCAGTGGTTGGGGAAGTCTCTTGAGATAATGTCCGCATAGGACAGCAGAACATTGCTAATGGTCTGTGGGGTAAAGAGAGCATGTTAAAACAAGTCAAACTATTTCACAGATTTACCGTGAAGGCCAATATTAATGTTGCTAAGCTAACATTTCTTCAAATGATCCATTTTTCTGAAAATGGGGTTTGCTGTCTGAGACAATTTTCAGGCATCAATTTGTATTTAGTTAAAGGGCTAAACTGACTTTGGTTTGCAGTAGGATATGATCATGCTAGCAAAAATCTGCGACCAAAATCTAAGCTAAGCACATTGACGTAATGTTTTGCTATTTGACAAACAATATTCTTAAAAGACAGACATAAACTCTCACATTGTGCAGTTGGCTAAAAGTAACAGATTTACAAAATATATTAATGGAATGATCACGAGGACCTTGGCAAATCTCTTCATGTAGTGTCCGACGATCTGTGGGTCTGGACACTCCAGCTTCTTAATGATCTCGAAGCTCTGATTAAGCTGCGAGAAGACGTCCACCACCGAACAGGAGAACAGAGCATGCTCTGAAGTTTGCTGATACTGTAGGAAAGAAAGAGTTGGATGTGCAAGTCAGAAAAAGTTCTAGAATAGAAGGCACGAGTGACTGCGCAAGCAATTTGCGACCAGACGTCAGGTGTGAGCTCTTTCGTCTGGAAATAATTGGGTCGAGGTGAGACTGTGGCAGGTTCTCAAAGGGGGCTCGGTGGAAGTAATGAACTAAAGAGTGTGCTTATTGGTTCAGGAACATGCTGAGGTGCTCCAAAGGGCACTCATTCATCAAATTTTGACATGTCTGGCTGCAGGCGTGAGGTCTGTTGTTAATGTAACTTATTACAGCTGCTAAACTAAATAGTAAGTATAGTTTTATAGTACATTTCCACTTTTCTTAGAGATTCTACAAATTTATTATTACTTTTACTAGTATTAATGCAATAGACAAACTATATGTAAAGCTTGAGTGTTACCAATAAACTAAAGTGTTATCAGTTTCAATAAGATATGTAAATATATGTTTTTTTACTTAATGGTCTTTTAAATATTTTAATACAATAATAATAACTAGATATGTACATTTTCAGAAGAAAATATGAGTGGTGGTTACTAGGATGTTTTTATATATATATATTTTTTAAAACATGTTTTAATGAGTACTTTAATTAGTAGTGCTGTGAAACGATTAATCACAATGTTTTTGTTTACAGTGTTTATTTATTATGTATATTATGTAAAGAAATTTACATTTATTACGTAAAGAAAAACTTTAATTTGGGATGCGATTAATCGTGATTAATCATTTGACAACACTAATGATTCGTTTTTTTAGCATGTTTACCTAATCGCTATTACCATTTAGCTATTCACTGCTAGCATGTGTAACAAATGAAGTCCTGTGTGGTAGCATGAATCAAGTGAGCCAAGCCCCATGTCTATACGATGCTCTGATGGAGAGATATAGATCTTGCAAAATGGTTGCTAGGGAACTCTGTTTGGTTGTTAAGGAGTGGCTTGGCAGCTGCCAATGGTGATACTTCAAAGGCTGATTGCCAGTATGAATGATATAAACCAACCCTCATGCCTCTACAACATTCATATTTGGGTTGCTAGGTTGCTCAGCAATGGTTGCTAGGGTGTGGAAAACAGATGTGCTCAGTTCCTTCACCATAGTATGTCTATGGGGCAACTTCAGGGGGCTCTTGCGCCCCACTGCGAGGTATATTCTTGCACAGTTTGCCAGCCTCTTAAAATGTGGTGACCCAGATGTTTCTACAGATTCTTACTTGGCAAGACAACCTGTCAAATTTGGCTGCAAGGCTGCAAAGTCTATGGGATTCTTTGTTTAGAATGTTTATAAATATATATATATATATATATGTGTGTGTGTGTGTGTGTGTGTGTGTGTGTGATTATATAAAACCTTACATGTTTTGTATTGATTTATAAACTATGATATTTGTTGCATCTGCATCAAATGGCTTTGAAGATAAGACACCAAAAGGCAAGAGAAATAAATCTCACCCCATCTTTCTTGTCGCGCTCCAGGGCTCCGTGCAGAAAGTCTCGAGACACCTCCTCATTCTCATCCAACCACTGGATGACAAATGGCTCGAACCACCTGCAGAATAACATCACCACCTAAAGCTCTATTACCCATCATACCACGGTCACAGTGACATTTTGAGTATGCATGACTTGGATAATACGCGTGCGAGATGGGAGACGTCGGGAGTCACTCACGTGGGATATTCAGGCACTCGGCTCTTGAAGAAAGGCAGGTCTTTGCAGTATTCATTGTAGAGCCACTTTACTTTGAAGTGCAGGTTCATGTAATCGGCACTCTTGCACAAGCGGTTCTTTTCATGCTCTGAAAGCCACGAGGTGAAGACAAAAGATCTTCATGAAACAGTTTGAGATATAACAGCACATAATACATCTACGCAGAGCGGAGAACCCCTACTGAATCAGCAGATGAGAAGAAATCCACCACATGTCGACTTTTCACCAAGTATGAAATTTAAGTGGCTATCAATGAGAAACCCTGCCAGGCTTGTGTTTCTAACTAAAAATCTAACTAAGAAGCAAACTTTTTTATTGCATATCATCTGCAGTGATGGGAATAACGGCGTTATAAATAAACGGCATTACTAACGGCGTTATTTTTTTCAGTAACGAGTAATCAAACGAATTACTGTTTCCCCCGTTACAACGCCGTTACCGTTACTGACAATAAAATGTGGCGTTACTATATTATATTGTTAGAATTAAATTTTTCAGTTCATCTGAATGGATGCACAGTGTAGCTGTATTTGACGTGCCGTAAACTCTAGTGTGAAGCGCACGACTCGCCGTCGCTTTGTCTCACATACACGCACACAAAGAAAGATACAGAACAAGAGAGTCTTTCATAACATGCAGAATTGACGCGCTACATGTAAACGATATTCTTTGTTGTATTTTCCTGTCAAAATAACGGAGTTCCTTTGGAATTCTTCAGCTTTTAAGAACTGCAGGTTTCTCTGGTAGTGGGCGGGGCTAATGAGCAAATGACAATCTCATTGGCTGGCGCTCACCTATTATCGTTTTGATTTCAGCAAATTAATTCGAGCAAACGCAGACAACGTGATTAATATTCATGAACCCAGCAGCTCATTAATTCTTAGTGCGTTTTATATTGATGACAAATATGCATTCATACTTGGTTATTATAATTACTAAAGTTCTATCATCATATAATATTAAATTATCATAATATTATATTATAATGCTTGACTGACTGATACTAAGTGTCAGTAGATAAATAGTGTAGGTTAATGTACAATGTTTCATAATAATAATTTATTCTTTTTAGTGTCCATTTTATTAATTTAACATATTTAATATTGGGGGCATCCAAAGTTATTTAACATTTGAACATTTTTTAAAAAGTAACGCAATAATTACTTTCCCTGGTAATTAGTTACTTTTATAATGATGTAACTCAATTACTAACTCAGTTACTATTTGTGAGAAGTAACTAGTAACTATAACTAATTACTTTTTTAAAGTAACATGCCCAACACTGCTCATCTGTCAGTCAAGTTATGAACATTACAGACCTACAGCTGAAACTTTTTAATGAGGTTCTGGAGTCTACAAAATAGTCTACAAAACCAAGAATCAATCAATACAAAGACTAGATAGATCAAGAAAAGCTTCTTAGCTTAGACTCACCTTCCATTGCGTACTTCATATCTTGGGCAAACAGGTTCCACATAACCTCTGCGCTGATCTTTCCAACATTGAGCTCCTGTGGAAACCTGTGTGGACCAGAATACATAATATTAACAGGTTTATGAAGGGACATTTTGTGCAATAAAATGGTGTCAGACTCACTGGTTAAGGCAGGGGGTGTAGGAGTTCTTGTCCTCTTCAATAATTGAGACAATGAGGGTGATTAGCTTAGACCAGAAGTCTAGATTCTTGATACTTGGACCTTGTTCCTCTGGAGGAACCTCTCCTTTTTTGCTCTGCACAAAAGGAATTCATTTTGAAATGGTAGCTTGAAGCATGTTATGGCTTTTCATAATCTGCCAACCTCTGGAAGAAATTAGCTCACAAAGGCGCACAGCAGGAATGGGTATTTCAGGCAGCAAACAAACTACCAAAAAATATGCCAACCACTCCAGGGGAACACGATATATAGTAAGTAGCCCAGGGTTAGATGTTTAATTCAACAGGAAGAGTGTTTGATATTTATGAGGGAAGCCTGTAACATCTTCAAAGCAGCATAAACAAAAGCAGCAAGATGAACTGCTCTGATAAAATGACTTGGATGCTCCTGGGGCAAAGAGCTTTGGGGTTGATCAGGGTCGCTGGGCCAGGAAGTGTCGACTCACCGGGTCTGTTTGGTATTCTCGACTATACAGCTCATGGCAGTTGTTGAAAATGTATTCGTAGGTAGAGTTGAGGCAAGCCTTCACACAGTCCTTCACTACCTGGCTGGCACGAGGAGGACTCTGGAGCTCTTGGACCTGGAGAAAAATTAATGGTCCATTCAGATGGATAATTCGATCAATATAAACAATTGCATAGACAACTGTATGAAAAATGAGGTGGTCTGAAAAACAGAAAGAATCATTCAGAAATCATAGGAAAAACAAAAACTGTACAGAAACTGTACAACAACACCATGCAGAAAATAAAATTGCTTGAGATTTATATGAAAAAAAAAAAAAGCATATGAAAATCGCATTAAAAAATAAAATTGGGAACACATTCACAATTAACTATGGCTTTTCCCTCAATAAAATCCTAATTTGCTGCTTATTAATAGTTAGTAAGGTAGTTGTTAAGTTTAGGTATTGGGTAGGATTAGGGATGTAGAATAAGGTCATGTAGAATAAGGCATTAATATGTGCTTAATTACTACTAATAAATGGCTAATATTCTAGTAATATGCATGCTAATAAGCAACTAGTTAAGAGACACTAAAATAAAGTGTTACCGAAAATTGTATTAAAACGACAACTGTAGAAAAATAATAAAAAGAAAACCATAAAGCAAAGAAAATTGTGTGAAAATGGTATGAAACAAGAAAATATTCGCACAGAAAAGAAAATAAAAAAGAGAAAAATTTATGACAAAGATAATCGTTCAAAAACTGTATAGGAAAAAATTGTATGAAAAAGTAAATTATAAAAAGAACAGTCACACAAAACATAAAATTGTATGAGACAAGCACAGTCAGAAAATTGACAAAAAAAAAAGTTGGACAATTTTTATTGTAAAATAAAAAAGATACAAAAAAAATAGAGAAGAAAATCGTACGAAACATCACATGAAAACCTTGTATGAAAATAAAATTGTACAAAATTTGTAAAAAAGTAAAAAAAATTATACTTTTGAAAAATGATTACTGAACATTGTATTGAAAAGAAAATCACATGAAAATGACCCAAAAAAAGACTCAAGTTTATCCAAGTCAACAGCATCAGGGATTCACAACTAACCTTCATCCTGAAGAATGTGATACTGGTTAGTAGGTCCACAGTAGACTTGAGGTCCTGCAGTCTCTCAGGACTGCTAGCTGGGAAATTATTCTAAACACACACAAGAAAGGGTGTCTCTTTCTCATCAATACTCATTTCTTCCTCAGATATTTCAGCCTTGTCAATACAACTTTAAGTTTTTACATGTAGTCACATCAAACAAATCAATCTCATTTGTTTGATTCAATGACCCCACCTGCAGGTGAACGCCACACTAACTATTTACCTTTAGTTAAGAAAGATCCTTCATACAGAAGCAAGAAAAGGTGTGACTACTCAAGGAAACCCCAAAAAGTCACAATACCCTGTACATAGAGAGGTCAATCCTCAGGGAGTTGTGAAGCTGGTCCAGAAGCTTGACAAATCGCTCTTTCTACAAAGAACAAACACGAAACCACCCCAGATTATTAGTACAAACACTTCAATGCTGAAATCTTCCTTTTCGGTATGGTTGGATGAAGCACTCACCCCAAAGTTGGAGGCAGCGAAACGGTCAGAGGCAGACACATTGTTGGTGGCCTGGGTTGTGTGAGCATAGTAAGCGTTGATGTTGGCCAATAGGGTGCTCATGACCGCAGGCACTCCAGGACACATGTACTTTGATGACAAACAGGCGAAGTGTCTAGAAACAAGAAGCAACAAAATGTACGTAAGCAAACAGCTAAAACGTCAATGGCAAAACTTAGGGGAGAATCATACGTCATGGCTTGATAAATGGACTCCACTCCGTAACGCATGGCAAACTCGTCAACGATTTCTTGGGGCGTCTCTTCAAAGTAAACCTTCCATGCATCATCACCCTTGGCATCTGGTATCTTCACCACCCCGTTGTTCTGGATGTCCGTTAGATAGTGGAAAAGGTTCTATGGAGAGATGGAAAGAGGATCAATTCGCTAAGAACTAATTTGATATACTCTAGCAGGGACTATGTAATTAAGCTTGCTGATAAATTAATGGTACGAGGAAATTGAGAATGACAAATATGATCATGACGGCATCAGACTGACCTCGTGCAAGCAAGTGTACTGGACGTGGTACGGAGCTACGGTTTCCTCTCCTTTGATCTCCACACTGATGTGCATACGAATGGCTCCAGATACAGCAGACTTGTCTGTACGCTTGTCTGAAAGGAAGCAAAATGAAGTTGGTACACCATAAAAAAACCCCCCAAGAAAATCGCACAGAGAGCTGTGTGATAAAAGAAAGTGGTACAAAAACCATAAATCTGAAAGAAAATCGAGCAGAGAGCATCTAAAAAAGAAAACTGTATAAAAAAAATTAAGAAAATATTAAAAAAAAAAAAAAAAAATCATACAAAAATCACTTTAAAAAAGAAAATTTGTACGAAAGTTGAAAAAAGAAATTCATATGGAAAGGAAAATCATAAAAAAGACAACATTTTACGAAACCCATAAAAATGAAAATCCTAGGGAAATCTCATGAAAAAATTTAATTGTATAAAGATCGTAAAAAAGGAAATTATAACGAAAAGAAAATCATACGAAAATTGTATGCAAAAATGAAAACAGTCCAAAAAACGCAAAATATAACATTGCATTTATGTTATTAATGCTCGGCTACTCACCCAGGTTGTACCAGACGTCCATTTCTCCGCTCAGAGTTCGAACCTCAATGATAGTCTGACCGAGGAAATCGTCAGACTCTCGTTTGAACTTCTGCTTTACTCTGGACTTAATATCGTCATCCTCGTCCCAAACGCGCACTTTGATCCGATCGGAAGAGTTGTGACACTCACTGTTGAGATGTTTTTGTATCACCACGAGCACTGATCCTCAACAAAATATGTTTGACATATTAATTGAGATTTGAATCCACTTACAAATTGAAGCTCTCATCCCATACAGGGTTGAGGTTGCCGTAGATGGTCTTGGTTCGTTTTTTGGTCTTGCCTACTTGCACCGTAACATAAGGATCGCTGGAGCCGGTTTTGTCCTTTGCCTGCAGGCCCTGGGCACATAATACTGATGGGAGAAAAAACAGGGTTAATATTAATATAACCGATATGACATAAACTTGTACTAGTCAAAGTGGGCCATTACCGGTGATGCTGATCTTGGCTGACCACTTGGACGTCCCGTCCAGGACGCTTTGCTTGATCTGCTTCATATGAGCCACGTGCGTTGCCTTGATGACTCCAAACACGTCCTGAATCAGCTCGAATATCTCAGGCTTGTTGCGTTCACGGATCTTCATGCGGTCTTTCAACACCATGATGATGTTCTGCGTGCGATCCTCAGCTCCATGCTTAGAGCTCTTCTCCGCCGCCCCTGTGAAAGACGGATAAGGTTCATTTCAATACTCCTTATATTTACACTTACAGCCGAAAGTTTGGAATGGATGTGGTTTTTTAATGTTTTTGAAAGAAGTCTCTTATTCTCACCATGGCTGCATTTATACACACACACACACACACACACACACACACACACACACACACACACACACACACACACACACACACACACACACATATATATATATATATATATATTTTTTTTTTTTTTTTTTTGTGAAAACTGTGATACAATACCAAATATTTAGGGCAGAAAAATAAAGAAAAAACAATCAAAAGAAATAAACACTTATTCAGCAAGAATGCATTAAATTGATCAGAACTGACAGTGAACATATTTAAAATGTTACAAAGATTTCTATTTCAAGCGCTGCTGGAACGGCTACTGAAAATTCAGCTGTCATCACAGAAATTAAATACATTTTAAAATATATTGAAATAAAAAGCGTTCTAGTAATAAGTGTAACAATATTTCACAGTGATTCTGTTTTTACTGTATTTATGTTCAAATAAAATGCAGCCTTGGTGAGCATAAGAGACTAAAAATCATTAATTTTCAAAACTTTTGATAAATAATAAATATAGTAATTATATATATAGATATATACTACAGTTCACAAATTGTGGGATCAGTAAGATTTTTTATGTTTTTTAAAGATGTTTCTTCTGCTCATCAATGATGCATTTGAGCAAAAATACAGAAAAAAATAGTAATATTGTGAAATATTATTACAATTTAAAATAACTGTTTTAAATTGGGTTTTAATATACTGTAAAACATAATTTATTCATGTGATGCAAAGCTGAATTTACTCTGATTTTACCTTTCTGATTTATTAACAAAAACAATATTAGGTAGCAAAAACTAGTATTAAAAATTATTAATCAGCACAAACAGTTTCCAATATCGATAATAAATCAGCATATTAGAATGATTTCTGAAACTTTTCCCAAACTTGTGAAAAGTTGTGTATTTTTTGTACTGAAGACAACATTTGAGAGTGAAGAAAGATTCTTACTCTGTAGACAATCGGCATTAAGCAAATCTTGACACTTCTCGTGACACTTGACGCCACACTCGGTGCAGCGCATGCCCTGTCTAGCGATGCCCCACAGAAGCCCCTCGCACTCGTAGCAGTAGGTGGGGGTGGTGGCCGTCCACACCTCAAAGTTGTGTGGTGTAGTACAGGAAATGGGGTAAATCAAAGCCTGCAGGGTCTTCTTATAGACGTGACTCTTCTGCGTGGTCAAAATAAATCAACAGGTAAATGGAAAACGGTTCTGAACTGCAAAATATGAATGTCCAGGAAGAAAACGGGGCTTGCTGACATACCAATTCTTCATTGTTAAGTGTGCTGGAGGCCATAGCAGAAGTGATGCCTGCTTTTCGAGAGTTCTGGACAAGAGACTACAAGAGAAAACAAAATAAAATTAGAAGAAAAATGTATGTATTTGTTGAGTAAAATACATTTGATTGCTTTCTAATAAGAAACTGAATACATAAGAACTGAATATTTCTTAACAATATTTTTTATTCGTCCAACTTATGTAAAAAGATACATAATTTAAATAAAAAATAGCTAAACTATGAATCTGTGATAAAATGCCATAGTTTTCATAAAGAAATTCCTTCTAAAGTGTGCATTGATAACTAGCAGAAAATGTTTGTGGTTAGAATTTAAGCATTTTACCCAGGAGTGCTGGAAAAGTGAAATTGTGAATACTTACCATTGCCTGCAAGAGGTGAGGCATTGGAAAAAAGAAATAAAAAAAAAACATTTTAGAAGTTTCCCAAAGATAACATGACAAGTTTTTTAATTCATACATCAACTCAACCAGGGTTGATTAAGTTAAAAATAAAAAAAGGAAAAAAAATAATAATCCAGGTTATACTTTTTATAAATCTACTGACTCAATCACATGGAGAAAGTATTTATGTAAATAGGCCACGAAAAGTGCTTGTACAACAAGAATGCATGTGGAAGACTGAAATACAGAGAGAAAAGAAAAAAGAAAGAGAGGGAGGAGGTACTTTGTCTCTAGTTGAATTGTTTTTGACACGCATTTTAATTCTGCTCAAGTCAGCACTTTGGCTTCTGACTCTTAGAGTCAGTATCGGTGACGGTAAGACGGATTAAAACCGACAATCTGCGGAGCTGTTTAGTGCAGTATGGTAATTTCTCCCTCATCTTCCAGTCCGTAGCGTCAAAGCAAGCCTGGTGCCATTGCCTGCACTGACAGATCTCCAGTGAAGGCTGCCAGGAGCGTTCTTGGCTGAATAAGTACAGCCAGACCTACACGACAGCTGTCAGCTAATGAACGATTCTTTTGGCTCTTGTTACTTTGTTTAATCAATACACAACTAACTCTCCTGTCAATCTAATGAGAAGTTTTTCAGAGAGCGTTGTTAACAAGTAACTCAAAAATGGATTCTGCAGCTTGTTCGATGTAGTTAATAAACATGATGCACTAATGCAACACAACTCTTGAGCATTTTGTTAAAACTTAATTTAATTGCACTGGAATCAATTTAGCACTAAATGAATACATCTTGTTGGCTGTAACCAGATTGAATTGCTAGCTACATTTAAATGTGGTTATTATTACATTATAACTTGCTTGTTTTTGAACATGCGCTGATGGATTAGACATGATAAGACCAGAAACTTGTATTAGTTGGATCAATTTAGATTTCATGTTGGCTTTAATATCTATATTGCCTCTATCCATGCGAGAACCAATGATATTTGATTTTATTTGCCACCTAACCTTTTTTTAAGTATCAGTGGAAAAGATCAACAAGCTCCCAAAGTAGGTTACAGGCACAAAACAAGGTTAGCAGGCAATGAAGTCAGCTCAGGAAAAAATACAGAGGCCAAAATTAATGGGACTGTAAAGGAGACATTGAGGCAGTCGTGAGGCTGGAGATTCATCAGTCTACAGGGTGAATGGAGCTGAGTAATGCTCTAATAACGTCCAACCCTGTAGCCGTTATTCAAACAGATAAGCCACAGAGTCTTCTGTGAACTACAGACCCTTGACAGACTGCTGCCCAAAATAACCACGCTGATGCATATGGACGGCGCTTTTGAAGAGTTGGGAAGGTGATGTTGGTTCCAGCAAAGCTTTAGTTGAAAGTTTGATGTACGGGGTTGTGTGACTCACCAGGTCTCGGACGAGAGGGATGGCTTTCCTCTTGCGTAAGTCAGGCATGCTGTCTATGCTGTAAAGAGCACCTCCAGGCCTGCGGATCAAATGGGTAGATGTGTTATATATATATATATATATATATATATATATATATATATATATATATATATATATATATATATATATATATATGATGTTTTATTAACAAGGTGGGAGTCTGGCCTCCCCTGAGCCCGTTGAGTTTTAACAAATCTCCTGAAGCATGCCGTGAGTTTGTAGGGGGGGAATTGAGAATGAATGGGAGAAAGTCACATGAGAGTGCATTCCACGCTTGCGGATCAGTCTAAATGAGCAATACAATGGTGTTAATGGGAAAGCTAATTTGAACTTCATACAATTACATATAACCACTTTGTTACGCCAAAACAAGACTCAAAATGGCATGAAAACATGATCTGTGGGAGTTTTTAGTAAGTAATCAGCTTGGTGAAATTTGAAGTAAATCTCCATGTCTGTGACAAATATTTACCGAGTATTGTTTCATACGAAAAATTCAAAAATAGTTAAAAGTTAACTATTAAAAAGAATAGCTTAACATAAGTTCACAAATAAAATATATTGTTTAAATTGTTACTGCCTTGATTATTATTTTGGAATAAATATAAAATGTTTAAAAACACTAACTGAATTTACATTTGATTTAAAAAATAAAATAAAAATTGGAGGAGTGTGAAGAGTGTATTCTTCATAGTGATTCATAAAGCTTCAGGTACTGTCTGATGTTTAAATGTTTACATAAATTATATATAATCTAAAGCATGAACTTTGAATTGCTCAGACGCATAACTGTTCTGAAAATGAGCTGCAGTCCTTGACACTCACCCTGCTTGCAAAAAGAGTGATGCAAGTCCTGGAGTCTCGCCTCGAGCCTGCGAACAACAGGGAATGACAGCAGGGTCAGTGACAGAGCTCTATATCTCTCTTTTATCCATTCGCTAAACCATATTAAACATCTCTTCAATATACATGCAGACCTCACAATGTAATTTCAATGATATAACTTCTATTAAAGAAAAAAAGAACATTGTCTATTTTGATAGGACCCAGAAAGAGCCTGTAGTCGGCTGATCTCATTGACGTCAGTTGCAGGACTCTCTCATAATTAGACTGCATTTGCCGGACATCTTTATCTCCATCATCATTATTCTGTCATAACAACTCCATGAGTATCTCAGAGGAAGCACGCCGCAGTCATCGGTCAGGAAAATGTGTTTACTTTGGACCCACACATAGCCACACCCACCTTTCAGACTGCTTGTCCAGCTTCAGTAAAGCAGTGAAGAGCATGACAATCGCTATGGCAATGACAAAAAACTGAAAGAAAAAAACACAAAAAAGCAAAAACAAATGGGGTGGAACACAAAGAGGGGCAAGGCATGAAATCTCAAAACAAAGACTTGTTTTGTAAACATATGTAACTGTAAAATGTAAAACTTAAAAGCAAGTGACAAAAAAGTAACATGAAATGGACAGGACAGGCAAGAAAAAGGACAACAACGCAGGGCAGGACTAACCAAAAACTGACAACCCAATGTTGGCCAACAGGACCAACTATACTGGGCATAAGCAAGCTGGCAAACTTTGATTTGCTATCGAATTACTATGTAGTTGGAAAAAGCTGATCAAACAAATATAGTATCAATGTCAGGCTTCACAAGACCCCATGTACCTCCTGAAGCTGAAGGCGAACCCTGTTGAAGAGTCGCAGCCAGTTGGCTTTGGCCCTTACTGCAGGGTCCACAGGTGGCTCCAGCTTTGGTGTGCTGGGAAAAGATGGAAAAAATTGTTAGATTTAACTTGCATTCAGCAAAATGTCATGAAAGACTACACCTTATCCAACGACTCTGCATATGAAGCTTACCTCTCTGGAGGAGCCTCTTTCATTTCTTGTTCTGGTTCAGGCAGGACCTCGGTAGCAGGGGTAGGCAAAGGTTCCTCAGAAGGGGCTGCCAGCTTGCCTGCAGGTGTCGGGACCTTCTCAGGCTCCAACTCTGAGACTCGCGGTGGGGTCGAGGTACGAGGTACCTTGGCAAAGACATCATTTGACTGCTGTGGGGGTGGTGACTCTCGCTTAGGCTCCATGGTCTGGAATGGTGGTTGGGATTGTGGTGGCTGTTGCTGGTGCATGGAAGCCTGTTTCTCCAGTGGTGGACGGCTGGTTGGGGCCTCAGGAGCCAACGCTGGGGCAGTGCTAGTTGGGGTAGGGGTGTAAGGTGGCTCCTGCTCTTCACTGAGAGTACCATCCAGTGGGTAAAGGTCTTCATCCTCCTCATACACCATTCCTTCCTCTTCCTCCTCATAGGGATACTCCCCTTCCTCCTGCTCATAGATCTCACCATCCTCTTCATCATAGAGTGCACCTTCTTCACCTCCATCTTTGTTATACTCCCCATCATCACTGTAGACGCCCTGCGGCTCATCTGGATCCCAAACAGGTGAGTCTTTACCATAGCTAACGGAGGAATGGCAGGAATGGTAGGAGTCATTCTCATCGTAGAACTCTCCGGAACCTCGGAAGCTCTCAACATCCTCTGGGCCAAACTCCTCACTGAGTTGGGAGCTGCCGCGGCTCAGCTCACCCGAGGAGGCATAGCGACTACTGCCGGTGGGGCTGTGGGAGTAAAGAGTTGTTAGTTATATTAAGTCATGGAAGAAACGAGATGAGCGACTGCTGATATACGGGTTTATGGGCCGTAAAAAGTGAGGCAAAGAAAGCAGGAATGACCAACCACAAAGGAAAATTATCCTTGTCAGCTGATAGAAGTCTCTCCCTGCTGAAAACAACAGCTTAAACCTGCCAAAGATGGTTTTCTGGTCTTTACTGGTCTCTCAGGCCAGTCAGGCCATTCAGGGGCGCAGATGGGATTTTTTAACTGGGGTGGACCAAGCTGTCAGCAGTCCAATTTTTTTCAGTCCAGAAAAATCACCAGTTCTGTCATAGACGATAGTATACGATTCACTATGGTTACCGCTACAGGCACAATTGAGGCAGCTACCAGCTCCTTATAGGACCCCCGGGGTCAGGAGTCATAGCACATACACACACAGAGAACGTAAACGTCGGTGGCAGCACTATCGTCATGTGTGTTATTTGACAACAGAACAGTGTGTAGTGAGAACGTGGGTACAAAGTAATGGTGACCGGTAGATTATTATTGTGCGTCAGCCTGCGTCTGCCCCAACCCGATTCTGAGGCAGTGGTGGCAATAATTAAAGGTGCACTAAGCAATCTTTGCCAAACGATGTGGATATTTGAAAGCACTAAAACAAACACGCCCATACCCCAACAGAACCTCACCCCTATTTTGAAATCTCTGCCCCACTTGTACGTACACAACCATGGCAACGACGATCACGGAAAACAAGTGAAGATGACACATAAGCATATTCAAACAAAAGTCAATACAGATAAGTTGTGTGAAACGAAGCAAAATTAACGTCACTCGCCTATCAAAAAGAAACAACACAACCTTGGCGTCCAATTCAAGCCCTTCCCGCTCCTTGAGTTCTCTCCATCGCTGGAAAGCTGCTCCGATATTTACACGGGTCCTCCTACCTCTTGCCTGATCGTAACCCTTCTTTTTAATATCTTGTTTCTCTGATATTTTCCTCTTTTTTATCTCTCTATCTATAGCCGATCTGCTAATATCCGTCCTGTGCACTCAAATTAAGCGCTCTCTTCTCTCTATCAGTACCCTTACTGCTTATTGGCTACAAGTGTGTTTTGGGACTCGGTCAGACACTGCAGTCAAAAGCGTTTTTCAAAAATCGCTTAGTGCACGTTTAAGGAGCGGCGGGCCGGGCCGCTAACTTAGGCTAATATACATAGCGGAAAACCTGATTAATCTTCTGTTTATCGATGTCACCTTTCGTAGAGACAGTGAGGGGGACGGATTGGGTCACTATGAATCCCCCCCGTCCCTAGTGCCATCTGCGTGCCTGAGGCCAGTAGACCAGATTAAACCAGCTAAGACAAGCAAACAAATTTAGGGTTGGTTTAAAGTATTCTCTTCAGCAGGGAAATAGTTTCTGCTTATTTATGGATGTATGCGTGCAGGTAAGGTGGTGAGAGAAAACAAGACAGAATCCTGAGGTTCATTTGAGGGAGTCGAAGGAAAAAACTCACATTAACATACAGACTCAAAAAGAGCTGTTTCACAAAAAATGCTAAGATGGCAATGGGAAGAGTTGACAGTGGACAGATTTATCCAGGTGAACTTAAGAAAGGACAACACATTGAAAAAAGAAAGAAACACTAAGCTGACAGAAAAGGGGATGCAGCATTTTCCTGTGACACTTTAAACAATGGAAGGCTATTTATCTTTGCTGATGAATGAGCCAATTAGGTGTAGAGAGATTGAGGGAATGGAATGAGTAAGAAAAGACACGCTACCACACACACTCACACATTATCGATTATGGGACGTAAGGTTTAGTAATGCATGAAGAATCAGAAGCGAAAGAGATGGGGTGTGTAATAGGCTGTGAGCCAAAAAGCGTCTGGGCTTCAGACTGGAGGAAATATGAGAGCCACAGGACACACACACAATTACACATATAATCACGCTTCTGTCAAGCCTTTCCGCCAGTTAGTCATATATCCGTGTCACCTTTTCTCACTTCCTCGCGCACAAACCCATAAATTCTCAAGACACACACACCGCTTTATTTCCTGTCTTCCACACAACACATTTTGGCTTTGGGAAAGGTTTTGTCCATGAGATTCTGAAAGGGTAAATCAGTGATGTGAACATCCCCTGGTCTCTGTCACATCCATCGACATGGTCCCGCCTGCTGCCCACACACAGCCTAGTGTGTCTAAAGGCTATGTAATTAGCGCACACTAGGCTTTCAGAATTACAACGTTATTCTCTAACTCTGTCAGGCACATAGCAGGCAAATAACAGACTTCACAAAAAAACAGACTGTGTGACCAACCCAGTGGACCCCAATCAGCAACTGCACCAAATTCCGATTACACGGTACAGAAGACACAAGAAAAAGCTTCTAAGACGTACGGGTTGGTTACCTAATAACACGTGACAGGTCATTAACAGGTACACAGCAGTCATGATAGAGGACATAGATACATATACAAAGAGGTATAGATAGAGTATATATATCAATAGACCATGTATGTAAAAGAAGGATTGGTGCGCATGCATGGCAAGCATAGCGAGGACCACAGGACCAGACAAGTCCAATTCCACGACATCATCACAGCGGGACGGAATCACAGGCTGGAGCAGGAAGAAGAGCAGGAGGAGGTGGAAGAGGGTGGAGGTGTAGGAGCTACGAAGACCCACCTATCAGAGAGCGAGTGCCTACTGTCTAAGGAGTACTGGCGGCTGGTCCGCCTGCTCGAGCCAGAAGCCGAATCGAGATCGCTGCGGCCGTTGGTGGCGGAGTCTAAACTATCATAGCGTCTGGTGGGAGGGAAGGGGATGGGGGAGGCAGGAAGAGGAGGAGCATGAGTAATGTCTTTTTTCTTATTTGTTTTTTCATCTCACCTCATCAGGTCACATTGGACGGAAAATGACCCAACTTAAGGCAATGGTTAACCAGCTGCTAAGAGACTCGTATCAAAAGCATCACTTTGGGATCAGGATCTATCCATTAGTAAGACTTTATAAAGGATTCAAGAGGCTACAACAGAGCCCTGTCCCAAATGGCGCACTTGATGTTGATTTGCAGTCTTGAGGCCTTCGCTTGCACGCATCGGTTAAGTCCACAAGACTGTAGTGTGGCTCCTTTTGTTAAATATATCTTAAGGGACAATTACCCAAGAGTCTGCCCTGTTGAAAAAAAACAGCATATGCTGGTTAGGTATGTTTTGAAGTTGATTTGAGCTGGCTTAAGCTGGTCATAAGTTGGTTATTAGCTAGTTTAAGCTGGTCATGTGCTGGTCCTAAACTGGTCCTAAGCAACCAGCTCCTGCTCAGGACCAGCACATAACCAGCTCAGGACCAACTTAAACCAGCTCATGACCAACTAAGGACCAGCTCAAACAAGCTGCAATGTTAAAAAAACATACCTAACCAGGATTTTTCAACAGGGTTGAAAAAATGACTTGGAGAAGGAGCTTCAGGTGCCATTTGGGACAAGGCAAGAGTCTCAGAGCACAAAGTCTCCAGCATGCAATGCAAGAATGTCGGGAATACCACTTTTGTAAGACAAAGTGTACAGGAAATAAAAGCTCGTTTTGAAGTGAATTGGAACAAAACGAGCAATTGAGGGGAAACGTTGCATTCATATCACAGTGTCACCACAGGCTCCAAACCCATGGAGTGTATACAATGACCGCTCATCCAAGGCTTGTATACAGTCACCAGTGCATAGGAATAAGAACAGAGGAAAGTCGCACAGACACAGTGAATGCTTTTACTAACTGATAGATGCTAAAGTGACTAGAATTAGTAAATACACTGCAATCAGGAATTGGGAAAATTTACCTAATGGGTCTCTGATTATCATAGTCGTAGTCATGCATGTCGTTGTAGTGGGAGCCATGGTGAATGTCACGGATGGGGTATTGGTGCATGGATGCGTTGGGCTGAGAAGTGGTGTAGAATGGAGGCGGGATGCTGTTACTGGTTTCGCTGCGGTAATCACTGTCTCGATCGTCCACAGCACTGTCTGGATCGTCATCTGAGAAGAAGGTGCAGAATTTAGATGTAAATTGTCTGGATTAACCATAATATCTTTTTAAAAAAAAAAATAAATATTAATGTTCCAGGACCAAAACCATACCCATCACACTTCGGGAGGAATCAATTAAAGTTCTCATGCATTTCTTTTTAAACCCATAAAACAAAGCTTACTTACTTTGCTGGTCCCCCCATAGACTCCAGTTACCTTTGGGAACAATGAGTCAACACAAAAATTAGAAGTAGGCCAAGAAATATATCTCTTTGAGACACATGCCTCTGTGTGACCATAAACAAGCAGCTTGTTATAAATCTAGGTTGTAAAACTACCAGGTGTGACACAGACGTAAATTTGGATATCTGGAGTGCAGGATAGTGACCTTGCCCAGGCACGCTACGTGCTAATGGTTAATAGCTCTGATGTAAAGCAATAAAAAATGGCCTGTTGGCAAGCCAAAGCTTCCTGCTCCTCCTTAACCCACCCATGCTTGAGATATTGCTGAATACTGTCCAGGAAATCTCTATGCACCATGATGCTAAGCCATCCATCTAGTGGTTAGAGATAAAGCAGTCTCATATTAGACCTGCTGATGGGGTGATTGGACCTCTAATGAGGTTCTGCACACATCAACCTACCAAGGGGCCTTGTAATTTATAGTGTGAATGTGAGTAGTGCTTGAAAACTCACAGCACTGAGTTGATGGAATTGGAAGTGGTCTCTCGTGCTCCTCCTGGTATGTGTACTGCAAAATGAGCAAACAAAAATGACTGTTTGAACAGGTGATAGTCTTTATTTTAACAGGTCAGTAGTTCAGAAGGCAAAGAAAAAAATACTGTTCAGGTCTCAGGAGTTCTCTGACAGACTCAAATTAACGCAGGCTCTGCCCTTGGGCTCTGGGGAGGACTGTAAACACAACAAGACTGGAGTTGAATGAGGAGACTCACATCTTGGTCCCTCATGGCATTGAGCTGCTCCAATTTCTTGGCCCAGTATCGAGCTTCCTCCTCCGGTATATCTGGAAGTATGAAAACTATGGGTTAGCATTAAAACTTAGGACAAATGTGAACCAAATGCAGTATTGGAGAAAGCAAAAAACAGCAAGGATACCTAATGGGAGTTCAAATCGTGTATCCAAAAGCACTCGATGGAACGTGGGATCTTTGGTGCCACAGATCTCATTCTCAGCCATAATGACCTGGGAGTCTAAAGTCAGCCATTGTCCTGGACCTTCCTACAATGCAAGAGAAAAAAAGCACTGCGATCAGAGACATGTTGTCTGTAGGGGTAACTGCGATAGTGAGGATAGTCCAAAATTTCTACCGGTTAATCGTGTCTACCAGCATATCGCCCACCCCTAGTTGTCTGTCTATTCAGTTTGGCTCAACTACTGAGGTATATAATACTACCTGCTCATGATAATTTAGTTTAGAGGTTATAGATCTTTGCTGGTAACCAAAGAGTTGCAGGTTTAAACCCTGTAAAAGGCGAATGTCACCGCTATTTCATTTAAGCCACTTAATCTCAGATTGCTCAATGGGGGCTGTGCTTATAACATTTTATGACAAACATTGCAGAAACAAATTCCACTGGTGCTGGTTCATAATATATATTTAAATGTTATATATAATGTTAACATATAGAATCTTACAGGGAATGGTTCCTGCAACATGTTTGCAATGAGAGCCAATCCTAGACATTAGCTACAGATCTACACATATAGCTCTACAGTGGGTGAGCTGCAAGCTGTTGGGGGCCAGGCCGGCCATCTGGGCTGTACCTCGTTCGACTGTCGAATATTGCGCAAAGGGATCCACAATGTGCCAACCATGGTGTCCCAGATCAGTCCTTTGTTCCATACTTCCACTGTCAGGCCCAGATCCAGCCTGTTAATCTCACTAGAAGACGAAGTGAAAGGTAGTATTGAGAAACAGAGAGATGGAGAGAGATATTCATGTGTTGTTATGATGATATGGAGACTATACTCTGTTATGACTGTTTCATATATCTTCAGTTAATAAACTCACATTAAAAATAAAGAGACCTAAGGCAAAATTTCTGAAATACTGTGGAGAAACTGCAAGACTCAGTAGTTATAGTTTGATTAGACATGCTGAAAAACCAGACCCCAGAGAATGGTGGACGACAAAAAAAGATCCATTTTAACAGGGGCACTATATTAAATGGAAAAAGAAACAGAAAATAGCAATAAAAACCAAACAGGGTGCAGACAACAATGCCATCTGTGCCTTGGGCATCTCCAGTGCAACTCCAAGTGAAGCTACGTAAGACTACGGCTTCTAAAGCTGCATCAAATCCTAATAATAGCCTCAACTTTGATATCAAAACCAATCCTTACAGACCACAGGGGCTAATCTTGGGGACAGTAGTGGTGCTGCGTTAGACACTACACAGCAAGATACAGAGGTGCTGAATCAGATCTGGCTTATAGATGACGCAAGATGAAGTTGAAGAAAGAATTTTGCAGTGTCAACCAGATGCTTTCTTGGTTTTGCTCTCAGTGTCTCAAAAGTTTCTACATGTACATATTAGACTTTTACATTCTGCATTTACAAAATGCAAGTGCAAAAACATTTTCTTATTTGTGAGTGGATGCAAGTGTGTTGCTGTGTTGTTCTAACTGGTTGCTAGGGGGGTCTGGGTGGCTGGGTGGTGTAATGGTACACAGAATTCACAGTTTGGTACGTACTTAGGTTTTGGGGTCAATATGAGTTCAGTACAGCAGGAGATGTATTTTCTCATTTATTTTGAACAGACAGTAGTGCTACGTACATGTCAAGCATGAGCAGTCATTTTTGATTTGAATTAGACTGTAGAATTTCAAGATTTAAATGCAAATTTAAAATGCTAATTTATTCGCTGACAGTAGGTGGCGCTTATGGCACAGCAGCGATATAGAGTTTCCTATATAAACCCACATATTTTTCTTCCTATATTTTGAGCATC
Source organism: Acrossocheilus fasciatus (assembly GCA_036784905.1). NCBI lineage: Eukaryota > Metazoa > Chordata > Actinopteri > Cypriniformes > Cyprinidae > Acrossocheilus > Acrossocheilus fasciatus. The sequence goes on along the minus strand of CM071959.1, from coordinate 18,485,737 downwards.
ACGAACAGTGAGCTTGACCTGCCTGTTACAGTATCTTCTCCTGTTTACAGATTTCATAAAAATTCCACACAAATTACATTTGGAAAATGATTGCAATGCAGTTTGCATGCAATTCTGGAATTGAGATCGGCCAAATTATAACCCAAAACCAGTTCCGATTTATAGCCGGTTTTATGCCTGCTCTTTCAGGACAACCACAACACATTTTCTCTCTTAAGTTTAGAAGACAAGATTTATTGCAATCAGTGCTAAGCAACGTTTGGGCCCTTGAGGGAGAACCATTAGGGGGTACTACCTGACTGGCACTACCAAGGGAATGCCAACTGTCACATGCGAAAACAGAAATAGCTCCTTCATCAAGGTTCTTGTCAGCTCAGTCGTAAGGCTTGAAACACACTCTATGCAAGTTTGTGGTGTCCACAATTAATATCTAGCTACACAAGCTTGAGTTTCCATGATATGTTAAGGAATGTGTCTGAATGCATTTTAATTCAAGTACAGATGGCATTCTCAGCATTGCCACTAGGGAACACACATTAAGAATGTGCAATGGGACCCTATGCTTGGAATGCATTGGCCAAACATTTGCATCAGCATTATAGCTTACTTACATTAAGCATGTTTCTAGCCCTTCCTCAAACTGGTAAAGAGATAGGGAAGAGGAACTCACAACATAAAGTCCTGTTCCCAACATGGCTGACTGCCGCGCACGGCTATGGTGGTGCTTTTCACGTTCTGAACCTTCAGTGACACGTACGTGTTGAATTTCTCTGCACAGAAATACCAGTGCATTTAATAGACTGTTGCAGGAAAAAAAAAATACAAAAAGTTACAGTGAGGCTTACCTTGCGGTCCATCGAGCTTGGCTTTCTTCACTGTAATAGAGAGAGACATGTATGTAAATAAGTAATAAACACAGGTATTAAAAATAATCACACTTTACATATCAGGCAGCGCATTTCACATTCAATGTCAGCATATTTGCATTTCTGCATAAGGGATTCCTCAAGGCTATATACTCCAGTTAGTATTGATTTTCAATCAGTGGGAAGGTAAATCTCATAACTTTAGCTTAAACAAACAAAAAGTACCATGATACTATCACGGTTTTTGGACATTTTTTTATTTTTTTTTTGGTATATGTACCATGTTGCATGGTGGTACCATGGTAAATGAATACTATGATAATCATTCATTGCCACAGTATAAAGTGAACATAAGTTGAACTGATATCAAAGTATCCTGTAATCACAATCTGATTCTATCACTGACTGTACCATGGTAGCACCACAGTATTTTTTTTTTTTTAAGTGTTGTTAAAGAGAAATACTCATGAAAACCCTTAAAACCTGCATGTCAGGCAACAAAAGAAACACAGAGCTTGGCAAAGGTACAAAATCTCCAGGACACAAGTTTCTCTGTGCAGATTATGAGCAATTTGAGTGGTTATAAAACTTCAGAGAGGTCTAGAGAGGCAGTCACTGTCAGTTATGCTTAGGGGAAATCTGAAAAGAAAAAAAAAAAACTGTTCTCCAACTGAGCTCCTTTTAAAGCCGAGTGACGTCAACGACCCCATTCATAATTCATATTCCCCTATTCAGTGTGGGTAGAAGCATCCTCGAATTAAGGGGACCTTAAAATAATTCCAAGCCTTCTACTGTAATCCTTCACAGTCAGCGTTCCTCTTTAAATTCAGTGCAGAATTTCTCACTTTCTCTAAAACTCTAACCGGTTGACATTTTTAACACCTGAGAGTAGCTCTAAGTTATACCGAATGCAAAGCATATGAGTCAGAGGTTTTTGAAAAACTGATAATTTCACAAACAAACCAAATGATAACCCTCACATTGCATTTGTCTGTTTGCCGACATACTGCAAATCTTGAATGCTTGGGGAAAACTGAGGAATGTTAGTGCTGGTTTGTTGCTAGTATACCTAGCAGATCAGCTTCCTTAAATGTGGTTGAAGCCAGTCAACAAGCATACTCAGGTAAACCGGACTGACCAAGGAAGTCGTGCTGGTTAAGCTACAGTAGTTAAGATTCCTAACGGGGACACTAGCATCCAAAACACTGAAATCTGTTGCATTCCATGAATGCTAATAGCTCCAGATAAGAATATGTGAGCGGTAAGGTACGGTATTGAAGCGAGGTGCAGAGTTTGCCAACAGTAGTGGGCGATTTCTTTTCATTCCAGGTCGGGTTTTGTGTCAACGAACAAATCACAGCCTTGCTGATATTACGTACAATAAATGAACATCTAGTTCATCTGCAACTAGTGCAAGCCTCACACATTACATCCACTGACTGTTGGCTGAACATCTGATGCATAAGGAACACAAAATGGGAAAACACTTCAGGAGTTCTACAGGATTTCCAGGAGATCTTTAATGGTTCTTTCATTCAGATGAAAGATGTCAGTCAGATGGCCTGTTGGTTGGTCCTTGGCCAAAGAAAGCTGCTATGAAGTCCAGACCTAGGCATAAACAAGTACAAAGACATTTTTATCGGTCATAACTAGAGTGAAATAGAGCAGAAACTGATTAAACTTTGTGCGCAAGTGCCGACTGCCTGTGTTCACATCAAAACTAAAGTACACGGTATATTACCACTGGCGTGGATTGATCTGGGATTTTTGATCAATTCTTATGGAAGCCAAGCTTCATGCTTGTGCAGTGCATTGTGGGATTGGCAGTGAATCAGAAAAAGCTTTGATAATGGCTGTAAAGCATTCTAAAGTTGAGAAACACTCAACTCTATGCAAATGTTACGCAGAAAATGTAGAGAGGCAACCAATTACCGTGAAATGTAGGTATTGACGTCTGTCATGAATGTTTGATTCATTCGAGTTGCTGCTGAAGTTTGGATGCTTGAGGAAATGGCTGGATTAATTAAAGTGTGTTAAATTCAGAGGTGGACAGTAATTAAGTACATTTACTTGAGTACTGTACTTAAGTACGCTTTTTGAGTATCCGTACTTTACTCGAGTAGAGAAATATCGTATTTGTCATGCCACTGCATTTCTATCCATGTCTGGTGAATAGAGGACGCCGTGTTCAGAGCTGTTTTTGTTGTTGTGTGCCATGTCGAGGGTTTCGTGATAACAGAGATGGAATGTAAACACAATTTACGTGATTGAAAGAGTGTGAAAACTAGACTAAATCTCCTATGACAACTTGTAGTGCTATCATCGAGGCTGAGAAAAGAACAGAATGCTGCGGACAGGTAACCATTATTATTACTGTTTTCCATGTTCATGGAGTCCATTTTCACATGGCTTTTTAAAAATGCCTTGTTTTCGTATGCGTTTGGCCAATCAGCGTACACTTACGTCACTGGTAGTTCCTATAGAACTGTTTTTAGACCCTACTCTGAAGTAGGAGCTAAATTAATTCCCCCAAATGGAGCTCCGAGAACTAAATACATTCCTAGTTCCTGCGGTATGAACACACCACAAAGCGGGAACATCCGCCAATAGTTCTAGGAACTATTCAAAAATGTTCCTCCGGTACGAAAGTGCCTATAGTGGACAAGCAATGTAAGGCTGATAGGAAAATGACATTTATCCTGAAAGCCTCAAAAGGATCAATGCTGCACCTCCACTCAAAGTTCCCGCTCACGATTCGCCGTTGTCTCCACCCGTCTCTGCCAGGGTATCCTCTCTCATACTCCCACGCACCATTTCCTGCCATGTGGCTGGCATGCACGTGTGCTGCCTCTTTATCTCTTCCCCTCTTCCTCTCGCGCTCCATTAATCTCTCTGTGTAGCCAAGCACGGGCAGAGCGAGCTATATCCTGACACTAAAAATAACCACTTCAGGGTGAATGTTGAGTGAAGGGGGTTTTGGGGGGGGTAAAAGCTTGGCATGGAGGGATGATATTAAAACAAGCTTCAAAGAGAGCTAGGATTTACCATGCAGGTGCTTAAAGTAATCCATCAGCGATGAACTGTAGTCTGCAACTAATTATATACATGAGGGAATTTGAAGGAATAAGGCAGATTTTCTCTGAGGAGAGAGGCATAAATGAAAAAGAAAAAAAATCTGAAAGACATATCAAATACCAATTGCTCTCAAGAAGAGCTATTGAGGTATTACTTTTATAGTGTTTATTAATAGTCAGTTTTTATTCTTTTTTTTTTATTTAAATGCAATTTTAATAAAAATGCAGTTTTATATATTATAATAAAATTGCTAAAACTATATGTGTGTGTGTGTGTGTGTGTGTATATATATATAAATATGTATTTAGTTCTAGCTATTTAATACTTAAAATTATTTTTTCCTAATTATAATTTACAAGGCAACTATTCTAATTTTTATTTGTGTTCCACAGATGTTTTGAAAGATGCATTTGATTTCGTACATCTTTAATTTGAGAAATTTCATTCCTTTTAATACTTATTTTGTTTTAGGTATTTGTTCATTTAAGTATTTTACGGTTTTCATCTAATTTTTATCACAGCTTTGTATAAACTGACAAAAGGGATTTTTAATAGTTTTAGTTAACAATAACAAAGCTCCTGTAAAGCAATACAATTTCATGTTTTAATAAATAATAACTCAGCAGAGCGTCCTTGAGGAACTACAGTGTTTGGCCTATTTAGACCACTAGATTCAATGTTATTTGTCTTATGAATGTCTATGAATGAATGAATAATGTCTGTGATTCTGCAGTTGCGTATGATTTTCTTTTTATACCTCTGTGTAAATCAACAACATTTGCAATTGACTATCAGTGCTAAATTATACATGGTAACTGTTGGTAGCATTAACTACAATACAGTCATATATCTGGGAGGTTAAACAGGCAGTTCTAATCAATTATTAAAATGAAAATTAGTCGAGGCCCTGGGTCCTTACAGGCAAAGTTCATCCAGAAATTAAATCATATCTTTTGAAACCTGTATTAACAAGTAAAAACCTGTGGAGAACACAAAAATAGATGTTTAGTAGAATGTCAAGGCTGCTCTTTAACCATAAAATTAAAGATCAAAGAGTCAGTGAAGTCAATATTTTTTGTGTGTGTGTGTCATGATTTCTAGGTTTTAACCAGTAGCTTAGAATGCTTTCCTTTGAAACAAATCAGACATTTTAAACAGAGCTTAGAAAAGACACATTAAAATTCACAAAAAGATGGTTATGTAACAGCACTCCAAGACTTTCAACATCATCAAAACACATCCAGCGGGAATTAGGCAAGCCGTACTGTACATCTGCTCAGGTTACTGAGGCAGGCGCCAAGAGTGATGCCAGTCTATGTGACACACACCCACACACCCACTGTCACTTTCGGACGCTGGTTGTGAATCCGCTGCCTGTTTAATTACAGAGTGGTGGCAGACGTGCCATGGATCAGAATGTCTGTGTGGGATGTGTTCAAAGAAACATGGCTTACAGTATCGTTTAGAATTCTGAGGCTCCTACAACAGATCTTCTACAACAGACCAATCTGATTTGCATGTCATCTTGCATTAAACGGCAATCAAGAAACGGAGCAAGGCAAGTGAACACGGGCAAGCGGCCCATTGCAAACTGCAGACCAAAAAGGCTAACAGTAAGTGCATATGAAAGATTTACACCACATATTTCCACTTTTACAGACGTAGGGAGACACTATTCATACTCTCAGTCCCTAATGTAATAAATCTAAGGTTGCACGCAATATAAACGAACTAACAATTATTTTACAGCATTTATTAATCACGCTTAATGTTCATTTCTACATATCCACATGTAATGTGAATGAAAATTAAACATGATGATATGTCACAAATTTGAACATTAAAAATAACTGCAACCAAAGAAAAAATTAATAAATGAACGTGTCATTGTGCCTATTTTTTATATTAAAAAAGTGTTACTTTAGATATAAAAATAACAGCTAAATTCAAATAAAATAATCATAACTAAACAAAAAATTGATATTAAAATAACTACAAAAAAAACAAAAAACAAATAAAAGGTTCAGCTAAATGTCATTCTGCCTAATTTTTAATATTAATCATATATATATATATATTTTTTTTGGCATTTTTAACACTAAAACAACCGCAACCAAAGCGTAATTTTGAAATTAAAATTGAGATAAATGTTCCATTGTGCCTCATTTTTAATAGTAAAATATCACAAATTTGTGTTACATTTTTAACATAAAAATTTTTAATATTAAAAAAATTTCTAAATATTTTCTAAATAAAAAAAAACTGCAACCAAAGAAAAAAATGATTGGATTTTATTTTCTAAATATTTTTAATATTAAAAATTTTCTCTTAAAAAAAAAAAATAATTTAATGAAACCAAGGCTTAAGATAAGAAACGAAAGTATCATTGTGCCTATGGATACTAAAATAGAAAATTAAATAATAAATATAATAAAATATTTAGAAATGAGAATGTATATAAATCTGTCCATCAGTAATGATTTGAAAGCATAATATAGCATTACAATATTTTTTATTATATTAAAATGCATCGCTTAATTTAGGGCTGAAGACCCCTGATTTATTCATCTGTCAATTTAAACCACATAATGATTAAAAAAAATATATATATATGGATTTTATTTAGACATATTTGTATCTGATAGTTCACCCAGTAAATGTGGATGGTCATTACGGCAAAGCAAGTGACACCTGTAATGTTGCCTATCCATCGAGAAGGTTTTGAACTCCAGAGCCATTTTACCACTGTACAGTAAACACAGTTAAAAATAGATATATCATACATCAAAGCAGATCCCAACTGAGCAGGGGAGCAAACTAAAGCTCCATTTGGAATATCAAGGGAACACACCCCTGAATCCTGGCTGCATTTGAAACACGGGCGGATTCACCACTGATGCAAGTCATTTCTAGAGCATCTCTATAACCAAAGCGCACATTTCACAAAATAACTAGAAAAGTAAACCAACAAAAGAAGTTATTAAACAAGTTATTAAATAATAATAATAATAATAAAGAGCCATTGCACAGAGGGGACACTCCTTTTGCCTTACATTTCATACTGTAACCATACAGTTTCAGTTGCATGAATATAAAAACCAATAATAATAATAAACTCCATTGGGGACGAATATATAACCAATTATTGATCACTGATCAGATTGAAAAGCATACATAAACCATGTATTTTAATCAAAAGCAGTATCAGGTGAATGGTTAAAAACAATGCATGTCTAATACAATAACATATTTAACCCTTATTTTCATTAAATATATATATACACACACACACACAATTATTATATATAATGCATAACCAACAGCTGGTATGCATCCATGCATGAAATAATACACTTACCTCCAACACACAGCAGTGACATCTCTTTATTAATTATTATCCTCGCCCTTTTGCGTTATTTTAGATAATTAAACTGTTATTAAAGCGATTTATGGATTTTTTTTTTACGTTGAGAAACCTCCCCTTCCCCAAAATATACAAAAACAACAGCAGCTGCTATTCCGAATCCTCCAGAATATTCGACCCGAGGGTGTTTTTAGCCACCCTCTCGACGTAAACCGCTGTTAGTCGGGCTATGTGATTATTATCGCTGGTTTTCAGCCGCTCGTAACGCGACGCACAGCCATCTTGTTCAGCACCGCCGCCGCGAGGAGAGCTACTACCGTGACGTCACGGCCCAAGCTGCGCACGCGAGCGATGCTGTGACAGAGAGACAGAGACACAGAGAGAGAGAGAGAGAGAGAGAGAGAGCGCACGCGGACGCCTCTCCAGCTTCTAACCCAGCATAACCTTACCAGAACTGTGAGTTCATATCGGTCGGAAATTAAAAATATAGTTTTATTTGGAAATGAGGTAGAAATTCAAGATTTGCGGTCCGAAAGACTCAAATGTCCCTTTTTAATCAGTCGCTACTTAAAGGGATAGTTCACCCTAAAATGGTAATTTCAAAATTGTCATAATTTACTCACCGACATGATGTTCCTAACTCGTATAATTTACTTTCTTCTGTGAAACACAAATTAATGAGCGAACGACGGCCTCAGACTCTGTTAACTTGTCAAAAAAAGACTCTATGAAAGTGAACGGTGACTGAGGGTGTTTGTTCGTAACATTATGTAACATCTCCTTTTATGTCAACTCCTAATTTTACGAGAATATTTGTACAAAATAAGGCTACAGGGAAATTTGTACCGCAATTGTCTTTTTTTAAAAAAAAAAAAAAAAAACAGCGGTTGCTATTATAAAATTGGATGTGAAGTATTAAGCGTTAATTCACTTTTAAAAATGTATTGTGATTTGTTTATGACTCACATTTGTTCTGGCTGCATTCAGTGAGAGAAGGTGGATAGAGTCATATTCAATTCTTAGGTCTGGAGGAAAATTTTGTTAATTTGATATATTAAAAAAAATGTAACTCCAAGTGAACACTCCCTTTTTTTCTTTAGATTATAGGATTTATGTTGTGGCCAATATCACCCTCTACTGGATACACATACAACTCAAAGCTGAATAATGTAATGGAATCATAAAAAAATAATAATAATTAAAAAAAAAAAGTAAAAATTCTTGCCAGACTTTATTTTTTTTTCACCACAAGTTTTTTCATATTAAAATAATTGATACAATCAAAAAAAAAAACAAACAAAAAAAACAAATCCATTCAAGTACATCACCAAAGCAGTGTAAACTCTTGAGACCTGAAATATTTTAATGCTAGAATTCATCACCCTTTGCAGTGCCGACTGACTTGGGAATGCAACCAAAAACAAACATTATTGAAGAATTTTAATTCAGAAAATCAAATGATTAGGAATGTTACTCAACGTTTTGAGGAAAATTCACTGTGTGGTTCTTGCAAGCCACAGCACTGTGCAGCAAGGGTTTAGGTCACCCAATGTAAAACAATGCACTTTACATTTCATTACAACTTAGTAAAGACAATATTACCTTGTAAAAATCGTAGCATGCCTTTAAACCATGCTTTCCGTGATTCTAAATGGACTTAAATCTATAAATGAGCCGCTGTAAGTGTTAAAACAGCAATAATATGATGCATTATATTACAAGTCAATGAGTTTAGAATCCGCCGGCACCAGTGTTACAAATTAGCTTATTGGCAAGTAAAAATATCCAATTACACTGTTTGGCCCATTACACCCTGGAAGGCAGAGAAATCATAGGTAGAGCATGGTGATCCCAGGTCTTCCCAATGCTTGGGACATTTAGATGCACCACAGCTGTAGACATGTTTTCAAAGCTTCTCACTGGAGGAAAATAAAGAAGAACCAGATGACTATCAGATAACAAGCGTCATAATATATCTCCAGCAGCATATGTATGCAACAAAGTACATCGTTACTGTTCTTGACTATTTTTAATTTGAGAAATTTTTACTTCTAATTCCAAAGCATAATATAGTGCTGTTTATATATAACATAAATACATATTTATTTATTTTTCCTTGTTATTCTGATCTGAAAAAAAAAGACATATGTATCACAAACCAGAGGAAGAATGGTCACCTGTCTAGGTGAGCTAAGAGCTCTTGTAGCTTGAGCACTAAGACGCGATGCTCATGAGGCCTGCTCTCTAAAGCACTACTCAAGCGACTCAGGTACGAGTCCAGCGTTCCAATCGATGGGGTCTCACCTGTGCCTAAAAACAAACAACAAGAAAAAAAAGCAGTTTCCCCCTGCGATCAAAAAAATAATCTATCAAGGTGCTGTTAATATGGGCTCAGTACTGACCTGGCAAAGGCACAGTGGCCAGGCTGTTGACCAGTGTCTGTTTGATCGCCTGTAGGTGGCGCTGTAGAGCTTGCGTGCGAAGCTCATCCTGGCCCAGCTCAGCCTCCAGCCGCTCTTTAGCACTGAACATGTCGGCAATGTGCTTCTGGAGCACCGCATTCTGCTCTTCGAACTCCACATTAGCCTTGCGCAGTCGCCGCAGCTCAGCTTCTCGCGCTGGAAAATGCGCAGTTTTAAGAATATAGCTTTACGTTGACGTTTATGGTGTGATCCGAGCAAAAAAAAAAAAAAAAAAAGACAAAAAAAAAAACGTACCTTTGTTTTGGTCTAAAAATTCTTCTGTGAAGATGGGGACGTCAAATCTGGCCGTTAAGTCTGAGTTCTGAGTCTGAGAAAGCAAATTTCTTCATGAGGCAGGTTGCGAGAACAATTTCCACGCTTACAAGTTTCTACTTCAGGAATGGGGTGGGAAGGTTTAGGAATTCAGGCTTTGTTCGTATGCTTACCTTAAAACCTGCAGATCCTGAACTGTTGGCGTTGATAATGACAGAAGTCAACTCCTCTGTAAAACAAAAACAAACGTTTCGCTCTAAACTAACACTTGCATTACTTCTCATTTTTAAACAAAAAACAAGAGCATTTTTACCTCTCTTAATTCTCTTATCCTGAACTTTTGCACATGTGATCTGATAAGCTTCACTTTTTTGATACTCCCTGAGTTCTCGTGCATACTGCATTTTGTCCCTTTCGGCTTCGTCTAGGTACCGCTGTTAAAAAAAAAATAATAATAATAATTCAATTTCATCAGAATGATGATGTTCCAGGGAATAGTTCACCCAAAAATGAAAGTTTGCTGGCAGTTTACTCATTCAAGAAGTAGGCGAGTGTGTTTCTTCATCAAAATTTATCATTACATCACTTCCTCACCAACGGATTCACTGCAGTGAATGGGTGCCGTCAGAATGACAGTCCAAACAGCTGATAAAAACATCACAATAATTCACAAGTACTCCACAGTACATCAATCAATGTGTTGTGAAGTGAACATCTGCATGTTTGTAAGAACAGCAAATCTATCATTAAGGCTCTTTAATTTCAAACTGGCCAAAATACAAGCCTAATAACGCTTCCTCCAATGAAAAAGTCCATCCTTTGCTGTTCTGTCACATCAAAAATCCACCAACATAATTCTTTAGAACTGTTTTTGCTTATAAATGGTGCTTGATCTGTGCATATTTCCTCTCTGATTCAGACGAGATAACTTTTTCAGTGTTATGGACAGAAGACTCATATTTCACAAGATGTTGTGTGGATTACTGCAATGTTTTTATCAGCTGTTTGGACTCTCATTCTGACGGCACCCATTCACTGCAGAGGATCCATTGAAGAACATGTAATGATACATTTCTCCAAATCTGTTCTGATGAAGAAACATACTCATCTACATCTTGGATGGCCTGAGGGTGAGTACACTTTCAGCAAATTTTCATTCTTGGGTGAAATATTCCTTTAAAAGGAAACATCTGGACAGTCAGTTCACACACACACAAAAAATACCTGTTTATCATGAGGAGCCAGGCGGCTCCATTCTGCTCCGAGTCTCTTGGTGATTTCTGGGAAGGGAAGATCCGGATGAAGTGCTCGGATGTGTTCCCGTCTCTCATTCAAGAAACGCACGTAGCCAGTAACCGGAGCCTTGGGGCCATTTGGTAACACCTTCTTTCTCTTCTTCCCCTTTGGCCAGCCTCGCTTCTTTACTGGCTGTGAAGTCGATTGGTTCTGTAACAAAACAATTCAAATTGATATGAATCACATTTGGGAAGAGTATATGAGGAAAATATGAGTGTGCTTGACTATGCTGACCACAAAACCTTTTACAATGATTCAATTACATAACTGAAGTACTCTGTGATACATAATAGACAAGGTTATTGAAGCAATCTAAGGAGTCCTGGTCTTACCTCCTCTTGTGCGGTGTCTATGTGTTGAGAGTCTTTAGATGCAGGAGCATCAGTCTGTTCTTGCTTTACACCACCCATTACATGAAATCAGAAATTTCTGGGAGACACAAACAAAAACATTAAAGGGTAGAATTTGTATTTATTTATTTTTTACTTGAAACATAATAAACGTTAACTGAAATAAACTTTAAAAAAACAAAAAGAAACTAATTTTGTTTCAGCTATCTGCTAAGACAACATTTCTCATTTTCATTCAGTTTAACTAGACGTACTAAACCGAACTAAAACCGAAATAAAATCTATATAGATTCATTAAAAAACACAATAAACAAAATGACTCAAAAAGTAAATAAAATTAAGAAAAAATAAATAAAAATACAAAAAATATATAAATATTATAGTATCTAAATGATACTAGAATAATACTGTTGAGCAGCACAGCCGCAAAATGTTGTACATAGACATCATGTTTGGAAAACACATCATTATTAAATCGACTGTTGGCTTATTTAATACATGTTTTGTTTGCATAAAATATTTATACGTTAGTAGACTGTATATTTGCAAACCCACATGCATGTGAGTTGGAGCTTTAGGTGCATAAATGTTTAAAAATGACTTTTTTCTGCATCACCGGTTATTATTAGCTGAAGTAGCATAGTTGGCTAACTAGCCTCTGTTGAAGCTCAGACAAAATAAATCAATTTCGTCCTTATTACGAGAGATTGTGTATTTATTTTTATACGTATCTAATTGTATTTATCAAAATCTCGCGGGAGTTTTAATACCCAGTAATTCCACTTACCTAAATTAATGCCTGTTTTCTTAACTCAAACGCTAGCCCAGCTACAAACGTTGGTTTGATTGACAGTTCCTTGGTGGTTTTGATTGGTTTGTGGGGTTGGGTAGGCGGGGCGAATGGAAACGTGTTTCATGTGCGTTGCGCATGACTGGAAATAAAGTTTTTATTTTATTTTTATTATTATTATTTTTAAATAAGAGTCTTAAAGCAGTTGTCTATTTTCTGCTATGACTACTCAATTATGGGGCACTAATTACGGAGTAAATATATAATGATATTGATATATGAATCAAGTCATATTTCCGCATGCATCCTTTATTTTCTTCCAACAAAATTATTATTTAATTATAATTATTAATTATTATTTTTCCCTCGACCTTTCCAGCATCTTTCCAGTAGTATTAAATCATTTTATAGGCTAGAGATTACTGGGAATTTACATTTGTATGTTAGATACAAATTCATTTCTTACCATTTAACCATATTAAAATGAACCACGGTTTTACTGTTTTTATTTATTTATTTATTTTAACCATAGTAACTACAAAATTAACCATGGTTTTACTACACTTGCAGTAAATTACAACAGCACGTACAGCCTATGGCTTTGTAGTAAAATCATAATAGATTACTAAATACAAAATGTATTAATACTGTGGGAGAAATAATTAAGCATAATTTTATATAGAAAACATGTATTTCCAAAATAATTGACTTCTATTATCACTCGACTGAAGTCAAGGCAAACTATTAAAGTCTGTTAATTAATCAGATATATTTAATCTAAACTTATTATTTCATGATTTATTAGATTATTTCGTTATCATTATTATTACAATAGTCAAAAGCTTGTTATTAATGATATTACTACACTGGTGTGCAGTAAGATTTTACACTAAACAGAAAGCAATATCTAGCCAATGGAAATATATATATATGTATTACCTAATTCACTAGGCTTTTAAAGAATTTTAACCCCCAAGGTAGGCTACTATAGAAAGATTTTAATTTTAAAAAAGTAAATATAAAGCAAAAACAAACCAAGAACCTGAAAAACTGCACTCATCGACTAATCCTACAGTTATATTTAACGTAACTGTTAGCAATTACACGTCTTCTCGTATGGTTTAACTTATTTAAAACGCATAATTTTTGGTTGCTCTCTTAGTTTCACACCACTTTCCACATTTCACACTTCATAGACTGAAAACATTTCCACGAGCACCTGCCTCCTCTTCAACAAAACGTTGGCTAGCTAGAGAATAAACTGTCACATCCTAAACATGAAAACTAAAATTAATTGCAGGCAGGAAGGCCAAATTAATTAAAAGGGGCTCGATGATGTTCAAGTCTCTCGTGGGAAGGCAGTCATTTGGCCAGCATTTCTGGTTATGCGCTGTTGTGTATGTTTATTCCAGCAAAGCCTGCAGTGTTCACCATCCAAGATGGCTGCGGGTGAAAGCAACAGCCGATCCTCATGCCTAAACTTGTCTAATTCGGGGCCACTCGGCAATGCACCGCCGAGCAACAGCGCCCATTCCTCACCCGCCAGCAACGGGGGAGCCGTGGCTGCAGCCGGGGGGATGAACCGGAGCGCGGGGAACGCGAACCCCCGGTCGGGCCCGGAGAACGGCGGAGGCGCCGAGTCTGCGGTGAGAAGCACGCCGAGCGCGCACAACCCTCCGCGGCAGTCGGTCGGTCCGAGCGGAGCGACTTCAGGCGCTGCGTCAAACATGACGGCGACACCATCATCTTCATCATCCTCATCCTCATCCGCGTCTACCGCATCCTCCTCCGCCGACGCGTCCGCCGCCGTCGCCTCGCTTCCCAGCAGCCCGGCTTCGGTTTTGGTTTATCGAGAGCCGGTCTACAACTGGCAAGCGACAAAAAGTACAGTGAAAGAAAGGTTTGCATTTTTGTTTAACAACGAAGTGCTAAGTGACGTCCATTTTTTGGTTGGGAAGGGAATGGGAGTGCAGCGCATTCCAGCGCACAGGTAGGGATGAATAGCGGTCTGTTTGTATGTTTTACTGGAGTCATTTTTGAATAATTCTGTATATTGCAATAAAGTAAGCTTATGGCAAACTCTCCCGCTCGATGAATATAAAGTAAAACATTTGTTTCGGCGAGGATAAATCCATATTTAATCCTCAAATGGCCGTATTTACAGTCGGGTCCCGTTGCTCTTCGCAGATTTGCTCTCGCTGTGGGAAGTGCCGTGTTTGATGCCATGTTCAACGGTGGCATGGCAACAACGTCGACCGAAATTGAACTGCCAGATGTGGAACCGGCTGCATTTCTAGCCCTTCTCAAGTAAGAATGGGCCGCGGAATGCTAAGCTGCACGCTTAATGCTCTGTACTGCTCTTCTGTGTGTTGACCCCTGTTGTCATAACGTCCTTCAGATGCCCTCTGCCATGTAACTGCAGTCAGCAGACCATTGCAAAAAATTTGCCATGGTATGTACACGTGTTTCCGCCGATATAACATACGGTTTCTGTTCCCACTGATACCCTACAACAGTGTAAGCGAGCTTTTGGGTTCTTTGTTAGTTTTTAAACGATTGTGGTGGCTAGAGCCATGATATTTGGGCGGAAATAAACAGTTACCATGGTAAATGTTTGTAATAAATCAGAACCTTACAATATACTAGACATTGTGGACTGAAGTAATAACTGGTCGAACCAACAATAAAACAGGGATCAATAATGTCTGTCGTCTTAAGTTTGATTATCTATCTATCTATCTATCTATCTATCTATCTATCTATCTATCTATCTATCTATCTATCTATCTATCTATCTATCTGTCTGTCTGTCTCTGTCCATCCGTCTATCTGTCTTGTTTTGTCTCTGTCTATCTGTTGTTTTATCTCTCTCTCTCTCTCTCTCTCTCTCTCTCTCTCTCTATCTGTCTGTCTCTGTCCATCTGTCTGTTGTTTTGTCTGTCTCTGTCCATCCGTCTATCTGTCTGTTGTTTTGTCTGTCTGTTGTTTTATCTATCTATCTCTCTCTCTCTATCTGTCTCTGTCCATCCGTCTATCTGTCTGTTGTTTTGTCTGTCTGTCTGTCTGTCTCTGTCCATCCGTCTATCTGTCTGTTGTTTTGTCTGTCTGTTGTTTTATCTATCTCTCTCTCTCTCTATCTGTCTCTGTCCATCCGTCTATCTGTCTGTTGTTTTGTCTGTCTGTCCATCCGTCTATCTGTCTGTTGTTTTGTCTGTCTGTCCATCCGTCTATCTGTCTGTTGTTTTGTCTGTCTGTCCATCCGTCTATCTGTCTGTTGTTTTGTCTGTCTGTTGTTTTATCTCTCTCTCTCTCTATCTGTCTGTCTGTCTGTCTGTCCATCCGTCTGTCTGTCTGTTGTTTTATCTCTCTCTCTCTCTCTCTCTCTCTCTCTCTCTCTCTCTCTCTGTCTGTCTGTCTGTCCATCCGTCTATCTGTCTGTTGTTTTGTCTGTCTGTTGTTT
The DNA here is from genome assembly GCA_036784905.1 of Acrossocheilus fasciatus. Classification (NCBI taxonomy): domain Eukaryota; kingdom Metazoa; phylum Chordata; class Actinopteri; order Cypriniformes; family Cyprinidae; genus Acrossocheilus; species Acrossocheilus fasciatus. The sequence goes on along the minus strand of CM071959.1, from coordinate 18,469,801 downwards.
TATCTCTCTCTCTCTCTCTCTCTCTCTGTCTGTCTGTCTGTCCATCCGTCTATCTGTCTGTTGTTTTGTCTGTCTGTTGTTTTATCTCTCTCTCTCTCTCTCTCTCTCTCTCTCTCTCTCTATCTGTCTGTCTGTCCATCCGTCTATCTGTCTGTTGTTTTGTCTGTCTGTTGTTTTATCTCTCTCTCTCTCTATCTGTCTCTGTCCATCCGTCTATCTGTCTGTTGTTTTGTCTGTCTGTCTGTCTCTATCTATCTATCTATCTATCTATCTATCTATCTATCTATCTATCTATCTATCTATCTATCTATCTATTTATCTATCTATCTATCTATCTGTATGCTAAACTGTCTGTCTCTCTGTGAGCTTATTAATGTCTTTCTGTCAATCTGTAAGTCTATAATAGTTTTTTTTTTCTTTTACAATTACAGATTTTTATACTCCGATGAAGTGCAAATTGGACCAGAGACCGTTATGACCACGCTTTACACAGCCAAAAAGTACGCAGTACCTGCGCTCGAAGCCCACTGTGTCGAATTCTTAAAGAAAAACCTACGTGCTGACAATGCGTTCATGTTGCTTACCCAGGTAATCACAGGGATTTGAGTCCGATTTGATATTGGCAATAGGAACTGACATATTGGACAACACCTTTGTTTCAGGTTTGTCCCCTGGCCGTCTTGAGTCCCCATGTTTGACAGCTCCCTTTCAAATCCTAGCAAACAGTGCCTCGAGCTTATTGAGTGTTGTCTGGGTTTTTTTTTTTTGGGCTGTCTATTATAGATTATATGAAAACACGGTTCCTTTTGCTTTCAGGCACGGCTTTTTGACGAGCCCCAGCTGGCTAGTCTCTGTTTAGAAAATATCGACAAGAACACCGCTGATGCGCTAGCCGCCGAGGGCTTTACGGATATCGACCTCGGTACTGCTCTTAAGTATCAAATATCACAACAAAATACAATCAGAAGAGTAAGTAAGAAATAGACCGTTTTATGTTCCCTCCTGTGCAGACACCCTTATGGCAGTCCTGGAGAGAGACACGCTGGGTGTACGGGAAGTGCGTCTCTTCGGGGCTGCGGTTCGTTGGGCAGATGCTGAGACCCAAAGGCAACAGTTACAGCCCACACCAGAGAACAAGCGCAGAGTTTTGGGAAAATCGCTTTCCCTTATTCGCTTCCCGCTCATGACTATTGAAGAGTTTGCAGCAGGTAATTTCCTGAATGCTTTTCTGAAAAGTGGATCTGCAGTATTTCACTTGACTGTCTAATGCTGGGTACACACTAAAAGATTTTTAAAATCTTAAAAGATCTTCAAAATGTGAGAGACCACAAACACGAGGACAAAAAAAATTCTAGATTTAACCGTGTTGCTCCTATAGTGTGTGGTGTGCTGCGATGTGACCAAGACACACCAACAGATTTTCAACCAGAGTCCCAACTGTGAACAGGAAATCTCTCAAAATCTCTGGAGATTTGAGAATAAACAATTAATTTTTTTTTTTAATTGCAATTTTAGAACAAAGAACGTACAAGGGCAATAACACATAAATTACGTCAAATACAAAAATAAATAAATAAAAAAAGAAAAGCAATAAGAAAATTACATTTCCTTTAACAAGTATAAATAATTACTAATTACAGATTTAAGGTTTTAAAGTCCCAGTCTTTGGTAATGGCAGGAAGAAATTGCGATGATAGTGTCCAAATACTTTTGTGCTGCGAAATGACGGCGTTTATTATGCTTCCGTCTTCTGTCAGCTCACTTTCTGATTGGATATTGTTTCGTTTAACGTGATAATCTGCAGATCATACGTGCGTTTGTCCTCAGGGTTCCCCACACACATCAGGATTTCTGTTGAATATTTACGATTCACGATTGGGGTGCCTCCAACGTTCTTCCGAGCAGATTCGGTCACTCTTAACACACCTCACACCACAGGAAAATCTGATGCGATAATCTTTAGATCCACCAAGATAATCGCGATATTACCTAGGATTGTCGGAAGGGGAGAAATCGGCCCAATATCAGCCCGATTATCTTGTGGTGTGAACCCAGCATAAGTGAAAAGGCTAGTGATAGGTGCTCTAGCTTCCTGAGTGGCACTAGCCATAGAGCTAAACCTTGTGTATGTGTGCGATTAGGTCCGGCTCAGTCTGGTATACTCACAGACCGGGAGGTGGTCAGTCTGTTCCTGCATTTTACTGTCAATCCAAAACCACACGTGGAGTTTATCGACCGGCCTCGCTGTTGCCTCCGGGGGAAAGAATGCAGTATCACACGCTTCAGTCAGGTGGAGAGCCGCTGGGGCTACAGCGGAACCAGTGACCGCATCCGGTAAGCGTGTGTTTTTAAAACCATTGATTGAAAAAGTGCTGAGACATTGAATGGGAACATGTGGATTTGATTCTAGCCATTTTATGTACCTGATATAGGTGGAACATTAAAAACTGTTGTCGAGTAACGTTTGCATTTAAATTCCTCACAGGTTTTCTGTGAACCGCAGAATATTTGTGGTGGGATTTGGGCTCTATGGGTCCATACATGGTCCAACTGACTATCAGGTCAACATCCAGGTGAGAACGAAGCTTTTATGAAAAAAAACAACAACAAAACAAACATATTTCAAGCATGATCTGCCAGCAGTACGTTCACTGACAGTCAGTGAATGTCTGACAGATGGTCTTCCTGTCTAAGTAGGCGATTCTTGGCCAGAATCAATTCCAATAAGGACCAGATTGTATGCTGCAAGTTAAAAGTCTTGCGACCAGAAATTTTTGTTGTTTTGCGCTTGAAGTTGATCTTGGAAGTGTGAAAATATGGCAGTACGTGAGTGGTAATGGTGCATGTTTTCTTCTAATGTAGATAATACACACAGACAGCAACACAGTTCTGGGTCAGAACGATACGGGCTTTAGCTGCGATGGAACGGCCAGTACCTTCCGAGTCATGTTCAAGGAGCCTGTGGAAATTCTTCCCAGCGTCAACTACATTGCCTGCGCCACCCTCAAGGTAAAACAGACTCCAAATTGGTGTATTAGCCCATTCATATGCCAAAATTGTTATTATAAATACCACCTGCCACCTACAAGCAATGGCAAATACCAAATCTTGATTCCTTGCATCTACAGTTGCATTAATGCTTGTAAAACTAATACTTTGTTAACTAAAGTCTACTGGCTATTAATTAGCTGTGATGAAATACAGGAATTTTAATAGGAATGCATGGGATCTGGAATTTTGCATGAGAGCGAAAGATTTTCCGACGCAGATTTCACTTTGGGTTCAAGTTGGTCAAGTGAATTTATTGCATTGACCAACAGAAACCTGCTTTTGGTTTTAAAATGGACTTCTTTGTGAGTTTCAAACATCACTACGCTATTGGACAATGGACCTTTTTTGACTGCACATGTAGTTCCCTTGAAATCCCTTTGTTACCAAAGAATAATCATTTAATACAATATCTTTATGTAATTTATTACAGTATTTCATGAATTCTAAATTAACCTTTGGTGGATTGATGCTTTTGCAGGGGCCAGACTCTCATTATGGGACCAAAGGGATGCGTAAAGTCACCCACGAAGCCCCTGCTACTGGTACCAAGACCTGCTTTACATTCTGCTACGCTGCAGGCAATAACAATGGCACTTCTGTAGAGGATGGACAAATCCCAGAGGTCATCTTCTACACATAATGACCAAGCAGAATCATCTCACGATTGAGGATTCTTGCATTGCATTTCGTGGCCAATTCACCGGTCTCCATGTAGACCGGCGACCAAATACTGATCTCTCATTTCTAATGGCTTTTGTTTCTAAGATTTGAAGCATGAGAATTCAGTCCTTTCAAAGTGTACTTAGGGTACAGATTCTGTTTCTACCCAAGTAGCACCTCGTAGTACTACCTTGATGTTATGAGCAGCCAATGTCATTGCTAATTAATGAACAAATAGGTGAACTTGTCATTGCAATGATCTACTACAGGTACAGTTCAACTCTAGAGGGTAACTCTCTTCCATTTGTACATTTATTTGAATGTTGACAACTGGTGTTTCTTTTGGTCCCACCTTTGACCCTTGATTGTTCAATGCTCATCGGTCCTTCTAATCGCACTGATGCACTTAAGCCCCCAGGTGCAACAGCAAGTTTGGGGAAAATACACTACATCTCAATTAAGACGTCAATTCATTGTAAAAATGGACTGTTATGTACCCGTTTCGAGTGGCCTGCACCCTTTGCTAGAAGTGAAACTCCATTTCCTTGACGGCAGTGTGAACAGTAGATGTTTATAAGGTGTTGTTTTACCATAGTTGCCCTTCTTGTAGTGATAAACCACAAGAGCACTTGCATTCACAATGCCACGATGTATAAAAGTTCTAAAGTATTGACTGCAGTGAAATGCTGAACACATTTCCGTTACCGATTCTGAATATTCATTTCTTGAGATGATGATTTAAGGAAGATGAACAGGAAACAGCTTCATGAATGTACCAATGCTTACCTTGTAAGCGCTGTAAATATAATGTCCTTGTCTTGTTTCTGTATGTTCAATTAAAGTCTGCACCCCAAGCTTGTCATGATAGATCAATTTATGCAGCACACATGATACCCAATACTAACAACTTCATTTTTGTGAGTAGTGTTTGCTTATGCAAAACCGGTTTCTGTGCTTTTTTTTTTGTTGTTGACTCATTTAAATCACATGATGCTTTCCCTCCCCAAATCCAGGTTTCTAAGTCTAAGGTTATAAGACTTTTTGCCTAACAAGTCAGATTGCTTTTAAACTAGCACACCTCTCACATTTCACCGATTCTTGTTTCAAACAAATGTTTGGACAAGTGAAATGCTGAAGTTTAATACTTTGACATTAAACATGCACTAATGACAGTGAGTGCCTTTGCAGGCAATGCCAGTTTGATTGGGTATCAACTCTATCAACTTTAATTGACCTTAATCAAAGTAGGTGGCATATTTACCATGGCACAAATGAAAAAAAAAAAAAAAAAAAAACCTTGAGGGGTAAAACTACCGTACACTCAATACAGTACAGCCTATTGAAGAGACCATACATTAATGGACTGAAATTGAAACCAAAACTTACAATAACCTTGAAAGTACACATACACACACTATACCTGCCTATTTTCACATATTAGCATATCCAAACCTAAAGACATTGCATTACTGATCATGTTTGATTTATATTTCAGGCATACAAAAACACGAGTCCTCCAGAAATATTTTACTTTGAGGTAGATTGCTAATATATCTTTTAATGATATTACAATAAGCACAGAATATCAATACATGCTAATATGCAGTCTAAGTACACAGTACATAAATTGTGCAATTCGTTACATTTGACTCAGTTTTAGCACAAAACATTACATTTTAATTTCAACTAGGAAGTGAGAAAAGCCACCATTTACCTGTTGGTCTATAATACAGATGCCTGCATAAGGCAGAAAACAATGGTCACATCTACTATAGAGTTCTGGTCTTTCTTTATAAGGTAGAAAGAAATATAGCTCAAGCAAATCTATAATTTGTCCAAGTAGTTGTCTAAAGCTGGAATGCCGCCTTTGAGCCCCTTGCGCTTTCGTGTGTCAGCCACAATCTGGGTAGGCTTGGAATTGGCTTCCATGGGGTCTCCAGGCAGGATCTGCCAATGGTCAAACACACTGTGGGAAAGAACAAACAAATAAAAAGTTAGCAATTTCTAATCTTAACCAATAGTTATGTTTTGTGACAAAGCAGTTGTTTGGTTTAAAAACCAACCTTTGGATGGGTTTGAGGTAAAGATCCTCCTTTTTTCCAGTGGTGAAATTTGGTCCCATAAAACATAATCCCACAGCCAGAGAAGACACGGCCAAAGGCATAGAAATGACCTTTGTCAGAGGTCGGCACCATCTTAGAGATGTACATCATGATAGGTCCTTTGTGGTCACAGTTTTTGATACCTAAGAAAATGGTGACAATTTAACTTTGAATAATCTAGAGAAAAAATAAAAAAATCCTAGCATCAATTTTTTTTTTATATTCTGAGAGCTACAACATACCCATGGCAGCCTCATCCTCTCATATCCTTCATAAAGCAGCTCTCAGTGGTACTTCTGACCAGTAACCGGTAAGGGCAGGTGGATAGTGATCATCTGAAGCAGAGTTTCTCTTGCTGGCAGCCAGCAACACAGCACAGCCTTCAGCAGGGGCTTGCCCTCCTTCTCCTTGTCCTCAGAATCTAATTTGATGTCCAGCTTTTCAATCAACTTAGCGGTGTCCTCCTTCTTGAAGTTCATGATGGCATCAAATATCTATAAAATGGGAAAAGTTACAGCTCCATAAAATATCCATATGTACAAAACAAATGAACCCAAGTTATTGACAACAGCCATTTCAGACTGAATTTTTTCATCAAGACAATCAGGTCAAAGTGAAGAATTTTTAAATCATCATTAATGGCTTGGATAACAACTATGAATGTTACCACTCAGTGCAAGATTACTCACTTTAAAGATAGGGTCTCAGCTGGGCTTCACCTTTGGCAGCAAACTTCACATCAATGCAGTCCAGATCCAAAGCCAACAGTACCAATGACTGGATCAATCTTCAATCAGGATTTTAAGTAGACACTTAGTGTACTTTCAGGACTAGCAATTTGAACTCATCCCAGAAAAATTTAAAGGTCCCATGAGTAAGCCATGAGGCACTCACCATAATGTTGCCCATAGGGCCATTCTCATCCTAGCCATAGGTGATGATCACGTTGACGTTCTCAATGATGCTCTGGAAGGTCTGGTACAGCTCTTCAGGGCCCAGCTGCAGCTCCAGCAATGCACGGTCCATCTTGTTCATCATCAATACTGGCTTTATTCTCTCACCAATGGCCTGTCTGAGCATGGTCTCTGTCTGGACGCACACACCTGCAAGACAGCAATTTTTTTCATTTGAATAAAAAAAGAAAAAAAAAGAAAAAAAGAAAAGCTACAGATCATGCAACATTTCAGACTGCAAGTCACATCTAGTTATCTTAAATCTGGCACCCTACACTCTTCAAAATAAAGGTTCTTTATTAGAATCTATGAATGTAACATTCATGGAACCTTTTCATTGCACAAAAAGTTCTTATGATAAGGCCATTTAAAAAAAAAAAATATATATATACATATATTCATTCTAAGAGCTGTGTTTGCTGAAAGGTTCTTTAGGGAACCTAAAACAAGTCTATGGCATCACTGCAAAAACATTTTTAACAGTGTACCTACTTCCTACCAAAACACCACAATTGATGCGCTCACCAGACACACAATCCACAACCACTAATGCACCATCCGAGACACGAAGCGCAGCGTAACCTTTGAAGAGAAGTCAACATGCCCAGGTGAGTCGATTAGGTTGATGAGGAAGCCCGAACCATCTTTGCACTGCTTAAAGGTGCAATAGGTGATTGTCTTCAGAAACATTTTTTGTTATCCAGGTTGAAAGTCTCTTCACATCCCAAAAGCAATCATTAAGTTAAGTGGTCTAAGTGTATTTATATATTCTGTGGAAGGCGTAGGAACAAGAAATGTTCGTCCAATCAAAACACTCTGTCCGTGAGTTTTAATTGGCTTTCCTACCTGCCTGCCAACATATGTATCTGCATCCCTCTGTGCACCTGGTTCGCGCAGAAAGGATACGTCATCAGAGCGTTCACATACGCCATTGCAGACAGAGCCAGAATGGCAGACTAACATCAACAACCTGATCTTCCTTCCTGGTACCGTAATACTTTTACTAACTGTACTATAAAGTTCTCTCACCGGTGAATGACACATGATGTAGCCAAGTGGTTCCCAATTCCAGTCCTCGCGCTCTTTTTTGCATGTCTCGCTTAGTTAACACACCCAATTCAGATAACCAGTTCATTAGAAGTGAGCTACGTGCATGAACTGTATTCTGACTGACATGCTCCCTAACGTTACTCCCTGAGCAGGGAAATCTGTTGAAGTTTACTTCACTTCGGAACATTCACTCACAGATTTGCGCTGCACAGCATCTTCAAACACAGACGAAACTAGCACAATGCACCTAATTCTCAATGTTTGTACGCCAGTCTTTACAGATTTAGGTGTTGCGATGTGGAATGGGAATGTTTAAGACTCACGTGGACTTGATGGTGATGCAACGCTCCTGCTCATCCTTCCTCATATCTGTGAAACGGGTTTCTCCAGCACGGGCCGAGGCAACGATACCAGCTTTTGACACCAGAGAGTCTGTCAAAGTGGACTTGCCGTGGTCAACGTGCACAATCACAGACATGTTACGGATATTGGACTTCTTGTCCATAATGACACAGATCTGGTCTCCTGTGAAGTTCACCTAGGGAGGTGAAGAAAGGAAATTTTAAATAATGAATTATTTCTGGTTATAAGAAAGAATATAATGTACGTGCACTCAGTCCCAACAATACCTATGGTTTTGAACTATATAAGACTACCAATTGATCTAGAGGCATGAAGTACAAACTATGCAGGAGCACAGCTATGTTTAGCCTATATTTTGTTCCTATATTAAGTGTAATATGAACAACACCATTCTAATGAATTTCTGAGCCGTGGCTATTATTTTAGTAAAATGTATATTGTGCGTTTTATTTCAATGACAATAAACGCTAATAGCTCATGTGGTCATGTGATCTCAAAATGGCAGCACCCATGAGGAGGCATGCAAAATTAAATTCTAAAGGATTAATATCTGGGGTTATTGTATGTTGGTGTACATTTTAAAACACATTAAAGTCTAATTAACTTAATAAAACAATTGCAGAACAATGTGCAAAGGTAAATATTGCTGACACACCACTGAAACAGACATGTGAGAATCAATACAGCTGACAATAGACTTTGATGAAACCAGGGAGCACAATGGGTAAGAAGTGACCAATAACATCTGTTCACCATTTCAGTGCAAACTAACTATGTACTAAAAATGATCAATTCATCTAAAACATCTTTTCAACAGTAACTGTACATATAAACTTCTAGACTAATCAGGGTTTCATTCATTTGCTGGTCAGTGTTTCAATAGCGTCTCGTGCAGCATCCTTACTATTAAAACCAATTTAAGCACTTAAATCTTGACAAAATATCAAACTTTAGAAGATAAGTAACGCATAAAGTAAATGCCATCATATAACTACTTACCATTTTGCCCGATGTTTTTGGATGAACGGCGGACTCAGGTTTACGCCGCCCGTCACGCGGGGAAGAGACAGAGGAAAGCGACCCTCATGAATATATATCAAGCGCGCGCCGTACGTGTTGTACGTCATGACGTCGGACCATGGTTCACGTTTAAAGGTGTATCACTATCGCAGTTTCCAGGATGACAGAAAATGTAGAGAACCGGGTATAAAACGCGATAAAATATAATTTATTTACAGTAAATTACAGGCACATGAAATGGCACAAAATGAAAAACAAAAAATGGACATTTTAAACGGTTTCCTTCGTATATATTCGGAATAAAACAGGCATTCGACCAGCAGGTGGCGCCTCGTTACTAAATTCACAAAGCCTCTGGTCTAATGTCTTGCAAACTCTCATTTACACACTATCAATATTTTTTAAGTTTCTCATGCGGTTGAGATTGACCAGTAAGGAATTCGGTGGGTAAAAAGTGATGCTAAAAGTGATAGGGATGAAAATCATATATTTGTCAGATCATGTAGGCGATTATATTGATGTGGTACTATATGTGTTTTGGCTGGAATTAAAGGGATAGTTCACCCAAAAATGAAAATTCTGTCATCATTTACTCACCCTTGAGTAGTTCCAAACCTGTATGAATTTCTTTGTTCTGCTGAACACAAAGGAAGATAATTTGAAGAAAGTTTGTAACCAGGCTGTTTTGGGGCACCATTGACTTCCATAGTAGGGGGGGAAAAAATACTATGGAAGTGAATGGTGCCCAGAACTGCCTTGTTTCCCACATTCTTCAGAATATCTTCCTTTGTGTTCAGCAGAACAAACACATTCATACAGATTTGTATATGAAAAGGTCAGTATCTGTTCATGAAGTGTAAGAAAACCTTCATGACATAAAAAAGATTTAAAAGGGTTTTTTATACCTTTGAAAAATGTTTAAAAACTTTCAAATTATGATTAAGATTACTTTTTACTTAGAGTGACTCTATTTTGAAAATTTAAACAGGATTTAAATTATTATTATTATTTTTTTAATTTTTTCTTTGTATTATCACAGACATCATTATTCATCAGTGACCTTTTAAATTTAGGATGTTTAACGCCCTCAAACATTCCTGCAAGCTTCACATTCAACAGCAGTCCTGTAAGCCTCAAAAACTGGCAGATAAAGTATGTTACAGCTGGATTGAATATGTGATTCAGCACACTGCATGCTTTGGCTCGGGTTATGCATTTGCTTTGAAGCCAAGGGCATGAGAGCAGCCTGATGCATGCACTCAACTATAATGACAGATTTTGCACTTCAGAGTGAGCATGTTTTATTTCTAAACACTTTGTGCTCTATTTTTGTTTGTCTTGCAGCCTAATCTACAGGTTCGCGGCGCTGGAGCATCCAGATGGCTACAGTGCCCACGCGGATTGCATGTAAGGTAGAGAAAAAAAGTATACAATTGACCTATCAGTAAGCCCCCCCCTTAGTTACTGTTGCTCCCTCAGATAAACAAAGGGAGTTGCTCACTGTCTTACAATGATAGCTGTCCGTGTGAAAACCTTGTCCCACAATGTTTTTGCACAATTTTGGACACAGAAGGCCACCAAAAGGGAATTAAATATTCCATGGAGGGATTTATAAAATATTTCAAAATAAATACGGTGGGTAACTCGAAGGAGGGTTTACAGATCACAATGCAAGCGGGAGAAGTCTCATACTACTGTCGGTCATCACTATCGCGGATGACAACATGCAGGATCAACACTGTTCATGTATCGCAGGGTACGATTAAATTAATGTACATTTAACCAGTTTAACATGGAGAGGCACTGAAATGTAGACCTTCGTTTATGTGTTTTTGACCTACACTGTACAAGACACGAGAACAGGCCGCTATTTAGGTTTGTACGTTAGCATGGACTCACTAACTTTAACGTTAGCTAGTTTTAGCCAGAGATACCTTGATAAAACACAAGATAACATTAACGTTCTGCTTGAGCAGATGAAAACTGTAACTTAATAAGTGTATGACAACCAGAAAATGAATGTTTTTGTCTTCATTTGTATTGGGGTGAATACTTAGGGACATTTTGCTCTGTTTTGTTTGGATTCAGGAAATGTAATAAAATAAATTATATCGCCCATCCTCTCAGGATACCTGGAATCAGTGTTACAAGTACACCAGGCATATTGTTTTTCCATTTTTGAAGCATAAACCCCATAAAACCGATGCGAGCTTCGAATCTTCCAATGTTTCTCTATGGCGCTGAAACCTAAAGATGTCCGAGTTCCTCTCCCCTGCCATTGGCTAGTCTGCGTTCGAGGGGAGGGGCTTACCAATAGGTCAATTGCATTTGTGCTCTTACCATCTATGTGACAACAATCTTCACTGTTGTTGAGAGGTGCACAGGAGGAAGAAGAGACTGCAACCACATCAAGGTCACAAGTTCACTGAATACAACCATTTTAACCAAACCGAGAATAGATGTTTTTTGACAGTGATGCAATAGGACACCATCAGTCTGTCATGAGATGAAATCAAAGTGACAGAAAAGAGTGACTTGGTCAGGGGCATGAGCCTTCAAACCGTCTGAGTGGCTAAGAAGCATCAGTCAATAAATGAAGTGAGCTGAAAATATTTTTTTTTTCAGTCAGCGCATTCATGGGATGTTGGTTACGGCTGCTTATGCTTAGTTAAGTACTTTTCTATGGAAAGCCCGTTTCCACCACTGAATAAAAAATAAAAACAAGGTTATTGTGACTTTTTATCTCACAATTCTGACTTTTTTTCACAGAATTGTGAGATATAAACTTGCGAGTTAAAGTCCAGTTTTGAGGGGGAAAAAAGACTGATATGTTCTCAGAATTGCAAGAGAAACAATTCTCTCACAATTCTGAGAAAAAAAAAACATCCAGAATTGCGAGAATAAAAGTCAGAATTGTGAGTTTATATCTTGCAGTTCTGACTTTATTTCTCAGAATTGCGACTTTATGTCTCGCAATTGGGAGTTTATATCACGCAATTCTGACTTTATTTCTCAGAATTCCACATTTATATCACGCAGTTATAAGAAAAAAAGTGAGAATTGTGAGATAAAGTCGCAATAACCTTTTTTATTTTTTATTCAGTGGCAGAAACGGCCTTCCATACTTTTCAGTGTCACTGGCTAAGTAAAAAAAAGATCAATATTTTAAAGGTAAAAAATGGTATTGTAAAAATCTGTAATTTGGTTAACCGTAAGTTCCCTTAAATGGGTCATTTCATTTCATTTCATTTCACAGTAAAATACTGTTAATTGTCAAAACGTCAAGTTTTTTAATGTTTTACAGTTGTTTTTTGGTTATGCAAACCGTAAGAGAACATTTTGTTTGATCATTTTACAGACATTATGGGAATGTTAGTTTTGAATGTTTTCTGAATGTTAAAAAACAAGTTGTAACATAAGACAAACATCCAACTAAAACGTTACAGAAAAAACTTTCCATAAACGATGTATTAATAAATTCTTTGTGCTAAAGTTTTGAGAATAGTATGAAAGACTTTTTATCTTTGAACGAACATTATATTTGTTCGTCTATTCTCACCGGAGCTTATGCTACACCTACGTCTTACGTCATCTGCTGGAACGCCACTTTCTCGTGAACGTGTGTACGACAGTTAGGTACAGTTAGCTAGAGATTACGGTTTATAAAGTTTATGCTATGGATATTTTTCTTACACAAATGTGTCAATTCACTTCAGAAGGTCTTTATTAAACCCCAGGGGCCGTGTGGAGCTCTTTTTATGATGGATGGATGCATTTTGTTGGACTTTAAAATCTCATTGCCCATTCACTGCCATTATAAATCTGGGAAGAGCCAGGGCATTTTTTTAATATAACTCTGATTGTATTTGTCTGAAAGAAGAACGTCATATACACCAAGGATGGCTTGAAGGTGAGTAAATCATGGTAATTTTCATTTTTTTGGGGAGAACTATCCCTATAAAATGTTGCTTAAAAAGAGGAAAAAGTGTCCAATGTTTTCTATTCTTTGTAAAGCATGCAGCAAAGGTGTCCTTGCCTGAGTCATTTATAGGGCTTAATAGAAACAGTGCAGAAAAATCTCTGCATCACATTCGAAGCCTCTTAGTTTGCCATTGATTTTTGCCTAACTGTGATGTTTCAAAAGGGCTTTCGTCTTAGTAAACAATACTTTTAAGGAAAAGACACTGATGTATTGGAAGAAGAGGGGGAAAATATCCAGGAAAACTGTCCGTCCTTCGGTTTTCCTTCAAACTTTCCCTGAAATTGACACTCCTTGTAGGAATTCCACTGTCTAATTATGTCTCTTGTGGAGAGGTACGTGAGTGCTTTGTAAAACGAAGGCTGATGCTTTGAACCGTGTGCATGACGCTGCTAACTTTGATGGCTAGTAACCGCAGTGGACATACGTAAATCTGACTGTGCCATTAATGCCTGTTTAAAGTTCCCCTGCATACAAATGACATTGTACCTTAATTGATGACTGAATCTGTGCTTGCTAATGAAGAGTAAGTAAAGAAACGGCTCTGGTAAATTTCAACAAAGCCTATCTGATACACAATAGAGCTCCTCTGAGAATGAGAAATTATTTTTTAAAGCTACAGCCTACACAATAGATGATTCCTCGTAAATCACGATAGCTTTCAAATGGGCCTGCTTCAAAGTTTTGCGTGGCAGGTGATGAAATAAGAGTAGATGGAGATAGACTGGCTTTAAGAGAAGACGCACTGTGCCTGATGAGATGATAGTTGCTCCTACGTGACTCAAAGCAGCTCTGACGTCAAGAAGAGGATGAGAACAGATCTTTACCGTTCAGAAATGAATAAAATAAAATATGCCATATATAATAGTCAAGTCTCGTAAAGGCGGACAAGCAGTAGCCTATATTAAATAAATAAAAACAAAACAAAATACTCTGGTGAAGTCAGAAAAGTATAATTTTAATACTAAAATGAAAACTGATTATAATTAAAATAAAAAGCTAAAATATTTACATTGTAAAAATAGCAATAATAATATAGTATAAATATATATGCATGGCTTAAAACAGCTCAGATGGCAACAGAACTAAATAATAATAAAATAAACAATAGCCTGGTGAAGTCCGTGAAGCAGTATAATTAATAATATAATTAGTTAATAATAATTCAAATGATTAGAAATCGAATAAAAAGTAATTACACTATAAAATTAACAATAATGAACCAAAAATATGCATGATTCAAAACAGATCTTTACCATTCCAAAACAATAAATAAAAAATACATTGAAAATAATTGCTTTCTACAACTAGTAATAATAATTATAATGTTTATTATGTATATTATATATTTCTTGATTATCAAAACTGTGTGAAAGGTCGAAAATATGACCTTTGAACTGGCTCTGCATCAGGTGTTTTCCCATAACAAATGCCTGAAACTCTTATTAAGTAACTCCGAGGATTGATTTATTTTTTCCCGGGAATGAGAACGGAAATGTGGTACACTGTTGCGTGGAAAAAAATGTGTAAAAATTGTAACTTCTTCTGGTAGCATATGAAAAAAACACAAGGTTTTGCCATTATTTTTAGATGCAAGTTTGCCCTTTTGATGCACTTTACCTGCTTTGACTCAGTTATATGGTTAAATGAGTTGATTATATGATTGCTATAGATTTTTACTTGATACTGTCTACCACAGAAGTTGCAATATATTTGGTTGAAATACAAACGACACTATTTCTCCTGGGTGTTCCCACATTTTTTTTTTTTCTTACATCACAACAAAGAACAGCCAATCAAACGCAGAACGGAGAATGATGACCTGTTGTGTTGGAGTTTGAACTTTGTCCTGGGTGAGCAGAGGGACAAAGACACAGCAAGGATTGACAGATATTTTGGTTTTGTCCCGTTTTTGGCATTTTTTCAAGGATATTTTAGATTGCGTTACCCTTGGGTCACTGTAATGGAGAACTATTCAGACAAGGTAAGCCCTAATGTTTTGAATTTTTACTGGTTTTGCATGAGAAATTAGTATTGAACGTATGTTATCTAGCCTGCCTGTGTAATATCTCATACAGAGCAAAGTTCAGAAAAGTTATCTTTTCTTCTGTCTTGTCTTCTTGTTTCAACATTTGCTTGCTTTCAACTGTTTTGCTGCTTTGGTCCATTTTCTGTATTTTCCATTGAATCCCACTGGCAACAAATGATATATACACCAAATGTATTCACTATCTCAGGGTGGTGAAGGGTTAGAACTACTCGATTTGCTCTTTGATAAGAATGACGGCATCTTACGGCATGAGACTATGGGTCCACAAAGCGATCAGCTTTGGCCAGTTCAAGATCCTCATGTAAGTCTGGCTTCTTCCAAGTTTTCTGAATTCTTCGAAGTGTAACATATAAAATGAAAATGATCATTTACTTACCCTTATGTCATTCCAAATCTTTTTGACTTTCTTATTTTCTTTGGAGTTCTGCACAAGGAATAATGTTTTTGACAAAAAGAGTTCTTCAAAATCTTCTTTTGTGTTCCGCAAAAGAGAAAATTCAGTATCTGATCATTCACCATCCTGTATTCTCGATTGCCAGATGATGATGCCCGCTCAGGGTAACGAGGAGTTCTTCAACGCACTTTTAGGTGGGTACGACTCTGTTTCTGGATCACCGGTTTGGTCGCCCTCTCCTAGCGACAGCGGAATCAGCGAAGATCCTCATTCGGATCACATCGACAGTCCGCCGCCAACCGCAAGTCCTCCTTTGGAGCCTCACATCGTCGTATCCCAGGCGCAACACAATCTCGACACCAACTTGCCATTTAATTTCAGTGAGTATCAAGTATTCGTAAAGCGAACCTTCCTGGTGACTCGAGACTCTGTAAACACAGAAGATTAGCCTCCTACTTATTGATTCACTGCATTGTGTGCTGTTTTGCTACACGTTCTGAAGATAAGCCCCTATTTCTCAGCTTTGTGAATCTCTTCACATGCAAACAAAGAAGGATAAATAGTATTATCTGTTGCTGCAGATGGCTGGGAGACTGGATTCCTTCCAGACAGGGCTGGGGGGATGCAGCGCGCATCTGAAACGCCACTGGCAGAACCGAACACTGGATTCCCCCTAACTGTGAAGGACCTGCTGCTATCTGGCACGCCAGAGCCTGTGAGTTTGCACTCAGGCATGAAGCTAAGTAAACACACAAGGCAGAATAGGGAAAAGGTGAACTTGAGTGCAGATGAAAGGTGAACTCGATAGGTTTCTGACCATCCAGGCACACAGAGACGTTGATTGGATTTGTTACTTTCATGTCTGTTTGATATTCCAGGCCACAAAGGCGACCCAGCAGTCCTACCAGGAGCTGGTTCTCACAGAGGATGAGAAACGACTACTTGCCAAGGAAGGAATGACTCTGCCAAATCAGTTCCCGCTCACCAAGGTACCGTCAGTTGGCAATTACACCATAATAGTAGAACTCAGCAGATTGTCTTTGTAGCTCAATGTTTGTGCTTCCCTCCCGTGATCAAGTACGAGGAAAGGATTCTGAAGAAAATCCGCCGAAAGATCCGCAACAAGCAGTCGGCCCAAGAGAGCAGGAAGAAGAAGAAAGAATACATCGACGGCCTGGAGAGCAGGTATTCGCTGTTGTGCTCGAAACAAATGAAGCAAAAGCGGAAGCTACGTGCTTCGAATCACGGAGTAAAAATATCATAATCCGAGTTGATGAAATTTGCAGCTATTGAACACAACCCCCCCTGGCAAAATACCAAGTGGAAGTTCACTGAGAGTGGATTTGATTTCAAATTTGTGTTTAAATTTGTGTTCATAGGATGGCGGCATGTAGCGCACACAACCAGGAGCTGCAGAGGAAAGTCTTCCAGCTGGAGAAATGCAACATGTGAGGGAATCATTTAATTGGTAATCTTCACACCGCATACAGCCTCCTGAATTTGAACTTTTTACCCTCTCCATCTCAGCTCCCTGATGGAACAATTGCGTCGGTTGCAGGCGATGGTCATGAATGGATCCAACAAACCGGCCCAGACTGGGACCTGCATTCTGGTGAGAGTTAAAAAAGAGATATTAGCATATGAAAGATCCAGTCATACAGTAATCATGCTTTGGGAATTTAAAATCACACACATACATAACACATAGCATTTTCTCTGGCACTTGCCGCTGTTTTCGCTTAGTGCAAGTCAAATGTGTGTTTCTTTATATCAACACAAAACCAAAACGGACTCAAAACATGCACTTGGTCTTATTTCGAATTATTTAACTGAACATGTTATTCCAAAGAAACAGAAATGTATAAAAGAAACATTTTGCAGCTGATGTCGATTTTTTCATTTTTACAAAAATATTAAGTAGCACTGTTTTCATTATGATAATAATAAAAAGATTTTCTTCTTGGTCACCAGTTCTGAAGGAACATTTGAAGACTGGTTGGCTGAAAAACATTTAGCTTTGCCATTGCAGAAGTAATATTAATTGAAAATGCCATTTCTGGTTGACTTCAATTCAGTAAATGTAAAAAAAAACTTGCTCTTAAACTTGACAAATGCTCTTAAAGAAATCTTCAGTGTTCCTCAACATGAAGGGGAGCTGGGGAACTAAGTAATCACATATCAACACTGTAAAAAGTGAAAGTTGACTTAACTTAAAAATTTTTTAGAAAATCCGTTACCTTAAAATTATTAAGTACATAATAATTAAAAAAAAAAAAAAGTTAAGTGAACTTGACAATTCAATTAACTTAATTTTTTTTAAATTAGAATTTACTTAATAATTTTAAGGCAACGGGTTTCCTCAATTGTTTTTTAAGTTAAGTCAACTTATCACTTGTTACAGTGAAGGAACTCCAATCTACAGCTATTTGAGAACATACCTCAAAACCGGACGTTACATCGAAGTTGTGGCCTTCCGTGCTGCTCCGCTCAAGCTTTTCATCTGCCTCTGTCCCTCAGGTGCTGCTTCTGTCTTTCACCTTGATTCTGCTGCCCAATCTGAAGCCCTTTACAGATACCAAGGTCAGCCAGCATGGAGACTTTAGCCCATTGAGAGGTGAGTTTTCTGGCTGAAACATCTCCATCAGTCCTTGAGGGGAAAAACCCATTACAACTACCTTATATCCTTCTCTATGTTTACTTGAGAGGAAAATGTCATGCTTGAAGAACTAGGGGTTCATCAATCTGTGTAATGTATCATTTGGTTGACAAGCCATTAGGCTTGGACTGAAACCTTGTGACAGTTATTGGAAGTACTGCGAGAAGTGACGGAGACTAGAAGAATGGCATGTTTCCCACACGTTGAATCAACGGCGTGGAAGAAAAGCTGTAATTTGTCCTCATCAAACTGCTGTCATTGTTTCTGAAGGGAATCAATTCTTATTCTGCAGGCTAAGTGTAGGTCATGGTTAAAGTTTGGCGCACTTGGTCACAGTCTTGTTCGATTAGCGTCCTGTTGAGCATCACAGCTCTTTTGAAGTGGATGGCTGAAGTTCAGGAAGAAAAGAACAGGGGAAAATGCGTCACATTGTGACTTGTCTATGTTTATTCCTTCCACAGACATAAAATAAACAGAAAATCACTTTCTACTTCCTGTACTGTAGCTAGTCAAAAAAAAAAAAAAAAGTTGTGAGTTTGATTATGAGGGATTGACTATATGTAAATGTTAAAAAGTGTATGAATATTTTCACATAATGGGTGTTTCTTCAGCTTACATAACTTTTATTTCACAAAGGTGTATTAAAAACAGATTTCAACTTTTTGGTCTATGAAGGTCACAGAAACTTGGAAAGAATCATGCTGAATCATGCTGTTTTTCTACTTTATAGTTTTGCTACTTTTCAAATGCCCTTCATGTACAGACTTTTTTTTTAACCCTTGTCAGGAATCCCAAATTTAAAAATCTATCATAAAAATATGAATTATTCCACAGAAAAAAAATATTATAATCTTAATTACTAGTGAAATATCGATTAACTATTGAATATGTATTGTGTAAAATGTTTTCTAGCCATTTTTTTTTAGGAAATAAGTGGAATCATTTTCACCACTTCCACCATTTCATTTATTTTTATTTTTTTTAAGTTAGTGTACTTAATTACCAAGGAGACAATAGTGTCAGTAAAAAGATTAAAATGAAATATTGAAACATGATGTGTGAAGAAACTAAAGAGAAATGAAGGTAAATATTATTTGTGAACATCATATAATTTCCAATGCAAATGAAGCAAAACATGTGTAAATACAATTTTTTGTGAACGTATGATACAAAATGCTATCTCTGAAATGAGACAAGAGGAGTCAGCCTTTTTTTCCCCCATAAAAATAAAATGTTTACAAAGTAGGCTACTTTATGTTACAAAACACTAAATTCAAAACGTGATTTGGCGTTGTGATGAAAATGACGATTTGGTGGGAATTTTCACGACATTTGATGAAAACGAAGACAGAATTCTCTCGTGGTCTATGTATAGACACTGTTGTTAATTGTTATTGATTAGGCCTAATTGAACTATTGAGATTGTACAGTTATTTTTCCAAAGGTCCAAAAGTGCAAATGTCAAGTGGTGTTTGTTTTAAAGATGGCTAGCACAGACACGCTTCTCACAAGGAGTTTGAAGTAACTTTCTTACATTTTCTTTAACCCCTTTCAGTTCAGTCACGGTCACTGCACAACCTTCAGTCTTCCCGCGTGCTGCGTGCCCTCGAGCATCCGTTCTCCGTGTCTGAGGACTCCAAAATGCTCCCGCGCTTCTCTGAGGATAAAAGTATGGAGGAGATAGCGTCGCTGCTGGGAAGACTTCACAGGAGACCAGAATTCACCAATTACGATTCTGAAACTCACAACCACAGTTTAGACCAGCATGACGACCATCACCATGGAGACCCCATCACTGGGCATGTAGCAACAGTGACCTTGAATCCACGACGTGGCTCAAGGCGGAGTCCTCATGCTGATGACATGTGAAGGGCAGAAGGGGATTTACCCGGGGATTTGTCAAAACTCCTTTAACAGCGCTTCTGAAGACGAGAGCCAGCTAACAGATCGCTGGAAGCTCTTTTTTCTTCTTTCTGCTGAAGTAATTTTTAAGAGATAGAGTATAGCTGCTTATTTTTATATATTATCAACACTGTAAAAAAAAAATTCTGTAGCTTTTACAAAATAATTTTGGCAGCTGTGGTTGTGAGAATAATTTTGTAAAGAATACAGGAAAAAAACAGTAAACACATTTACGGCCAAAAACTGTACATTTTACAGTATAAAAGTGTAATTTAAAAACAAGAAAATTTGAATTTAAACCCGTACATTCAACAACGCACACTGCTATTAAAATCTGTTTTGGGTTACACTTTATTTCAGTAGTCCACTTTAGACATTCTACTAACTATAAGTAACTTTTTAACTACATGTCAACTACATGTCAACTAATTCTCATTAATTTGCAACTACATGTCTACTAACTCTCAGTAGGGCAGGTTTAGGGTTAGTAGAATAAGCTGACATATACTTGCAAAGTTTCTCATAGTCAGTATGTTGTATGTTGTGGACCCATCAAAATAAAGTGTTAGACAATATTAAGCAGACTGTCTACAGACTGCTAGTTGACATGTAGTTGCAAAGTTACTTACTGTCAGTAGAATGTCTAAAGTGGACTATCTAAATAAAGTGTTACACTGTTTTGTACTTTTAACATACTGACAACCACCATAATAATGCAGGTGGTAAAAGAGAAAGCCACATGAAGAATCAAAGATCATCACAAGTAGCTTCGCCACAAGCAGAAGTATATACTAATATATAGAAGGTCATTCATGCAAACACAAAATACCATCACGGTAACACACATGATGCTTAAATAATGCAATAAACTTTCATTAAACAACCGAAGATGTAACATTAAGCCCAAATGTACATAACTGATAACAAAAACTATTAAAAAAACAAAATTTAAACAAAATACTTTCAAATGTGGAGTGTCATGCAGGGAATTCTGGGAATATCAGTTTACAGTATTTGACTGTACATTATACATTGATTTGTTCTTTTTTACTTCTAAAAACTGTACAATTAACAGCATTTTACTGTACAATTACATGAAATGGCTGGTTAGATCTTTTACAGTTTTTCCCTGTATATATTACGGGAACTTACTGTTAACCTATTAACAGTTTTTTTCCTTAGCCTTTTTACAAAATTTTACAGTTAAAATTACAATAAATTTTTACGGTGAAACTTTGGATAAAATAACAATTCCAAATTTTATCTGTTGATTTGGAATGCTAAAAATGTATTTTCTCTTGTTTTAAACTTGCCAAAGCAGATTATCTTTCTTTTTCGTTAAAATGCAGTGGGGTCCAAATGAAATAAATGCATGTTTTCTTAAACAAGGCAATTATTTTAGCAAGAATAACATGGCTGACTGACTGTAGCTACATTATTTTGCTTGTTACAAGGCTACAAGTTAAATTAATATGTGCGCATGAAATATTGATATGGAATTATTTTAGTTTTGTAGCCTATTATCTTAAATTTTTTCCGCTATGAAAAAGTAGTCAACTAATAACGGACAAAACAATAAGACTAGCAAGGAGATGAATGCTAAAACAATATTGCTGATGTATTAATACTTCTCTGAGATAATTTTCACTACAATTGATAACAGAGATGCAAGATGGCGACCGTTGCATTTGTTTGAAACAAGAGAGTGTGAGAGAAAGTAGTGCCGGTTTCATTAATAATACACAGCGTTGGCATGGCCTGCGTCCGAAAGCTCTGAAATGCTGCCTTCAGGGGCAGCATTCCAAGGCAGGACGGCATCAAGGCACGTCAGAATCCAAATTCTGCTTTACTTCCTGTCTCCAGAGGTACCTTCTTCTAATTGAATTTTGAAGACAGGTTGCCAACTGCTTTCAACTGAAAGTAGCTAAAGCTGGTAGCTAAATGTCACTAGAAGACATCATAATGGCAAATTCACTGATCTATATAAAGATGAATATAGATCAGTGGGCAAGATAAATACTTGGATGAGTTTTGTCCAAGAAGTTGCTATATTTATCCCTAAACTCAAAAGGGGTGGGGAAGTAGCTAAATTTAGCTACAAAATCGCTAAATTGGCAACAAGACAGATGTATCCTTTCGCTGCCTTTGATATCCCACAATCCTGTGCGTTCCATTCCGTGACAGTTGAGCTAAAACATAAAGATGGCATCTGAAAGTTGCGTTTGGTGGTCAGTTTGTGTGTAAATGTATATTTCTGACTAACTTTTTGCACTTTTGATGTTATTTCTAGCGAGAAATCAGTATTATAGTAATTAAATATTCGTTTAGTTACCACCAAAACTGTTACGCTGTCTCAGAAGCCTGTCTGCAATCACACTGTAAAAAGTGATAAGTTGACTTAACTTAAAAAAAAAAGAGAGAAAATCCGTTGCCTTAAAAATTTTAAGTACCGTAAATGATAATTAAACAAAATAAGTTAAGTGAATTGTCAAGTTCACTTAACTTTGAAAAATGAAAAAAAAATGGGTTTCCTCAATTTGTTTTAAGTTGTCAATTTATCACTTTTTACAGTGTCAGAAACCCGTTGCCTTAAAATTATTAAGTAAATAATAATTTAAAAAAATAAGTTAATTGAATTTTCAAGTTCACTTAACTTTTTTTTTTTATTATTATTATTTACTTCATAATTTTAAGGCAACAGGTTTCCTCAATTTTTTAAAGTTAAGTCTTATCACTTTTTACAGTGCAGTTTCATGACGTGCCTTTGAGCAAAAACGCTGCCTGCAAAGTCATTGCCTCATAACCTGCCTCGGACACAGCCATGGAAATATCAGGTCGCTGGATGACGCGATTGACCAAATAAAAGTATTCAGAGCGTCGTGTAATAAAATGTACATAAAAAATAACAATTTTGAAAAGTTGAAATAAAAAATATGAATTTAAAAGTTCAATGCAAGCAATGAAATCTGAGTGTGTACAAATGAATTAACATGGTAAGTTTGAAAATGCTAAATATTTCATATTTATTTATATGAAGATTAAAGGTTAAAGGTTATTAAATAATTGAGAGAAAAAAAAAATCCCAGATGTGGCATCAGACTTTTGGACTCCACTGTATATATTATAGCTGTGATCACTAGTTTGAACCATCTGTTCTGCCAATGTATTACTTGCACTACATCTGAGGTGAATAATAATACAAAATCAGCTCATTCCAATTCATGAATTTTACATTTTGAATCTTTCAGCAAGTTTGTCCTAAAGTACTGCCTTGTGTTTGTTTTCTCTTTGAAGACAGTTTTGCTTGATGGGTATTAATCTGAATGCTAAAGTAATTTTTTATGGACTAAGAACAAGTTAGTGTGCATAAATTGCTTTTGATAACAAATGTGCTTTTTCAATAAAACGTTGTGTTGAATTGCTTTTCAACCTATTTTATGGGGTTGCTTTTGTTGCTTTTTCCAATAAATGTTGTAAAATACATCTTAAGAAATGGACAACTCTGGGTCTACGTCAACACATAAATGCCTTTCAGCACAATTTGGATGTCACAAGAGACAGAATGAGGCCAGTGCAGATGAGAAGAACAGGTGAACAACCTATCTCAGTAAAAACAAATACGAGCACCCTTGACAAATACAGTTTTTATGTGGCTAGACCTATTATCAATATAAAGGCGCTTTATAATCTAAGAGATGCACAAATGATTAGATATGAAAGCAGTAGTTTGTGTAGATGTCTGCCATATACGAATGAGTCAATACGTAAATGTCAATTTAATTTTTTCTTTGACATTTCATGGACTGTAAAGTGAATAACCTTCAGTGCTCAGTAATGATAAAACAGTGTGGGAGGTACTTCGAGTCACTTTTAGATAAGAAAACTTGGGGGGGGGGGGGGGGGGGATACAAAAGATGCAAAGATTATGCATAATCTTCACTTTTGCTCAGTAATAATATTCAAATTTAACTGAGTGAACAGGTTCAGCAGTTTCCGATAAAGAAAGAACTATTTTTCAAGAAGGCTTCCATCTTACTCAGTGCCTCTTTAATCATACGGAGAGATAAACTTGCATCTTTCATCCACAGGACAGCAGTGTGTCTCTTCGCTTTGACGTCTCCCTTGGGCACCATAGCCTCCAGGTCCACACGTCTATTGCACCTGTCAGAGAGCTGCATTTTTACTTGATTAATCTGGTGCTGATTTGATGGACAAAGTTTGTGCAAATAAATTTCAGACTCTCAAGGCAAAAACTGTGCAATTCCTGGCTCAGTAATCTTCTAAATGAACCCAAGAACTAAGACGAAAGACTCTATAGTCTGAAATCAATAAGTTATCACTTTCATTGTGTGGATTTCTGAGTTATTTTCAAGATTTGTGGGTTGCAATTAAAAGTCTGTGATTCTGTGGGGGAAAAAAACTTGTGTGACTGAAGTTATCATGGATGGAAAGAGAAAGACTGAAATAAATTGGAGTAATTGAATTGGAGTGAATTAAATTGGAGGTGGGCTCAGCACACGCAAGTTCGTATAGAGTGAGCAAGATGAAGTGTGTGTGTGTGCAGGGACGTGCACAGGGGGGTTGCTCAGGTTGCCCGGGCAACTGCCCATATACCCTTCTCGACTCACGTTGCCCTTCCGAGGTGGAAAAAAATAAATAAAAAAATCGTCCAATGGATGCAGAATTTCACGTAAGCCTAGATAAAAAAAAAAAAAAAAAACGCAAAGCCTCATTCACTTCCATATTCGGGAAAGTGAAAGTCAGTAGGGGAAGGGCAAACTCTGTTTACGTGGCTGCAGCGCTGCACGCGACCGGCACCTGAGCTGAGCCTGCATGAGCGGCACTAGGAGATTGTCGTGGTTGTCGGGTGAGACGATTTAACGTTGTCGGAAAGGTATAACAAACGGACGATCATCATCAAGATTTATGAAATAATTTTTTTTTTGGGGGGGGGGGGGGGGGGGGGGCCTGTTGGTAGGCGAGTGCCCTTTTTTTAGGTCAGAGCAACTGCCCCTCAAAATTCCTGTGCACGTCCCTGTGTGTGTGTGTGTGTGTGTGTGTTAGAGAGAGAAAGTGAGTAACTCAGTGCGTGAGAGAGAGAGAGCAATATATTTTAATAGATTTAAAAAAAAAAAAACATGCCAAGATTAGATTGCATACTTTTTGTATATAATGAAAAAAGAAAAAAATCAAGAAATCTAAACTAAAATAGCACTAATATTCTTAATAATGCATTATTGATATTGTGTCAAAAGATTAAGTGACATACTGTATCCTGATTACTTCAAAAAAGTACCCAAAAGCTTATATTTTAAGTATTTTAAGCTGTTATGCGTTTATCCAAATAACATTTCTGTATAAAACCAAATTTAAGTCATTGAGCTTCATCTGTATGACTTTTAAAAACTTTAATATTAATTTAGTATTACGAACCACAACACGTAAAAACTAGTTTCATTACGCACCGCGTGTATGTATGCATCCGACATAAAAGCGGCGCGAGCCTCAGCAGCGCGCGGACGCACGTCATGCTCATCGGGGTATAAAAGAATGTGCGCGCGCTGCAGAGCGCACAGAGGTGCGCGCGAGAGAGGGACTGATGAGACGGCGCTCGCGCAGCCGGTGAAGTAATTACACATGCCGGCAGACAAAGTGCGGTGGTCACAATGAACTTGAGGTAAATTACATGAATGGATTTGTTTCTCCGTTTGCATCATTTCACCATGACAACGGACTGAGAGGGAGCCTGCCATGGAGAGGAATAACACCACACAAACTCTGGAGCTGGGAGAATGTGAGCACACACTGGACACCAGCACAGCGCTGGACAACTGTACGGACGCTGCCAGCGGGAACATGTCTTTACGCTGCTGGCTGCATTTGTTGACAAAGGAGTCTAGTTCAACGCTACAAGGTGATGGGTCTAGTTTGGCTGTGCGTGTGATGATCGCCCTCATTTATTCAGTGGTGTGCGCTCTGGGACTTGTAGGCAACTCTCTGGCGCTCTACCTGCTGCACTCGCGCTACCGGCAGAAGCAGTCTTCTATCAGCTGCTTTGTGATGGGTCTGGCTCTAACCGACCTGCAGTTCGTCCTAACCCTACCGTTCTGGGCCGTAGACACAGCATTGGACTTCCGTTGGCCCTTCGGCAAAGTTATGTGCAAAATCATCAGCTCGGTCACCACTATGAACATGTACGCCAGCGTATTTTTCCTGACCGCCATGAGCGTGGCAAGGTACTATTCCATCGCGTCCTCGCTGAAGATGCACAGTCGCCGAGCGGCAGCGGCTGTGGCTAAGTGGATCAGTTTGGGCATTTGGGTCGTTTCCCTGATAGCAACTCTTCCACATGCAATCTATTCCACAATAGCCCAAGTTGCGACAGACGAGGAGCTGTGCTTGGTCCGCTTCCCTGAAACGGGAAGCTGGGACCCGCAGTTGCTGCTAGGGCTGTACCAGTTGCAAAAGGTCCTGCTTGGGTTTCTGATCCCACTGGTGGTGATCACCGTTTGCTATCTCTTACTTCTAAGAATCGTGTTAAGCCGTAGGATTAGCGGCGTGGCGGGATCTGAAAGTGAGCAGGGGCGGCACAAACGTCGCTCGAAGGTCACCAAATCGGTTGTGATTGTTGTCCTGTCGTTCTTCTTGTGTTGGTTGCCCAATCAGGCCCTGACTCTGTGGGGCGTCCTTATTAAGTTCGACCTGGTGCCCTTCAGCAAGGCCTTCTACAATGCCCAGGCATACGCTTTCCCGCTGACTGTGTGCTTGGCCCACACAAACAGTTGCCTCAACCCGGTGCTCTATTGCCTGATCCGCCGCGAATTCCGGGCCGGACTCAAAGAACTCCTGTTGAGGGCCACACCGTCCTACCGAAGCCTTGCCCGGTTGCTCCCACGTAAGGCCAAAGTAGCCGAGGCGCCTCCTGTACTGGTTCTTGTGCAGATGGATGTTTGAAAAAAGCGGATCCTTCACGTTCGTCTTGGTTTTTGATTGACAGGACGAAGCAGGCGTGAGGAACGTCCTTCGGGAGCTGCCCCACTTTCCCTTCCACTCGTTCAGAAACACTTTTGCGCATTTTCCTTTCTCTCTCAACTTCCACGTACCTTTTGACGCGTTACCGCTTTCACATGCACCTCCGGTCATCAGAGCCCTTGGGAATTCAGGACCCATTCACCTTTGTTTGCTTTGCTGCATATTAGTAGCACAGCTTAAGGATTTTTTTTCCCCGAGACATCCTTCAAGGGAGAGATAAATTATCCATGTGTGTTTTTCAGGTTTTGAAAAAAGAAGAAAAAAATGTTGAGATGTAGAAGGGTCTAGTCTTCTTTTATTTTATGAGATATTTAAAAAAAAAAAAAAAAATAAATAAATAATATATATATATATATATATATATATATATATATATATATATATATATATATATATATATATATATATATATATATATATATATATATATATATATATATATATGCGTGGGGGATCACTGGTTAACCCATCAATCATTCAGTACACTGTCAATTATGAATTTACTTGCAGTTGTGTAGAATTTAATGAAGTTTCCCACTTTGATTTGTCTTTTAGTGTATTTAAATCTTATGTTGTACATAAAAACTAAACTAATAAAATACCTATCTATGTAGCTAACTAACAAAATAATAATTTTGTGAATTAACATTGAGCAGTCAAACTGACCAGTCCAGAAAACACTAAAGGAGATGTTTAGCAGAATGTTCAAGCTGATGGAGACCAGGGTTAAAAAAGGGCAAAAGCAACATAAAGCATAATAACATTTGTCTACAAGACTCAAACACTATTTTTAAGTCACAGTAAAACTTTTGTGAGGAACAGCCTAAATCTTAAATCTCAGCTGAGAGCAGTAGTCACCATTCACTTTCATTGTGACAAAGAGCAACTTGGACATTCTGCTATAAATCTCTCCTTTTGTGTCAAACAGGTTTTGAAAGATATGAGCTGGAGTAAATAGCAGAAAGTGATTGCTGAAGTCTTTCAGTTGGCTATATCCTCAGGGACTTCATCAAATAATACAGCTTTGGCATAAAATATATTTGTAGGAACATACTGTACAATAAATAATTGTGGGACTCTAAATCCCCATTTCTAAACCATCAAACAGAATAAAAAATTCAATCTGAGATAATTAGTTATATGGGTTTATTGACTGCAAAATGTGAGGCAGAGTTAAAGAGTGCTAGCTCAATAATGACTTTTTTTTATTTACATTTATCAGTTATTCTTTCATCCTAAATATATTCTTGCATCATTTCACAGTCAATATACCTTACAATGCCATTGTGGGCTTTGAGGCTTTTCTAATACACACACTTGCACATACCTTGCACGCAGGGAGAATATCTTATAGTAAAACGATTTTAGCCTGGCATCATTAATCATTAGTCATGCAATCTTCTGAAACTCTTCCAAGGACATTGTTCCTCTGACCGAACCTTTTCAGATGAGACAAATTTGTGCATTTAAACCACTTTTCGATGGTTTATCTCCTCAATGACAATGCCAGGTCATGATTTAGGGAAGACTGGGGCAAGTTGTCACACATTTTACATTTGACATTTTGTACAGGAAAAAAGATACAGTTCATTAAACAAATACTGACCTTTTGATTGATATTTTAATCACACTATATTGGGTAAACTGTAACGGGATCATTCGGATATATGCATAAACGGTTGCTTAACACAAAGAACAATAATTAGAAATTCAACTGTCATAACTATACATTTATACCTCTTACATTTGACAGCTTGCAACCTTTATGAGTTGACCCTCATTGTCGTGAAAACACTCCTGTGACCGATGGAAACTGTGGCTACATGTTTAATTATTAATCTACGACTTGTTACCGTAAATTCATGAATAAAGAGCTTGTATCTGTAAGAGAGAATTACCCCAGCTGTGAGTTTCTCTGTCTAGGTGTTGAGGGTATGCAGATGAGTTGGTGCGAGAGACCATTAATGAGCCAAACTGATTTAAAGATCTGAATCTGAACTCAACTGTGCTCTATAATTATACTTGCGGTGACATTTTGGCCCAATGTCGGAGTCTGCGGTGTGCTTTGTTGTTAGTATATTGAAGCCCTTCGGGTGTGCTTTGCTTGCTGAACTTACTTTAATGTCTGTATGAAGTGTTATAATATTATGCTGTTTGTAAAAATATATATATTATACTAACAAAATTTGCAAAAAGTTCTTTAAGACAAAAATAAATCTTGCATACATTTTGATAAAACAAGGTTCAAATCGTGTAATTTACTACAGTTCACGCACACACACACAACGAATAAACATTTTGAAAAATATTTTTATAAACACAAAACTGCAGTCATATCAGCGTAATAAAAAAGTCGATTATGGCTATTTCTAAACTGAAGCTGGTAACTGAAATCTGCATCCACAACATCCATACCTCTAGATGTCAGTATTGGTTCAAGACAACGTCAATATTAGCCAGTGCAGCCAAGAAAATCATATCATTCAAATGAACCTAACAAAAAAATCTCTTGTTGATTACGGCTACAGCATTTCAAAAACAACACGGTAACACTTTACAATAAGGTGTCATTTGTTAACATTAGTTAATGTATTAACTAACACGAACGAACAATGATCAACACATTTATTACAGTGTTTATTCATCTTTGTTAATGTTAGTTAATAAAAATACAGTCATTCATTGTTAGTTCATGTTAATTCACAGTGCATTATCTAATGTTAACAAGCACGCCGTGTGATTTTAATAATGCCTTAGGAAATGCTGAAATTAACATTAACTAAGATTAATAAATGGTGTAGAAGCATTGTTTAATCTTAGTTCATGTTAACTAATGAACCTTATTGTAAAGTGTTACCAACAACACTTGTATTTGAAAACTTTCACTGGTGTGGATCCAGTGGAAACTTTACTATCCCATGAGGCAACAACAGGGGCCTCCTGGGGTTTGGGGGCCCCTGGACAGCATATTTACTCACTGTCCCCCTCGGTAAAAAAATGCAATGATGTTTTGCAACTGGTTTTGTAGGTCACATGATGAAGATAACAATGCGAATGTAGTACATCCATAATAAATTCATGCTATAGGTTACATCCATACTATATAGAACATACTTTATTAACAGGCATGAATTCCGTTCTTCATCGAATGTAGTATCTGTTTAGTATCAATTTTGGTTGCAAATGTCGTTCCTTATCAAATGTAGTAGGACTGTCTTCTCTAACAATACTGGAAGTTGGATGCACCTTATAGTATGTGGAGATATCTATTAGCATTAGCATTTAGCATTAAGTGTCACAATAACATTTATAGTCCCTCACTCTTCACTAACAACCATCTACTATAAATATTAGCAATAAATTTTGCATGCAATTAATACATGGCTAATTTTAAATGGCAGTGAATTAAAAAAATATACTTTTTAGAATCAGGTGTTGTTGTTAAAGCATCTACCAACAGCAGCTAGCATGACTATGCTAACCAGCTTAGCTCCTTCAAAGTAAAATAAACAAACCAAATACAGAATGTACCTTTAAAACTTTAAGACTTGTGAAAGACAGACTTACAGTCCCATTGTAATCGTTAAAGTTGAGCAAAAGCAAGCCAACTCCAACAAAGTATGCACTTAACAAAAGCATGCACTTAACTTTGAAGAGTACTCAAAAATAACGAACACTCGCTCCCCAAAGCAAAACCTGGATATGAGGTTGAAGATAATGGCTTTCTATTCTTTTGACAGGGGCTACATACACTCTCCAGGCATGGCTAATTGCATAGTGTGTTATTATGGGATGGAGGACAGCACAGTTGCCTAGCAACAAGCATTTTAGTGTTTCAGCCAGACAAAAAAAAATCAGCTCCGCCACCTATTTTGAAAGGTAAAACCCCTTCCTTTCTGTAATTGAATTTTGCCTGCTGGACGTAAAGTAAGTGACAGATCCATTTTCCTCTTTTGTGTTATTGTCAAAAAGTTTCAAAATCATTGTAGTTTTTGTCAAACAAGCTGTAAATATGGTATGTATGCCTTTCAGTTAGGCATTGGGTTTTGGATTTTTAAAAACAATTTTTTATCCGTTTTGTTTTCCTGCTGAGGAAGATAAAAATAGCATTCAATCATCAAACATTTGTATGCTCCATTTTCCCGTTGGATTTGTCAAAACACTAGGTGGCACATGTTCGGTTTAATAATACTCTGTAACAGAATGTAAATATCTGAATTGCCTCTTTTTATATCATTTTGTACAATTTGTTTCAAATTTATACAGCTGAATACCAGAATATAGCCTACAGAACAACAAAAGTGAAATACTATACACGCACACTCACCAACGTGATCTTATGATAATTCATATGTATTTTACGTAAAATGTGGTTCTATAAAACATACTTTACTTACATTTTTACAGGCACTAAAACGTAAGTATTTTTTAGCATTTAAACATGCAAAACTGACGTTTTGATGACACCTAAAAATGAATAGTTATGAGTATTGAAATAGTTGTTTTTAGTTCTCATATCAATTACCTTGTTTTCAATTGCATCATTAAATTGTTTACTCATTTTCTTAATATGAAAAGATAACGTTTCATATTGTTGTGTGATTTCTGCTGCCAGCTCGTTTCCAAGAATAGGCCTACAGGTTAAACAAGACTTAACTTTAAACCTTAAAATAAATAACATTTGAAATAGTTTAAACTTTACTTGTCATGTAATGTTTACTTTGTTTTCCACGCAGGACACAAAAGGCGTTTTCTCCCACATGCAACATAACTTCTAAATGAAACAATTTTATTCGTGCGCTGCAATCCAAATCTTCAGAATCCACATGACTGCGAGGAACAGACCCAAATCCAAGCCTTTATTCGACTATCTTCATCTCCATCCCGAGCAGCAAATCCAGCGACCGTAAACAGCAAAGCAGGCGCTGACTGACAGGTTCGTTATGAATTCAAATGTTGCTGCTTCAAACTACAGGTTTTATGGCAGGATAATCGAACGCTCATTGGCTCTCGCCTGCATTCGTCACAGATTGCGACATGCTGTGCTTCTGGTGAGGTGTGTTTGAATGATGCGCGCGCGCGCCTTCACGAGTTCACGGAGTGGATCGGGGAAATAATCTGGATAATATTCTCAGCGATTAACAGCTTTAATTCTGCTCTGCACCTCACACAAACCTACTGTGGCTGTGGCTACAACGCATCGTCATTTCGATTACTTTTGGTAGTGCTTTTGATATTTTTGCAATAAATAAATGATTGTAATTGCATTTATCTGTCGGTCATGTTTTTCTCATACTGTACAGAAATAGTTATGTTTAGGTTTAAATGTTGGAGTGGGATTAGCGACTATAAAAACATTTTTAATGCTATATTGTTACTAAAATGGTTATTTTCCTGCATGTTTCGGTAAATTGCGTTTTATATCCTTTTATATTCGCCATAAAATGGGTAGGTTTAGGTTTGCGGGTATAGGTCAAGGGGTCTAAAATCTAAATTGTTTATTAATGAAATGATAAAAATGCATTGATGCGAATATCTTACGTTTTTAACGTTGAAATAGGTCTAAATTGTACGTTTTAGCATCAATAAAAACGTACAAAAACTACATTTTGTGCTTGTAAATGTTTAGTATTAATACCTACGTATAAGACCAAGCTGCACACAAACACACACATACAATATTTAATAATAAAAATAAAATAAACAAGGATATAATGTAATGTAATATAATATAATAAAACATTCCATAAATAATTGAAAATAATTAATAAAAGTAAAAATGTAATAAGTGTGTGTGCGTGTGTGTATTATTTTAGTATTATTTATATATGACTGATATAAACAGCGGTATTATTAAAATGTTAGATTAGCTTTTATTTTTACATTTTCATTTTTCAGTTTCTGATGAACTTTAATTTATTTTTACTTCAGTTTTTTGTATCTTCAGTAATTTTGTAATTTTACTACTTCAGTTCAGCTTCAATTAAGCTTTTTGTATCTAATATTTATATTTCATTTTATTTGAATGTTTTCTTTAATTACGTGTAAATTAGATTTTCAGCAGCTGTAAGTGATGATTAAAACGTTAAAGAAAATTAATGAAAAAATATTTTTGTATTGTTCATTTAAAGATTATGTAAATAGAAAATGGAACTGGGAAATTAATTTACATTGGAGTAAAAAAAAAAAAAAAAAAAAAAATTAAAAGGGGAGACTTTGTCTCCTTATTTTACATGCCTGTCACTTTTCTGAATCACCACTCTAGACATTAAAGTGAACATTCCCATCCTCATGTTTGAAAATCTGAAACCTAACTGCTGCCGGTCTTATTCTTTATGAAATTCTATGCTATGATTCATTTATAGGCCTCTGTGCAGCACTGCAATCATTGAAATTCAATGAAATGATGAATTATGAAAACTGTCTGCGCCTAGTTGAGGTAAAATATAAGGAAGAGAACAACTTTTGTGTTAATGAGGCAAACTTTGTGAGGTTTAAGTGCCAGAAATGAGAGAGGGAGAGGAGAGAGAGCACACCGAGCATGAGAAAATCAGAAATAAAAAGAAAATCAAAGGTGATTCAGCACTGTGTGACATCAAGTTTTGATTTGGGGTGCATCAGTCAGAGATGAAGCGACTGGATGAGGCATCCTGGTTTTAAGTTGGAGTTGATTACTCAAAATGCTTGCAGCATTCCTGTTATATACTGATTTTGACTATATATCTTGTTCCCCGTATATCTGGAGAAAGGCACCATGCTCTGAACCTCCTGCCTGTGACCTTTCATTAGGCCTGTTTGAGCTGGCTGGGAGAATTACGATGGTTAATTGTTTCTCATTAATGGCTGATTAGGATCTTCGAGGGGAACCAGGGGAAAACTGACGTGCTGGACACATGCGCACCTACATATACAGTAACTGAGACCGGGGCTAGTTGTCACAGTTCACTGCAGGTTTATTGTTAGAAGTCAGTTTTCATAAAGACACATGTTTTAAAGTCGTGGGTACAAAAAAAGCTTTTGAACATTTCCACTGTTATTCACAAGGAAAAAAGATGCAGTTTATTTGACACATGCTGGTCAATAGCAGAGCACGCTGTCACAATGAAACTTGCCATTAAACAATCTGTTATTATAGGATTTTGGCTAGACGAATAGCTAAAGCACTAAAAGAACAAAGGCAAAAAATATTTTATTTAATAACTAAATGCATAAGTAATACATTTTTTTTATGAACTGCTTTTCTAATAAAAAGTGCCCCATGAATAAAAGGATGGTATTAAAAAACAAAATATATTACATATGAAGTTATATGAATAAATATATACTTCACTTTAAATATTTAGTTCAATTAAAAATAACAAACATATATATTTTATATATTTAATGTATATTGACAATTAATATATTTATATATTATAAAATTATACAGTTTATCAATTTATAATTTTTTAATAACTTATAATTTTAACTCATTTGAATTGTAATTGAACTATATAATAAATGCGATCCATTTACACACACGCACACACAAACACACAAATTATATAAATTCTAATATTTTTACTTATTAATATATTTAGTATATAATTTAAATAAATTAAACGTTAATTGCAAAATAACATACAGATAAATGTATAATTTAACAATGTATAGTTTTTACATTTGATTTATTTTTAATTCACACACACACATATATATATATCATACATTTTATGTATTATAAATATATACTTACGATTGTATACAATTATTTATGAATTAATAATAAAAAAAATATATATCTAAATTTTAAGACAGACAGATATATATTCATACATAAATATAAGATATAAGACAGACATATATATATATATATATATATATATATATATATATATATATAAATATATTCATACATAAATCTTCATTTTGTGACAAGTAGCCCCAGTCTTTCTTACACATAACCACACACCTATCTGCACTCACCCAAACCCCCATCAAACAGTTCTACCTCGACCCCCAGACAAGGTCCTAAACTTAATCTGACACGTGAGCCTGTTGGATCTATTGAAGGGAAGATAGAGCCACGCTCTTCGGAGACCCAGATCCATAAGTGGATCATGTGAAGGAGATCCGTCAGGCGAGGCTCAATAGGATTGCCCGCTTCACAGATACTTAAAATCACTCAAAAATCAAGATGCAACTCTGTGCTACTTAGCTCTCCAACCAAGAGGTGTCAATGATAAATGCTATCCGCCGTGACCCAGCCTAATGCACTCCATGGCAGCCTTTTCACAGTCTTGATTATTTGGCGAGCGGGAGTGGCGGCTGAGTATTTCCGCAACGCGTCCTGAATGCCGCATCCCTCCCTCAGCTGTCGTACCTGCACCGGCGAAGTCCAAAACCCACAGAAGTCCAGGAGGAAATTCAATTACTTACTCTCGGCTCGAAGAATGAGCTCATCTCCATATTTATTAGGATACTGACCAAGCAAAGCCCTCGGTGTTCTATTACGTTTATTATTCTCTAATGTGTTCCCACAAACTCTTTTCATTTCCAATGTGACACAGGCTTGGCTGCCACCACTCCTCTCGAGATTTCTCAAGGGCCCTGAGAGGAACTTTGATGGGGCTTGAAATGAAAACCTCAACGGTTTTCAAAGTAGTATAGCGACAAGCTCCTTTCTCCCACACACTCCTACCTACTCCGGCTGAGTGGGAGAGAAGCCATGATCAACCAAGACATGAGGGCTCTGTGACTCAGAAAGCCTTTCTAGCGCCAGTGATTTCGGGCGCTTTTATTCTTCTGAATGCATCCGTATCTAAAAACAAGCATTCGTCGGAGTGCGTCTTTTATAGTCTGATGATATGAAGTGCTGCAATAACGAAGGGAGGAGGAGGATGGAGCGATATTTCTCGACTCTGCCCTATTTTCACGTCAATTGCGCCGAGTCTTCGCTTTCTGAGATATGGGCTCACAATTACCATGTGTCAGTCAGGCATGGCAAGGAAGACTCATTCAATCAATCACCTCTCCAACAAACGGTCCAAAAAATTCCAAAGCAGGTGGAAACAAAGCCTTTGAAGACGCTATTGAGTAGCCTTGAGAGCAGGTGCTCAGAACCGTGGAGTCCATTTAAATTGATATTTCAGCCAGGTAGATTTTGAAATTGTTCTTACAAAAGTGATGGTAGGCAAATGTATATATATATATACACACACAGTATACACACAGAGAGAGTTGGGTAGACATATGCATTAAACATTACATTACATAAATAAGAAATAACATGAATTTGAGCATTTTAATCTGTTTGAAAGACAAAGACATGATTAAATAATCCACAGAGTAATAAAAATTATTTATCAGTAGCTGATGCAATGCTGAAACACTTTTTAAACCAGATTTTTGTAAATCCAGTGGTCAAATGCTGTGTAGCTTCCTGATTATTGACTGGCCTTTGTGTGAATGTGAATTGTGTGTGTGTGTGTGTGTGTGTGTGTGTCCGGACCACAAAACCAATCATAAGTAGCACAGTTATATCTGTATCAAAATCATTAGGATATCATGTTCCACATGCATGTATATATTTAAGAAACATTTTTTAGATTTATATATTAAATATATTTATATATAATGTAAAATATAAGAATATGAATATATAAATGTAAACATTTTCAAAATATATACTGTATGTGTGTGTATTTATACATGCATAATAAATATACACAGTACATATACATATATAATGTAAACAAAAACTTTTATTTTGTATGCGATTAATCGTTTGACAGCACTAATATATATATATATATTGATTTTTTATTTTTTTACATTTTACTTACACAGGTGGCATGGACTTCCGTGTAATGGACAATTGCCCAGATACTTTCATTCAATACCTACCAATTGTCGAATTGTCATTAAACAGTCCACAAGGACCAACAATGAGACATTACAGCTGTGCATGTACAAGGCATCTGCGAAACTACTTTAGCCTCATTAGGTTCATAAATAATGTATCTTAACACTGGCCTATTTGGCCGAGCAGTGGGAAGCTGACCTTTCTCGGCTGCCCCCGGCGTCGATAGCGATCGTGTCCAGCACAAAGACAATAACAGGGCTGAAATATCACCCAGTGTCCCTGCCTTATCTTCGTCTCTCACCGTGCTTTGAGTCAAACGCAAAAGTCACCATCAGCAAAGACAGCACAGCCTTCAACCTTCGCGACGGATATCAGGCCCGGTTAAGTCAGTAGAGAGAACACAAAATCAAGCGAAGCTGCCACTCCTGTGGCGACCTGGTATCTCTCCACAGCATTCAAGCTGTAAATGGCTAGTCTGGTGCTTTGCGTGATTGCTTGACCTCTGGGCTCGTGCTAGCAGGGAGCGAATCTTCCTACGCCAGCGCGAACAATCTAGCGGAAATGACAGTGGGCGGAAAGTTGGTACACATCATGCTGATTAGCTTTGACTTGCTGAGAGCATTTTGCAGTATAAGGTGTTCAGCTAGTGTAATCACATAGTACAATGTGGTGACTCAATGAATTTATAGACTGGGGGAGTAGAGCTTGAATAACCTATATAGCACTCTAGCGACTAGCGTGAGGATGTAGCTGAGTAAACACTTTGTTAAATATAAGTGCATGTTTTTTACATGTTTTTCAGTGTTTACTTAGACACTGAAATGGGGAAAAAAATACCTGTAGAAAATTCTGTCATTGTACATGTTGTTCCAAACCCATATCACTGTCTTTCTTCTGAGGAACACAGGAGAAGGCATTCTAAAGATTAAAGCTTTCACTCTTCAAAAGAAAATACCATGTGACTTGTGCAAAGCCCATGGATGGGAAACATAAGGAGTTTAATGATTCTGGTTTCTTACTTCCTTTAACAATATTTTTGAATCTGAGGTAAAATCACTGCTTAAAAACACCCAAAACAATAGAAACCATCACAGCAATTCTAATGGTTTCCACTACCAATACCATTACAAACATTACAATCCATCAACTATTAACCATTAAAACCATTCAAAATGGTTTCCTGTAGTGTGTTTTGGAGCATATTCCATTAGGATTTAGTGGTTTGTAACAAGCCACTAATCGAAAGCGACAAATTACCAGCAGGGAACCACAAGGAACAATTACAGTTTGCATTAAAACCAATCTGCATTATTCTCAATCTATTTTTCTAATTTATTTTTAGATCTATTGCCATAATGAACAAACAGTCAGACCGATTTGAATCCCACACAGCAGCAGTTTTTGGTTTATGGAGTCCACTCGATGAAAATATCTTGTGGTTAAGTAAGCGAGTGATAAATAAATAACTGAGTGATTGTCAAACTTCTCGGATTCAAAAATGTTTGTTATTCGCTAAAAAGAAACAGAGTCATTCCCTTCACTAGTCAAGTACTGAGTGCTTTTGATTCACTAAAAAGAACCGGCATATAAGAGTGAATCGGACTTCACTTGTCATGCTGTGTCTTTGATTCGCTAAAAAGAACTGCTCATAAGAGTCATTTGCTCATGAATCGGACTTCACTGATCGAACTGTCACTGTAAAAAAAATTCTGTAAAATTTACGGTAAAAAAAATTAAATTTTGACTTAAATTTACAGTTAAATACCATAATTTCATTAACTGATATAATGTTAATATACCAACCTATTGAAGTATCGAAATCTGTTTTGTACCTTTGTATTACACTGATAACCACCAAATGCAGGAGGTGATGAGAAAGTCACATGATGAACCAAAGCCCATCACAAGCAGCTTTTAAATAATAACATATATAGAAGGTGCACAGTGCCATTCACACAAACACTAAACACCATCATGGTGAGACTCATTAAACTGAAATATGCAATAAACATTAATTTAACAACATTAGATGTAACATACAACCCTAATAAACATAACTGATAAGAAAAAACTAAGACGAAACCTAGTTATTTCAAAGAAAAAAACATCAAATTCAAACAAAATTTGAAATGCAATGAAGGGAATTCTGGGAACGTCAATTTACGTTTTTTCCCTGTAAATTTTACATTCTTTTTCACTTCCAAAAGCGGTATTTCACCGTAAAATTGTCTGAAATGTCTATTACAGTTTTTCACCGTATATATTAGGGGAACTTACCGTTAACCATTTAACAGGTTTTTACCATAGCTTTTCACAGTTTTTTACCGTTAAAATCACGGTCATTTCTTACAGTGATATGTTTCTTGCTGAATAACAATTCATGCAAGACTTGCAGAACATTTTAATACTGTTTTCTGGCAGGAAAATGCATGTACGAGAACAGTAAACCATTTTTAAAATAATGGTACCATTTTTCAACCCTAGGCTACTAAAAGTTTGCATGACAACAGACTGAAACTTAAAAATCGGCATTACGTCTGTGATAGCCATATGGCAAAAACAATATATTGCCTTCTAAAGCGTCTTTTAAATGTATGCCTGCTACAATAATAACATCTTTTAAATTGTATTTAGGGGTTTTCACTAGAAGTATTAAATGCGTAATTCGCAAGTATCAAGTTCAGTTAAAAGTTTTAATGGATTTCCATCCCTAATATAGAGTAATAATTGTTCATGTTTGTTGAGGCTGAAGCAACTTCATATTTTCTTAATGAAACAAACAAGACATTAATAAACCATGGCTGGTGAAGCCACATTAACGTGTATTTATCAGAAAATGTCAGCTCAACTGGTTCTCATTATCCTCAGCTGTCCCCATGCAAACAATGGGAAAATAATTGGTGTTGATAGAGTGTTGCCATTGGAATATGAAAGACATGGAGAGCACACACCGCATGTTTTATTTAGTTTGGACACCTGTAAGTATAAAATTGAAAACTGACTCTCCCTGCTGTTAAATTAGTCCCATATTTCATTTTTTTTCCCCTCTAAATCCCTGAAGTCTTATATCATATGAAATTCTGCGCTGAAAATAAGTGGAAAAGTTAGGAAATGACATCTCGGCCTTGAACGGCTAGAAGATGCAAGCAAAAGCAGAAGCTCGAGCTGTCAGGGGAATGCATTTCCATATATTTGATCAGGCATGGCCAAGACAGCATGACCCCAAAGTTTAATCTACTATGCTCGCACGAACGTCCAATTGAGTGCCAGATCCTCTTTGACATACAGAAGTCTGCAAATCCAACCATCTTATCTTTTTGTTCTTTTTAAAAAAAAAAGTCATAAAATGAAGGTTAAAGCGGCTGTTCATTTAGAATAATGAGTCTGTTCTGTCATTGCCTGAAATCACAGCGTCTGAAATTTGTATCTTCTCTTTGCCCTCTACAACAAATGACTTTCAATAAGCTTTGTCCTGGTGTTCAGACCTGTAATCTAATGCTAATCTAAGTTGTGAAAACGTAGCACATACCCGAGTCCCCTTCATTTAATGTTTTTATCTCCTGATGGTGCAAGTGATTGCTTTATTGTATTTCCAAAGTCCAGAGTCAGAGGATTCACTGCTAGCAAAAGACTTTCTCTGTGGGATGAGCTGTGCTTTTGAAAGTCTTTTAAAGGGATAGTTCACCTAAAAATGAAAATTATGTTATTATTTACTTACCTCATGTCATTTTAAACTAACACAATTTACTTTCTTCTGTGGAACACACACACACACACACACACACACACACACACACACACACACACACACACACACACACCAAAAAACTGAACAATGTTCAGAACAGATACAAAAACAACAAAGTATTAAAATTGGCCTATATGACTTGCATGGTACATATAATTTGAACAGAGTACATATAATTCAGCTGAATTTATAAAACTTTTCTAAATGATTCATTCACATATTGTACTGATCTGTTTCTTGAGTTCAATCACAGTGGTTAACAGCCCATCAGAGGTTACTTGGTCTGTTTATCACACAAAGTTATCATCTGACTTCAGAAGACTTGGAATATAGAGTACATGACAGATATGAACTACTTTTTATGATACTTTTCTAGTTCCATTGTGATGTTTTCCATTGTTTTTCTAAGGGGTAGCTTGATGAACGTGTTTGCCTCTCGCTTATTCTCTTTAGCTTATTCTCCATTCTACTGTGTTGCATTTCTATTGTTTTTTTTAATGTAAATATGCACTAGACAGACACGTTTGACCATTGTGCTCACGTCTTGTATTTTGCAACGTCTCACGCATAACACGGCACTCAAGTAGTTCAACTTGTTAAAAAAAACAAAAAAAACCTTGCATTCCACTGCTCGCGACTTGTGGTTTTAAATGCACAAACAAGTTCAGAGTGAATCATCCCCTAGGTGTGTTCACACAAAACTTATTTTTGCATTTGACTTGGCTGATTTTTTATGGAAGCCCGTTTGTGCCACCGAATAAAAAATAAAAAAGATAATTGCAGCTTTGTATCTCAGAATTACACGATACAAACTCGCAAATCGCAAAAGTTTTTTTATATTTGACTTTTTTCTCGCAATTGCGTCGCAATTCTGAGAAAATGCCAGTCTTTTTTTCTCCCCCAGAACTGGACATTATAACTCGCAATTGCGAGTTTGTATAATGCAAATTTGAAAAAAAAAAGTCAGAATTGTGAGATAAAAAGTCACAATTACCTTTTTATTCTTTATTCAGGGGCAGAAACAGGCTTCCATAGATTTTCCATTATTTCTATTTAAATATGCTAGATTGACTGACTGTTGCACCCATGGCTTTTGCAGTGTCTTGCACATGACACAACATTCTAACACAAATGTAAACTTAAAAAAAGTCTCTAGACCTCACTTTTTTTTTTATTCCTCTGCCCTGCTTTTTGCATTTTGCATTCCACTGCACTGCATTTCCATTGTTTCTTTTATATAAACATGCCCTAGGCAGACGTGTTTGACTGTTGTGCTTGTGTCTCATATTTTCCAGTATCTCACGCATGACATGGTGTTATAAAAACGCGGCACTCAAGTTAAAAGTAGTTATACCTTTAAAAAAACACATCGCTATAACTTGTGGTTTTTTGTGTGTGTGTTCCACTGCCCTGCATCTCACAGTTTAAAAAAAAACGTGCCTGTGGAACTTGTTGTTTTTTTCATTCCAGTGAATGAAATTGATATTTTTAAATGGAAAAACACATCCTGTGTGAATTTGTCCTTAGTGATCTTGATTTTTCATGTTCACGCTTCTTAGCTTATATCTTCAAGTCTACGCTCTTCTATACTTCACAGTAATGTAAGGGCTGTTTTAGAAATGATTTTTTTACTTTGACATCTACCATCTTCAGAAGATTTGCTTTTCTGGTGTGCATCCACTCTGCAGCCATTGATCAAGATATGAAAAGATGTTTTCAGTCAATGAGTTATTAATATTTTATCACAGTGAATCATTTATGAATTATGCACGGCCCAGAATGCTCAGAATGTCCTAAATTGTGTCTGTCAGATGATTCATGGTGTGCGTAAATGTAGGACGCAATCTAGTATACTGAAACTAACAAGTATATACAAACAAATATATAGAGTGACAGATCATCTCTATGCTTGATGAAGAACTTAATTTCAATTTCCTGTGGTCTTAAATTAGCACATAAATTGAACAGATTAATGATGCTGTCTGACTGTCTGTTATGAAAAAGCATTCTTGGGAGAAATATGTACAGAGGAAAAATATGAAAACAAGATAAAAATAAATTTTCTATTGGTGACAATGGAATGAAAATAGAGAAGACTGAAATTGTTGTGACATTACAGTGTCATTCAATCTAGCCATTTTACCTTCCATTAGAGAGAATGAGTTCTCATCAAAAAAAGGAAAGTGTAGAGGACTGTCATTGCTTCTGCAGGCACTAAAAACGCCACCAAATTTCACTGTAGCCTTAGTGGTCTATGGGGAAGAAACCTAAATGGAAAGATACTTCTGTTTTATGTTATACTGTATGGCTAAATAGTCACTTGGCTAAAACCAATACTCCCATTTACTCGTTGAGGGAATGTAAACATAGTGGAAGAGCGATGGTTGAGATGTTTTCAAACTCAAAAACCAAAAAGTGTTGCTACTTATTCAGTTTACTTAATAAAATTAACTTTTTTGGAACATTTAGTAAAAACATAATCACATTTTGTGAAATCCACTTAAATTCACAAAATAAAAGCCTACTTAATCCAGTTGTATTGGAACTGCATTAGTAATTTTTGTTGGCACGACCTCCAACTCAGCGGGGCATTGCCAGTTTCCAGCATGCTTTGCATGCAGATGGATGGGGAGAGTAAATGTTGAAATTAAGGTTTATTTGATGTGATGGAAAAAAGAGACTTGGAAACTTTTTAGTGTTGAATGTTGTTCTGTTTGTTACCACTGAGGTGATGAGGGGAGCATTTAATACATATAATATTAAATATGGATACATGCTCATATATATTTAACTATATTATATATATTTTACATAATTATAATAATTTAATTTTACATACTTTTTTAGAAAAGCTATGATGTGTACAGCAATAAAACAATGGTTATTGGATAAACAGATAATCTCTGCACTGTAAAAAATGACTGTGATTTTAACAGGAAAAAACTGTGAAAATGCTACTGTAAAAACCTGTCAAATGGTTAATGGTAAGTTCCTGTAAAATTTAAAGGG
This sequence comes from Acrossocheilus fasciatus, assembly GCA_036784905.1. Taxonomy (NCBI): domain Eukaryota; kingdom Metazoa; phylum Chordata; class Actinopteri; order Cypriniformes; family Cyprinidae; genus Acrossocheilus; species Acrossocheilus fasciatus. Next base: position 18,425,988 of record CM071959.1, on the reverse strand, counting down.
AAAAACCAGAATTCCCTGCGTTGCATTTCAAATATTTGTTTGAATTTGATGTTTTTTCTTTAAAATAACTATGCTGCTTCTCAGTTTTTTCTTATCAGTTATGTTTATTAGGGTTGTATGTTACATCTAATGCTGTTAAATTAATGTTTATTGCATATTTCAATTTAATGAGTCTCACCATGATGGTGTTTAGTTTTTGTGTGAATGATACTGTGCACCTTCTATATATGTTATTATTTAAAAGGTGCTTGTGATGGGCTTTGGTTCATCATGTGACTTTCTCATCACCACCTGCATTTGGTGGCTATCGGTGTATTCCAAAGGTACAAAACAGATTTCAGTACTTCAACAGGTTGGTATATCAGTTAATGAAATCACGGTATTTAACTGTAAATTTAAGTTAAAACTGTAAAACCACAGCTGCCGTTTTTTTACCGTAAATTTTACGGATTTTTTTTTACAGTGTGTTTTTGTGGATTTTACCATTATTAGTTTCACACCTCATGAAAAAAAGAACACTGAAATACTCTCACTTTCCCATATCTGGTCCCATGTGTTAGTTTTCGATGCGGATCTAGAAGAAACATGAAAAGCCAGGGTGAGGAAGTAGAAAGAGAAAGTTAAAGGTGGGTTGGAGAGAACGCCAGGTCTCTGGGGAGAGGAAAAGGGGGCAGAGATGTGTAGCGTCTGGATGGATGCTGTGCAAAGAAAAAAGATTAGAGCAAAAAGGATGAAAAAAAGGCAGCAACATTCATTTTCTTAATGGTGCCTGAGTCTCTGACCCAGGGCAAAGCAGTTGGGGTTTCAGGGGACAACAAGGCCTCAAAAAAACAATTCTGATGGACCCTATCCCTTCCTCGTCACTTTGGCAGGACATCAGCGGTGGCAGTTAACCTTTTCGTCCTGCCTAAAGGCGGCAGAGGTTTGCTTTGAAGCTCAGGACGGATGCAGACAGAAGAGTTTAATTATGCCCTGATTAAATGGGAGTCTTTACACCGCAATGGCGTTCACTCATTGCCTCCTTACCCCTCGATACTTAATCAGCAGCTGTCAGGGAGCCTGTGGATCAAAGACACTGCAATTTATCAACAGCAGCACACGGCCTCTCCGCAGGTCAAACCTGTGGGGGACCATCCGACCCCCTCGGTTCCACACGCACAGTCCCCTCCAAAAAAAAAAAAACATGAAAAAAATACAGGGGTTACTAAGGATAATGCATTCCAGCGGCACAATGAAACTAAGTGCCAACAAGCTGTCATTCATGTTTGCTGAGTAAACGACATCTCGTCTGCGCTGACAACACAATGGAGGCCTGGGGATGGCACATTGATTGCGTTAGCCGGAGAAAAGGATGGGCGAAAGCGCACTGTAATTCGCCAGATGTATGTGCGCATGTACCTATGTGAGAGTGATGATTGCTATTCATTGTAATCTAGTGCCTTGTCCTTGACAGCCCTCTTAAGAGATTGCAGTCGAGCTCCCAGAGGGCTGCGTTGAGGATGAGGATGTCTATCCAGCCGAACGGGTGCAAATTGAATCCGCTGGCAACGATTAGCGATGGAGCAGGCATGATGCACTTCGGCCGTGTCCCTTTTCTCGATGAAATGTGCCTTTGAAGTTCACCTGACACACTCGTTTGTGACCGGGGGATAAAATGGCTCGAATGGACTTCGGAAAAGTATACCGCTTGAGCTTCAGCAGAGAAAAGTATACAATGGAAACAAACATATTGATTCACTCTCTTCAAGGACAAACATGCCTACTGATTAGGCTTTCTAAAGCATTTGTACAAAGTTGAGAATTATGAAACATTTGGTTTATAAAGAAATCTGCCATTCGTGACTTTGTTGAGGTTTACACTCTTAAAAAAAAAAAGTTCCAAATGTGATGCCATAGATTGGAATCTTTAAGTGAACAGTTCTTTTTGTCCATGGATGTTAAAGATTCTTCCTGGAATCATTGATGCCAATAAAGAATCCTTATTTTTTAAAGAGTGTAGAATTTCTCTCTACTTTTGTTCTGGAATTGTTTTACATTATGTTTTAAAACCAGGGGTCAGTTGCTCAAAAAGTTTAATCTGGATCAGAATGATCTGGATTTGGAAATCCCATATTTTGCTATCCAGGATCAGGTAACCCATCTTACTTCTGTGTCGATTTTTCAAAGCAAAATTAGATTGGATCACCCTGATCCAGATACACACTTTTTCAGATTTCCAAATCTGGATTACTAGTGCTCTACAGAGCCCCTGAAGGGACATGGTGATGGGAAAAAATGAGATGGGGGAAAAAAATGCTAATGTTTTGCATTGCATTTACACAAATACCAGTAATGGGAATAATGGCGTTATAAATAAACTGCGTCACTAACGGCGTTATTTTTTTCAGTAACGAGTAATCAAACAAATGACTGTTTCTCCCGTTACAACGCAGTTACCGTTACTGACAATAAAATGTGGCGTTACTATAATTTATTATAATATTATTCAAATTTTATTTTTCAGTTCATTTAAATGGATGCGCAGTGTAGCTGTATTTGACGTACCGTAAACTCTAGTGTGAAGGCGCATAGCTCGCCGTCGCTTTGTCTCACACGCGCAAAGAAAGAGACAGAGCGAGAGAGTCTTACATAACATAAAGAATTAACGCGCTACACGTAAACGATATTCATTGTTCTATTTTCCTGTCAAAATAACGGAGTTCCTTCAGCTTTTGAGAACTGCCGGTTTCTCTGCTAGTGGGCGGAACTAATGCGCAAACGACAATCGCAAAATCCGATCAGATTGCATTTGAACAACTGGCGCCAGATTCAAGGCTTTGATAAATATTGTCTTTTGTTAAGTTTTGTTGATTGAGACATCAACTCTGTTTTGTCTGCAAGTAGAAATCCTTGGATTTAGACTTTACTCAACTATTTTTGCGTAACATCACATTCAGTGCTAGAATTTGTTTGTGTCACTTAAAAAGTTGTGATGAAATGGAAGTAGCGACAGATCTTGTTTTGTCTTTATTGGAATATACATTATGAAAATGAAAGAAATGTGCCGGAATGGGCACATGTTTTATCCTTCACTTGTTGATTGGATGGAGGCAGATGTGAATGCGAGGTTGCAGTCGATTTTAAGAAAGTTTTAAGAAATATTTTCTTAATTTCCATTAGTAGTCATAAAACAATTCTCAACTTATCTACTAGAGGCTAAAGCTGCCATTCATAAAGGCTTGAATAATGACTTCAAAGAAAATGCAGAAATTTACTTAAAGGGCTAGCTCACCCAAAATTGTTGTCGTTATTTACTCATTAAACATTTGGCATTTTGAAGTATGTGGGTAACCAAACACTTGACGGTAGTCATTGATTTCCATAGTATGGAAAAAAATAAAAAATACTGTGGAAATCAGTGTTCAACTGCCAACATATTAAATACTTTATAATTTTCCACTTTTTGAGATTTCTGTTAATACGTGAGAGTTGTACAAATAGAGTCTCACTCTAGTCACTCCCTAAATGGTGACCAATAAGAGCGATTTTTTTCTAAAATGTTGGAAAGTCAGAAAAGGTGCAGACTGTTGTACGCTCTGGTTTAAATCTGTGTGGTCGTTTTGTTTCCAATTCAAGCATTTCCCCCCACATTTTATGTAAAGTTTGCAATTAAAAATAATAAAAAGTAATGAATTATACTGTGAATAAGCCATATCTATATAAAAAGTATATGCACTAATTCAAAACTTTTTTTTTAAAGAAATGTATGTAACATTTATTCAGCAAGGACACACAGAAAAAACTTTGACAACTTTGGAAAGCTTGATAACCTTTTCAGTGTCACCAGAGTGCAGGTTTTCGAATCATTAAGAAAAGTATTGAACTGTTTACTGTCTTTAAAAGTTAATTCCTCAGAAAGCTGAGAGAATAGATGCCGCTGGCTGTTTGGCTCTCTGTCTCTCTCTCACATTCAACCCAAGGCCTTTTACATAGCATTTTGTCAAAACCAAAAGGCTGTTGAATATTATTTAACAGCAGCTGGAAACTACTTGAACTTGAACTGTCTGTAGGAGTTTTTCGAAAGAATTTTCATGTGACTGCTCATGCCTTTGGGCAACAATTAATTTTCAAAATTTTGGAGGAAGTGAGGGTGTCGGATTTAGAGACATTTTTAGTTCTCTGCGTCTCCTTGTGCCACCTGTCAGCTGAGGTCTGCCAATTACTGCACACGGCTTCAAGACTGATGTATTGCACAAAAGTTGGATTAACAGCCAGGAAATCCATGATAAACATTTGTAAGCCAGTTGGCAGTTGTAAACTGAAACCGAATGCCCCGACGGGCATGCAACACTCCCTCGCTGTGCTCCGATGAATTAATGAATCTGCTCTGACTGGCATAAGAATCTAGTCTCTTATGATAGCACTTCAGCTCTGATCTACTGCAATCATTTAAAATGCCCCCGACCCAAATATGTCTTTTTGGCTTTCATGGCATTACAAAATTAAGGTAATAAGATTACATTGTAATAAGATAATAAGATAATAAGATTGGTGGCCAAAAAATCTGTAAGCAGTATGTACTAATATTTTAATCATACGTTCAATGAAGAAAAAAAGATCTAGAAATTTATTGAAGTCAATGAAATTCTAAATATAATTTCAACTTGTGTATTATTAGGGGTGCACATACGTTTTTCAGTTTGATTCTCATGAGAGCACCTGGAGATTTGGTTTGGTGCTCACACTGCACAAAGTTTGACCCATTAAATAAAACCATAATTAATAATAGTGATAATAGTATTATTATTTATTTTGCGATAATACTAGGCCTATTATATTTGTAAATAAAAATTGAGTATTACCATGAATAAAATACAATTATTTTATAGTACAATTAAAAATACAATGCTAATATTTGTAAAAAGTGAAAGTTAACTTAACTTAAAAAAAAATTTAGGAAACCCGTTGCCTTAAAATTAAAGTACATAATAATTAAAAAAAAAAAAAAAAAATTAAGTGAACTTGACAATTCAATTAACTTATTTTTTAAATGATCATTTACTTAGGAAACCTGTTGCCTTAATTTTTTTAAGTAAATGATCATTTAAAAAATACGTTAATTGAATTGTCATGTTCACTTAACTTTTTTTTTTAAATTATTATGTACTTAATAATTTTAAGGCAACGAGTTTCCTCAAATTTTTTAAGTTAAGTCAACTTATCACTTTTTACAGTGTAGTCAGTTTTGCATTTTGCTGTGAATCAGCAGCACATGGTTTAGATTTACAGTTTGCTTTTAGTTTGAATGGAAGTCTGATACAGTATAACAGTTAGTCGATCTAAAATAGTAATTGTGCATTAATAGCTGTCAACCATGTCGATGCGCAAATAAGCAGTCTGAACTTAATTACACAGCACATTTTTTTATTTTGGTTGTGCATGCACACCTGCGCACCACTTATGCGCACCCCTGTGTATTATAATGGACAAATAAACTTTATAAAATAAACTTTCCAAAAATTTCATATCAATGAGACATTATAATTGATAATTTGACAATAACACTGATTTTCAAAACTGATCACACCTTAACCCTATATATTAGACAAAAAAATCCAATTGGTTAATAAATTGGTTGAGTAAATAATGCAATGACTCATTCATACGGACAGTCACTTCTTTGTTCATGAATGAATCAGTGTTTTGAACAAACAGTTCGAGCGAATGACTCAAATGACTTATAAGTGGAATTTTAGTATCACTGAGATACTATTATCAATTTTATTTTTATATTTTTTATTTTAATTTTAGTCAATTTTAGTTTTTTATGTTTATATAGTTTTTCATTTATTTCAAGTAACTTTTTTATGTTTTAGTTTAGATAACTGTAATAATTCTCACAGTTCCATGTTTTGTTTGTGAATGAATCGACGTTTTTGAATGGATCGGTTGAATGAATGATTTATTGACTTGTAGAAATTGTCATTTGGTGCCACCTATTTGCACAGTGACTCAATGTTCAGAAATTTAAGGGTAAATCCTAACCACAAATTCATAAAATGCAAACTAAAATGCAAATTTAATGTTAAAATCTAAAAAACGTAATTAAAATGATAAAATAGTATAATGGAAAAATATTAAATTAAATAATGCTACATTTTAATATAATATTAATATATTCATGAAAAATGTGACCCTGGACCACAAAACCAGTCTTAAGTCGCTGGGGTATATTTGTAACAATAGCCAAAATACATTGTATGGGTCAAAATTATCGATTTTTAAAAAAATTTTTTTTTATGCCAAAAATCAAAAATCAGGATATTAAGTAAAGATCATGTTCCATGAAGATATTTTGTAAATTTCCTACCGTAAATATCTCAAAACTTCATTGCGAAGAACTTAATTTGGACAACATTAAAGGCGATTTTCTCAATATTTAGATTTTTTTGCACCCTCAGATTCCAGATTTTCAAATAGTTGTATCTTGGCCAAATATTGTCCGATCCTAACAAACCATACATCAATGGAAAGCTTATTTATTCGGCTGTATAAATTGCATGATGTATAAATCTCAATTTCAAACAATTGACCCTTATGACTGGTTTTGTGGTGCAGGGTCACATTTTATCATTATATGTTTTCAAAACAGCTTATTGTAAATTGATAACATACTACCTGCATATATGCAAAATAATATCATTGTATTTACATTTTTGTTTTATATTTTAAAATTTTTGCAGCATGTGCATCCTGATCAACCTGTCACTTTTCACAATGGGCTTTCATAGTTTTTGTTTTTAGCAATGCCTCATTATCACAAGCTTCTTCAGATCCGTATCCCCAGTGTCATTTGCTGGAGGTGTGTCGTGGGCAAGCTGTATAATCACATGGTGGAAGTAAGCATGCTCAGGCAGCTAATGACAACTAGGTGGGAAACAAAGACGGGGCTCATTTTGCAAGTCAATTAGAGGACAGAAGCAGGACGGATGCAATCAGGGTATTTGTGGGAGGCCTTGGCTGCCTTCCCTCTTCACCTGTTTTCTGGAGGCCATGTCAGTATGGCATAGATCAGTATTCAAACAGCATGCGAGCACACAAACTTGACAGAAAGTTTGGATCCGTGTGCAAATCGTTTGAATCCCTCGGCTTATGTCTCTTTATGAGCGAGAACTAAACTTAACAGCTGTTCTGTGGATACTAATGCAAGACATGCTCCAAAACTGTGAACAATATGGCAGAATTGCAAAAGCTATACTGTGCATTTGCTAACTCACTCATAATTTAAAATCAAGGTTTGAAAGTGTAGTTTCTAGTTTTTTTTTTTTTACTTTACTACAAAATACACTGAAGCTAAAACACTTAATACACTGCATCATGTTACTCTCTCAATAATGCCGGAGGACGGTGATGCAAAGGAGAAGAAATTGTTGAATAAAGTTATTTTTGTTTTCTTTGCGCAGAAAAAAGTATTCTAGTAGCTTCGTAAAATTACAGTCGAACCACTGCTTTCAAATGGACTATTTTAATGATGTCCTTACTACCTTTCTGGGCCTTGAACGTGTCAGTTGCGTTGCTGTCTATGCAGGGTCAGAAAGCTCTTGGACTTCATCAAAAATATCTTAATTTGTGTTCTGAAGATGAACAAAGGTCTTGCGGGTTTGGAACGACATGAGGGTGAATAATTGATGACAGAATTTTCATTTTTGAGTGAACTATGCCTTTAAGGGCTATGAGAAAATATTAAGTGGCCAGTGTTGTTATTGCTATTTAAAAGAAAAACTATTAAAAAGTTTTCTTTAACTGAAAAAAAAAGCTAGTTGCAAAAAAGTTGCCGTTGCAACTAACTAAAGTAAAATAAGTTAAGTTTAAGTACTAAAATTACTACAACTAAAACTGAAATAAAAATAACTCAATAAAAATGACTAACTAAAATAAAAATGAAAACTAAAAATATAAAATCTAATTAAAAGTTATAATAAATACTAATAGTATATAAATACTAAAATTACAATGAGTTTAATTTTATTTTATTTTAACACAAACACAAAAAGGATTTTTAATTAATGAATATCTTCTCAATTAGGATGTCAGCATTAAATCTATGATTGATTTATACAAACTACACCTTAATTTATATAATTTATGTGAATTAAAAACAGTAACAAACAGCAGTTTAACAAAAACATTTCACTATAGACAAGATGTAAAATGTTACTTTTTTCAAACTTTCATTTCAAAGTTTTTTTTTAAAAGTTTTTCATCTAATATTTTATTTTATTTCAATCTTATATTGTATTTCAGCTTCATTTTAATTAATGAAAATGATTTTAATACTTTTAATTTTAGTAAAAAATAACAACACTTGATTGGGCGTTTATTATTATTATTATTTTTTTTTTTTTCTTTTTACTTGTACAGCGGCTTTCATCCATAGCTCAACATATAAGTCAAATTCCGCAGTAGCAGCATAATATTACTATATTTAGACAATATATGTTAAGAAGGTTTGAACTTGAGTAAATTCAGGAAATGGGCCAACTGCCATTTATAGCTTGTAAATTAACCCATTAACATTGTGTCTAAAATAAATAAATACATGAAATATAACTGTAATAAAAATTTTAATTTATAAAATAACTAATAATATATATATATATATATATATATATATAATGAAAATTATATGAAGTCATTTTAGATATAAAGTCACAATTATCTTTTTATTTTAATAATCTGAAGTGCAAACAAGCTTCCATAGTTCAAAGATCTTCACAGTTCAGAATATAAAAACATTTTTGAAAAAAAGCCTGCACGTGCAGTGTAACGTTATATTAAAAATTAAAACAGAGATGTGGCACTTGCATCAAAGCGGCATACTTAATTACTAGCAAGTTAAGTTAGTAGTGTCACCAGATAGACCTAACATGTCTTTAAAGTCCCTGTAATGTCTTGAAGATGACACTTCAGACAGATTTGAGCTGCGCTATACGCCAATGTAGATTACAGTGTTCAGACTGTTCTCGTTACAATCAACCTGTCAATCCAACATCTCATTTACACCCTTAACTAAAGTAAAGTGCGCCTATGATAATAGTTATTTTGGTGCGTGCCAATCAAAAGTGCTTTTTTTTTTACCCATTTGAACTTGAAACTATTAGAAATAAAGGCCTTGTGCCCTCCCAACTAATAACATACAAGATGTTTTTCCAAAACGATCAGCTACACGTGAAACCCAAGATATGTAATATCAGTCCACCATAAAACTACTTATTATAGCTTTCACCGATACCAAAGGAAATGCAACAACATGCTTTGAAAGCAACATATTCGCATGACTGTAAAGCTAAACAACATCTAAGTTTTCCCCCGATTTACTTGTGCCCTACGGTCAACATCATTGCAGTGTGTTTTTCGGTATCCAGCGAGTGGCCTGTGTAGATAATGAGGTGCGTTCAGGTAGAGCGGCCCGCAGGCCATCTGCACTGATACGTCTGACATCTACTGTAAAGGGATTTCTGGAAAGTGTCTCTCTGTTTCGCCCCCCTATCATATTATGAGAGTTATCAGCGTGACAGTGGCAGCCCGAGGCCCAACATATTGATCCACTGACGGCTTCCTGATAGACTCATACATAGCAGAGGGTGCCAAACCTCAAAATGAAAATCCATTTTTCATACTGTACAGTATGATGTTGTGGTGCCCAAATTCACTTGTAGCATTAAATAAAATGTTTTTAGACAATTTTTTTTTAATATTAATCGAAATAGATCAGTTATTTATCAGTAATATATAATATAATATATATATATCTGAAAAGACCTTTGTTATTAGTGATTTGTTGTAAATAAGTTAAAAATAAATAAAATATTGTAAATAAAAGATTGTAGTATTTTTTTTTTTTTTACAAGAAAATACTATAGAAAATACTTCAGAGTTTCTTGTTTAATTCAGTTTTAATTCAACTATTTTTTTTGTAATTATTTGTAAAATTTACTATCAATTTCTGATTGAAATTTGTTTCTACACCCATTTTGTCAGTCTTACTACTACAAAATTTTGGTTATACTGTATCAGTAACATAATAGTCTAAAAATAAAAGAATTGTATTGTTCAATTTAGTTACAGTATAATATAATTCAAGTGTTATTTAATCTTATAATGTTTTATTTTAAAGTCCTGTTTTTGTGATATAACTCAAGTGTGTCACAGGTTGTTGGGGCAAGACGCTCAATGGAGCCTTTTACTAACTCCACACAGAAAAAGTAAACACAACCTCTTCACACAACACTAGACAGGACAAAGAAACAGGGGAAAGGCAGGGCTATAAGTACTGAACCAAACGATGGGAACTAATGGGGTAATTAACAAACACAGGTGGAAACTAATGAACTATAACGAGGACAGGAACATGAAGACCAAATAAGGGCAACTAAACAGAACGTACACGTGACATAGTGATCCACCCAGGAAGTTAATTTTTAATTTATTTATACAAAATAGAATAGAATTTTACTATTGTTCATTTTAGGTTATGATATAGGTTATGCAATATAATGTTATTATATTATAAAGTCTCTTTTTAGTGACCTACCTCTTGTAATCTTAATTTATTTTTATTGAATTTTTTTTATTATGATACAACAGTGAAAAGCATACAGGAAAGGTCCTCGAGATGGGACTCGAACTTGGGCAACGCTTTATATACAAAATGGTATATAATTGTAATATTGCCATTTATCAGTTATTTATCGGTAAAATAATTATTAATACATTTATTCTTATAATGTTTATTATAAAGTTAATGCCCTTTTTAGTGCATTTATATAATATAAATCTGAAAGTACCATTATATTGTATTTTATAAACACTTTTTTTTAGCGATCTACCTCTCGTAATCCACACAGGGGGTTAGATAATGCGGGATACTGAAGTTTTGGCTTTGTCTGAGACAGAGAGACACAGCAAGTGACAGAGAGAGAAGTAGAAATGCATGTCTCTTTTTATCTAATGTGTCAAAAATAGTCTGCATGTTATTTGTCAGCGAGTCAGGGGGAACTTTAACAAGAACAGTGGCTGGAACGGATCGTGGGGTTCAATAATTGCCTCACACATGCAGTGTTCAAATTTAAAGTTTTGTCAATAATTTGCCACACTGACAAACTACAACTTTATTTCTGAAGTTAAAGTGGAAGAAATATTACAGCACAATGAGATGTTATGCAGCACAAAATCAGAAAAGTGTTGTGCTAAAAAAGCCGTTTTAAGGGCTTTTAAATGTTTTAAAAGAAATTAAAAAAATTAAATTGCACCTTTTAAGCTGCTTGAAGTCATCCGGTGTATATCTATGTGCCATTCAAATTCACTATGCAAATAGAGGTCAAAGGCCACAAAATGATGAAAACTGCAGTAGGAGTTTATATTTGGAATGAATGTGGATTTCTTGGCTTAATTAAAGTTGGGAATTTGAACTCAGCAGATGTGGTATAAGCTGGTGCTTTGATTAAGTTGCGCCCATTAATAAACCCCATTACAGGAAGCAAATTAATAAACGCAAATCAAAAGCATGCAAATATCAATACATCTGGTCTGCTTTCACCCTCCAGCTTTTAATTACAAGACAGGTAGAGCAATAAATACGAGTTCTGAAAGTTTGAACTACTTTCAATGTCAACTGAAAGTCATGTTGATCCTGTCAATAGTCACCAAACGGCTGTCAAAGTCCTTTGAGGACTGTCAATCAAGCTTGAGGATTGTCTGGATGGGCTGACAGAGACCAGAAAAAGAGGTGTTTGCTAGAAAAAAAAGACATTAGAAATTTCAGATTTTTGCCCTACTTCTCAACTTACCTCATGTATATGCAAATACACCATCAAAGCCAAAAACCAAGCCATTTTTTTGGGATCTAACATGTGGAAGGATGTTGGTAAGCATCCATGTAACCTCAAACAGGCACTGGAGGAGAGTCTGTTTTGAGCTACAAATCTCTTTATGTGACCTGGAAGGTAACAGCATATTATTACTATATTTAGACAATATGTTAATAAGGTTTGAACTTCTGAGTAAATTCAGGAAATGGGCCAACTGGCATTTATAGCTTGTAAATTAACCCATTAACATTGTGTCATGATGGTAAAAACTGTACACAAAATCAGAAGGCATATAAGGTCATTGCTGGTTGACAAAAAAATAGGATTATGTTTAAAGCCAACTGAAGCCTGACTTTGCTTTTATATTAAGAGGAAACCAGCTAAAGTTGCGCCTCTGGGGAATTCCAGCACGCAATACAAACTCTCCAACCAAATTTGCAGACGAAAAGTCTGCTAGGCATGAAACAGACTTTGTATTTGCTTTTCTCAGTTGCATATATCTGCCCTCCGAGGCACACAGAAGAGATGCGGTGGTATCTCAGAATAGCTGCCGAGGCACAAGACAATGAGATTCGAGTGCCGAGATTTTGCGCCGAACCGCTGAGAGATGCGTGAACCGTTGAGAGATGCTTTTCTGCATTTCCTGAAGCTCAGCAACCTGATACATTGGCTCTGGGAACAGCTGCATCCTATTTATGAGTCCAATTATGCATCTTGTGTTTGAAACTCCAGAATAGCTCGATATACTTTTGCAGCTCATTACGTTTACCAAAGATCTTAATAAAAGTATTGAAAAAAGTCATGAGATGACAACCGATCATTCTGTAGTTGGATTTTTCAATTCTGCAGTGGGTTTAGTTGGAATTCAATTAGCTTTGAAATGAAGATCCTGTCATGAAAGGCAAGATGTGTTCAAATCCACCAAACCCATCTTTAATGGGCAGTCATGCTGTCAGAAGGAGAAATATTTTTCGTAACCTGCTGAGTCTGAAATCACTCCAGGTTGTGAAAAACAAGGTTTCAATTGTACACATGCGTCAGCAGCCCATTAACTAAGAGTGGGTGTTGTACAGCACAGCTGAGATCTTTCGAAAATGATTGATCTGAAGCAATCTCACAGTGTGATCGGTGGATTCTTGGATCTGAACTGCTCCAAAGTAAACCTAGACTCACTGGAAAAACATGCTTCTACCATCATTTTTACAAACATCCAAAAACATACCTGAACATATTGCACAACTCCAGCTGAAATAAACACTACTGGCAGTAAAAAAAACCCAACAACCTTTATTCCCGTTCACACAGGGGCAGATTATTGATTAATTAAGACCTATTTGTGCATAGTTCCCAATACTATGTCAAGTGCATGATTCGTAAACTCATATATTTTGATGTTTACGTCACATAAGCAGCTAAATATATACTAAATATATATTTTCTGATATTGTAAACATGCTCGGTAGCTCACCTGGTACAGCTTATGATGTGACGCATGCGGGTACGAGTCATGAAAAAGTCATGATGAAAGAGCTCAAAGCCATGTAAAAACAATGTAAAATGGCATGGTTGCTTGAACAAATGCGTTTTTATCTCAGCTTTTCTATTCTGAACAATATTGGTTAGGTATATAGGGCAGGGGTGTCCAAATTCCGTGCAGGAGGGCCACTGTCCAGCAGAGTTTAGCTCCAACTTGCCTCAACACACCTGTCTGAATTTTCTAGATTGCCTAGTAAGACCTTGATTAGCTGGTTAAGGCGCGTTTAATTGGCGTTGGAGCTAAACTCTGCAGGACAGTGACTTTCCAGGAGCAGGACTGGACACCCCTGGGATAGGCGCAGAACCTGATTTTACCAAGTGTGACATGGTCCTGGATCAACATCTTTGTTGACCCTGGAACAAAATTGTGATTAACCAATCAGATTTGAAGAACCTGTTTATAGTTTTTGTGAAGTTTAGGCTTACAATCAGTGTTTGGTGTTTGTACATGAGTGTCATTCATCTATCATTTCCTCTGATTTTAGGGATTACTCATGGTTAAGGTTAGGTTTAGGTGTAGGGATATGGTCAAGACAAAATGTTGTTCCAGGGTCAACAAAATATGTTGACCAAGGAACACATCAGCAAAATCAGGACGTGTGGGGTAGGCTTTAGTGTAGGTGGTACATTATTTCATTATTGTTTTCAAAGTTATTTTGTGTCACTCACTAAAAATTTGATTCAAACTGCCATGATACTGCTATGAAAAAAACATCGCCAGATTCAAATTCATATGTTTCAGATAATATTGAACCTGCTTTTAGAGCCACTGACTGGACATTTTCACTTTATAAGTGTTGCAAAACATGCAAGAACAGCTATGTAATATCAGAAATTTTGCCAAAGGCAGGTTTTATGAGTCTAGGTTGCCAAGCGTTCAACAATAATTGCTTTTCCATTGTTGGTTTGAATGTTTTGAACACAGTGAGAAATGTTTTCATTTGAATTTCGGTTTAGTTAGTGGTTCTCCCGCGTGGATTGTTCGCTACTGAATCTGCAGCGTGAAACAGATGGTCCGAATCCCAAACAAATAGCCCAACTCTTCTTTTTTTTTTTTTTTTTAAATCAGAAACATAACCCACATCCTGTATAGTCCAACTCCTACATTAATGACTCCCTGAATTGTTTATAGTTAGTCAAAAATATATGATGCAACCAATACTCAGATTCTAAAACAAATGATTAATGCACAAGTTCATTTTAATGATTCAAAAACCTACAGTGCTGCCTTTGCAGAATGAATCTATTAGCCGAAACCTTTTAGTCTATCAAACACATACAGCGCAATCAGTGTAGTCTGATTCCCGAATGACTGACTCATGAGCTGGTTTGTTTTAGAAAATCAAACATACTGTTACAAATAACTGTGAGACACAGCAATAAGTGTGGTTTTTGACTCCTTTAACAACTTGTAGTTAAAGATACACTTTATGTAATTTGTCAGTACTTAATATGGAAGAAATATATAACCATTTGTGTTTAGATTTTAGTTAAGGATTACATTTGTCTGTGAGAAGTCACTGAAGAACTGTACAAACTGTATGTCTAAAGTCTGTATTGTGTAGAAGTGTGCGTATGTATATTGTGCCCTCTTGGACTACAATTCAGGGTTACTCAAGCCTTTACAAGTTGAAATGCATATAAAATATTAATCAGAGGCAGTTTGGAAAGGGGCCGACACTCAATCACACCACAGGACGCTGACCAAGCATCCTGCCTCCAATGAATTCCTTGTGTACCGTATAACAACTGCGTAGTAAATAGACAACAGTGCAGTACGGTGAGACAATCAGGCTATAAGGCAATGGGCACATTAACATGACAGTAAGTTTAAGGAATGATAAATGGCTCGTGGGCCATGCAAGAGGGAATACCTAATGCATGGCCTCAAGATTGTGCCCCAAAGAGGTTTAAAACCCAGTTAGAGGCAGTAATGAGGTATTGCCTCAGTCGGGAATAGGCAGGAGAGGAAATAAGTATGTTTTGTTTGCATGCTAAAAAAATATAATAGAATAAAAAAGAGTTTCAGTGATACTAATAGCATCTGTTTGACGCCTCTGAGCATTTGCTATTGTTTTGCAGAGCAGGATATGCACTCTCTCTAGAGACTCGTCTGTTCAATCTACAAGGCTGAATATTTTAGACAGGTTGTTGCTTTTATTTATGTACGGATGTACTTATTTGTTTATTTATCCCCTCTTTAATGATCTCAATAAAACCAACTACTTGAGACTCTTAATTTGTTTTCAGGGCTAAAAGAAGAACTTGGCCAATTAAGTATGAAAGAATAATACAATGACAACAACAAAAGTCCTATTCAACCTATTTGACAAAAATACGTTTTTTTTTTCTTTCAGGAAAAAAACAAATATATGCAAATTTCCAGTGTTTAAAATGCATTGTATTTATCAATGCCATATGGGGAAAAAAACATGAAACGCTGGAGCTGAAAAAACACAAGGCATGTGCAGTGCACTCAAACTGTTAGAACTAGTTCTGCTATAACTTAAGATGACAGCAAGAGCTGCATGTACAGATCATTTGAATGCATTGGTATACTAAGTAATCCACTTCATGAAAATTTAATTTCCCTCGATGTTACCGCTGCTCCTCAGATGTCATGCCACACTCCTGTCTGAAACTGTTATTTGCTCACGTTCGGATTGACGATAGGGATAAGAGAACAAACCTGCAAATATATTTCATTTAAAAAAAGCTCACAGTTTGACTATTTTAATAAGACCCCCAATGGTCAATTTTGAACAACATGAATATGTTCCTATTGATATACCTACACCGAGTGTCCTTTGGTGGAGATCGATTGGGTGTCTTTCTTTCAATCGCAATGGGGTGTGCAGGTTTCTAATCTCCATTTCAGTTTATCAGAGTCTCAGCTGGCTTCTCAATTCTTCTGCGGAAGCAACAGGTAAATCAGAATGAGTTTGTGATACAAAAAGTGAATCAGTTATGATGATACCAACTGAGATGGGGAATGTGCCCTTCTAACCTGCAATAAATTAATAAGAGAGCACTTGGTGTTTCCACAGAGCTACTTGCGAAATATTGTGTGGTCAGAAGAGACCAAATATGTTTGGAAAAAAGCACAATACAGCAACATCAAAACCTATAAACAGAAGACAATACGTTTTCTGGTGTGTCCCAGTCTGAGTCCTGACCTCAACACGATTGAGATATTTCTGCATGACCTCAAAAGGGCAATTCACGCCAGGCATCACGAGAATATTACAGAACTGCAACAGTTTTGTAAGACGTTGACTGTTGTGCAGGTTTGATGTGCAATTACAGGAAACATTTGGTGGTGGAGGTTAGTGCTGCTACTGAAGGAAGTCAAGCAAGTATATAATCCAAGGGTTCACATACTTTTTCCACCATGCACTGCAGATGTGTACATGGTGTGTTCAATATAGACAAGAAATATCTATCAATGTTTTCTTTTGCTGAAGCGTAGATCAAATGTAATGGTCAATCCAAAGGGTTCACATACTTTTTCTGAAGAAGTTCAAATTCACTGCTCTTCCTCTTAAGATCTACTTACACAAAATTGCATCATTTCCATGACCAGTTCACTTATCAAAGTCGCATCTGTGCCACCCACGGTGTGTATAACTGAAGCCTGGAGATGCAGAAGGATCTTTCACAGCCTGAAAGCATCTTAGAGTTTATAATGACAGCAGAAATGGAAACTTTCAATTCGGCCTTAAATCAAGCATTGCAAGTGGTCAAGATCTAAACTGTGTTTCTATTTGGTTTTTAAAGGAATAGTTGACCCCCAAATTAAAATTTGCCAAAAATGTACCCAATCTCATACCATCCAAGATATAAATAACTGTGTTTCTTCATTAGAACAGATTTGGAGAAATTTAGCATTACATCACTTGCTCACCAGCAGACAAACATGCAGTTTTTAACTTCAGAAGACTTCAGGAGTCATGTCATGGGATACTTGTGGATTATTGTGATGTTTTTATCAGATGTTTGAACTTTCATTCTGACGGCACCCATTCACTGCAGAGGATCCATTGGTGAGTAAGTGACGTAATGCTATATTTCTCCAAATCTGTTCCAATCTACATATTGGATGAACTGACCAGTGTTTGGGAAAGTTACTTTCAAAAGTAATGCATTACAATATTGCATTACTCCCTGAAAAAGTAACAAATTATGTTACTTAGTTACTTTTTATGGAAAGTAACATTACTTTTGCGTTACTTTTTCTCATCTGGGCTGAGCTTGTTTTTTTGTTTTTGTTTTTTTAAAATATAAAAAGTTCTATTTTTGGCAAAAGTTAAATTAATAAGCCTCAGGCTAAAGGAAATGTAAATTCACGTATGTACAGTAGAGGGCGCAGCTCAAACAAACCTTTCAATTGTGCTGCCATTCTGGACTGCATGAAGAATTTGATGCAGGAGAAGAAAGAAGAAAAAATATTTTTTTTGTTTTGTTAATTAGTATGGTTGAACTGAATCACAGAATGTCAGTAGCAAAGACATTTGTTAATGAAATGGGATGTGTCATATTCTGAGTTTGTATTTCACTGTTTTTATTTATTTCGAGGAAATACTGAATCTGTTTTTGTGCAAGTGAGATGAATAAATGCATGTTCACATTTAGTCCAGAACTACAGCAACTATCATGTTTACACAGCACTCACAACGCCTCTGCAACGCCTCCCAATTTCTCTCAACATGGGGACAGGAGAGCTGTCAGTCAGTAAATGGGAAAACAAAGTAACTGGTATTACTTATTTAGAAATGTAACTCAAATATTTTCTTTACTAGTTACTTGAAAAAGTAATCTGATTACGCAGCTCTGTACGCAACTGTACTTGCAATCCGTTACTCGCAGCACTGGACCTGGAGTAAATACATTTTCATTTTTGGGTGAACTATTTCTTTAAATGTCATTCTTATTTTATCTATTGGTGATTACATTTGGAAGCTTCATTCAACTTCAAGGCTTTTCCTTTAAGAACTCTAAGTGGTTTCAGACCAGTTTTACCCCCAAATGAACTTGATTTGAACCAGTCCTTTTCTCCTTCTATTGATTTCTGCAGTGTAAAAGCAAAGATTTACCAGTCCTCTGCATGACAGAAGTACCTCAGACTCGCCATCCATAGCTGCAATCTTCTGTCATGGGAAAAAAACCCTAAGAAACCCCTTACAGTGGGGATGGATGGTCTCTGGAGGAAACTCTGGCATTCTTTGATGTCTGAAAAGAAGACTACATTAAACAATAACTGTCCTCAGCACGCATGCAAAAGTTTATCTTTTGAATTTTTAAAACATGAAAGATGCAATGCCATGCAAAAGTTAAGAAATTACAGTAGAAGAACATGAGATAAAATACAACAAAGCTGTGAGCAAGATGTTATTAAAGATTCATGTCCCTTCTACGACCTAGATGACATTCTGGGAGCGAGTGCTTGTGCTAATCTGACAGATGTTGTCAAGGGGAAAAACGTGGACTTGCAAAGCGATGAAAAAGAATGTTAGACACACCACATGTCATTCGACATCCACACTCACCCATGTGTTTACACTCCAAACCAATATAAAATGATAATACTCCAACTGAGATTTTTAAGGGATGATTCAATCTTTTCTGAAAGACCTATAAAGGCTATGGTTTCAAAGAACAAAATACAATATTACAGACAACTGAAATTGTGAAAACATGGAAGCATGTATGCTTACAAATCAACAGTAACCATGCAGTAAAAATTTGAGGTTAGTAATATAAATATATAATTTTAAGTAATAAAGGACAAATTCAATCGAACAAAAGTGACAGGAAAGATATTTATACTATAACAAAATCTTTCTATTTCAAATAAATGCTGTTCTTTTGAACTCTCTGTTCATTAAATCAGTATATTAAAATTATTTCCGAAGGATTATGCGACAGAACGACAATCTTAACTTGCATTTAAAAAAAATTTAAACTTACATTTTAAAGTATAGATATAAGTATAGTATAAGTATAGTTCAAATAATAACATTAGACTTATTTCAAACACATTAAAAAAATCTAACAATATTATATATCGTTTTGAAATTTTTCTTCGTTTTCATATTTGCAACATTAAAGAATTAGTTCACCCAAAAATGAAAATTCTGTCATTAATTACTCACCCTCATGCCGTTCCAAACCCGTAAGACCTTCGACCATCTTCAGAACACAAATTAAGGTATTTTTGATGAAATCTGAGAGCTTTCATCGTCTATATATTCTGGTTATAATAAGTAAGGCATCTTCCTCTGCTAGTAAACAAGGCGTAGCGCATCTGGGTTACATTAGCACCACACGCATATTTTTGTTTTCTTTGCACACAAAAAGTATTCTTGTAGCTTTATAAAATTACGGCTGAACCACTGATGTCAAGTGGACTATTTTAATGAAGTCCTCACTACGTTTCTGGGCCTTGAACGTGTCAGTTGCGTTGCTGTCTATGCAGGGTCAGAAAGCTCTCAGATTTCATCAAAAATATTTTAATTTGTGTTCAGAAGATGAATGAAGGTCTTATGGGTTTGAAACGATATGAGGGTGAGTAATGACCTAATTTTCATTTTTGGGTGAACTATCCCTTTAATGCAAGAGCCAGTGATTACATTTCTAAAGTTGTTTCCAGTCGGAAACTTTACAAACCTCAGTTTCAGTATGTGGATGAATGGCTGAAACAGCTTATTGAAATGGATCAATAGTCAGCACTGGGAGCCCCAATGGCGTGACTGCAACAGTTTGTTCCACTGTTAGAGGAAAGTTCTCTGTCACTCCAGGTGAAATCTCAGCTGACCACCGACAAACACAGATGTGCCTCTTCTCATCCTACACTTCATAGCCAACCTGGGTCCAAATCCGGAGTTTTCCCGCCAGATATGCACTGCAAAAAAAATCACTCCCTAATGAGTCTCTTTTGGCATATTTTCCAGTTAACTGTCTAAAAATCATTAAACAAGACCAATTTTTCTCGACAAGCAACACTGCATAGAATATTAAATTATTTTCACAGATTGTGCATTGAATATAAGTTCATTTTGTGTTACTTGCACTGGCAGATTTTTATTTTTTTTTTAAATCTTTTTTACTTGTTTATATTTAAAATGGAGCAACTTGGAGTAGCAGCACCATCAAATCTGTCATATTCTCTCAAAGCACAAACTTAGTTTTTTTTCCACCTTGTGAGATGCCTTTCTATCCATTATAAACTGTGGTTTTGACAGTCTGGCATTTGATATTTTAACACTTCCATGTCTTAAACTGCCTTTCATCACAGTCGGAAATGATAGACTGATGTCAGCAGATCCATCAGCACCCACATGTCTGATCCACATCCAAAGACAAATAAGGCAACAGCTTCTGTGGGCACAATTCCAGAAATTGTTTGCTTAGCTGGAAATTTCTGCTAAAGTGATTACCGCCCACATAGCTTTTAGGCGATTACCCATTAAGGAAAGCTTCAGGATAGCCACATAAAAAAAATGAATGAAACAGCACCTCAAAGTACTCCAAGACTTATGAAACATTCGGAAAGGCTGTAGTCATTAAAGCCTGTCTTTGTGCAACTTTGAGCAACATTAATAAAACTACAGACGCCAAAAGAATAATTTAACGCCTGCATTTTGAAAAGCGCGTTTGGTCAATGTATTCAAGACCAAGCTGAGACAAACCAAGACTCAAAATGAATATACGGCTCCCCCTAGTGTTCAAGAAATGTTTTGCAGGCTGACATATTTAGATGTTTACATTAGTTTATTTTTGCCCTTCAGTGCCAATCACATTCATTTTGTGAAACCAACCTAATTTTCTCATTTACCGCAAGTTAATGATAATGGCGACTTCATGGTTTGTTTTTTCGGCAGAAATATATTCAAAATATACAAACGATATGCAAATAATATTTAAATGCAGTTTAAACCCTCATATTTAGAGAAGAAAATACAATTCCAATCTTAAAATACAAAATAAATCCTTAGGCTGAAAATATATAGAAACATAAGTAATGAATCACGGTCTCCACAATAATATTACTGTTTATATAACTGCAAAATAATATAACTGTTTTCAACACTGATAATATTAAGAAATGTTTCTTGAACAGCAGAACCATTTCTGAAGGATCATGTGACACTGAAGACTGGAGTAATGATGCTGAAAAGTCAGATTTGCTATCATGAAATAAATACATGTTAAAATATATTGATATAGAGAACAGTTCTTGTAATAACATTTCACAGTATTACTGTTTTTGCTTGTATTTTTGATCAAATAAATGGTGAGCATAAGGGATTTCGAAACATTCATTCAAAATATACATCAAAATGAGCCAAGAAAATATATTTCCAATGTTAAAATACATAATCGGCATATTTAAAATATATAGAATTATATAACTTATCAAGAATGTATTCAAATATATCTGATAGTATGTTTATTTTTGCTGTATGGGATGTATCTTCACATAAACCAACTTTCAAAAATAAGAAATATGCTCTCAGGAAGAGGAAGCACAGAGTGTTTCGCTGTGTGTGGTTGCATCCGTGTGGGCTTGAGATCATAGATGATCTCGCTTTTGCAGCTGTGTCTGATCTTTGTACATGTTAGCGGCGGCACAGTGTGTTAAGTGCCCCCTTCAGCTGTCTACGACTCTCCCCTGAGCCCCAGCCACTTACCGCAGACTGGGGAGGCCAAGCTTGACTGCCTCTCCACACCCACTGAGTGCTTAACAACCAGCGGCTAAAAAACCCTCGCACGTTAAATTGTAATGCTACTTCTTCAGTTCGCGCTATTAGCGCTGGTGTCATTGATTTCTTGTCGCACCCCCTCAGCCAGGCGAAATACTAATGGTGGTGGTCAATAAAGCACATGAACTGGAAGTTCTCACTCTTCACACTTCTATCAAACTTGGGCCTAAAAATAACTGCCACATTCTGCATCACCACCTGCTTACTTAAAGGAGTAGTTCACCCAAAAATTTAAATGTACTCACCCGCAGGTCATCCAAGATGTAAATGAGTTTGTTTCTTTCAAACAGATTTGGAGATATTCAGCATTACATCACTTGCTCACCAGTGGATCCTCTGCAGTGAATGGGTGCCGTCAGAATGAGAGTCCGAATAGCTGATAAAAACATCACAATAATCCACAAGTAATCCACACCGCTCCAGTCCAGCAATTAATGTCTTGTGAAGAGAAAAGCTGTGTGTTTGTAACAAACAAATCCATCATAAAGGTATTTTAAATTTAAACTTGTGCTTCTTGACAAAATCCATGAATCCATGATCCATAATAAGGCTTCCTCTAGTGAAAAAGACCATCCTCCTGCATCAGGAGCACCACACACATGCGTGGTACTCTCGTGAACGTGCGTCAAAGACTGACACGGAAGAGAAGAAATTGTTGAATAAAGTTGAGCAACATTACGGTTGAACCACTAATGTCACATGGACTATTTTAATGATGTCCTAAACTAGCTTTCTGGGCCTTGAACGTGTCAGTTGCATTGCTGTCTATGAAGGGTCAGAAAGGTCTTACAGAGGTCTTACAGGTTTGGAACAACATGAGGGTGATTAATTTGATGACAGAATTTTCATTTTTGGGTGAACTATCTCTTGAACTGTCCCCACCAACATATTTATTTAGAATTGTTATAGACTGTTTTCGATTGTAAAGCCTAGTTCAGACTGTCAGCCCAAATCCGATTCTGTGCATATCTGGATGGAATCTGATTTGAATAACTAACTGTCCACACAGCGTATCGCAACTGTTCATATCCGATTTGTGTAAGTGCTCTTTCGTTTTTACGGAATGTGCATTTGTTTCTTTGGTAATGCCGTTGCGTTGTTATGCCTATGCTAAAAACAACAGTAACAGCAATGCAGTTTGCAATACAGATGTTGTCTTACGACATGACAACATGTTGCCATCGCAGTTGCGCTATATTATTATATTTTGTCTTGTGAGGCAGCGGCAGAAACGCAGGAAGCTGGAATGTGCGACTTTATTCCGTGCTGCCGTCTCCGCTACTTTCAAAACTCAAAGAGGTACGTGTACTAGCAGTATATTGTGTTTTTCTGCTTGACTTGCACTTCACAATGACGCAAGCTTGTTTCTGCAGACGTTCAGCATGTTTTCTGCAAAAACGTCTGACGTGTTTACGTTTTACGTGGCGTGAGGACGTGAAAAAGCTACGCTAAATCCGGATTTCCAGAAATGCGATTCGAATAGGATTCCAAACTACATATGAATGTAGCTCGAAACAAATTTGCACAAATCGGATTTCATGTAGTTTGTTGCCGTTCAGACTATCTAAATATGATCAGATTTCAATCTGGTTTGCACAAAAATTGGATTTGGGCTGACAGTCTGAACGAGGCTGTAATGGTGCTTGATCTGTGCATATTTGACTCAGAGGAGACAATGCTTTACTGGAGAAAGCAATATTATGGGTAGAGGACTCTGTAAGCAACAGTTTTATGTTAAAAACATCTTCATGATTAATTTGTTTCTTACAAACACGCAGCTTTTCGCTTCACAAGACAATCACTGATAGTTGTGAATCACTGTGATGTTATTATCAAAGAAATGATCTGTGGCTACTTCTGTTACATTTTTTAAATTTAATTGATTGTAAACACAAATGCAAGTTTAAATTTAAAGTCAATCTTCAAAGACCATTTTACTTTCATTAAAAAAAAAAAAAATTGGGCTGAACTTGATTTTATACATCAATGATTGATTGCATCATAAAAAAAGAGCATTACATACCAAATGGGAGCCAGGTAACAAAAAATAAAATAGATTTGTGACAAAAAAAGTTGCTAAAAATGCACCCCCCCCCCCCCCCCCCCGACTCACACAAAAACAAATACACACAATTACAAAACTGATTGATCTTGAGATATTGCACTTTTTTCTTTACTGTCACATATCTTCCTGAAAGGCCCCTTTTGAGTGAAGTATTGATCCGTTATATAAAAGTTCAATGCCACTTCCTGCCACGAGGATGAAGTGTAGATATTGCTTCATCACTTGTAGTTATGAAATTGCTTTGTCTCAAAACAGAGTTCCTAAAAACATTAATACTGTCAGTTTACAAAAGCCCATTGTGTTTCTCATTCTTTTCACAAATTCAACATTCACAACAGGGTAGCGATGTGACAGCTATTTTAGAGAACAGCATAAAAAAATATTAATTTCTGTTAATTAAGCAACTGTTTGGGACTTCGCATGAATGGTTATATGAAATATGCATGGAAATGGATACATATTTTCCAGTTATTCAGGCCTAACAAAACAAATTCCTAGTATGTCCTGCAAGGATATCATAAGTAGTGAAATTTTAAGTGATGTTCTTGTTGTGTTTTGTCAATGATGTGAAGGTATTAACGTAATTTCGGGAGGAGTACGCCCATCTAATTGTTCAATTAATATCCAAGTATAAAAACAGCCTCTTACCACTTCCATTGTTAGTCCTTTCGGCATCCCTCCTCCTCCCCATCTCCTCCTATATGCATATTTATTTCATTTATCCTTCTGTCTATATGGGGGCTATCGGAGCTCGAGTAGAATAGTCTCTCTGAGCCCTCCATTGCAGACATCAAGCCAAATCCATTTACCACTAATGCTAAGATTATATGGACACATGAACTCGTGAAGTGAGATCCAAGCAGACCTTCTATAACAACTCTAAACAACAGATTCAGTTAAAGATGCTGCTATTCTGACTGATGAAAGCAACCCGATCAAAGGCCATTCTTCTACGTTTTATCAATAAAAAAGTACAAAAACTAAATCAAAAGTCTCATTGTTATGTCTGTTTGCTTTTAGTTTATAAAATACAGCTACATTCACACAGTTTTTGGAACTGACTACTGTATGACTAACGAGTCTTTCAAGTTGTCTTGTATATCTAATTGCAGACAAAAGCTGTCTTCATGGACAGGTAGCTATAAGGTCAGTTCCCACATGTATTCTCAGAACAGTCTTGAATAACACTGTAACCATAGTGACAGATAAAGTCTGCATATGAGATTAATTCTCTAATGGCCTCCCTTACAAAAATGCACTAGTACTTTTTTCTCTATGGATGTGTATATCATTGCCATTCTGGCTCTGTACTATACAGTCAAAGGCCTACTTTAAAGCCAAAAAAGAAAAAAAAAGAAAAGACCAGTAACAAAAGAAGAAAAGACCAGCCCCGTAACAAAAGCTTTATTCATACTGAGATTACAAAATACCTTTATTACAAACAAACAAACAAACAAACAAACAAACAAACAAAAACTACCACATTTGTGTATAATGATATTAACATATTCAGTTACAAACAATATCATACAAATACACTTTAAAAAAGGTAAGGCATTTTCATGGAATAAGGGTAAATATTCTACAGCTAAACCTGTCAAATAAGTTACCGTAGCAGATAGGCTACCGTGAAAATTATATTACATTTAACTGAAAAATACATGCATATTTTTTCACTGTAAATTGTTGTGTAAATTTTATGTTTAATGGAAATAAAAAGTATGAATTATAATTTACAGTGAAAACATTAATTTTATTTTAAAAAGCAAGTTAAAATGCCTTTTAAGATACAGTAAAAACTAGTAAGAAGTAGGCTACACGGGGCACGTGATTTTATTGTATTTACTCATGCTGGTTCTTATTTTTAAAGCTATGTACATGTTTCATGTTACATTTGATGTTTATTGCATTATTTTTGTCTGTAGCCTACATTTATTAGTCATCGTTTATTACTTTTAACGGCCTTGCACATTTAGATGCTATAATGACACATTTCTACATGTAAAAACTAAAATTACAACTGCCATTGGTGATAAAATTTAATAACAGATGGCCCCACTTAACTAACAGACTGTCAAAAATCAGCTAGTGCTGTTATGATAGTAGGCTAAATCACTAATACATTTTCGTTAGTTGCGGATGTTTCACCCGGATGTAGCGTTCCAAACAGAACTTGAACGTTCTTTTATTATCGTATTCAACTCCGAGTTCAGAAGCTCAAACGGACCATACACGTCTAATCCTCTTGCTGTCCAGTTTTTATTCAGCATTAAAGTACACTGAGGAAAACGAAAGTGTTTTTCGGAAATCCACGTCGACGGCAGGCCTGATAGCTCGCGCTGGCCACCGGGTGTCGCTCTGGAGAAAGAAATGGCGCGGCGTCTCCCCCACCCCTAAACATCTCCTCCAAATGTGTGTATGTGTGCGTATGTGTAGCGCCGAGAAAGTAAGTCTGTGTTTCCAGCTGACTGCTCGCTCTCTCTCAGTGTGTGTGTATGTGTATGTGTGTGTGTTGTCATTATTATTATCCAGTCTGCTCCCAGCTCAGAATGGCCAGATTCACTCAGACTGAGACAAGAAGGGAGCAGCACCCACAGCCGCCCCATCCCGCTTACTCCAGCCTGCTTTTCACTGGACCCGGGGCAGCACCGACCCAACATCCACTCCTCCTAATCCCGCACCAGCACCAGTACGCTCAGATCCCATTTCCTAAACCCATGAACGGGTCAGAATCCATCTCCATTCATCCGGAGAACGGCACCATGAAAGACCAAGATGCCATAAAACTCTTTATCGGGCAAATACCGCGGAACCTTGAGGAAAAAGACCTGAAACCATTATTCGAACAGTTTGGGAAAATCCACGAATTGACAGTATTAAAGGACCGATACACCGGCATGCACAAAGGTAAACGCGTGATTCCCTTAATAAGAGTCTGTGATTTTGCGACGGTAAACACTAGGCTACAATAATGTTAAAATATATTTATAAATATATATATATATTTTTTGTCTTGTGCACATCATCCATTAGTGACGCATGCGATATTGTAATATTTATTATAAATCATACGTGTCATTTTTGTCATGTCAACATTAAATACATATAGGCTATACAGTCTGATGAAACTATAATATCAGGCCCCTTTAGCCACTATTTTCCACTTGAATCGTTTACAGAGAACTTATCTTCTCAGTTTGAACCTTTGCATTGTTGCTTGTATGAATATTATGTATTTCCATCATATAATATGGCTGGGAATCTTGCCTTTCTCTATGGCAGTTTAATTTTTGAACTGGGGCAAAGAGGTTTAGAAGAAAATTCATATTTAAAGAGACTTTCTTTTGCCTCTTCCATCTTTTACAATGGGGAAATAGCCTACTCCCACCACCCCAGAGCATCCTTGTTCAATCTGACATATGCAGTTCTCGCATATGAACAGGCGTTTTGAATATGATTATATGTAGGCTATATTAACATAATAGCCTACCAAGAGAAATGTTCGATGTTGTTCAACATCTTACAAAACAGAGCTGTTAAAAGCTCCGAACAGGTGTCGGAGTAATGAAACACGCACAAATATTAATAGAATAGAAAAACGTGCAGCTTCACTTATCTGATCATATTTGCGCTTAAAACACGTTCGGTTGTGCGTCATAACGAACTACGGCGCGTTCTACATTGTGGCGCGTGACGTTCTATTTGACAGTTGACATAGAATACGTCATCCTACTCAAACAAGAAGACAATTCTAAAATTAAAACTCTTTTTTGGTATAATCTCATTCTTGTCATTTATTCCCCTCAAGCGATACGTGTCGGAAACAGAATATTCGCATTTGTCTTCGTTAGTGTCAGTTACTATTAGGCTTCATTTCAGTGGTGTGTTTATAATTATGCTAATAAGGCTCTATTTGCCCAAGCGTTCATCCACGATATTTACCCCGTGAGAAGCCTTGCTTCATATGGGGTTTAACGGTGTTGAACATCTCAGAGTAATGAGAGTATAGATATATAATGATTTCGTGGGCGAGAGTTGTGCGTTTTCATTTGGCTAAATGAAACCAAACCAAACAGTTGGAGAAAACGAGGTGAAATATTAATTTTATTCTTAATTTTAGGTTTCTATGACAAATGGTTAAGCTCTAGAGAGGATACGCATGACAAAATGTGCCGTTTCAGAGGGAACTTAAGAAAGTTACTTACCACAAGTCGACCGTTATGAAAGCGCGCCAATTCTGAGGCGAAATGGCACTCGCGTGCCTATCCTTCTTTGATCAAATGGCATCAATGGTGACATGTAAGTTGTTATATTATTTGAGGTATTAACTTGTGCAGCAAATAATACAAGACAGAAACACCAGGGAGGATCCGATCTGAGTTGACCGTTCCTCAATAATGATGGTCCTCTTGGGCATTGACGGATGTCAAGCCTATGTGGATACACCTTATCTAGTGCATTACTGTGAGCTGAATACTCCCATCAATTAGATGTCTAAAATATAGAGCTTTTTAGTTTGTAGTGCTAAACCCAGAAGAGAATTAGCATTTTCAAGCCATTGGGTTCCCTTAGGAATTTCCAATGGGGTTTTAATATCTTGATTTTCCATTTATATAAGTAAAATAAGGTCTGTGCTTAATAATACTTAAGACATTCTGTTATGCATAAATTATGCACAATTGTACCTCAGATGTGGATTTTGAAACCACTGTTTTCTCAAAATGTAATTTGGTAATAAACAAGGATGTGAGATTTTTATTATTATTTATTATTATTATTAAATACCCTCCCCCCACACTATTTTTAAAACCTATGTTTTTCCTGAAGACTTACAAATTGACATCACTGCTGAATAATTGATTTGTGTGTGTTTTTTTGAGTTTATTATGACTGGTTCCGTACATATTAGTTGAACGTCCTGTCAGTGCCAGATTACAACATCATAGGCCTATTTTTTTTTCATCCTAAACTACCTGATTATACTTGTGATGCAGCTGCCTCTGGGACAGGAACTGAATATGCGTTCTAAAGGATTGCACAGAGAATTGGTTCTTCAGGATGGAATTTCTTTTCATCTTATGTATTATTCTATGAGGGGATGTGAAGATAAGAACAAGTCAGCAAATATTTACATACACTTTTTGTCAGCTTATAGAGATTGTGCAGTCTTGCGAGTAGTCTCAATATGGACTGCATTGGTGATGTAGACCCCAAGGTTGTTTAAATGTTTGGCTAAAATGTCGGTGAGGATGCTAATGTAATTTCTTTTTAATCCGAAACGTGACAAAGGAGCACAGCAGATGAATGGTTTGTGTTAATGCCAGTACTCATTGGGATGGGCCTACTGTTTGTATATACGCAACCCACAAAATTTAACTGAAGACAAGGGCAAAACAAGATATTTGTGCGTCTGTTTCATCATTAAGTTCTGTTCATCGGACTAAAGGGATCATATGTAGGTTTCAGAGTGGGGAACATGTTTCGGCGCTAAGTCAGCTTGCTAATCCACACAGGAAAACACAGCATTAGTTTGCTAAGCGCGGTAATAAACCATGACCATAATGACGGAGGAGGATTAGCAACTGTAGTTATTGTCTGAGGTTGCGGTCGTTCGGATCACTTGGTTTGTCCCTCTACAGTGGCTGCTTCTTTGCAATTAAAGCATGCTGTAGTCATCTTAGCCTGCGGTGTTCAGTATGAACAGCTATTATGAGGTCTGTTCAACAGGCCTAACAAATGCTGTCTCTTGATTTGTATTAACAGGTGAGCTTTTCCCCTTCAGGCTTTTCACCTGTGATCAGTTGAGCTCAGCATTTTATTAAAGTTTTTTTTATTTAGTATGGAGTTGGAAATGGGTTTTTCACTGAGACACTTGCTATGCTGTATTTGTAATCGTACGTGAGCGTGGTATATAGATCTCTTGCTGCGTTTAGCATAAGTAGACTATTGTTGCTTTGCTTTGAAAGCCTCTTACGCACATTTTGCACTCTGCAGGTGAAGATGTCCAAGGATAAGCTTGCACAAGCTTACAATACAAAAGGCATGGAGAACATTTGAACGCTATACACAAACATATACAAGGTTCTTTAGACCCAAACCTGATGCTGTCTGATTGTCTAAGCTTAATGCAGCTCCATTCACATCTGCCTCTATGGAGTGTCAATCCTTAACTGCTTTCAAGGGGCCTATTGTGCTAATGCATTTATGAGGGATTGAGAAATACGATAGACATCTTCGAAATAATCTGATGAAGCATTAAACAATTTTAATTTCTGTCTTTTCCCAAGCGAATGGATTGAACAGCAGGGGTCCTTGCAAAAGCTGAAAGCCAAGCTATAGAAAAGTTCAGTGCTTGTTTCTGAAAGGGGTTTTATGCTATTTCCAGTATTATAAAGAGTTAAGCTAGGATTGAGATTGTTTCAAGGCCTTGCAGAAAAATTACATCACAAATCCCTTATTAATAGAAAGATAAAACATATTTTTTATGGTTTACCAGGAACCAATGTTGGGTTCATAGTAGCATTTTCATATATGAAAATTCATTTGGATAAGTACACTTCTTAACAGAGATTTTTATTTTCTTGTTTTCTAGTAAAACCTCATTAAATCGAAATTGGAGTGTTGTTTTTTAGTAGCCTAATGTCTATTAGTTTTCCGACTTTGTAAAAGTTTAAATGATATAAACACATTTACAATTCACAGTTTTTCCTTTAAGTTGACCAAAAATATTGTCCACATGTGTTTACTTTATTTATTTTTTTGTCCAAAATGGTCCGTAGTAGCAAATTGTAGTTTTTAAACTAAAATCTGCAAGCCTTTTGATGATAATGTTTCGTCCCAACTTCCCAAGTTTAAGTAGGAAACAAGTCAACCAATGAATAAAAACTGCAATTGAGTGATTTTCATTAGGTTTTAAATTAGAGGATGCCATTGGCTGAAATGTCAAATGGCTTCTTTAATAGTCTGACAGTCCAAAGTCACAAACATCTGTAAATACTATAATATGCAACAAGGCCGATTCATAAAAAATGCAGTACTTCAGCAGCTCTCCTGGCAGGAACCGTAGCTCTGAATGTCAGGATGAGATGTTCCCTCCTCTATCAGCGAGCTTTGCTTTGAGCTACTTGTCTTTTCATGTGAACTGGCCACTTATCCCCCCTTTACCTGCTTTTAGATGGACTTTCCTCTATGCGGAGAAGTTTATTTTTCTTTTTAGGTGGAAAATGTGTTTTTTTAAAGCCATTACCATTCATCAGGAGATGGCACTTACTGCAGAGTATTTTAGACAACCCTCTGTGGAAAGAGGTTCAGTGACCTTCCGTAGCATGTCCGTTTTGTGGACCGAGCATATAACACAAAAGCGAAATTATTGATGCGCTATTCTAAGATGTAGTGAATCTCTCCCTTGTGACCATTTTTATGGTGGATAATAAGCTGGTCTTCAAATGTGTCATAATGTCTGTTGTGTTTGCTAATAGAAAAGTCCAACCGATTCCCTCTGTTTTGTGCTGCTTAACCAGATTGCTCTGTAAATCAAAAACATTACTCACTGCTGTAGAATTCGATGAAATTAATTGATTAAACATAGTATTTTTTTTAATTAAGCTTAATTGATAAACATAATATAATTAATGTCACTGTACAGATAAAACTTTTTTTTTTTTTGCTTGTGAAAATATACATTTAATATTATCATTATGTAAATTTCATTTACATGATTTTCAAGTTTCATCATCAAATATAGCTTAATATGTAGAGTAAAGCAAATAATCCAAGTAAACAATTTGTTGCTTAATTTTTCCAAAACAATAAATCAATTTTGTGACACTCGCACATTGATGGGGAAATTAACTAGTTTCCCAAAACCACAGTGACTTTTGCGTGATTTGAACCACATTGTTTCAACAATATGGATTCATCATTAATGGCATCATGCAGGTGGTGGAGTAATAACTTCTGCTAATTATTTGGTTCGGGATCAGATTAATGTCAGATTATTGTAAATAACAAACATCGTATTTTAGGACTACTTCGATATTTGTGTTCTCTGGTGTTTTGCTCTATTTATTCAACTATGCTTCAAAGCAGAGTTGAGAGCTGTAGTTCCAACCACACAACTGTGAAATGTTTGTTGGAACTGTGGTTTCAGGAAACACTCAATCGTCAAACTCAAATATTGCTAACGACAGAACCTGCGACCATACCAACAGTGCTTTTAACGCACCCCAGCCTGACTTAAGCTATGTTTCCATCCAAAGTTGCGAATTTAACTTATGCGTAAAATTGGAATATCGCATAAGCATTTGCGAACAAAGCACCGTTTTCCATCCAACTAGTCAAAGAAAACAAAATTGTCACTTCCTGATAAACTGGTGTTAAATATCGCTAAGAAAAGTATGAGAAGCAACTGAATATAATCATTTTTATGTATGATAAATTAGCGAGCAGACGAAACACAATAAATGCGGTCAATGATTTCGGAGATGGATACCTGTTGATACCAATTATACAGAAATACTTTGACGACAGACTTTGCTCAGGCATTTCAGAATGACCGTAACAACATTTGAGATGCTTTGCAATGAGACCGGTCTGCTGGTTAGTCAAGTTATCCCGTCCCATCATGCAAAGTCATATGACTTTTTTTTGATGCCCATGGAGAAATTTATTCGGTAAATGTGTTTCCATCTCTTATTATTCGCATTAATTCAAGTCAAAAACCACTTCAAGTGAGCGTAAAAACTTTTTTTTTGCAAATTAAGACATTTTTTTTTTTTTTTTAATTTGCCATTTCCATCACTTGCTTCTGATGCAATACATCAAAATGCACATAAAAACAGTGTGAAGGAAACATAGCTATAGTAACATTAGCACAACCAGTGGTGTAAGTTTAAGTCTCTTTGGCTTACCAATGGCAAATGGGGGAAGTGGTTAGAAAACCTGTTTGAAAACAGTCATAACTGTTGAAAAAAAATCCAGTCTTAGCTGCTTAGTTTGTCTCCCAGACTAGTCTTAGTGCAAATTTTTTAGAGGGATTTTGCCAATTTTTCAGCTGGTCAGTCTGAAAAACAAGTTGTATATTTGCATTGCAGAGAAACCAGCCTGCACCAGCTGGTTTAAGATGTTTTATTCAGCGAGTTATTTTTTGGTAATTCTATTGGTGCAAAAATGACTCCCTTCATCTTGTAAGATGCTAGATTTTCTTGGACCATTTCTAAATGGAGGTCAATTCTCAGGGATAAAGCTTATTAGTTACTCTTTTCTGTTTACTGTTTTGCACATTAAACGTTTACAAGGTCAGTTCAGAGGTGCCGTTTTTTATGGAGGGAAAGGGAGAATGACGACAGAGAATGAAATGTATGATACACCGACATGACTGTTCTTTCCGACATTTCCTGCAGTCAAACTGTTGTTCTGGTTTTTCGAGCTTCCTGAACTAAAGATTTATTGTCGAGAGGAAAATAAATCAACACTCAGCACGGTTGACTAATGAACAGCGATAGAAGGATTCTGCTGCCGTTGATGAGAACGGCTTGGAAATATGTAAATGCCTCATTGGAATTTGAGCAGAAAAGCCTTTTTCCACTTCCTTTGATCTCAGGAAGGAGGGCATGGCCATTATGTCAGTCAGAGAGCTGTGACAAATGCCATGCACACACACGCACACAGAGCTGGAGTGGACAGGGAAAAATGACAGTAAGGCAGAAGGCTAAGCACAATAGATGAACAGACTGAGAGAGATGGAGTGATTGTCAGAACCACTGAAAACAAATGGTGCCTTTAATCCGGAGGCACCGGCGGAGTGACGGGCCTTTCTGACAGGATGGGAGAGCTAGATCCACCCCGGCAGACAGGAGAGGGTGGAAACAAAAGGATTTAATATGAAAGGGGAGGTGTGGTGGGGCAGACGTGGGACACCGTCACGATGTTGAGAGTATGACAAGATAAGACTGTGCATAAACATCAGGTTTGCATTAGTATTTTTAGGTAAGGGAAGTTCTAGCACACTAGATCAGTGGTTCTGAACTGGTATTGCTGAACAACAACCTAACAAATTACCAAAATTGGTATCATAATAGTCATTTTAATATTGATGAATAACCCCAGCACAATTATTAATATGACTTAAAATTTATTTTTAGTTTTATATTGTTGACTTTGCTTTCTTCATTGGCTTTTAATGGTTTTCAGCTTACGAAACATATTATGTTTGACACAAAACATAGATCTTTTTTTTTTTTGCAGAATATTATAGAGTTTGATTAGATGCATTGTTTATGTTGTCAATAATAAATATGGAAAGAAAAGTTGATAATGAATCCAGCTGAGTGATATTTTCTTTTATTTTGCATAATTTTATTCCTGTTTTACTAGGGTGTTGCACAACCTGTCCAATGTCAGTTTGACTAACCTTTACCAATAGCACAATTTTGCAAAGGATACAATAAAGTTTGGCTAGATACATGAATATTTTAAGCTTTGTCATCAGCAACAAAAAAATATGGAAAACATTTTCTTCACACTTTTAAAAGTTGATAACGAGGCCAGTTGGGTTGTGTTTTCTTTTATTTTCTGTAATTTTATTCATTTTTTTTCTAGGGAGTTGCGCAAACTGTCCGACGTCAATTTGACTAGCTTTTACCAATGGCGGATAGTATTTCGCAGAATACCGTAAAATTTTATTAGATGTTTGATGATTTGATACCTTGATGTTAACAACCAAAAATTACAGAAAGAATTTCCCCTACACTTTTAAAAGTTGATAATTAGCCAATTTGGGTTGAGTGTTGCGCAACCTGTCCGTGGCAGTTTGACTATTTTTCGTAAAATATCATAAAGTTTGATTAGATACATGATGATTTAATGCTTTGATATCAACAAGCAAGTTTTCTCTACACTTGCAAAAGTTGCTAATGAGTCTTGTTAGCTGTACGCAATCATAAGGATAGTTTGCAACCCACTGGTTGAAAAACGTGCGATAGAGGATTGGTAAAGATTTTTAAGAGTTTAAGTTTTATGATGTCCATATAGTATATTAAGATGTCAGAATTTTTTCCCAGATTGCTTCATCGCAATATTCCTTTTACAGTCCAGACCGTTATTGAATACGGTTGTTGTTTTTATTTTAGTATTGAAAAGTGATGCTACAACATGAGCATGGCTGAAAGGTGATCTGGGAGAGGATGTTATCAGTGAGTTTGTGGGACCCGTCGGGGATGTGCGGAGAGGCCTGCTGCTCAGCAGGGCTATTAATAGAAATCTGTGGTATTTCCGAAAATAGGTTAAGCTGCCACTGCTGGCATCACTGCTTGCATGCCAGCCATCCTCGGAAGACAGAAAGAGAGAGAGAGGAGGAGAAACAGATGTAGCCTACTGAGGAAGTGTCTTTGTTCCGTCGCATCCTTCTTGCACTTGGTGCACCATCAGAGCGTTTCTGGCTGAGGACTTCCCAGCATGCCGCAAGACACGGTGTCATCCCACCATATTTCATATTCACAACACAATAGCGGATCTAGACCTATTTGAGTCTTGCCATGACAAACAAGTCTTGCATATGTATTAGGACGCTACTCTTCAGTATGCATTGAGGCTTTTTCATATCCACAGTTGCAATAGTCCAAAATTGTACACTATTTATACAGTTGCGAATTTTGTGCATTGTCAGTTTTTTAATATGGTATCAAACAGAACTGGGATAAATGTTTAATGTGTAATTTGACTGATTTGACTTTCATTCATTAGTTCTGAATAATACAAACATAAAATTTCCGAAATATAATTTTTTGCCGCTTCAGCTCCATGTTAGGTGACGTGCGTATAGTTTTGCTCTGGTACATTGAGGCTGAGCACATTTAAAGGTGGCTGCCTTAATTAAGGTTTACAGGTTACGCTAGCACACGGCTTATATTACAAGACTCATTACAAAGTAATTAGGTGAGGGCAGGGACAATATTGTTGTCTGGACAATGACTGATAGAGAATTTCGAAGGAAATCAAGCCCTCATGCGTTTTTTTCATGGAAGGTGGTCAACGAATTAACGGTATTTTACATGATACATGGTAACCGCGAGTGACACTGAAAGTGGCATCGATTGCTAAGCTCGTTCACGAGAAACATTCACTTGTCGTCATGCATGAATGCTAGCAGCACGTATTTACATACATACATTTTTTGTTACTATAATCAGTTTTATTAGCTCCTCTTAGCTACAACACAAAAGACGCTACTCTTTGTACAATTTAGTAAATTGCTTCACAATAAAATGGAAGCGTTAAGAGGCCAACAACAAAGGTTGTTTTCTTTACATCTAAACTTAATTTTCGCATAACAGGTTGTTTTTCTGAAAGCTAGCAACCCCCCCCCCCCCCCCCAAAAAAAAAAAAAAACTTGTATCTCACTATTTCTCTGGTCACCCATTAACTATTGAATCTTAATGGTCTCTTAAAAATCATAATGCAGATGCAATTAAGTTTGGAGTAAAATCACAATTACAATAGTGGCACATTGCGCGCACATATTTAGATACTTAAATTACTTTTTTAGTTACTTGATCAGTGATATTAGCTCCTCTTACCTGCAGCACAAAATACTGTAATTGTATTAATCAAAATGATACACTTTGTACAAATCGCGATGCATTGCAATAATACAGAAGCCTTATGAGGCCATGCATTTTGTTTTCTTTTGAGCTTAACATAACATAAAGGTTGTTTTCTGTTTCTTCAGTTCTGACTTTCAGGACATGATATGAATGCAAAAATACATAAAAAAAATATTGATACATTGATCTAAATTATTGATACAACATATCGAGAAGAAGTCGACAAATGCGAATGCACAGTATGCCAATACATGATTGAATCAGCACAGCCTTATTTTTTTTTTTTCGAGTAACTGCACAACAGTTTTAAGTTCAGTCCTTTGTTCTCAGAGCTAAACTTGAACGTGTCGGGAAAGAGTGGGAGGTGTGAATGACGGGACTGCTCGCGAAGTTGCAAAGTGCTCAGGCGAGAACTTGGAGAATGGGGGCACGGAAGCAGATTTAGCGCAAGACCTTCGCACTTAACAGGCACCTCACAGTTCAGGGCTTGCACACAATTATACAGGGGGGCAGGAACAGTAGTGCGACGTCTCGGCTTTTACTATTAAAAAAAAAAAAAAAACAGCAAATGGGGGCTGTCAGGAGCAGAGGGAGGGAGCGGCACCTTCAATTCAGCTTGCTTAATTACTGCTATGCCTCTCTACCTCCCCATGAAGCTCTACGCCATTCCTCAGACCCGCAGGCCTCATGGGCCTCTGTCTGTGTGATTGCTTATTAGCACAGAGGTTAGATGTCATTTCTGTCCTGGAAGAGAGAGGCACGTTTTCGCTGGCAGTAGCTACATTTGACTTTTGTGATTCAGGAGAAACTGTTTCCCAAGACATCTGAAAGTGTGAGACCACTAGTGAAAATGCTCCTCAGTTTGTATTATTAAAAATTTAAATTTAATTTAAAGTGTTGTTTTTGCATTTTTTTTAAATATCAGCATAACATAATAAGAAATGTAATTACAATCAGATGATTAATTAACTATAAATAGTGCAGAATATTTTCATCTTTATTGTATCATAATGATTTTTTTAATGTCCAAAATGTGAAAATTGTATTTATTTCCAGGATTAAATGGGGTGAAAAAAATTCCAGATTTTCTGAACAGTTTTATGGGATACATTTGACTTTTTTGTGTGTGTGTGATTTAGAGGAAATTACTTTAAAACACATCCAAAATTTTAGACCACTAGTCAAAATGCTCCTTTTTTATTATTAAATATTACATTTTAATTATAATATTTTAGATAAATATTTTAGTATACAGGTGCATCTCAATAAATTAGAATGTTGTGGAAAAGTTAATTTATTTCAGTAATTCAACTCAAATTGTGAAACTTGTGTATTAAATAAATTCAGTGCACACAGACTGAAGTAGTTTAAGTCTTTGGTTCTTTTAATTGTGATGATTTTGGCTCACATTTAACAAAAACCCACCAATTCACTATCTCAACAAATTAGAATATGGTGACATATCAATCAACTAATCAACTCAAAACACCTGCAAAGGTTTCCTGAGCCTTCAAAATGGTCTCTCAGTTTGGTTCATTAGACTACACAATCATGGGGAAGACTGCTGATCTGACAGTTGTCCAGAAGACAATCATTGAGACCCTTCACAAGGAGGGTAAGCCACAAACATTCATTGCCAAAGAAGCTGGCTGTTCACAGAGTGCTGTATCCAAGCATGTTAACAGAAAGTTGAGTGGAAGGAAAAAGTGTGGAAGAAAAAGATGCACAACCAACCGAGAGAACCGCAGCCTGATGAGGATTGTCAAGCAAAATCTATTCAAGAATTTGGGTGAACTTCACAAGGAATAGACTAAGGCTGGGGTCAAGGCATCAACGCACAGACGTGTCAAGGAATTTGGCTACAGTTGTCGTATTCCTCTTGTTAAGCCACTCCTGAACCACAGACAACGTCAGAGGCGTCTTACCTGGGCTAAGGAGAAGAAGAACTGGACTGTTGCCCAGTGGTCCAAAGTCCTGTTTTCAGATGAGAGCAAGTTTTGTATTTCATTTGGAAACCAAGGTCCTAGAGTCTGGAGGAAGGGTGGAGAAGCTCATAGCCTGAGTTTCTCATAGTCCAGTGTTAAGTTTCCACAGTCTGTGATGATTTGGGGTGCAATGTCATCTGCTGGTGTTGGTCAATTGTGTTTTTTGAATACCAAAGTCACTGCACCCGTTTAACAAGAAATTTTGGAACACTTCATGCTTCTTTCTGCTGACCAGCTTTT
Source organism: Acrossocheilus fasciatus (assembly GCA_036784905.1). Taxonomy (NCBI): domain Eukaryota; kingdom Metazoa; phylum Chordata; class Actinopteri; order Cypriniformes; family Cyprinidae; genus Acrossocheilus; species Acrossocheilus fasciatus. The sequence continues at coordinate 18,386,949 of CM071959.1, read as the reverse complement.
TAAAGATGCTGATTTTATTTCCCAGCAGGATTTGACACCTGCCCACACTGCCAAAAGCACCAAAAGTTGGTTAAATGACCATGGTTTTGGTGTGCTTGACTGGGCAGCAAACTCACCAGACCTGAACCCCATAGAGAATCTATGGGGTATTGTCAAGAGGAAAATGAGAAACAAGAGACCAAAAAATGCAGATGAGCTGAAGGCCACTGTCAAAGAAACCTGGGCTTCCATACCACCTCAGCAGTGCCACAAACTGATCACCTCCATGCCATGCCGAATTGAGGCAGTAATTAAAGCAAAAGGAGCCCCTGCCAAGTATTGAGTACATTACATATACAGTAAATGAACATACTTTCCAGAAGGCCAACAATTCACTAAAAGTATATTTTTTATTGGTCTTATGAAGTGTTCTGATTTGTTGAGATAGTGAATTGGTGGGTTTTTGTTAAATGTGAGCCAAAATCATCACAATTAATAACAAAACAATATTTCATCATCCCTGTAAATAACGTGTTTTTTTTAAAGTCAAAATTTGACTTTTTATCTCAGTGTGTGTGTGTTCGTGTGTGTGGATTGAGGAGAAATTACAGGAGACAACTAGTTGAAATGCTCCTCAGTTTGTATTATTAAAATTCCGTTTTAATTCTAATATTCTATATAAATATTTTAGATGAATAAGTATTGTTTTTGCAATTTTTAGATATAGCATAACACTTTGAGATTTGATTAAAAACAGTTGATTAATGCTCTCTAAAAAGTGCAGAATATCTCATCTTCATTGTATGTAATGTTTTTTTTAATGTCCAAAATTTTATTTCAAGGCTTAATTGTGGAAAAAAAATAAATAAAAAGATTTGCAATTTTCAGGTTTTTGCACCTCACTCTATTTATATTCCCATACAGTGAAGCATTTCATCAGAAACTATTCACCTACTCATAGAAAAAGGATTATATTAGCTAGAATTTTGAAGTAAAATCCATTCCCTACTAACTGTGCAGCTTCCTTTGCTAATTTTTAAATCACATTTGATCAAACAATAGAGATTGTTATCAAACAATGCGGTAGATCATTTCCACACTCCATCCTTAGGGTGCTGCGTCAGCCTTTTCCATGCGTGATCTTTTTATGTCGAGTTTCAAATAATTTCATCATGCAGCCCAAAATTGCGCGCCTGGTATGCAACAGCAGGGCAGTAATTTGTACGTGTTTGGATTTCAATTATGAATTTGTTGATGCCTATGGGCTGCAATCACACTATGCATTAAAGTGAGAGGTTTAGAATTAAAATGTTTCTCTCGCTATCTGTTTTATTGTCACTTTTTCTCTCTCACTCTATTCTTTTGCTAATATTAGTGGGACAACTAATTTTCTCTGGATATTCTTTGTGAATGCATTGTGAATGTATCCAATTTGGTTCATGAGAAATTGCATGATCAGATGTTCGGCACAGATTGAAAAGAGCCTGTCTTGGCGGGAGGATTTGAGACATAACAAAGCTTTGATGTATTTGAAAGCACTGCAGGGTTAGTGGGACTGATACAATAATAAATATGAAAGAACACAAGTGGCTTGCTTATTTGTCTGTCCCAGCGAGTCATTTTGAAAGGACAATGTTTTGACCAAGTCTCATTTGGGCATTAACTCTTCATGACCCCACATCACTTTCTCAGAGTCCTCATATATTGGGTTTTGATTAGTTATTAGCATTTATCCATTAATATTTGCTGTTCTTTAAATTGGCATCTATTGACCTTAGCCAGAGTAAATGGCTCATTTAGTTGGACGCAAATGAAAACAAGGCTGCAAGGGACTGAACTCCAAGTTTGTATTGTTGTGTTCCTGGTTGCTAATCTAACAGCTGAGAAAACACTGAAAAAAAAACTCTGGAAAACATGGTTTATGATAAATATATGTAACCTACCAAGAAAGTATGACATATTGAACTGCCCGCTTTCTCCACCACCATTTATGTTTGCAAAAAGTTACTGTAATGAAAATCTGTAGTCAAGTAACAAAAGTTCACTGAGTTATAAGCTACTATAAAACGTATGTGTTAGTGTTATGAATTGGTTTTTTTTGGAGCTCAACCAGTGGTGTGAGTTTGGATGGGACTTTCTGGTTCTTTGACCAACAGCAGATAAGTGGAGTGGGGGTGTGGGATATTTATCACCTACGATTAGGGATGCACAATATTGGATTTTTGCCTATATCCGATATGCCGATATTTTTCAACTCATTTTGGCCGATACCGATTTATTTCCTTTTGTTTGGAAACAACACCAAGTCTCTCCTGTGCAGAAATTATAAGCAAAATATTTTTAATATTGGTTCGTTTTTAACAAGAACTTATTTGTTAGAATTAAATCAACAATAATTAAGTTTTTTTTGACAGTACATTGCAGCTTTGAAAATAACTATAAATAAACTATATATCAATTTTCCCCAGAAAGATGCAGTGTTAACCCTAACATTTTATTTTAAGATTTAACATTTGTAGATGGTCTAAAGCAAAAGAGTTGTAAAAATTCTCTAAATCTTTTAGAGCTTATGATTTGTTTATAAAATAAAACATTACACATTAATGAATAAATCAGTATATATAAAATTATTTAATTTACCAGTGTCATGTTTGTGATTTTATTTTATTTTTTCATGCAAGCTATAGCTCAAATCTGGCCCACGAGATCCACTTTCCTGCAGAGTTTAGCTCTAACCCTAATCAAACACACCTGAGCATGCTAATCAGTGTCTTCAAGATCATTACAAAATCACAGGCAGGTGAGTTTGATCAGGTTTGGAGCTAAACTCTGCAGCAGATTGGCCCTCCAGGGAAAGATTTGAGGAACACTGTAGATAGCTTCTGACCTTTAAATCAAAACATACTCATAATTTTATGACATCACATGACATTACTGCTTTATTTAATCAGAAGCACAGTCTAAATGTTATTTGTGTAGGCTATTTTACTTTTAATTAATTTTAAAGAATTAAAGAAGTAGGCTAACAGTGCCCCCTATAGATTAAAACTGCTTACCGGTCTTTAGGACCCGGGGGAGGCTGCCGTTGCACGTGCTATTATTACTGTTTACTCTATCACACACAGAAGGCTTTCTGTAAATGCTTTCACAGATTAAATGCAGCAATCCAAAAGATTGAACCTAATCATCATTCAGACAAAACTTTGCTTCAAGAATGAGCCACACTGTTGACGTGATCTAATCACTAGCACACCCTGAGCTCATGTGAGTTAACGTATTACTCTTATCGGCAGGACATATCGGCATAATTTTCATATCGGGCCGTTGCTGATATTTACATTTACATTTAAAGCCATTATCGGCCGATTCCGATATCAGTCCGATAATATAGTGCATCCCTACCTACAATAATATCATAATTGTTTTAACAGTGTGAGTATGTATGGGTATATTCAATAAACAAATAAAAACATGTCTTGAGAGTCCAAAAGCATTCACTGCAAATACTCCAGTATGTATTTTTGTGTTTTATACAGTATTCATAAGATTAAGTAAGAGTGTTGTTTTGGTGATATTATACAACAGTTAAACAAACAAGAAATTCATATTAAGTGAGGTAAATTTGAGACACTATTGCCATTTTTTTCTGATTTGGAAATGAAAATAGTTTTAAACAAATCCAGAGCAGGATATTTGTACATCTCAGAGCAACACTGTGGTGTTTCATTTCATTTGAACTAATCATTTGAGCGAATGATTCAATGATCCATTCATAAAGACAGTCGCTTGCTTTTTTTTTTTTTTTTTAAATGAATCAGAATTAATCATTTGAATGAATTATTCAGTGAATCACTCATAAAAGGGATATTTCACCCAAAAACGAAAATTCTGTCATTAATTACATTAATTACAAACAATTGTTGAATAAAGTCATTATTTTTGTTTTCTTTGCGCAAAAAAAGTGTTCTCATAGCTTCGTAAAATTAAGGTTGAACACTTGATTTCATCAAAAACTATCTTAAATTGTGATCCAAAAATGAACGAAGGTCTTACGGGTTTGGAACGACATGAGGGTGAGTAAATAATGACACAATTTTTGTGTGAACTATCCCTTTAATAGATGGCCTTGCCGCAGTCTCTGTCGGTTTTGGTGTCATTTTTATTTATCCATGACCGGCCTAAACCAGCCAAGGTACCAGGACAAAAACACACTCAGCAAAACACTGTTAAATTATCGTCATAAAAAAAAAAAAATCCCAAAATTTAGAGAGATAATTTTTTGTAAATATCGCACACCCCAATATTTGGGAACTTGTTAGAAACAATCAATTTTAGCAACTCCGTTAGGTGACATTAGCTAAAGATATACTTTGTCTTTATAGAGAAAATACACAGTGTTTATTCCAAGGCAATTGAACATGGGTGAAGAAAGAGAAGGTGACAAAGCAGAGAAAACGAGACGACTGACTGCTTTGTAGTTACTTTCACATCTACAAAACTGTGATCCTCACATTGCAGTTTGATTGTTGCCTGTGAGTCTGTTATATCGGGCAAATCCGAGACTTACTTTACTGTAAACGCATCTACCAGTTTGCACTGTTCTTCTTGCAAAGTCTCCTGCTCTGTGATATCTGTGGCAGAAGGGTTATATAATCGGGTGTGTATATGTGCATGTTTTTAGAATTCACATTTCTGTCTGGGGACCCAAGAGGCTCAAAGTTTCTCTTCCTAGTTCTCCGCCACTGTTTGCCTCTCTGTCAGGGTGTCAAGGGTAGTCAGGGCTTATTCCAGCCGGCCGAGAGCCTCGGACAGGGATGGCTGGCTGATCTATGGACTATCTCAAACACACACACACAAGCACACGTACGCAGAAACACACACGGGCACATCCAGTGTAAAGCGGACTGGACAGGCTCCCCCATGTTAGAAAATAGACTGTCTGTATTTAGCTTGTCTGCAGGGACTCCTCACGGCACCTCTGGCCCTGTCATTGTAAGGGACGCGGAGGCTTTGTGCTGGCTCGTTTTTCCTGTGCTGGCGAGCGGTGATACTCGATAGGAACACAATGTTGTGGGTGGACTTGAATCTTGAATTAAATGAAGAGCAGTGCATCTGGTCTTTGTTTTTAGGCTCTGATTCAAATACTTGCATACAGGACCATCTTGGGTCTGCAGCCTCTTACCTAAACTCGCTTTCCCAAATTCATTTCCCTTCCCGCTCTGTGTGGTAAGTGCATTAATGAAGGTAACTTTCTGAAACCTTCACTTTCACTGTTCCTCAGTCGTGGAACCAACCAATCTTCTTCCAAATAGCAGAAACCAACACAATCTTCTGAAAACTGAAGACGTATACCATTTCAAGAAGCAATTGAGTAAGCCAAGAAGTAACTTTCAGGCAACATATTTGGCGTCACAAATGACATTGCTTCTGTTTATATATATTTATGTATTTATTTTTACATTTTTTGGACACTTTTTTTCAAGAAACCTTTACTTGGAACTGACCAACCTTCTTCCAAATAGCAGAAACCATCACAATATTCTAAAAACAAAAAACATACTGAACTTCTAGAAGCAAATTAATAAATAAAGCTAAGAAGTAACTTTCAGGAAACTCTGAGGAACCGAGAGCAACATTTGGCTTTTTTTTTGGACACTTTTTTCCAGAAACCTTCACTTTCATCGGTGGTGGAACTGACCAACCTTCTCTCAAATAGCAAAATCCATTACAATCTTCTGAAAACACAAGTCGTACAAAAAAAAGTGAATTTTTAAATCAAAGATATTTGGGTCGTAATTAATTAGCTATTTTGGGATTGTAGATCTCGTAATTGACGCTAGCTTGCAATTAGTTGCATAAGATTAGTTGCACAACAGCTTGAGAGAAACCAAGAACCTGTGGAATGTGTGAACTTCAGTCTTGTGGTGGATGCTATTTTACTGTAGTTTTCAGCACTTAATAGCTATTTTTCCATCACTCTGTTTTTATGCGCATTTTGAAGTATCACATAAAAAATTAATGATAGAAATGCCAAATTTCAGAAAAAAATTAAATAAAATTTGCAAAAAAAGTTTTTACGCTCACTTGAGGTGGATTTTGACTTGTGTGAAAAAGGGTTAATTCAAATAATGGGAGATGGAAATGCATTTTACGAACAAGAGCATCAAAAAAAGTCATGTGACTTTGCGCTATGGGACGGTATAAGCTGACTAACCAGCAGACTGATCTCGTTGCACAGCTTCTAAAAAGTTGATATGGTCGTTCTTAAACACCCGAGCGAAGTCTGTCGTCAAAGTATTTCTGTATAACTGTCTTACCCAACTGCGTTCCCAAACAACAGGCATCCACCTCCGAAAGCAATGATCACATGTATTGTTGTAAGTAATTTATTATATATGAAAATTACTATGTACAGTTGCTTCTACTTTTCTTAGTGATATGTAGTGTCAGTTTTTTAGGTAATGACTATTTTGTTCTTTTTGACTCGTTGGATGGAAACAATGCTTTATTTGCAATTGCTTTATACAATATTCCAGTTTTGCACAAAAGTTAAATTCTACCTAAAATCTGGTAAGGTCACTGCTGGAAAAAGCCACCTTAACCCAGACTAAGCTGGTTTTAGTTGGTCTGCCAGCCTAATCCAGCTGGGTTTTGGGCACTTTTGAGTTGGTCAGCCTGGGGTTCCAACTTAAACCAGTAAAAACCAGCTTGGGCTGTTTTAAGCAGGTTTTTTTTAAGCAAAAGTAGCACTAGTTGTATTGTGTTCCTCCTTATTACCCCTATAGTACTCATTTGAAAGTCACATTGCATGAAACTGTCTTCTCTAAATGAATAAATGTAAATGCTTTTGTCTTGATTGTCTGGCCATTGTTAGTTGCCACAGGAAGCTGTTTGGTTATTTCAAATGACTTTGGCCACCCGTCGATATCAGGCAGCATTGAGTTCAAGACCACTGTCTATCCAAGTCATTGAAAGTCTCCTTTCCTTTTTGTCACACAGGCTGCGCATTCCTCACCTACTGCGCCCGCGAGTCGGCCATCAAAGCCCAGAACGCCCTCCACGAACAGAAGACACTGCCGGGGGTAAGTCCGCTGCCAGCCTTTCGCCTCACCTCTTTAAGAGGGCCACCATGCCAGTCAAAGCTAAAGCCGTATGTTTTAGACAGAGAGCTAAAGCCTTTGGAGCAGAAATCAGTCGATAACCCAGCCTTTTAAGATCAGGCTTTGAGCCGTTTCATGGTACTTCTCCCCAGGGACATTTGCAAGCATTGATCCGATGCTTTCAGCGCAGGGCTTGGGGATGCAGTGATAGCAAATGTCAATTCATTTGTTCTCTCAATTTTTCCAAACTGCTCCATTTACGCAAAAAGCCAGTGAGTCATTGTTGCCCAGTTGCACAAAAGTATTTCAGACGCACAAAAATAAACATAGCGGGGTGCAGCGAGAGCGTTTCCATTGAGGGTTGTGTGCTCCTGAGGATGGCTGGCAATTGCGACGTCATTCAAAGCACAAAACACACAAGGAGGTCCAACAGTCATCTATCCGGCTGTACACAGCCATAGTGAATGGTATAACAATGACATATTGTTGCTATGCTGCCGGACAGACATCTCCTGAAGTAACCTGCAGGAAACTTGAATGCACCGAAAGCAATGTAGATGCACCAGGATCATTGCTTTTGTACCTTTTTGATCCTTTATTGCCCTCTAAATAATGACTTTATTTATTTATAGCATTATTTGTTAACAGCATGTTATGTTTTTTTGTTCTTGTTTTTTGTTTTGTTTTGCTTTGCTTTGATTTTTTTTAATTTGTTTTATTCTATGCTTTGCTTTATTTTATAAATGATTATATTTTACTGTTTTATTTTGATATTACACTTTATATTATTATTAATATTTATTTATTTATTTGTTTATTAATTTGGTATCATAGATGGAAATATGGCACCAGCAACATTGCTTTTGTGCCTCCCCCCCCCCCTTTTTGGACCTCTAAAAAAATAACATTATTTGTTTATTTATAGCATTATTTATTAATAGCATGGTTTTTTTTTTGCTTTGCTTTGCTGTGATTTTTGTTGTTTATTCTATGCTTTGCTTTATTTGATAAATTATTATATCTTACTGTTTTATTTTTTATTTTGATATTACATTTTATATTATTATTACTTATTTGTTTATTAATTTGGCATCACAGATGGAAATATGGCACCATTGCTTCTTTTTTCTTTTCTTTTCTTTTCTTTTCTTTTCTTTTCTTTTCTTTTCTTTTCTTTTCTTTTCTTTTCTTTTCTTTTCTTTCTTTTCTTTTCTTTTCTTTTCTTTTCTTTTCTTTTCTTTTCTTTTCTTTTCTTTTCTTTTCTTTTCTTTTCTTTTCTTTTCTTACCTCTAAATAATGACAATGTCTTTGAGCAGCTGCCAGAATATTTTATTCATAAAATGTTATTTTAGTTTTTCTTTATTCCTTTTGAAATACTATTTTTTTTTTCCATTATAAATTATATCATCAGGAATTTAAGTTCATCAGTGTTTTATGAGTCCTCTTTTGTTCAAGTTGGCATGATGTTAGTTCATGATAGTTATCCACTAGTATTACAGAGGTTTTATAAATTTGAAGTAGAAATATAATATACACGTTCAGAGGTGTCTAAGGTTGCTGATCGTTGAAACCTTTATGTAAGAATCCTCAAAATGAAAAGTTTTGAAGAAGAAGCCAATGACAAGCGGTATCCAACATTCGATTTAGTGCCACTATGTCAAACCCACACACACTTTTACCCCCAGGAGAACATTTGATCCTGAAAGGAGAAAAAAAGATGAAGGAGGGGGCAATCAGAATGTGACACATGTCATCCAGGCCTGCTGAGAATATATCACAACTTCCCCATCGGACTGTGGGTCAGAGAAACACGCGCACACATGTACACAGACTTGCTGCATGTGTGACATCATTGCATCAGCTTCACTTACCAGTGTTGTCATCCCCTGAGACAACTGCGAACAAGGTAGTAGGTGTTTGTTGAAGAGTCTGAGAACTAGAGACATGTTTTTATGTGCATGTGTTTGCCTGCTAGGAATAGGACATGCTGGTTGACTAGTTCCTCTCTGTTTTTTGGTACATGTATATTTTAGTTTTAATATTTCAGTGCTCTAATTTGCATGCTGACAGTGTGGTGCGCGTTAGCTTTTACAGATTGCACTGTAAAATCCTCTCAGGAAAAGGTGCTTCTTCTAAATTTAACACATTCAAAACACTGCGTCTGTACCTATACACTTTTAAACAGACACTTTGGCTGTTGCATCATGTCTCGCACTGTTTTTTTTGGGCGCCACAACGCCCAAGTTTTTAAATCAGTGTGTCACATTTTTAAAGAGGCACCACAAAATCCTTCATTTGGTTGCGCTCTAGATATTTTTGAACACAAGAACATGTCTTAAATACCCCCAAAGAAATGTGTCCAATCTGGGTCAGGTGAACCTGAAACCAGTCTAATTATTCAGGGCTTTTTCTTAAAGGGACAGTTCACCCCGAAATTTAAATTTTGCTATTGTTTTCTCACCTTCATGTCATTCCAAACCGGTGTGACACTTGTTCTTTTGTTTTGTCCATACAGTAAAGCCAATGAGTCCAATGTTGTTTTTGACCCCATTGGCATAAGGGTGAATATATAATGACAGAATTTTTATTTTTGGGTCAACATTTTCTCACCCTAATGTCATTCCAAACCTTAATGTTTTTCTTTTTGCAAAACATAAAAGAGGATATTTTTAAGAAATCTGGCAACCAAACAGTTTTGGTTCCCATTGAGGTTCCCATTATTCATTGTCCATACAATGGAAGTCAATGGGAACCCGGCACTGTTTGGTTACCAACAATTATTCAAAATATCTTCTTTTATGTTCAACAGAAGAAAGAGTGAATCATGATAGAATTTTCATTTTGGGTGAACTGTCCCATTTAGTCACAGTTAACCCACGACTAGTCCATTTTAAAAATATGTGTTTCGCAAACATGCTCTTTCTTCTGTGTATTTCTGCCAAAGTGGCCTGCAGTGAGTCTTGGACCAACAGCCTATCCCTAAATCTTTCCCCAACAACCCCCGCCTCAGTTCGTTGATGGTAAGCAGATATGCCAGTTGTTTGTTTGCTAAATCCTGCTTGATATGCAGATTGCCAGAGGCTGCAGAGTAATTCATGTAAACTAGGTTTCTTTTGGAGAGGACCTATAAGTTATTTATGCTTGTGTTTTGTCCTTAACTCTTGACTGACCATCCCTTTTAGCAAAAAACTTGATGGGAGATGATCAGTTAGACTCTTGCTCCAGTGTTATTTATATAATTAAATATTCTATTAAATCAAAATTAGCTTTTATTTTTATATTTTTAATAAATTTAAGTTCTTTTGTCACTTATTTGTTTTTGTTTTCTTAAAAATTGCTATTGATGTTTAATGTAGTTTTAGTTGAGTTTGTTTTTATTGCTTTCCAGTTAGCAATTTTAAGGCCTTATTTTCATGTAGTTTTTAATGTAATATTTATATTTTATTTTATTTCAGCTTTATGTTGTTATTTTTATTAGTTTTAGTTAATGATAACAACTCTGTTTCACTCATGTCATATGCAAACCTGTTAGTAACATGTTAAGGCTAATTTCACATGGCTGTTGTCTTTGGTAAATATCCTTAAACTAATAAATCGGTCAAAATTAAATAATAATTAGAAGTGTCCATTGTGCACTCCTGGTGGCATCAAGTGGAATTGCAAACATAACGAATGACGGGTAACTTTTTTCTACATAAATAAGTGTTATGTTTTAAAGTAAAAATTGTCGAAGATAATTTCGTAAGATAATTTCTATATTTTCACTTATATTTTCACTTTCTCTTTTAAGTTTACTTTCACTTTCATACTTTTTTATTTTTTTATTTTTCATTACAGTCTTGAATGTGGAAAATCACAGTAAAATATCGGGCCGATAACCGATATCGTACTGATATATTGTGTGTCATATTGTAACAAATTATCGTAGGGGGCTACATTGCGCTCAGCTAGCAGTTGTGCATGAGAAACTATAGCCAGTCGAGTAGACGGCCACGTTTTTCTGGATGGAGCATCCCCAGAGTGCATCTCACATGTAGCAACTGCCAAGATCGATCAAATGACGTAGATCCTCCCAGTTTAATTCCATCTGGGATTTCGCAGAGCCTTCAAGTTCAACATACTGCTAAGAATTGCTATGACAGGGGGGCACATATGAGCCCCATTACAGGAGTCGGAGGACACCCTAAGGCAGAGGAGGAGCAGGAGGAGGAAGTTGGGTGAAGGCGAGGAAGGCGTTCTGACAGCTGTCCGCCTCGATAGCGCGCTTCCCCATCAGTGACCTCTGAGGAACATCAGCTCCGCAATGTGCGAGATTTGGTGATAACATCACCATGTATACATGGCAGCTTGTCAGGATCGTCTAGGGCTAACTGCGGCGATCTGTGTATGTTTGTGCGTAGTGGGATGGGTGGTTGATTTTGTTTGCGTGTATGTGCGGTCTGGATGTCCATTTTGAGTCATTTTGTAGTTGAGTACTTTAAAACAGGCATAGAAATGATCTGAAATGTTTGGAGAAATGTTATAAACCTTATCTTCATGAATATTAGTTAGGTGATGTAACCTTCGGCTAACTGATCTGGCATGTGAGCAATAGAAATAGTAAGATTACTATCAGTTCATTTTGTCCATAACCACAACAAAACAAAACTCAAGATAAAACAAAAAGTTAATTAAAGAATAAAAATAATAGGGGTGAAGCTGGATATTTCTAAAAGGGGTTTTGCTAAATCCTTGCTATAATTAAATAAAGCAAATTATTGATTACTTATTAAAAAAAACAAAAAACAAAACAATTATATTGAAATTTAAAAATGTAACCATTGTTAATGGTTAACTTTTAAGTGAATTTAATAATAATAATAATAATAATAAAAGTTGTTGAATGTTTATTTAATAATATTTAATAAAAAATTGTTAATAATAATAGTAATAAAATGTAAAACAAAATCATTACTGTTATTATAATTATTATTGTTTTTAATTATTATTACCATTAAAACAATTTTAATAATAATAATATTAAAATAATAATGTTGATGATTAATACATAAAATACTTTTTATTGATATTACTATTAAAATAAAATATTATTAAAAATGTTTAACAATAATAATAATAATAATAAAAGTTGATGGATTTTATTTAATAATATTTAATTAAAAAAATAATAGCAATAATAAAATGTAAAAAAAAATCATTATTATTATTAAAACCATTTTAATAATAATAATAATAAAATAATAATGTTGATGATTAATACATAAAAATATTTGTTATTGCTAATATTATTTTAAAAATAAAATATTCTTAAATGTTTGTATTAATAGCAACAACAACATTTACATGTATGCATTTAGCAGACCTGCATTCAGGCTATACATTTTTTTTTAATCAGTATGTGTGTTCCTGGGAATTGAACCCACAACCTTTTGCGCTGCTAATGCAATGCTCTACCACTGAGCCACGTTATTAAACGTATATTACCTTATTGACTATTTAAAGATTGCATGACTCTAAGAAGAACCAAATGTACCATTACAAATCAAAATTCAATTTCAAGGAAATTTTTATTGAGGTCACTCAGCATATTAATGTAAAATGGTAACAAGAACACTGGAACTGCAACATAAATTCATCTCAGCAGTATTTTAAGTGTATTTATATAAAGCATGTGCCTCTGTTTCCAAGCAGCTGGTGAAAAAGATGATTCATAACTGTAAATTAAATTTGTTGCATTATAGCAGCTAACCATTTTTAGAATCTATCTAAATTGCTTTTAATCCACCGATTTAAGTTGCAAACAAGGTTATAGTGAAGATTCGAAATGTATTAAAAAATCTACATGGACAAATATGCAAAGATATTTATGGCATGCATGCAAAAGCATGAGGTTATATGTTTTTTTTTAATTAGATGTAGTATATGCCAGCATATACATCTGTCTAGACTGGAACAGGAAATATCACACTGAGTCAAAACAACGTGAAGACAAAGAAAACTGTTTGTTTTGACACGCACACAACACCTCTGTCAACCCTGCTGTGCATTTTAAAATCTAGTTTGGCACGGCATATGTATATAGCTACATAAAAGGCATATTTTTCCAACTGCATCCGTGAGAAATCAGGGACGCTCACAGATGTGTCTGTGCAGCAAGGCCGGCCACGCTTGGAGAAAATGAGAGTGGTTTCGCCACGTTTCGGTGTGTATGAGCTCATGCTGTCTGCGGGGCTCCACACCCCTGCTGGAATTGCAAATTCACCTGCTCCTCCGGAGTCGGCTCTGCCCCGCTGTAAATCCGGTATAATTTAAGGTGTGTGTTTTACGCCCAGATCCGTTGCTTGTTCTCACATCCGTCTGTGGAAGACGTGTGAACTGCCCAATTTTCGTTTTTGCCAGAAAAAACACCAGTCCCCATCCCAGAAAAGGTTTATTTCCTACACTCCTAAAAATACAGTGGTGTTTTTTTTAGCATCCATGGAAGCTATACATTCCACAAAAGGTTCGTTATATTATGTTCTTTTAACATGGTTATTTTAAAGAAATAGTTCACCCCAAAATAAACATTACAGAAAATTTACTCTCCCTCAGGCCATCCAAGATGTGGATGAGTTTGTTTCTTGATTGGAACAGATTTGGAAAAATTAAGCATTACATCACTTGCTCACCATTGGATCCTCTGCAGTGAATGGGTGCCGTCAGAATGAGAGTCCAAACAACTGATTAAGGTGTAATCCGCACAAATCCAATCCATCAGTTAATGTCTTGTGAAGTGAAAAGCTGGGTGTTTGTAAGAAACAAATCCATCATTAAGATGTTTTTAACCTCAAACCATTGCTTCCAGTAAAAAAGTAATCTTGTCTGAATCAGGAGAGAAATACGTACTGTTTAAGCACCATTTATAACCAAAAACAGTCTGAAGCAAATGTGGATTTTGATGTGCGAGGACAAAAGGAGATGGACTTTTTCACTCAATGAAACATTATTATGGATTACATACTCAAATTACTGCTGAAAGCAATGGTTTAAATGCCTTAATAATGGATTTGTTTGTTACAATCGCGCAGCTTTTTACTTCACAAGATGTTAATTGATGGACTGGAGTCATGTGGATTACTTGTGCGTTATAGTGATGTTTTTATCAGCTGTTTGGACTCTCATTCTGACGGCACCCATTCACTGCAGAGGATCCATTGGTGAGCAAGTGATATAATGTTTAATTTCTCCAAACCTGTTCTAATGAAGAGTTCTTTGATTTTTGGGTGAACTATTCCTTTAAGAACTGTTTAATGAAAAGTAAACCCCTTTTTGGATGCTTGTACCCGGTGAAAACTTGTTATAATGACAAAACAGCAAATAATGTGATTGCTAACTCTTGTAAACTAACAAGGCTCCATTTTTAGCTTTTGATGGACATGAAATATGTAAGGAACGCAGGAGGTGTTACCCAGAGTGTGAACGCTGTGTGTGCTGACAAAGCTGTATATTTTTCTCAGAATAAACACTGTGATAGGATGCTGACGGCCATTCCTATCAAATCAAATTAATGAAGCGTGATTGGCATGACTATTATAAATACAGTGAGGCCCAAAATCTAATTTAAATCTGAAAGTTTTAGGAAGTTTGCAGCAGCAAGAGCAAGTTATTACGTACAATGAATAAGAAATATTTAATGTTCTGCACTATTTCTAGGTCACTAATCAGTGCCGCTGTCATTAAAGCAGAATGGGAGAAAAGCAAACACTTATTTATTCCACAATGTTTCACCCAAATTATTAATACATACATTTTAATTAAATTAGCAAAAAGGCATGTATTTTTTAAAATCATATTCATAATTACATTTTTTAGAAGTTTTAGTTATATTTGCAATGCTTTTGAACTCCAGTGTATTTATTATATTTATTTTAATATATATATATTTTATATTTCACAATTTTGTTAGTTTAATTAATAGTTGTAACAATAATAGATACTACTGATTAAAAAGTAAATACATAATTATTTATATTTTATTTTTCATAATATTTACAGTTTAATTAGTATAGTTTAATAATATAGTTTATGGTCTTTTTACTATGTTTTTTGTATTATATTGTATTATATTTTTGTTAATTGTTGCAATGCCTTTGGACCCCATTGTATTTTTACTGCAAATTAACATGAATTTATTAATTACTTTGTATTTCAATAGCATTTATTTTTATTTTATAATTTTATTATATTTATAATTACTGACTAAAAGTTAGATAAATATACACTAGCAAATCAAAACTCATTTTAAGTGAACACAAAGTCACAAGCAACATGTGTTCAGAATAGAAATGCAGCAGTTTTTGTTGAATATTATGTAACCAGACAAAAAATGGCTTTAAAGTGCCACGCACAAACAATAGCAGAGCAAATCGCCTTTATTGTTTAGCCGTTGATTTGTATCTACAAGGCAAACAGTGATTCTCCATCTCTCTGATAATCTCTAATATGATTTTCAGCATTTGTTTGCCTTTGGATTTTGGAAAATGTGTAAATTTGAGCGTATTTCCTGCTGTCTGCCTGTCTCTCTCTATTTGTCTGTTTCTCTCTCAAATACGCTGATTCATTGACTTGACAATGAAGTGAGCCGGTGGATTGTGGTGCTCTCTGATGGGTGGATATTTGCGTCCGGGGTTTGTGGTAATGCAGTTACATGGCCGGCAGTGTGTGATGAATAGAAAGTCTCTAGTGCCGTCATATGAGAAATCACAGCGGAGCTGCACACGAGACTCTGCTTCTCACTTCATGAAGTTTTATAGTGCCGCTTCCCCTGTTATGGCTTCTACCACAATGGAGAGATGCAGACGTATGACTGCAGCGTTACACGGGGTGTGTGTGTGTGTCTGTGTGTGTAATGGCACAGGGGTGTAATGTACATAGTAAAAAGCCATTGCGCTAGAGTGATCCTTAGGGATTTCATTTCCCACAAACCTGAAACAAGAGGAAAAACTGAAGTAACATGATCTTTCTTTCTTTCTTTGTCTGTATCAGGGCCATGTTTTTGATTATTTACCATGGTAATACCATGGCATTCTTTGAAATACCATGACGTAGTCCAACATATATACAGTAGTTCAGTGTTGTAGTATATTTTAAATGACCATGTTATTTCAGTAATATATAGCATGATATTGAATGTACTATGGTACTTCTCTAAGAAGTAAGAGCTGCTTTATATATATATTTACCATAGTATTTATTATGGAAGGTCATTTGTGCCAAAAAAAAAAAAAAAAAAAAAATCATGCTTTGGTAATATTGTTTTGAAAATCAAAATTATAAAATAAAAGACTCATAATTATGACTCATAATAGTCAAATATAACAATGTATATCAGAATTTTGATTGTTTTGTTTGTATCTCATAATGTTTTTCTCATAAATGTCTTTTTGTCATTATGTTTTTATGTCAGTTTTGACTATATCAAAGTCATAATGCCATTTTTTTTTAAATCTCATAATTCAGAATTTTTATCTCATAATTTTTACTCTGTCAATTTTTGACTTTGTATGTCAATTTTGACTTTCGGTCACAATATTTTTAGCTCTTAATTTAATAATTATGACTTGGTATCTCACGATTTCAACTTTTTATGTCAAAATTAAATTTTTTTGTCAGTATTTTCAATGTTTATCTAATAATTTCAACTTTTATCTCATAAATTACTTTTACATAATTGTTTTAATGTCATTTTCAACTTTGTATCTTAGTTTTGACTTTCTCATAATTGTTGATATCTCATAATTTCAACTTGATCTCTTAATTATCTCTTAGTATCTCATGATTTAAACGTTTTGTCGAAAGTCAATTTTGTCAGTGTTTTTTATCATTTCTGCCTTTATATACTTAACTCATAATTATTTATCTCTTTTTCATATTCGTCATAATTGTTTTAATGTCATTTTCGACTTTGTATCTCAGTTTTGACCTTTTGTCTTAAATGTCTTTTATGTCATAATATCAGCTTTTATGTCATGATTATCCATTTTTAATGTCATAAAGCTTGACTTTTTTTTCTTATGCGGCATAATTGGGCTTCTATAATTCCTTGAAGTGCTTTTAAGTGCCCTGTAAAAATTCCATTTTCTTTTCTTTTCTTTTCTTTTCTTTTCTTTTCTTTTCTTTTCTTTTCTTTTCTTTTCTTTTCTTTTCTTTTCTTTTCTTTTCTTTTCTCTCCCTGCACTAGATTTGCCAGATGTTTCACCAAACCTCACCGTCCCATGAGCCATTTGCTTACTTTAAGGTATTTAGTGAAAAGCTGGCGGTGCACTTTGGCACGTTCCTGTGAGAAAGAACAACAAAAACATCACATAAACAAGCTAATGGCTTCCTTATCTGCACTGCCGACAAGGCTTTTCTTAATTGGTTCAGATTTGAGAACAGTCCCATTCCCACAACTTTTCGCCTGGAATTTCTTTCTACCTTCTGTTTCACTTTTAAGCACAATTTATGCTGCAGATTGAAGTGGAGTCCCGCTTTCCATTCGAACCATAAATGTTCTCCAGATATCCGGGAACGTTGCCAGTTTCTGTCTTCCATTACAAATATGACCCTCATAGTAATGGAAAAATGCCTTGAAAACAAAATAATCCTCCAAACCGGGCTATTAGTTAGGCACTCTTCCGGCACGAGTGCTTTTTTGTTGGCTGTATGAGTTGGTAAAAAAATAAATGAAATATTAATGCGTTTATTTTTTCTTTTATTTTTAGTCTATTTCAGGTTGTAGCTGGACTGGGGAGCAGCTGTCTGTGGGATTGAGTCATGTGACGATGTGATCTGGGTTAGCCGTGCAAAACGCGTGTGTATTTGTGTGTGTACATGAGCCGGAATTGTAGTGGTTGTACTTTAGGCACATCGCTCTCTCTCTTGGGTCTTGTCTGAAAGAGTCTGGCTTCAGGACAGGAGGAATGAGGGCTGAACGAGGGCCCCGGTGAAGACCCACATCTCCCGTCTGCCAATCTATCTTCCTGTCCCCTTAGCTGCTGTGTGAGTGCAGGTGCGGCCCAGCGAGCTCTTAGCTAGAGACAAAGGGAGTGGAGGATGCCGGTAAGACAAATAGTGGCCAGTCGTTTCTGAAGGTTTTTACAGGCTGGAGATGGGACGTTGGAATAGACGAAGTGGCACGGCGAAGCAGGGTCATTTTTTGGGTTAGGTTCAGGTATGAAGTTACTGGGTGACTGTTGAAATGTGTCAGTTTAAATTGTGGCCGATATTCACATATTAGTTAACCTATTCCTCTATTAGTCAACAACAACAACAACAACAACAAAAAAATCCCCTTTGTTATTTACAATTAGGGCAAAAAAAGAAACATGAAATTAAGTACTTTGTCTTTTGATTGTTCCTTAGCATTTCGACCGATATTGATAAACCGATAATTATTACATTATGGACAATAAGTGATAAATGCTGATTTAATGAAAAATTATATTAAATTAAATTAAATTAAATATTTAAAAATTACAACTTTTAAATATAAATTACATTTCTGTGTAAAAAAATATTGCGTAAAAAATACACTGCGAACTAAAACATTAAGTAATTTAAGTAAAATATATATATTAAAACTATAAAAAAAAATTTAAATACAAAGTAAATTTGTATACTATTTTGTGTAAATAAATACAAAGAACTGAAAATCAATAAACAAGGTAAACAATTAAATAAAAAACTAAAATATTTAAAAATACATTACATTTGTATGCTACATTAGGTAAATAAATACAAAAACTGAAAACATTTACAATAAATAATTCAAAAACAATAAATAAAGTAAAACATTAAATAAAAATAATAATTATAAAAAAAAAAAAAAAAAATTATATTTCAATACTAATTTGCATAAATAAATGAAAAGTATAAATAAATATAAATGAAAAAACAAAAAGCATTTGTGTACCATTTTGTTAAAAATATAATTTAAAAACCTTTTAATAAATCTAAATGTAAAAAAAGGTTAAATAAGTTACATAATTATTATATTATCACAGTTTTACTTAACACATAAACCAATTTTCTGTGATATAGAATCACATGATATGAACCGAGATATCAAGGTGTTAGTCACCTCTGGTTTGGGAAAATCCCATTTTTACTGACATCTTGCAGCAGGTCCTAATTGCTTCCGACCTCGACGAAGAGGGAACGACGCCCGGCACTGCGGAGCTAGAAAGATTGTTTAGAATTAGAGAGATAAAGAATGACAAAACAAAAAGAAGCAGGGTCTCTGAGGCAATGAATCCAGTGAAGACAGATCGAGCAATAAGGAGTGGGAGATTAGCGCTAGCTAGAGGGAACGACTAAGAGGAAGGAGAGAGAAATCAGGAGGAGGCGAGGACACAGGGTCATGCCGACAGCTTGAAGCCATACTTTCAGCGGGGTGTGAGAGCAGAAGTTCACGTTAAAACCAGAGAGAACCCCCCCCCTCTCATTATATCTCTATCTCTCTCCATCCCTCATTTAAAAGGCAGATCTGCCCTGAACACAGAAGGTAGGACAGCTAGTTTGTCGAAGGATACAAGGCCCCCGTCTGATTCGCTGTGGGTTGTGTCATTATGTTTGATTGACAAGAGCCGTGACGAGGGACTGTCCTCTCCAGAGGTTAGATTAGGCTGGCAAGGCCTTCAACACTCACGCGTGGAGCATGTGAGGCCGTGACCCTGAACATGGGCGGACGGGGAAAGTGCGTCGCAGGTGCTAGAGGTCATTTGCATTGAATGCTGGTTTAGTATTTTAAGGAATATTTCGGGTATATTTACGTTTTTTTGTAGGACTGCACAGTTTGACCAGAAATGTTGTGATTTAGAAGTTATATATCAAAATATGAAATATATCAATATTCGAAACATTACTATTGAACTGTTTCATAGTATTTAGGAAAAAAAGTATTATTATTATTAATAATAATAATAATAATAATAATAATAATAGTTGTTATTGTTAAAATATTAAACAGAACATGAACTATTACTATTGTAATGTTTAAATAATAATAATAATAATAATAATAATAATAATAATTTGGTATTTTATATTTTATTATGATTATTATTATTTTTACTGAGGATTATTACTGAAAACATGTAATTTCACAGTACAATAAAAATATTATTTCAGAAAAATATACATTTATATAGATTTTACAGTCCATTTTTATTACTAAATTAAATATGAAATTACTAATTTCATATTTTACAGGTAATTTTACAGTATTTTACAAAATATAACAACAACAACAACAACAACAACAACAACAATAATAATAATAATAATAATAAATAGTGTTTAAGAAAATTGCAATTTTTTAATCATTATTGTAATGTTTCAATAATAATAATAATAATAATAATAATAATAAAATTTTTCTTGTCCATTATTATAATTAAATTAAATATGAATTTACTATTACAGTAATTTACAGTATTTTAGGGAAAATATTAATAATAAATAGTGTAAATAGTGTTATTATTAAGACAAATAATAAAATAATAAATATTACTATTGTAATATTATAATATATAATACTGTTGAATAAGAAATTTAGATTTTTTAAAATATAAGTATAATGTAATAATTTTTTTACTATTTTATTATCATTTTTATTATCTCACATGTAAAAGAAAACAGCCCTGTACTATGAAACACACAGTCATCTGATAATCACACTAATCAATATCGTGATTCCGATGTACAAGCACTTAAATCCTTTTATTAAGACAACAGCAAACAAACAAAACAGAAAAAAAAGTTGTAAAATTTTGAGTAAGCAATTTATTCACATTAACATCATTGTGTCATTACTATTGAAACCTTGAATATTTTAATATTTACAAATTGGCCACCATTTGTAAATCTCTCAAACCCAGACTGAGCTCAACTTGTATTGAACCCATAATATACCTTTGAAGTGCTGTGGGGAAGAAGGCCGTTGCGGAAAAGTAAATGATGCATAATAAAACATCTTCATCGTTAGTGGACGCCTGTTGATTAATATAATGTGAGAATCACAGTGTGTGTGATGGCTGTGTGGATGGATATTATGAAGTCTCTGTTCCCTGGAGAACGGGTTCTTGTCGATCATGTTGAGCCGGTTTGGAGCGTATGCCATATGGAGGTGCAGAAAGTGTGACTGCACTCTCTGTTCGGCTGAAAGAAACTCCAGTCCAATAGCTGTGTGTAGTTAAAGCCTGTGCTGGAGGTCGCTGTCCAGTGCTGAAACACATTATTGACTGTGTAACTTGGCCATTTATATGTATATTTATCAAATTTATATTCCATTTAATATTTTACCATTTCTATGGATAAAAGATACACTTAAGTGTATGTCTATCGTTCTATCATTCTATCTATCATTCAGCCATTCTGACGTTCTATCTATCTATCTATCTATCTATCTATCTATCTATCTATCTATCTATCTATCTATCTATCTATCTATCTATCTATCTATCTATCTATCTATCTATCTATCTATCTATTGTTCTATCATTCAGTCATTCTATCTATCTATCTATCTATCTATCTATCTATCTATCTATCTATCTATCTATCTATCTATCTATCTATCTGTCTATCTGTCTGTCTGTCTGTCTGTCTGTCTGTCTGTCTGTCTGTCATTCTAACATTCTATCTATCACTGTATATAGTTATCATTTTGTCAATCGTTTTTTTCACTTACATTGTTTTCTTTTGTTGCTCTAACGTTCTGTCTCTCTCTCAGTTGTTCTATCATTATTTCTGTCATTCATTCTATCTTTCTGCTGTTCTTTCGATCATTCTCTCTGTTGTTATTTCTAGTGTTCTAACATTCTATTCATTCTAGTGTTCTTTTGATGTAACATTCTATCACTCTAAAGTTATTTTGTTCTTTGTATCATTCTATCTAATGTTTTATCATTCTTTCTGTTTCTTTCTTTGTATCATTTATAAGAGCTTACAAGTATAAATCTTTAAACTGCAAAACTTAAAAAAAAAAAAAAACTTTTCAAGCAATGTTTTTTCAAGCATACATTCATAGTTTAAATTTAGTAACTTTGCTTTTTTTTTTAAATTAACCTGCTGTCCAGTGCTGGAACTGAATAAAAACCATCTAAATTCTCAAATTAAGATAAATTTAAGTTGCTTATTATGAGAATGTAACTTCAAATTAAAAAGGACAGTTTGCCAAAAAATGAACATTCTGTCATCATTTACTCACCCTCATGTCGTTCCAAACAAATATGACTTAATTTATTCTGTGGAACATAGAAGATATTTAGAAAAATCTTGTTCTTCCCCCACTCTTAAAAATAAAGGTGCTTAAAGGTTCTTCACAGCGATGCCATAGAAGAACAATTTTTGGTTCCACAAAAAAACATTCAGTCAAAGGTTCTTTAAAGAACCATCTCTTTCTTACCTTTTTATAATCTATTTATATAATCTTTTTATAATTACCTTTTTATAACCTTCTTTCACCACAAATAACCTTTTGTGAAAAGGAAAGGTTCTTCAGATGTTAAAGGTTCTTTATGGAACCATTTAGACAAAAAAAGGTTCTTCTATGGCATCGTGAAGCACCTTGATTTTTAAGAGTGTATGGGGTCCAATATTGTTTTGGCTTTCATTGTATGCCAAAACAGTTTTTTTTTCTTCCCCAAAATATCTTCTTTTGTGTTCCACAGAAGAAAGAAAGTCATACAGGTGTGTAATAAAATGAGAGCGAGTAAATAATGACAAAACTTACATTTTTTTGTGTGTGAACTCTCCCTTTAAACACCAAGCAAAATGTGCAGCGCCTGCCACGGTCGCTGTCTGGTGCTGAAATGCAGCACTGAATCACAACCGTCTTTATCATTCAGGAAGTAAACTTCGACTAAACTTCCATCGCCCAAACTGTTTTCAAACAGATTTAAATTCTGATCAAACTCTAACTGCATAAGATGCATCGCGAGGAGACTTCAAGTGACACAAATGTCATTTGTTCGCCTCGCTGCCGGCAGGGAAGCGGCCCTCGCCATCTAGAGATCTCCTCCTCGGAGCGTATGCGCCGATGCCTCACAGCTGGGGCGAATCCGCCCGCGGTGCGTCGGGGAGGCAATTTAGAGCCGAAGCGCTTCGTGCGACGAGCCGATCAGCATCTTTGAAAGCCGCTCGCCATGTTGTCCACTCTCATTAAGGAAAGTCTGCCGCCCAAAGTCAGATAAAAATGAAACGCCGCTAATAGCGCATTGGGCGCATTGTCTTTGTCTGGGGGAAGAAAAAAAAAATTAACGGCTTCTGGTCGTGAACTGCGGCGCGCAACGGCGACCGATCCATTATGGAGCACCGTGATGAACACCAAAAGCCTCCCGGGGATAATCATTAAGATGTCAGCGTGGCACTATACGGCGCGCGGACTGAATATTGCGGTGTTCTTTGAGGGGAAAGAAAAAAGAAAGCAATCACGCTGTCCCGGTGCCTCCAGATAGCACACAAAGTTACGGTGATACATGTTTTTCATATAATAGAAGCGCATTGTCCGGCGAAGAGGGTCAATACATTCATTTCGAATTGCAAAGGGGCCAATAAAATCACCAGGAGCTGAAACACACCCTTTTGAAATAATACTTCTATTATAAATCGCCCCTTTGGGGTTAAACGAGCTGTTTGTTGTATGCATGAGTGTATATATTTAGTGTGTGTGTGTGTTCGCTCCAGGCCCGTTTTTGAGTTGTGTGTGCATGTGTTTGTGAGCTGAATTGAGTTGTAGCTCGCCGTCACCTCTCGCCTCCGGGGCTGGCTGGCCAGTCGCCATGGCAACAGTGGAAAACTACACACCAGACCGATGCACAATCCACGATCCATTAGGTGAGAGAACGGGAGGGGGAGACAAGACAACACACATTTATTTACTGGGTTTATTTACCCTATTTTTTCCTTATTTATAATTTATGATGTATCGATCTGTGTCAGTGTCGGGCAGAAGGCAGGCTTCCACGAGGATATACTAGCCTTTGTTCCCTTCGATTAGAAAAGGGAGATTCAGTCAGTAGTTTGGGCGTAAGGCAGCGAGCCGCCACCAAACAGCGGGGCGTCTTTGAGGTCCTGTGTCCTCTTTTTACCCTGCTTTTTTGTGGCATTGCCACAAAGACAGATTTATTGGGCACTTGGTACCATGTTTTTGGGATGCTACCATGATGGCATCAGTGGCAATCAGTGTTTTTTGGTGTCATTTTTTATTTATTATTATTATCATTTAGCTTTTATATTTTCAGTTTCCATTTGAATTTGTTTTAGTAATTTTAGTAATGTGTTTTACACTTAAAAATTTGATGAATTTGTACATTTGTGAAGCAGATTATTGGAGTGTGTTTTACAAGAAAATAATTTCTACTTAAATTCACATTTAATTTAATATTTTACTTTCACATTTAATATGTATATATATATATATATATATATATATATATATATATGTATATGTGTGTGTGTGTGTGTGTGTGTGTGTGTGTGTGTGTGTAGTGCCAAGGAAACATTTCTAGGGCCCTATCATACACCCGGCGCAATGTGGCGCAAGGCGCGGCGCAAGTGTAATTTCTAATATTTATATTAGTTGTATATTTTAGTTGTATATTATTTAGATCTAATATTTATATTATATTTCAGCTTTTTTTCAATTTATGAAAAAGATTTATAGCTTAAGACTAGTTTTAGTTAGCAATAACAACTGATGATAATACAGTCTTGTTATATCATATAATTACAGTGATTTATGAATATGGTAATCAAAATTGAAACATTACAAGTAATGCTTAAACGTACTATGTTTTTTGTATATGGTATTCCTTGAAAAAACCTTGAAGTACAATTTAAATACCATGGTATGTGATATATATTCTATTAAATATATAAAAAAATATTAGGTGTACCGTGTTGATATGGTATTCCATTGAAGTATATTGGGTTATCATAAAAGTACCATGGTATATGAGTACGGCAGTTAAACAGTGATATATATGATATATAACAGTGCTTTACCATGTTTTTATTTACCATTATTTTTAAAATATCATTTAAATACTATGATATATAAATATGGCAAACTATATAATACAAAAGAGCTACCATCGTATTTTGAACATATACCATGGTATTATTTTAATTACCTTAAAGTGCCATGTAAATACTATGGTTTATAAATATTGTAAACAAAAAAAAAACATTTGTTAAATAGTTATATAACATAAAACACACAAAATACCATAGTATTATATGTTTTTGTACACCTTACAAAAAAGTACCATGGTACTACCATGGTATTCTTGGAAAATCTATGTTAATACTGTCGTACATAAATTTCAGTACCATGCTGTATTTCACATTACCATAGTTTTACCATACCATCACTGTACCGTGGTACTGCCACAGTGCTTATTTTGAGGGGAATGACTTCCTGTTACACATCCAATAGGTTGTTAAACACACATCATTTCAGACATAAACAGGAAAAGATAAATAGATATAAACCTCCACACAATGCACACTGGATATATGCTGCCAGCTTATTATATTTCACTTTAAAAAGGCCAGAAGATGCCACAGACTGCCCGAACCCCACAGTTCACACATCCTGCAGCTCTCGTCTGTGTTTAAGGGCCGCCCGGTGTCTAATAACATCACATTCATTGTACGTGGGTGGATACGCAGTAGTGGCTCCTAAGGGTCAGCTTCCTCCGAGACTTTATTTTTGGGTTCTCCATAGAGAGGCATCATAGACTCTAATTTCACCTGCTTGCCAGCTCCTGTGGTCATCCATCCTGGGACCATCCATGCTTCAGTGCAGCTCCATCACGGCATTAGGAAGAGCAACAGCCTAGTTCAAGGTTTGTCCAAGCCGCTTGGCACTTTCCCAGGATTCCGCTATGGAAAAATGGCAGAGAGGGAGTGGAAACTCTAATGCATGCCAGGGCGCCGTTTTTCCATGTAGGCGAAAGGTATTGCGATGACAGTTTTGTAATCGAGCTAATGTTGATACATTCATAACAAGGAAATGTAAATTAAGTAAGAAATATTTGCGATTCTGTCACTAATCACATAATAAAATTAGTGGTATTGATCTTGCTGTTCTTACTTTTTATTGATCTCCAGTTATTTTACAGAGTTAATGTCATCTCAAGTGTTTAAAGTCATTAAAGCAAACAAAAAAGAAATATCTATCTATTAGTGCTGGGCAACGATTAATCATGATTAATACACTTTTTTTGTGTACATAATATTATTTAATATTTATTATGCATATATAAATAAACACAAACACACACATGCATATATTTAAGAAAAATCTGTTATGTTTATATATTAAATATTTAGATATAATATAAATTATATGAATATAAATATAGACATTTAAATACATAATATTTTCAATATCTATCTATCTATCTATCTATCTATCTATCTATCTATCTATCTATCTATCTATCTATCTATCTATCTATCTATCTATCTATCTATCTATCTATCTATCTATCTATCTATCTAATTTTGAATGAATTTTTTTCCAATTTAACTTTTCATTCAAAATATTTGTAAAATTCGTAATTTTTCCCCAATTAAATATATACCCAGATAGCAAACGCACGTCTGCAAGATGTCTGTTAAAGATCACTTGATCTGGAAAGCATCTGCTGTGTACAAACATCTGACAGACGTCTTTCAGATGTCAGTTTTACAAACATTCTAAATCATAAACATCTTGAAGACATCTAATACGTCTATCTGACATCTCATAGGAAACGTCCTATAGACGTATTGCAGATGAGCAAACCTTATAAACTGCATCTTCCAGATGTAAATGCAGACGTCAAAATAGGCGTCTCCGTGATGTATGTTTGCTATCAGGGTATCTAGAATACTTGGTTCTGATTGGTCAATTGTGACAAGTTCTGACTAATATTACCTCATTTTTGTCATGTCCAGCAATCACGGATAAGTCTATTTGACATCTGCATTTACATCTGCAAGATGTATTTTTTAGAGTGTTTGCTTATCTGCAATACGTCTATTGGGTGTTTCCTATCAGATGTCAAATAGACGTTTATTAGATGTCTTCAAGATGTTTATGATTTAGAATGTTTGTAAAACTGACATCTGAAAGACGTCTGTCAGATGTTTGTACACAGCAGATGCTTTCCAGATCAAGCGATCTTCAACAGACATCTTGCAGACGTACGTGTACTATCTGAAAGTTAATGTGCTGTGACATTAGCGAACTTTTCGCAAAAACAGCGAAAAAGGTGTATTGTTAACATTGTAGCGATGTATGTCACTTTCAAACCAAGCAGTTTAGTTTTCGTCAACGCAGCGAATGTGCGTGACCAATTTGAACCCGTTCTAAAATCTGAAATCTGCAACTTCCTATTGAAATGACTGAATTTCGTCAGTGAAAAATTTAATCGCAACTTATATGAAACCGGCGGTATTTTAGTTTCTCTCACATCACACTGACAACTTGCACACTCACGAACAAATGCAACGGCACCATCTTGTTTTCAGTTCTGTAGTGAAATTTACCTCAGAGGACTTATTTATATTACTGTAACAGCGTTGCGGTGTTCGTCTTGTTGCTAGATGGAACTCTTGTAAGTAGTTTACCTACTGTTTATGTGTGTTTTGAAATCATATTTGTCATATATTCTCTCTCTATTGTTTAATTTATGCCTTTATATCGCAGTTTTATCACATACAATATTGCTGTTTATCCCACAGTGTGTTTTTGAAGGAAATTAGCTATACAGAAATATGCCATGCTCCTTGTTTTCTCTTCTGAAAGACTATATGCTGTCAGAGAGGACAGGGTCTGTTAGTGCATCACGCTGAAGATGTCCCTCATTATAATGTGATAGCGACCAGATTGTATCCCATTAGGGAAAACAACACAAGGTGTGCAGCATATGAAATGCTTTATCACTTTGGCAATTCAAGTGTAGGTATAAAATGGGACTGTATATATTTCTGTGGAATCTTAACAATCGTTTAGGAAGCTGTGTATAGCTAGGGCTCATTTATTGATGAGGCTAATTGTGCTTAGAATTACATTTTTGATTTATGATCCATCATTAATCAACTAATGAACGAGCAAATAGACAATGCACACAAATACTAGTAATCAAATGCATTGTTAAAGATTTTACTGGTCTCTTGAAATAAACAAATGCTCAATCAATTTGCTAATCCTCATGTTGCTCTGAACTCTTATACGTTAAAGGAATAGATCAACCAAAAATGAAAATTTGCGGAAAATTTATTCACCCTTAGGCTGTCCTCAGGTTTCATCAGAAAAGATTTGGAGAAATTTAGCATTATATCACTTGCTCACCAATGGATCCTCTGCATTAAATGGGTGCCGTCAGAATGAGAGTCCAAACAACTGATAAAAACATCACAGTAATCCACAGGACTCCAGTCCATCAATTAATGTCTTGTGAAGTGAAAAGCTGCATGTTTATATTAATTTCATCTGAATCAGGAGAGAAATATGCACAAACCAAGCACCATTTATAAGTGAAAACAGTCCAAAACAGTTCTTGTTTTAGATATGTCGGTGGATTTTTATGTGTGAGAGGACAACAGGGGATGGACTTTCTCTATTGAAGGAAGCGTTATTGTGGATTATGGAGTCGTATTTTGGCCAAACGCGATGGTTTAAAAAAATAAAACACCTTTTGTTTCTCACAAACTTGCAGCTTTTCTCAAGACATTAATTGATGTACGGTGGATTACTTGTGCATTACTGTGATGGTTTTAACAGCTGTTTGGACTCTTATTCTGACGGCGCCCATTCACTGCAGAGGATTCATTGGTGTGCAAGTGATGTATTGCTAAATTTCTCCAAATCTGTTTTGATTAAGAAACAAACTACTTATTCGATAGCCTGAGGGTGAGTGTATTTTCAGCAAATTTTCATTTTTGGATGAACTAATGACCAATGCAGTCAAGCTCCAAAAGCTCCCCCTCCTTTTTCCTTTTATGGTCAACAATGACAAAAAGTTGGTTTGGAAAGACATGAAGGAGACTAAATTATTTGTAATTAATCATACCGCTTCTCAAAAAAGATGTCATAATCGTACATTTAAATAATTTCATAATCCAAAGCAAACAAAAAGCCATCTCTGCCAGATCTCCTCATTCTTATCTGTGAGGGCAGGCATCTGAAAACAGACCATGCATTATTCATTACCGAGAAGTTACACAAGAATAAATGAAGCAGTCTGTCGTCATTTGCACTATGAGACTAATTGGCTACATTCAAGCCCCTTTGGTCCTGGGGATGAGTTTAATTAAGTTCAGGTATCGAATTAAGATCATGGCACAGATTTAAATGGCTTAGCCTGGGCTAAAAATAGACAAGTGCTCCATGAATCTCTATGTGGTACTTTAAGTAAGGGCGGAGTTGGAAACACATTTTCTGGTGAGAGAGCTGCGAATGAGACAGCCTTTTACTATACGAAAAGTTCATATTAAAATAAATATTAATAAGTAATTAATTCAAATAAATAAATATTAATAATATGTCTGTGTTGGACTGGATGTGAAGGAAAAATACAAATGCACTGCAAATATGTTACGTAAACTTCCATTTTACAAATTTAAATTCATTGCATGTAACGAAATTTAAGTTGGCAAAATGTCCAAGAACTGTGTTGCATTAGCTCATTTTAATTAGCTAAACTGAACATGCAGCAAAAATCAATTTTTTTGAGTGAAGTGCATCCACAGCTCCTTGTATATTTGATTTAGTAAGGCTGTTGTGCCCTTATCGATGTATTTTTACTCAGATACGAGCTATGCATTATTGTGAAATGAGGAATTACAGGGTTTTAGTAAGACCATCGCCCACAGGATCGGTAAGTCAGTAGTGAGTAGTCAGCAGTCAGTAGCTCTGGGAGCAGCAGCCTGAAGATTACAAATCCCGTTTTAAAGCGCTGCTTTTAGCCGCACCTACCCACGCACTCCCATACGTCAAGGCCGCATATTTAACAAGGGAAGCTTTCCTCTTTTTCATCTCTCCATGAGAGAAGTGCAGGAGGGCTTAGCCTTTGTTCTCCTCGTGGAGTTTGGGTTTTTTCTTCTTCTTTTTGTTAACGTGTAGGTGTTTTGGGTTTTGTAAAACACCTCAATAGGAAGTTTTGACAGAAAGGATTATTGGTAATGGTAATAGGTTTTTACAAGTTGTCATTTGTGTTGTACCACTTTAGTTTATTATTTGATTATTTGAGGTTTTTTTGGTTTACATAGCTTGTAGGTTTCTGTGGTAAAGCTTTTCATTTATTTATTTATTAGACAAGTAATAATAGTAGTAATTATAGTTTTATTATATCACTTATTATAAATATAGTAACAACAAGAACAACAGCAATAATAATAATAGTAATAATAATAATAAAAACTCATTGTTTATATTTTAGTTATATTTGGTCACATTAATTGTATCCGCTTTCAATTAATATTTTATTTATTATTATGTATATTTATATATATAATATAATATTTTATTATTATTATTTGTTATTAGCAACTGTTATTACTATTATAAATAATGATGATAATAATAGGCATTGTTGTTATTTTTATAATAATTTATCAAATTAAAATATAAGCAATAATATTTATTGTTGTTGTTTATACATATATTTTTCTTTTTATAATAATAATAACTGTTGATTTTATTTTTATGTAATTTAATATATAATAATAATAATAATAATAGTAATAATACTTGTTTCTTATAGTTTATGCAATTTAATAATAATAATAATAATTTAATTAACAATAATAATAACAGTCAGTATTTTTTAATTTCTGTTAATTTTATTATAACACTATAACAACAACAATTGTTATTACTACTATAAATAAGTTATTTCTTATACTTTTTTATTTTAATTTTATAATGTTAATGACAGCAGCAACAACAACAATAATAATAATAAATACTGTTGTTGTTTATTCCTTTGTTTTATTTTATATTATATCATTTATAAAATCCTTTGTTATTGTAAGTATATTCATTATAAATATAAAAAATAAATAAAATTAATATTATTTTTGAAAAATAATATTAAAAGTTGGGCTGAATTATTTAAATTTTAGTCCTAGATTTCATATCAAATATTAATAAAGGCGATTACGCTTGCACATATTGTCTAATTGTCACATTGTTAGTTCCCTTGTCTTCAGGCTGTCAGTGTTGCTGTCCAAGGTGCTGAAACGGATTCAGCCATTTGGACCTTGTCTTTTACACTAACATAATTGTGCTCGCCAAAGGGACTGTCAGGAGCAGATGAGAATAGTTCTCGTGTTAAATAGTCTTGTTTTACATTGGCCTAGCTTTTGCATTTCATGCGTTGGATTCAATTGAGTTTGTTCCAGTCAAGAAATCTGTCCGTGGGCTTCAGACAGACAGCCTACCTGCCATTATGGCACCCAGTCAACTGCTTTGGCAGTTCGGATGAGTGTAAATGCGTTTCTTTTAACAAATTTGAGTTTCAGAGGAAAACAAATAATTGCTTTCACATCCTCGTGCATTGTTAGCCGACTAAGTGGGAAAAAAGGTTCAGCCTGAACGTTATCCCAACATTTGACGGCGTGCCAAAGCGTGTACGTGCCGCATGTGAAAACAAACTCATCTTGTTGAAAGCGTTCCCTTCCTCGATTGTTCCCACCTCAGTGCATCGCAATACAATTAACGATGGATGCAAATCAGGAGCAAATCATTCTGTTCAACACCGAAGCGTCTGCTTACCTGAACACACATCCTTTAGGCTATTTAATGACTGCTTTGCCCGTACTAATCTGTTCATCCATATGACAAAAATACTCGCTAGATTTACTCGCCTGAGTGGCCGCTCTCTCTCTTTAATGCTGTGCTTCTTTTGAACCCTCCCTCGCCCCCCTCGCTCTACATATTTACCCGCGTCTCACAATCCCGTCCCCATCAAAGCCATTTTTTTTCTCTTTTTCACTCCATGTGGCGATGCTTTTCTCTGGGGATTGGAGGCCTAAAGCTTCCCTACAGCCAGTTTGCAGCTTCCCTGTGTGACCCGATAGGCCTCGCCTGCACTAATGCCTTTTAAATATAGAGCATTCACATCAGAGTCTTTGCTGCCAATGGGAGGTGTGAACTCCTGTTTCTTGTATTTGGGAACCTCCAACTCAGCTTGACTAGCGGGCCTGTCGGGATCCTTTTATAATCGCCTGATTGCTATAGTTTGATGTGCACTGTTTTGTCTCGTTTTAAGCACGAGTGAGGCTTATGCTTAAGAAGACAATTAAGATTAATAGCGCACATTTCAAGTAAATTTTACTGGAAAGCAAGACAAAAATACTGATTAAGAAAATGATTACATTATTATATCTATTCAACTTGCACTTAATAATAATAATGACATTATTGTTATAATTATAAATATATACATTTATATACAAATATATTTTCTTCTTTTAATAATAATAATAATAATAGTATTATATATACTACTACTACAACTGCTAATTATTTTTGTTATTATTATTATTATTATTAGTGTAAATAGTAATGAAAATGCTAAAAATGAAAAATAATAAAAAAAGTAACAAAATTGTTGTGGCCTAATGGATAGTGTGTCGGACTTGTAACCCAAAGGTCACAGGTTCGAGTCTCAGGTCTGGCAGGAATTGTCAGTGGGAGGAGTGAATGTCCAGTGCTCTCTTCCTTCCTCAATACCACAACTGAGGTGAGAGCAAGGCACTGAACCCCCAACTGCTCCCTGGCCGCCGTAGCATAAATGGCTGCCCACTGCTCCGGGTGTGTGTGTGTTCACTGCTGTGTGTGTGCACTTGGAAGGAGTTAAATGCAGAGCACAAATTCCGAGTATGGGTCACCATACTTGGCCACACAATAATTATAAAAGATACAATGTTATATAATAAATGCATTGTTATTAAAAATAATATTTGTTTGTTTTTATATAAATGCATAATAATAATAATAATAATAATAAATACATTTATTATTATTGTTATTATTATTATTATTATTATTATTATTATTATTATGTATTTATATTAATAAGAGCATTGTATTTTATTACATATTTAAAAAATGTCAATTAATATCAGATAAAATGTTTTTTTTTTTATTTATTTTTTATAATTGTATTTTTTTTGGTCTAGCATGTGTTCTTTTTTTAACTCCCAGTGAAAAATCATTTGGACCCCATTGACTTTCATTGAATGGGAAAGCACACACACACACACACACACACACACACACACACACACACACACACACACACACACACACACACACACACACACACACACACACACACACACACACACACACAGAGAGAGAGAGAGAGAGAGAGAGATGTTCCATAGAAGTCATACAAGTTTGTGAGTAAATGATGTCAGAATTTTCATTTTTGGGTGAACTGTCCCTTTAAGGCATCTCACGAAGTATCTCAGGTTAAGGTCTCTGAGTTGGTATGATTGTGTAGTTCCAACCTAAACAAGATATTTTAATTTAGAAGTCCTGTTCTTTCAGTGTACGCCAACGAGCTTTAGCCTTTGTTCTCCGTTTGTGCATAATTGTAATGGGGTCTCATTATAAACTATCTGCATAAATGGAGCAGATAAAAAAGATAACAACGCGTTCTTGGGCTTATGATAGGAAATAACTGCTTTGGTTTCCAATTAAGCTTTCGCTTATAATTAGCCGAAAGGCTCCTTCGACCCCTTTTGCTTCAACCTCCACTTTATAATCCCCCTCCCCAACACACGCACGCACGCACACACACACACACACACACACGCACGCACGCACGCACGCACGCACGCACGCACGCACGCACACACACACACACACACACACACACACACACACACACACACACACACACACACACACACACACACACACACACACACACACACACACACACACACACACACACACACACCCACCCACACCCACACCATGTCCACCCCAGTTTTTCCCAATGTGCTGCACAGCAAGAGAAATTAGATCAGTAGCCCATGCATTCATGCAGAAAGTTCACTATTTCTGCTTTAATGCAGTCAGACAGTGCAGCCAGTGTCAGTCCGGCATTGACTTTACATGCAGTAGATGTTCGAAGTTCAATCATCCATGCCATCTCTGATAGCTGCACTCTTCTGAGCATCTACTATTCTTAGAAGTTAGAATAGTTGTTGTTATTTATTTATTTACT
Organism: Acrossocheilus fasciatus; assembly: GCA_036784905.1. Classification (NCBI taxonomy): domain Eukaryota; kingdom Metazoa; phylum Chordata; class Actinopteri; order Cypriniformes; family Cyprinidae; genus Acrossocheilus; species Acrossocheilus fasciatus. The sequence continues at coordinate 18,352,610 of CM071959.1, read as the reverse complement.
TACTTAGAAAAAGTTAAAGATGCACTCAGTATTTTATTTATTTATTTATTTATTAAGCTAATTAAAGTTTTACACATATTGTTAGGCGTTAGAATAGTTGTTGTTATTGTTATTGTTATTATTAATATTATTAGTGGTAGTAGTAGTATTAGTATTAGTAACAATAATCATAATTTCAGTCATCATCATAATCATAATAATCATCATCATATTTTAATGCCAAAGATTAATTGAGGATTATTTATTTATTTACAATAGAATAGTACAAAGGAACAAAACACATGACCAAGCTGATAGCATGTACTGCTAATTATAATGATCATAAAAAGTATATACAATACCATATTGTTTTTATTTACAAATATTAAAAAGGAGCAAAACACAAGACAAACAGTATATACTACTACTACTACTACTACTACTACTAAAAATAATAAATACTGCTACTACTAATAAACACTACTTCCAATAATAATAATAATATTATGAATAATGTGTAAAAAGTGGCAGTAGAAAGTCCAATACAAGGTTAAAAGAAAGTAAAGAGAGGGCATCAGTATTAATTTAAATGTTCTGTCCTTAGCGTTCCAGTACGAATTCTCTGGCTCCGAAATATCAAAATGAGTGACCCACCGCAATCATAAACCACCGTCTTGACAGCCAAAGCTTCTCCACGAAACCACTGCTAAGTTGTAGCCAATACAATTTGCGACAGTGCACAGCACAAATGCTATTTTTTCCCCATAATTACCCAGACCTTTACTAAGCAGGGCCTCGCTACAATATGTCAAAGCAGCTACTCAAGCAAGAGAGTGGTCATTTCGAATCTCCTTTCATCTGCCGCACCATCATCGGCCTTGAGAGTGAAGCCGAGAGTGGTTTCTTTTTCCAAGAGTCCTCTTTCATTTTGCGGAAGAGAAAGACCATTAATATTGTCTTGCCTTGCCATACATCTAATAGACCGATAATACAGGCATGGCCCCCAGATGAAAAGAGAGCACATTACTTTCTGTCAGAGAGATGAGACATGAGGGTAAGCATAGAGCCTTGATGTACTCCATGTTTGGCTATAAGATACAGTGTTTCACAGGCTGATACATCTCTGATAGCTTGACTTCTGCATGTTCAAAAAATGATAGGGGGAAGTGGGGTAAGATGTGCCACTTCTTACTTGTCTTCTAGTCAAGGAGAAATGAGACTGAGGGAAAACTAATACACCTATTTATATTTCAGGCTGTCTGCTGTCTATGGGACCATTAAGATTGGGGAGAATTAATAAATGTTCCCTCTTTGTTTCCACAACTTTTTGAGGTTGAGATATTTAAAAAAATAAAAAAATAAAAATAAATTGTTAGTTTGTAAGATGTGTCTGCATCTTAAACCTCAAAACACATCTAAGCTTTTTGTCCACTACTGCCGATCGTTCTGCTACAGATAAAATGCTTTCTGTCGACTGTGTCTTATAATGAAAGATGACAGCGGCAGAGTTCATTGTCCTCAAAGGTCTCATGAGGAATTTCGATGAAAAAACGACCCGATAAAACCTCATAGCCACCATTAAAAGTCCTCTCGTTTCTCTTTTCTCGTTCATTCGTATCTGTCCGTTTTACTGAGTCTTCAAGTATTTATGGCGAAGCTTCTTTCTGATCGTTCGGCTCAGCCGGGCTGGTCTGACTGACGGCTTAATCAGAATTAAGAGGACAGTTGAACAGTTCAATCTGTTACCCCTCACACCCGCTCATGGTTTATTCATTTGTGATGTCATAATGCAAAATTCATATTATTTAATAATGGACTGTCAGTGTGTAGGTTAGATGAGTTCATATTTAATTGGGGGGTATTTAGTGTGTAATTGGCAAATAATTTATGGAACAATGCTGGAGAACAATGAAATGAGATGAATACAACATTACTCACATCTTATTGCTTTAATGGAGAGAGAAAACGTTTGTCAATTTAGATGTAGCGCTATAACGATCTTTCTAAGGATGTTGGAAAGTTGCTATTGATTAATATTCACACAATCCCCCCAAAATTGTTTAATATAATTTGTAGTTTTATTTCTGATCTTTTCGTCCATATAAAATGGGATTAGGAAATGTTACAAGCTAGATTCAAACCCAAATCACCCATACAAACACTATGGTTCAACAAGCACACTAGGCCATGGCTCCAACATCAATATTCTCTTGATTTGAGAGAACTGATTTGACTGAATAAAAATGTTGCGAGTTACATATTATTTCACCATACAGAGACTTTTTGGTCTTTGTTTGCTTGGTTTGCTTATAGTTTCTTAACCTCTTTAGTGGCTCAGCATTGATAGGCTTTGAGTTTGAGACTTATCTGCTGCTTAGCTTGATGGAAAAACAGGATGGAGACAAAAGACCGGGAAACATTTCAATGGCTTCAACATGTCGGGATGAGAAAAAAAAAAATCTAATTTATTTGTTGAATTGACACGAAATTACTTTTACTCTTAAACAGCGGCGCACTCAAACGGCGAACAAAAGATCCCATACAGCTCATTTGAGAAATAAAAACATGACTTGAATTGACGCGGTTAAGCCGCGATTCCATTCCGCTTCCGTGTCGGACACAAAAGGGCTTGTGCTTATTGCTCGAGAGCCGCCCATCTGAACATCAATGTGATAAAGAGTGACGGCTGAACTGCACAATAAACAAAACGGTGTGTTTTGAACAGACAAGTCGCGAAAAGCATGCCGAATCTTAACACTTTTTCCCTCCCCGTGCACACACATACGCATGCACATTTTCTCCCGGCTTCAGCCTGCGATGTGACGCAAGGTTTTATTTCCCTGGTGGAAATATTGGACTGTCAGAGGCAGATCAATTGCCAGTGTCCGGGGCACTTCATGGTTCCTCTAATTATAATCTGCTGCAGCTGGTACAGGGCCTCTTGTAGCTGTGGGGCAGCCATTGTAATAGAGGCATCACTTGGCGATAGATTGTCAGGGAGGCTTCTTGGCACCCCGTGCGAGGAGACTCACTGGAGCAGCAGGAGTAGGGCGCCAGGCAGGCCTTATCTTCCCGCTGCATGTGTTCACATACTCTCCGGGGAAGTCCGTTAGTGATCACAAACTCGACACTGCCTGCCCAAATCCAGCCAGAGGACCCTTGGTATCCTGCCATGACACTGGAGGACCAAGATTCCACATTAACTCAAGTAGAGCACTCTGTGGAGGTTGGATTGGAGTGAGTTAGCACCCATATTTTCCCTCAGAAACCAGTGTGTTGATTCATTGGACTTGCTTTTCTGTACCAAGTACTATTCTTATTGTCCTAATTGCTGTAATTATCATATTATAGTGTCAACCAGAGTTTCAAATTTCAGTCCATTTTAAATATAGAATGATTTAATGTACGAAAAGAAGTATGTATTGTCCCGCTTAGGGTCAATTTGATCTGCTTAATGGAAGTTTACCACAACATCCAAGACAAACAAATGCACAGCATTAATAAGAACTAGAATTTGCAATAATAAGAACTAGAATTTGCTTAGTTCACTCAATTTAGTGCCTTGGTTACAAAAGTATTTACAAAAAATGACAATCATTCAAACCCTAAATTTGTATATGAACATGATTTTCCAGTGATTGTTTTTGCAGTTAACATTGGTGCGCCTGTAGGTGGTGACAAGTTATTGTCTATTTTTAATGAGTGAGTCATTGAATCATTTGCTTAAAAAATTCATTCAAAAACACTGATTAATTCAGGAACCAAACAAGTGACTCTTTATGATTGATTCATTGAGTCACTTCTGAGTTGATTTGTTCAGAAGTGAACTGATCTGGTGAGTGAGTGAGTGGGTGAGTGAGTGAGTGAGTGAGTGAGTGAGTGAGTCATTGAAACATTCAGTTAACTGATTTATTAACAGTTTAACAGTGATCCAGTCAGGAACCACGTGGCTTTTTATAAGTGATCGATTCTAACAATCTGTCAATTAATTCATTATTATTCAGAAACAAAACCAATTCAATAATACAATCAATCAATTAGTTAAGCCAATTTATTTGCATTGGTTCTGTATTATCTTTGGAACTGTTTTCACTGACAAAAACAGACAAAGTAACTGGTAATATTGAAAAGTAACTTATTCAAATTAACTTGAGGAACTTGAACTCTAATTCACGTGGCATTGCTCTATTGACATCTAAAGCCAATTTTAAAGCCATATTATTTTTTAGGCTTTCTAATAGTATTCGAACCCATAACCTTGCCATTTCTTGCACGATGTTAATGGTGATGTATCCGGAATGTATTTATATTGGATCCCATCTGTACAGAACTAAAGGACAGAAAAGATGTTGATAGAGGAAAGGAGAGTAGAGAGAGATGCCTGACAGTTCAGGCATAGATACTTCAAATTAAACCAAGTTATATAAGCAGATGTTGGCGGAGCGCTGTGGGCTATGGCTGGAGATGAGTAAGACTCCCTGTCACTAGGTTGAAGGGGGGGAGGGAGAGATAGAAAGAAAGGGAGAGTGTGTGTGCGAGAGAGAGCGCCTGAGGGGTTTGGGGAGACAGGGAGGGGTTGCGGCTGTCAGCCTGCCAGGGGTGGCTGAGAGCGGAGAGAAAGATGGTGAATGTCAGAAGACGGGAGGAAGTGAGTGAATTACTTTAAGAAATTCAGAGAGGGAGAGAGGGATGTAAGGATAAAGAAAGCGAAAATAATGATGCCGGTGAGAGACTCCAGAGGTGTGTCTTGCATGTGTGTCGTCGTATTTGCTGTGGTGCGCCGTTGGGCAAATATGTACTCGCCCCTTCCTCGTGGTTCTTAATCATCTGAAGCTCGCCCAATGAGAGTTCCTGGTTGTGAATTTAAAGATGCATCTCTTATTACTCGTCAGGATGACCTGATTCTTCGAAAGCTTGTCTTTTTTTAAATAATTGTTTTTTGGTCCATTACTTGTTTGTCTTACTGAAGTGATATTGCTGTGAGGTTGGCTCATCTTCAATTAGTGTTAGCCTCGTTTTAATATAGTGCAACAGTGAGTGAATGCCAGCTTGTTTTGCTGCCTTTCAGGAAGTATTGTTCCTTTCAATTTTCTCTGTATGGAATGTGAAACAATGCAAATTATGTTATTTGAATGATAAACTATTGTGCAATATATAACTATGACATTATCGAATGTAAATTGAATGATATATTTGCAAAAAAAAAAAAAAAAAAAAAAAGAAAAAAGGAAAAAAAGTGAATTACTACAAAATATTCAAATACAAAAACACTTGGCACTTTGGCAATTCTCATTCAAGAGCTTAACCAGTATACCAATTAATTTGAGATGAGCTTTGAGATGAATCACATTTTTAATTTGAATTTTTAATTACATTTTTACACTTTTAACTATGGTGTCCCACAGGGCTTTGTTTTGGACTATTAGAATTTCATAATATAAAAAAATATATATATTTTGATATTTATGAAATTTTGCTTACTAAATACATTGAAAATAAACTCTTTTGAGAGTCTGCAGAAACTATGATGTCAGTTCTTCACTAGAATCACTGCTATCATATGTAGTTTAATAATATCACTGTCTTGAAATGTTTAAATGTTCGAGATGTTTTTTAAGCTATCCATAAATGTATCCAAACCACACTGAGAATAATATGAAGGAAAGCAAATATTACATTCGCTCTTGGTCAAGTTCCCACGAGAAGTGGCTGTTGCCCTTGCACACTCGCTTTCCCCTTTCCAGCCCTTTGTTCTTCTAACTGCGACATGTCCTCGCTCTTCTTACTCTCTTTCTCTCCCTTTTTCACATCCGATTTTCACCTCCCCGCTCTCCATCTCCAGCCGTAGTCTTGGTAACGCTTCCTTTCATTCCATTTCCATTTCATTCCACTGAATGGGTAATGCCTGGATTTCACGGCGGAGCTGCGATGTGACAGGTGTGTCATGCTTCTCCACATCACTCTCCAAACTTGTTGACCTCTGTCTCCAAGATTAGTCTGGCTCACGGATCCTCGGTTCCCACCACGGAGCAACAAGATTGCCTGGCTCTGATAGGATATGTTTCTCTGGTGTGACCACGCCACCCAGGTTCGCTTACACTTGTCTGTCGACGCACATCCCATGTGTATCTCTTATACACGATGGGTTTGAGAGACCAACATTATCACAATTCCAGATGAGTCGTTTTTAGAGTGGAATGGGACAGATGGCTTCTTACTGTGCCTTACAAAAGAGTACCATGGTTCAGTGATGGTATCAGATGGTAATACAATGGCACTGTTTGATTAACATATTTGATTACCATATTCATAAACAATGGGGATCTGAGATCACATTGAAAAAGTGGGACTAATTTTAAGTTGTTGGGCTTATAATTTGGAATGAAATTAGAAAATTTAAAGCATTTTTATTTATTTATTTAATGTTTTATTTGTTAGGGACAGATACAATAAACATAGATGTAAAAACTGAAATAACAGTCATCACATGCATGTACCATAGTGCTTATAGCCAAAGCTAATTTGCAACACTTGTCCCTAGGAGGGCTTTTATAAATTACAATTACAAAAAAAAAATAATAATAATAATAATAAATTAAAAATAAAAATAAAATTAAATAAAACAACAAATAATACACACATTTATAATATGAGTACACTAAACATGACTACAAATTTGTTGATGTATCAGCCAAGATTTCGTGGCTTTTTAAAAATGATTATAATCTACAATAGATTTTAAATAGACAGGCATTGAATTCAAAAATTTTACACCTTTCCCTGAGAGAACAGTCTGAGCAAATGATGTTTTACTATGTATAACTCTACAGTTTCCACTAGAAGCCACTCTAGTGGATCTACTGCTTCCCTGTAATCTCACAAAAAATTTACTTAAGGGCATAGGGGCAAGTCCATTTAGACATTTATACACAAGCTTTACATAATTAAAAAAGACAAAGTGAGCAAAGCTCAAAATCTTGTATTTACTTAGGATCTGCCAATGATGGTATCTTATTTATTTTCTATCTAAAACTTTCAAAGCTCTATTGTAAAGACATTCAACTTGATTAATTATGCATTGATTTGTCTGAGACCAAATATCTAATCCATATACCATATGTGATAATATCGTCGAATTTAAAAACAAAAAAGCATGATCATATGTTAAAGAATTTCTTATTATTCTGGAGCTGGTAAGATTTACCTTGATTGTTTTATGCAACTTTTTAACATGACTTTTAAAATTTAACCTAGAATCTAAAATCATACAAAATATTTTTCTTCTGACACTTGTTCTATAATCTCATATTTAATTCTAATGTTTAATGATTCTGTTACCAGTAATTTTCTTATTGAAAAGCATATGGACTTTGTCTTTTTAGTATTTAAAATTAAAAAAGAGGCATCAAGACAAGCTGACACTTTCTCTAAGTTTCTTTATAACTTTCCTTCATTTTCCACACAGTTCCTACCAGATACGTAGATGACCGTGTGATCAGCATACATTTGAAAACTTGCATTAGGACACACTTCTGGAAGATCATTAATATAAATACTAAAAAGAATCGGACCCAAAATTGTTCCCTGAGGAATTCCTATATCAATATTATGAGGAACTGCCTTAACATTATTAATGACAACACTTTGTTCACAACTTTTTAAAATACGAATCAAACCATAACAGAGATCGTATTGATATATTATACTTTATTTTTGTCTATTAATTTGTTTCCATATTATGTTACCATTTCCCTTAGCTTCAGATAATATGTGAATGTAGTAATTTGATTTTAAAGTACGAAATTCCTTAGTTACTCGATTTCCCAGTCCTTTAAACAACTGCAAGTCTATTTCATCTCTAGTTTTAAGAAAAGTCTGTAAGGCATGATCTCTTTGTTTCATTTGTATCGTTTATACAAGAAATCTGTATTTTTCTATGTGATTACTTACTAATCGGAATTAGTTTTCAGACTAATACGAGTGGGTCCACTAATCATCTGTTGATAATCATATTTTGAAGTCAGATCCTTAAGCTTTTTTTCTGCAATGCTTGTCTAACCAATTTATATAAAGACCAGTTTTCTCAGACTTTTGGACCCTACTTATAGGAATTTCAGTACAATTAACCACTAACAATAATCTATATTCTTAAATAAAGTTTTAGAAAAATATCTTAAAGCAGGAAAAGAATGTAAAGAATCCCCCCCCTCCTCCCCAGAGAGCATGTTCATTATTTATTTAAAAGTTTATTACGTGATATTATATTATATAAAAGGTTATTTAATTTTATAATAATTTATAATTGTTTAACTTTTTTTAAAGTAATTAATTACATTTATAAATATTTAATTAGTGAAATAAAATAAATATTATTTTAGCATGTTTTAAACAAACTTATAGAAGAAAATCTGGAGAAATCAAAAAGCTCATGCATTATTCAAATCATAAAATTTATTTAAGCAATTATTCATATAATTGTTATATATATATATATATATATATATATATATATATATATATATATATATATATATATATATAATATATATATTATCTTAAAGAGGTTGGCCTTTTTCAAAGTAAAAGGTAAAATAATATAATTCAGTAATTTTTTCTCTCAAAGAAACGCACACACACACACACACACACACACACACACACACACACACACACACACATACAAAAACAAATTACATTTTACTGTAAGGTACTTCAGAATATACAGTATTCATATATACTTGTATATTCAGCTCCAGACTAAAATACAACTATTAGAATACATAAAAGTGAGTGGAGAAAATAATTCACTATAGCAGTATCTTGCTTTCACCCCCATTCCTGAACCTCTCGGTCTGTAAGGTGTAATCACTCAACCTTAGTGTTGTAATGTCGCCATCTGGTCTCAGGAAAGATGGCAGCTTCGCTCCAGCAGAAAAATGTATTGCATATATCCAGGGTGATTACAGCATCAGCTGTATCTCCCGCTCACCCCCCCCTCACTCTCTCTCCCTCTCTCTCGCTCGTCCTTTTTGTTTGTTTCAAGCGTGGGGAACATTGGCGGCTGATGAAAGGCATAGGAAAGAAGGAGGCTCGGCGTAGGAAATCTTGCCTGTTTCTCCTCCGTGCTGGAAAATGTGTGATGGAAGGTGCTTGCCAGAGTCTAAGGCCAAAAAGGAATCTGTGTGTTGATGCAGGCGCTGGCCTGAATACTGCTAGTTTGATGTCCATTGAAGTAGATTACAGAAGAACTGCAGCAATGCTGAAAGAGATTTTTGTGTTTTGGGGTGTTTTTTTATGTGCTTTGTGCCTTTTAATTTAGGAACGTGAAGACCTGTGGCTCTCAAACTGGTGGGTTGTGACCCAAAAATTGGTTGCGGATCTATTCAGAATGAGCCATTCACAGCATACAAACAGTAAAATGCTACTCCATTTTTTATGTAACTGTGAATGTGTGCTTTTTATATAGAAATATTCGTTTTTTGATTAGCTTAGACATATTGCAGAATCTTAAATGTTTATTGTGCTATTCTTTCTTTATTTTGAATGTCACAGTCAAAAATAAATTAGAATAAATAAAAAAATAAAACAGACAGAACGGCTGCTCAGGTCTTTAGCTATGGGGTCCCACAAGGCTTTATTCTTGGACCAATATAATTTCGTAATATATATTTTAATTAAATTAACTTAACTACAATAAATGTAATATAATTGTATGTCAAGCAGTGTTTATATAGTGTTTTATATGATATATGTAAAACAATATTTATATTTATTATTCTGTGTAATAGTATAAATTACTATTATTATTCTGTGGCTGTTGAAAGCTGGACTAAAATACATATTATATAATTGATTGTATTATTTACATTTTTAATTATATAATACTTAATTTTTTGTTGTTCTTAAATGTAGTGTTATAGTGCATAATTTGTAACTTAGTGCCACAACTAGGTTGCATCTAGTGTTCAGATTTTGCTTGTATGTTAAGAGACAGTTTTTGAAAATGCTAATCACTCATCGCAAGAACCCTGACAAAATGCCAATCGTGTCTAATTTTAACCTCATCCCACGCTCTTCGCAGTCTCTACTCATCTTCTGTTTTAACAGCTACTACCTTGAGGAGTTATATATTCTCAACCTGCAAACTGAAATAACAATTTCCTTTTATATCTGCCAGGCTTGATGTTCCATGTCCTCCTTTCCTCCTCATTTACTGTAACCCATCTTGTCATTTATTTTCCTAACAAATTGCTGTGCGTCCCCCAGAGGCGTTGTCGGTAAATATTTTGAGGCATAGCTGGATTGGCTGGCACAAAGGCTTCATATGTTGCCATGTGTGAAGGTATCTGGTTTCTTTGCCCATGTGGAAATAAACAAGCAATTTGAATCCCCCTCCTAAACCCACCCAAAACTAGGGATGCACAATATATGTATAATTTATTAGCTAATATTAGAATTAAAAAAAAAAAAAAATAATAAGAACTGGTATCAACAGATATTTAATTGTGGATACTAAATTTAATTATTTATTTATTTGGTGCTAGATTATGGCTAAGATTTAATTTGTTTCCTTTTTGAATAGACGTCACTTATTTTAAATTCGAACAGATACTTTTTTTTCTCTAGCAAATTATAAAATTAATATTTTTGTATTGTACATTTTAGGCTGTTTGCAAAAATATATAAAACTACATTCATATTAGCAAATTAATTATTTTCATTTTTAGTGTTTTTTTTTAGACACTTAACAGGATGGTGCTCGATTACAGCTAAAATTGAACTTTTTTGTGCATTTTTTGCATATTTTCCAATTCAAATGGACACTTTTTTTTTCTTTAGAAAATTATCAAATTTACATTAAATGATAAAAATAATCAGCTTATCGTATCAGCCAGAATATTGTAATCATGTAGATGTGGGGTAGGGATGCAGCAAGTCTCTCTTCTGCCCGAATGCGTTTGTGGAATATGAGCTTCAAAAATACCTCTAGTAGTCAACTCTTATTTTCAAACCGAGTCCATCATGTTCGCCTGGTGCCCGTCTCGCAGTTGCCAGCGATCATTGCACCCTGTTATCTGTGTTCTACTTTATTTGGAGCTGGAAGGAAAACAAACAAGGCACATTGTTATTTTACATCTGTTTCAGCAAGCACTCTCTGCGCTGTAAATATCCACATTCCTCTTCGCATAACCTAAGCGCCTCACTGCGAATATAGCTGTATATAACAAAATGAAAAGCAATGTATTTGTAGTTTACACTGGTCAGAAGGAGGGAAGGCAGGGGCGTTGTTCTCCTGCTGCTTGGTATGCTTTTCAAAAGATGAGAAACAAAGAACAGTGATTGTGGAAAGGAAAGTTGCAAATGTAAGAGACGCTAAAATGAAGACGGTGTTAATATGACTGCTCTGCAGGATGGCAGAAATATGGAAAAAATGTGATTCTTATGTAGAATTCCAACTTGGAATGTTGGAGTTTCCAATTTTCTACATGAAGAAATAGAATCATGAGACACAGTTAATGACATAAACATTGAGATTTGTATATTAAAGAAGTGCATGAATAATTAAAATGACCTACATGACATGATTTCCATCTATCTATCTATCTATCTATCTATCTATCTATCTATCTATCTATCTATCTATCTATCTATCTATCTATCTATCTATCTATCTATCTATCTATCTATCTATCTATCTATCTATCTATCTATCTATCTATCTATCTATCTATCTATCTATCTATCTATCATCTATCTATCTACACTTTGAGTCAACATTATTTTAGTGTTGTTTATATACTAGTACATATTGAATTAGGTTTTATTTTTATATTTTCATTATAACAGTTATTTCATTTTAACTAAGTTTTAGTAATTTGTATTTGATTTTGTCATTTTACTAGGTATTGTTTTTGTTTTTTAATAATGTTTCTGTATACTTTAGTTTTAGTTTTAGTGATTTTAGTTTTTTTATTTGAAACTTCTTTCACTTAGTTAAATTTCTAATTTTAGGTTTCTTAAGTTTTTCATCAAATAATTCTATTTTATTTCAGCTTTGTTTCAAATATTGAAAGCTATGTTTAATCATTTTGGTTTTAGAACTCTAATTCAATGGAATTGTTTGCTATCTAAATTTATATAGGCCTATTTGTCCATCTTTATGTATGTATAATTTAACAATATGTATGTATCCAGTTTCACTTTGAAAAGAGAATTAATAACTTGTTTTTCAACGTTTATTTACCTGACAAAAAGGTTTGATTGATGTTTACTAAGAATAAACGGGAACACAACAAATCCAGGCAAATAGACTTTCAAGCCTTAAACTTCACACTTAGTGGAAATGCAGTTGTTGCTTTTTTGTTTACTCATTCTAGACCTTTTAAACAGTCCACATCATGTAGTATTTATATTTATACATTAGTATTTACATTTCCATGAATAATGAATGAATTCCAAATATCAATGTGTGTTTATAATGCTCTTAAGGATTATAGTGACACTGTATATAAACCTGTCAATATCCACACTTATTCTGGCTCAAAGTCTTGATGAATTACTGTCATTATACAGAGTCTCTTGTAAACAGTTGCTGTAACCTTGTTTCCAATCGGCGAGCTGTACAGCGGCCAATATTATCTGCACCTGATCCGCCCCTACACATCTAATGCCAAACTGATAACCGAACAGAGCGAGAAATTTCCGATTGGAGGAAAAAAAGAGCATCAGGCGTGAAATACCAAATAAAAATAAATAAATTAGCTTGTGCCAGTCTGGCTCTTATCAGCCCGCCGTGTCCCTCCCCTCCACACCGCTGGCCTCGCCGTGACAAATTTGATTGGCCGGGATAGAGGGAGAGTGGCAGCTGATAACGGGGTGAAAGTGTAGCAATGGTCTGATGCAGAATGAGGATAAGAGAAGCACGATTAAGGCAGCAGGTGTCTTGTATTAAGCCATGTGCACACACACACACACACGCTCACGCTCATGGAGCCTGTAAATGGTCAGAGTCTAATCTTGGCGTGTACAGATCTGTGTCGGCTCTTAACACAGTTGTAATCACCACACCTCCACCACAGGCTGCTTCAAATGTCTCGATAACAGAAACTAGAGAAAGGCACAGTACTGCATTTTTCAAACTTTTTTCTTTGCTCTGTGTGAGAACATGTGCTTATAATAATAATAATAATAATAATAGCATTATTATTATTATTATTATTATTATTATTATTATTATTATTATTACTATGTCTCTGATTTAGATGTTGGTTATTGCATTCAGTTTGCAAAAAATTCTTAAATATTTTTAGAATCTCATATACAGTATATCAAGCTGTTTATTATTATTATTATTATTATTACTATTATTATTATTATTATTATTAAGACAACAGTCAGCTATTGTGATTTATGTATCAATAAATTATTATTATTATTATTATTATTATTATTATTATTATTATTATTATTATTATGTCTCTGATTTAGATGTTTATTGTATTCAGTTTACAAAAATATTTCTTAAATATTTTAAGAATTTCATTCATATCCATTACTATTATTATTATTATTATTATTATTATTATTATTATTATTATTATTATTATTATGTCTCGGATTCAAATGTTGTTTTTGTATTCAGTTTCGAAAAAAATTCTTATAGCTTTATATATTTTTTTCTGTTGACAGAAAAACCTGAGATGCAGCTTATTATTATTATTATTATTATTATTATTATTATTATTATTATTATTATTATTATTATTATTATTATTATTATTATTATGTCTCTGAAATAGAAGTTGTTATTGGCCTGTTGTTAAAAAAGAAATCTTTTGAAAATGTTTGTTTATAATTTCTTTAATTTCTGTATTAATGAATTGGGAATATGTATACATAGTATATTATTATTAAGATAACAGCCAGTTATTCTAAACTTTTTGTTTAGACTTCGTATGACTTTATTATATGATTTTATAGCTCAGGAAACATTATAGTTTATTATAGTCCACAAAAGAGTTCAATCATCATACTCTGATTACTATATAGCTGTAGAAAAATCAAGGGGCAGTTATGTTGTCCATTTGCCATCACAAATAAAACATTCAGCCGTGATTTTTGCTTCAGTGGAAAATGACTTGAAGTGCAGCGCGAAAAGGCCCACGTCAGTGCTGAGAGACGTGGAGAGATTACCGCTGTCAATCTCTGTCCTTTACAGAAAGGAAATGGAGAGTAATTCCTATACAAACTGTCTTTTTCCACTCTTTTCTGTAATGCCAAGCTTGCCAACCTGCTGTTAAGGCCTGTGGGTCAGACCCCATGGAGAGGGCCATTGTATGGGGCCATTGAACGGTACCCGAGAGAGGCAGGGGAGGGGAGGGAATGACTAGCGGGCATTGTGCTTGCTGAGAAAAACTGACGACTATATAATTAGGCGCAGAATGCCGCCCTCCCTCCCCACCAACATTCGTCTTGTGCTTCCATTCATTTCTTCTCTTTGTCTTTCTCGCCCGCACTCTTTTCCGGCAGAGTGTGTGCTAATTAAGCATTGCTATTAGACAGCATGTAATTGGCTTGAGAAATAATGACAAGCAAGTTTATTTACAAGGCAATTAGAATAAAGGGAGCCTTTGAACTGATAATAATCATTTATGACCAGGAGTGAGAGATGAGAGAGAGAAAGAGTGAGAGAATTGTGGCCTTACAGGGCCATGTCTGTAACATTTTGTAAAATCTTTAATAGTTTTAAATGTTTTAATAGAAATGTATACATTTGCATTTACTATTTATATATAATTGAAGTTTATTTTTTTAGTTATTGAGGATGCCAAATCGTAAATATGTGCATATATTTTTATGTATTATTTATATATGTAAATATTAAATATACTTATGAAATACTCTATTAATATTGACTTTTTATATATGTTTTGTATTTATTTTGAATATTTATTTTTAATATAAATGTGTGTATATATTTTTATGTATTTTTATATATAGTTTTTTTGTACTTTTATTTTACATTTATTTATATATTTTTGTAATTTAATCTTCTTTCTTTTTTTGATGTGACAGAATCTCCAAAAGCTTTCCGTGGCCCATGTAACTCTATCAAACTAGACATGGCTTTAGTTTATTTACTATGCAAACCTCATACACCCTGCTGACTTCTCTCATCCTACCTTTTCTGTTGTACCATGTATTTGCGGTCGCAGGAAACAGCATTTCCCGATGAGCTGTCTTTGTTTAATAGAAAGATTGAGCTGCATCGGAGTAGACAAGAAGGCTTTGTCAACTTTTCCTCTCCGCTCCCGTTCCCTTGTTACATTAGCGCGTTCAATGTCAAGTTTGTCAGCCGAGACACAAAGACCCGCTGCGTGTGGGTGATAACGGAGTAACTACAGAAGAACGGCAGTTTAATCATGCCTCTGTCCTCCAACCTGGCCAGACTCAGGATGGGATGGAATGGCATGGAATCTGGAGGAATTCTGGTGCTCTTGGCTGCCTCTGCCCTTCATTTCTGGAGGTGACAGATGGAGCGGGCGTATTAAGGCGCCCCAGGGCGACCCCGGTTGCCCGTCGGTAGGCCAGGTTCAGCGGGAGCAGGTGGGCATCTGTTCTGCGTCTGTAATCGGGCCCAGCCACATGACTCTTAGGCTGTGCATTTGGCCTGCCCGGGAATTTGGACTCACTTGATCTCCAGGGGCTTTGATGGCTTTGACCCTACACCCAAATTGAGCAAGTTAGGTGGATCCCCTAACTTAGTTAGAGAGGAGGTCAGGTTTCGGTGAAAGCTGGAAGGTAAACCACTCTTGCCCATTAACCAGACAGGAAATAGATTTGAGCATGTGCCATGCAGAGAAAATTTAGTAGAATGGCTTAAAATGTCAAGCCGAGCAGCTACACTGTGAATTAAGTTATGTGGGTGCACTGGGAAACTGTAAGTGTGTTTGTGCAAGTATATGTGTACATGGGCACCACAAATTGCATTTTCTTCCAAGTACGTCTGTGCATGGGCAACAGTGCACCCTGGCCCATATTAAAAAGTGAAAAGAAATCAGCCTCCTGTAGACGCATCCCAACTTTAACAAGACCTTGATTCACATTTTTCAGCCTTAGAGGTAAACTACCCCAGACAGCAGCTGCCGTGTTAAGGTACTGATAGCAATTCATAGGCTCTGGCTTTAAATATTGAGCAGGCTTGGCGCTGAAAAGCAAGCCTCGGTAAATATGATTGGCAGAGGTGTTTTCAAAGCCGGGCTAATTCCATTAAGCTATTGATCTCCCATCGCTCCTCGCTGCCGCCCTTCTCTCTGCCTGCCTGCCCGACCGACCAGTGTTTACTCGGGCAAGAGCAGCAGACTGAGCCCCGCCTCCGGACCCTGTTGGTTCTTTCATGATGGATATTAAGTTTTCAGAATTCTCAGAGTGTGATGCCGGTGTGGAGTCAGTAAACAAACCAGCTGTAAGATTTAGCCGACTTAATAATATATATATATATAGATAGATTTGTAGATGGACAAATAGATGAATAGACAGATGGACGGACAGACAAATGGATAGATAGATAGATAGATAAACAGATTAACAGATGGATGGATGAACAGACAGAAAGATAGATAGTCTGAAAGATAGTCGGATAAATAGTTAGATAGATAGTAAGTAGATAGATAGATAGATAGTCTGAAAGATAGTTGGACAGACAGACAGACAGACAGACAGACGGATAGATGAACAGACAGGAAGATAGATAGTCTGAAAGATAGTTGAATAGACAGTTGATGGATAGTTGAATGGATAGACAGGTGGATGGATAGAATGATGGGTAGATATATACTTGAATAGATAGTCAGATGGATAGACAAAGGCAGACAGACAGACAGACAGACAGACAGACAGACAGATAGATAGATAGATAGATAGATAGATAGATAGATAGATAGATAGATAGATAGATAGATAGATAGATAGATAGATAGATAGATAGATAGATAGATAGATGGATGGATAGAAATGTAGATGGATAGTCTGAAAGATAGTTGGAGAGATGGTCAGATAAATAGTTGAATGATTAGACAAAGGTGAACGATGGATAGATAGGTAGTCGGATGGATAGATAGTCAGAAAGATATATGTAGATGGTTAGATAAATGGATAGACTGACAGACAGACAGATTGACGGATAGATAGAATGATTGCAGGTTGTGTTAGTAGTCAATCTCCAGATCAAACATGTAGGTTAATACTAATGTCACGCTCGCCTGCACTCATACATCACATGCAAGAGTACACACGCTTTCTCCCAGCCATCATCATTTGCGGCACTCTGGCATTTTATCCTGATTGCACTTACATCAGTAATAGTGTGTACATGACCCTCCGTTCTCACGGGGGAGACTTCATTACATAAAAAAGAAATTAATAATAAGGAAAAAAGAATGAAAAAGCTTGTCTTGCACTCTCTGCCTCAACTTTCAGTTTGATGTGCAAGAGATCTAGGCGACTGGCCACGTGTTAAAAGAAGGCATTTGGATTCATACTTCGTTTTCTTGGTAAACACTGCTGGGGAAATTGAAAAGATAGGCAGATAGTGACTTTTATTGATGATTATGATCTTAGATAGGCCAGTGTTTTACTTTATTACGATTCAGACTTGCCAAGAGACTTCAGTTTAGCACTTCTTTGTTCCTTAGACAAGCACATTTGACATCTTAAAAGTTGAAACGTGTCATTTTTGCACTGCCACTGATTTCCCACTGATTTTTTCTTCCACTGCTTGGACAAACAGATCAAACCTATATCTTGTCCTCAACATCATTTTCCTCAACAATAACAACAGATAGACAAATAGACGGATGGATGTATAGAAGGATATATAGAGAGAAAGAAAGACAGATGGAAACAGAGAGACATACAGATGGGTGGACATACAGACCGACAGATATATGGATGGATGTGCGTACAGACAGACAGATGGTTATGTAAATAGGTGATTGGATATATAGACAGACAGATAGACAGAAACCAGAGGGATACGCTGGCGCCGATTAGCCTAGTGGGTAATGTGTTGACATGTAATGCTGTTGTGTCACGGGTGTCCCAAGTTCGAATCCTGGCTTGAGGACCTTTCCTGATCCCACCTCCTTCTCTCTCTCCTACTTTGCTTTCTGTCTGCTCTACACTGCCCTATTGTAATAATGTTATAAGTTATAACATTTAGAAGTTATAGATAGAAAGATAGATGAACATGCAGACAGATATTTAGATGGACAGACAACAGCATCTGAGATCCCACTGATTTGATTCTATTGGTTTGACAAACAGATCCAAAGTTGATGTATGTCACCTCCTGCCTGTCAACGTCCTCAACAACAGCGCGTTTCCTTCGCATTCTCCTGCAAAGGTAACGAAGCGAACAAAGGGTCTCCGCCACTGCTCTTAAACGGGGAGCCTGGCTCGTCAGCAGTTTAACGGCTGATTGATGACACAGAAGTGAGGATGATTGTGGGACGTGCCAGCTCCGAGTGACAAGCAATTACTCACTTCATGTAATGAAAACCTTAACACCAATCATTGGGGCCTTTACACCGTGCTAATGCCTTATGCAATATTATACATTCTCTCCCATCAACCGCCGCATCCCGCGGGTGTCGGTTTAGACGTTTGCTAAATAACATCATTTGTAATAGGCAAAGCAAGAGAGTGCGTGAGCCGAGGATGCTGTACGGGTTTTTAGGGCACAACACACTAGAGGAAGCTCAGAGAGTTTTACGGATAGTGCTGTTTAATGTGCGCATTTGAGAGTGTGGAAAGAGCTGGGTCAGTTTGAAATTAAACGGGAACACTGCGAATTGGATTTCCAAAAGCATAACTGGATTGTAAACGTCTATCTACGTATAAGTTATGCATTTGAAAAAGTAGTGAGTTACACTACTGGCTAACAAAAACTAGCAAAGCTACTTAAAGGGGCAAGATCTTTTGTAACGTAACTACCTACCTGTTTGTTTGTTTTATATTATTATTATTTATTAAAAATGTATTTATTATTTATAAACTATTATCATGGTACTGAAAAATTATTATTTTAAATGTGTCATTTACTATTTATTATTGATCAATTATTTTTAAACTCTGCACTAATATCACAGTACATAATAATAATAATAATAATAATAATAATAATAATAATAATATTTTTTAACTATTTTGAAAAAGGCTGCAATATCACAGTACTAAAAATGAACAACAAAATGTGTTATTATTGCTATTATTATTTTTTGTTTATTATTATATTATTATTTTTAAGCTATTTTGAACAAAGCTGCAATAATATCACAGTTCTGAAAAGGAACAACAAAATTTAGCATTCATATTCTTATAAATATATTATTTACTAATATTAAACGTATTATTTACTATTTGGTATAAATCAGCTATTTTGAAAATATCTGCACTAATATTACAGTACATAATAACAATAATAACAATAATAATAATAATAATAATAATAATAATAATTATTATTATTATTATTATTATTATTGTTGTTGTTGTTGTTATTAACTTATTTTGTAACTATTTTGAACAAAGCTGCAATAATATCACAGTACTGAAAATTAACAACAAAATGCATTATTATTATTATTATTATTATTATTATTATTATTATTATTATTATTATTATTATTATTTGTTGCTTTTATTATTTAAAAAACATCCAATTGATTATTTTGTTAATTCCTTTCAATGTATTATTTATTAAATTTATTATTATTATTATTATTATTATTAGTAGTAGTAGTAGTAGTAGTAGTAGTAGTAGTAGTAGTAGTAGTAGTAGTAGTAGTAGTATGGCTTAAAGAGTGAGGTTTAAATTGATCTGATTTAGGTGGCAGAATTTCAGCTTTACCATATTTGAACTTTACAGTAAATATAAATGTACAGTAAATACAGTTAACAAACTAGAATACACTTATTATTTTATCAGTAGTTTTTTTCTGAAAACATTGTAATAGTACAGTTTTGAAAACTGCATTCAACTAAATATTCCACTAAAAAAAAAGATGAATCAATAAATCGTTATTGTGAACCTTTCTTTTATATGAACCACCACACTGAGTAAATTCATTTGAATGAATCAGACTTTCAACACTAACGTTACATATGAGAAATTGAGAGCATGTTTGATTATACAATACAATATAATACAATACGATATGATACGATACGATACGATACAATACGATACAATAGCTGTTGTAAAAAGCTGCTTTTAGTTATTTGTATTGTTTAGTTTTGAACTATTTTAGATACAGCAGTAGTAATATCACAGTACTGAAAAAGTAAAGTTAGCTACATCGTTACTTTCAGATAGTTACTCCTTTGCTAACACTGTCACTGTTTCCTCTGATGTAGCGTAACCCAGAGCCGGCCCAAGGCATAAGTGAACTACGCGGCTGCTTAGGGCCTCCGTGGCCACCAGAGGGCCCCCAAGAGTAGCCTACATGAAATTACAGTTTATTTTATTTTATTTTATTTTACTTTAATTCGTGATATGTCAATGGACGAAAGCAAAATATTACAAATTAAATACTCTATACATGTCATTTTATCACGTATTTCCATAGCGACGTGTCATGCAGGCACAATAATGACCATGTAGATAATATGCGCTGAACGCTGCCGTGTGGATCTGTCGGATTACATCATGTAAATTCACCTTCTTCCAAAATGAAAGTAACTGGCCAGTTAGGTGGTAGAAAAAAACAAGAGTAAACTTTATAGTAACCTAGACAATGTGTATTTGATAGGAATAAAACACGTCGTCCGTTAATTGAAAGGATTATTATTGCCGCTTTCTATAGAAATCAGTGTGTAGCCTATTTAACAAACTTAATGTCTTTTTTACTTAATTAAAATGTAGTTAAATGTATGAAACCTAAAACAAACTTTATTCGGTTGGAAAAACACGGAACGGTTATGAAATACGAAAAGCACTGAGCGCGTCTTTCTTTTTTTTTTTTTCCTTTTTCTGAGCTCATCTTTCTCTGGCTCAGCACCAGCCAAAGCGTGGCGCGTCAAAGGGTTAAAATCAGTCTCGTTTGGGGGTGGACATCTTAATATATTATAACATTTTACTTAGTTTTAGATTAAAGTTTTTGTTTTCTGCATAAAAATAACTTTCCTGGGTATATGATTTTGTAATAAAAATAAGCTTCTGTTTCATAAACTGATAACAGCTTAACATTATTTACCTACATTTTGGGTCTTTTCCTATATTATTATGCCTCAATTATGCTCTCTGCTGTGTTTAATATTTATTTAAAAAGAGTAGGCCTATGACTTGTAATAAAAGTACAACTTCGATTAATATTTATGTTGTTAAAATAACATTCTGTTTTGTAAATGCATTGTCTGCTGGTTTATTTAGCTAGGTGTACTTTTCAGCACACCATATTAAGTACGCCATTTAATACGTTAAGACTTTGAATCTTAAAGTGCAAATTAACACCTGACCACTCTTGTAAGTTTGCAAATGTTACAATTAAAAATCACAGAAGGGAAAAAGACATGCCAGGCAGACAATGGTGTGATGTCAGCAATACAGATACAACAAACAAAACTAATAATGGGTGTGTTAGATTTATAGTGTGTGAATAATCAAGCTTTGACAAAAAACAGTCATATTGGCGGCAAAGAGGGGCCCCCAAATAAGATTTTGCTTTGGGCCCCATAAAGGCTTGGGATGGCCCTGGCGTAACCTCTAGTGTTGGACGTCTACAGCCTTATTTGGTCTGCAGTGTTACATTTGAAGGTTCTATCTGCGACAGCTTTACATCAGACTCATTAACGCCTGCTTATTATCAAAATATTTGCGTTGGTCATAGCCGGGGCTAATAAGCAGCAGAATCAGGCCTGTGTCAAACGCGTGCTCTCGGTTGGCTTATGTGTTGCCGTGGAAACAGAGACTTAATTACCGCTGCTATCCATGGCCTCTTTTGATGGAGCTCAGTCTGGCCGCGGCTCCGGAGCTCTGAACTCCGTGGGGCGAGATTGCAAGCTCGGGCTCTTGGCGCTTGTGCAATACACTGCAATTACCGCACGCTCCTCCCGTTTATGCAAATCACTGTAATTATTCTCCGTTTGGATGTGCTTA
Source organism: Acrossocheilus fasciatus (assembly GCA_036784905.1). Lineage (NCBI taxonomy): Eukaryota > Metazoa > Chordata > Actinopteri > Cypriniformes > Cyprinidae > Acrossocheilus > Acrossocheilus fasciatus. The sequence continues at coordinate 18,330,475 of CM071959.1, read as the reverse complement.
TTTCCAACAGGTGCTATTTGAAAACAAAGCTCCTCGTGACCCGGAGGATACAGAATATTCAAGTTATTAGGCAGAGTTGCTGATTTCTTTGTTTTTTTTTTTTCTTTTCACTTTGCGTTTAGTTTTAAAACTCCAGGAATCTAGCCAGACTGCATTTAAATGGAATATGGGTGGGTGGGGCAAGTTGTCACACTTTTTACTCTAGTGAATATTGAGTCAGGGTTGGTTTATTTTTGAAAGTCAGTTTTGGTATAGACACAAGCCTTAAAGTCTTGGCTACAGAACACACATAGAACATTTTTTTTCCGCTATTCCCGAAAGTAAGATACAGTTTGTGAAGCATTAAACTTTTTTTTTTTATGTCTCAATAGCAGTTATTATTGGTATTAGATTAGTTTTAAAAATGATTCTTATTTAAGAATTTTTTGAACTGGATGTTTGAAATCAAAATTCACAATTGCAGCAAAATAAAACAAACAAAAAAAATAAAATAAAATAACACAATAAAAAAAAAAAACATTTGTATAACTGGACTTCAGACTTAAAAACATTTTAATATAATATTGAATAATTAATATTTTTTAATAATATGTTTAATTAATAATAATATACTAATAATATTAATTTTGATATACTACTACTACTACTACTACTAATAATAATAATAAAACAACAACAACAAATAATATTATTATTATTATTATTATTATTATTATTATTATTGTACATTTATTATTTACTAATATTATTCATTATTGATCAACTATTTTGAAAATAGCCGCACTAATATCACAGTACTGAATACTACTACTACTAATAATAATAAAACAACAACAACAAATATTATTATTATTATTATTATTATTATTATTATTATTATTATTGTACATTTATTATTTACTAATATTATTCATTATTGATCAACTATTTTGAAAATAGCCACACTAATATCACAGTACTGAATACTACTACTAATAATAATAATTGTTATTTTGGTTTGTTTATTATTAGTACTATAAAAATACTTAAATAGAAACATTTAATCATTTTTAGTTTCGAAAATTATTCTTATTTAAGAATGTTTTGAACTAGATGTTTGAACTTATTATTATTACTATTATTGTTGTTGTTGTTGTATTTTATGTTTTGTTTTATTACTGTATGTATTTTTGATTTCATCAGTTTCTAACACAGAAGTAATGAAGTGTTTTTTCCACATAAATAAACAAAATTTACAGTAAATAGTTAACAAACTAGAATATACATATTTTTTGTAACAGAGATTGTAAAACATTTTAAGTTCCAAAACATTAGATTAGTTTATACCTATTAAAGTCTTTTAAACGTGATGTTTGAAATCAACATTCAAAACCATTGCTACAGAAAAGAAACATTTGCATAATTGGACTTTTGACTCAAAAACTCGAGATATAGCACTTGTGACATCTCGCACCCCAAACCTAAAAAAGCCAATCGATAACTTTAATTAGGATGAGGAATGATAAAACTTTGCTCTCCGTCTCTCTGTGATTTTAGTTTCTGCTGAGCCATCTGCGCAGGGTTGAGGTGGGCTTTTTATAGTCTCTCACCTGTCATGCCATCAGTGTGTAGAAAAACAGGGATTTTCACTGGTATGTAAATGGGGAAAGCTCAAAAATAACAGCTTTCAGAGATGAGGAACTTTTTGCAGATTCGGTTCCCTAGAGAGCATACTCTTCAATGAAAGAAGAGCGTGTCGGGAGAGACTTTGTGCCATACTGTATGTAAAATTAAAGGAGCACGAGATGTTTCACAGGATGTGGAACACACAAACTGGCAAAACTCACAGCATATGAGTATTCCTCACAAATATAGTCAAATTGTAATGCTATGTGTTAAATGTGCATGCAAAATTGCCAAAACAAACATTTTATTAATCAGCATTTTGTTGTATTCCAGTAAACTTTTATTTTTATTTTTTTTTGTTTTAACTTTTCTGTAATTAATTAATATTTTTATTTTTAAAATGTAGTTGTATTATTTTTACTGAGGAATATAACTAAAATACTGAATAAAATAAAATATATTTTATTTTACATTATATATATTTTCACTTTTCATCTTTGGTACTTGCGTACTTTCAAGGTTTGTGCTTAATTTTTATTTATTTATTTTTTTTAAATATATATATATATATATATATATATATATATATATATATATATATATATACAGTATATTTTAAATGTGAAATTTTCTATCATTTATAGGTATTATTATTTTTTCTTTGTTACGTTTATATATTTTATTTTTTTAAATAGAAGAATAAGATCACAATACTAATTAAAAATATTTTTTTCTTCTTCTTTTCTTCTTTTTTTAAATTTATTTTTTTATTTATTTGATTTTTTTTTTATTTTTTTATTTTTTTTTACATTTTTCACCTTTTATCTCTTGGGTGCTTTTGTTTGGTTGAACAATCCGTAGGTTTTTTTGGAAGCCGGAGAGATGCCAATGACATTTGACGGGTCAGGAACATTTAAAAGGATGTTTGCTGATTTTGTATTTAGTAGATTCCTTGCTTTTTGTCTAATACAGAAAAATCAACTTAGCTTATTCCTGCAGAGCGCGATCAATAGGCTGATAAGCATATTGATGGCTGAGTGTTTTCTTGGATTTTCCTTCCCCACAGGCTGCCGTGAGCCCGACGGAGCCTCAGTATCGTCCGAGTCTCAGAGTCTCAGAGGCCCAGAATAGCTGGTGGATGACAAAGTGCCGTCTCCTTCCTTCTGTCTTTCTCGTTTTTTTTCCCTTCCCCATGCCACATATCTCCTGTTCTCGGGCACGCTCAGTCTGACATGGATGTCTCGCTCAAAATTTAATGCTGTTTGTTTTATATTCTTGACTCATTTCCCTATATAAAAATTTATGATGACATTCTCTAGGTTCCATAAAGTATTCATAAATGTCATTACTAATATCTTTCATAGATCATTTAAATTGATCCTTCTGTCTGCTGTTATCCCCAGTCGCTCTACTCGGATCTGTCAGATAGAGAAGGAGAGAGATGTGGAAGAGTGTTTAGGTGTGTGTGTTTATTTGGGTGTGTGTACACACACACATACACGTGCAGCAGGGGGTCGACCACTTGCGTGTCAGCAAGGTGTCACTTCACGAGGCATCACAGAAGACTTCTATCCCTCCGCTCCTGCCTGTCAAAACAGTTACTTATCACTCCATCTCATCCCTCCCTTCCACTCCTTCCTTTTATATCCCTCCGTTTTTCTTCCAGGATTTGTTAAATTTCCTTTTTTTTTTTAAATAACAGATATTGCATGTACTTCATGAATTTATCATTTTAATTATATATTACACATTGACAATAAATAAAATAATTAACACGTTTAAAACAGTAAAATATTTAACAATTATTTAAGTAATAAAAATAAATAATCAATAAATAAAGTTTGGAATTAAATGCAAATTAATCATTTAATATAGAACAGTTCAATAAATAAATATTATTTTAAAAAAACTTAAATACTGTAACAGTTTTTTTTTTTTTTTTACTATTACCTGTGGAATAAATAAAATTGCACATTTAAATGAAAATATAATTAAAATTACATGTGTGTATGTGTGTGTTTGTTTGTGTAACTTAAATTTGAATTAAAATAATTTTATTATTATTTTTTAATGAAAAAATAAAGCTGTGCATTTCAAAACTTATTTGCAAAAAGAAGAAATAAATTTAAAAAATTGAAGAAAAAAAATAAATGTTTGGGATTAAAGGCAAATGAATCATTTAACGTAGAACAATTCATTAAAATAAAAAGACTTCAAAAACGAAAAAAGTTAACAGATCCACCATTTACACTGCTTACATTTAATACTCTATTATTTTAGCGTAGAATAGCATGAATAAATAAATAATCTTTAAAAATATTTAAATACTGTAAGAGGTGTTCTTTACTGGTACCTCTGATAATGACACTCCAACCAAAGTTTGTCAAATTCTTATTGCAATAACATGGTTATTCATTATTATTATTATTACTGCATGCACTTGTTGCCTCCTATTGCAATTATGCTGACATTTTAAAAGGTGTTAATTTTTATGGCTAAAGTTTATACAAGCTGAGCAGGCTTGATTAAGACTGATTGCAGTAACACTAATTACAGGTGATCCTGATGGCCCTGATTTGGTGCTTGCTCTTGTGGACAATGGGCCGTTTTTTAAACATGTCTTCGGAATGAAAAAGCCCATTGTCTTTCCTGCAAGCCTGAGACAAAAGTGAGGGATAGAGATGGAGAGAGAAAGAGAAAAGAGACTGTGAGAGGGGCTGATGCGATTACCAAGGCCACTGATTGAAGTGGAGACCCAAATTATCTTGCGAGTGATTGGGCTTTGTCTTGAACTCTGAGTGCTCCTGTCTATGATTAAAATGTCAGAGGTGTGTGTGTGTGAATCCCTATTTGTGTGAGGAGTGTGTATTCCTGTTTTTCGAGCGGAGGATGAATATTAAATTGCTTGAAGAGACAAGACAAAGGACAAAAATGGCCCCAAATGTTCGCATAGTCGTTGAGAGGTCAGGATTGATGGGAAACACTTAAGTGTTCTGTCATTTTCCTCTTTTTTTTTTACTTCCAAGTCCTGTGAAACAATCCTTAACTAATTTAGTTTGCCAAAAATGAACATTTTTGAAACCCACATGAGTTTCATTTCATGTGCAAACCACAAATGGGGTCAGTATGATGTTTTTCACCAAAAATCTTGGGTAGAAATGTTGCATTCGCGAACAGAATATTCTTTTGAACTGGATCTTTTCAGTGGATCATTTGATTCATTTCACTAACCCAGTCTGAATTATTCATTAATAAATCTATAAGTGTGGTCAGATCCACAATATTTGAAATAATATTTGATATTTTTATGATACTTTATGGTCTTTTTTGGTCTTATTTTAAGCTACAGTCCCCATTGAGGTCCACAATCTTTGACAATCTTTGAAGCATTAATTCAACCAAAAATGAAAGTTGTCACTCTCGTGCTTCAAATCAGTATGACTTTCTTTCTTCTGCGAACCACAAATACAGAAATTTTGACAAATGTGCTCTACAATTTTAGCAAGTGAGGACTAAAGCCATTCCCCAAAAAAATCTTGGTAGAGATGTCCAATTTATGAATGAAATTTTCTTTTGAAATCTTTACAGTGAATCATTTGATTCAGTTCACAAACCTAATTTGAATGATTCGTTAAGGAATCTGAAGTTGTGGTCAACGTTTACCATTGTTTGGTGAATTTTTGCGGACGAAATCCACATTTCCCCTGAATTTTGCTAATATGACACACCTCAAGACCTGTTCACACCAAGAACGATAACTATAAATATAACTATATTAGCGTTCGGGTGATGTATAAATCTCAATTTTGAAAATTTGTCACTTAAGACTGGTTTTGTGGTCCAGGGTCGCATATCATTATCTTTATCTTCATAGCCATTGTCCTTGGTGTGAACAGATCTTAAGTGATCTGATTACTGATGGTCTGGTCACGACAGTTCATTTGAGGGGAAGGTTTTCAGCAAATTTTACTGCAAATTTCAAGACTCGAAACAAGGTGCACAAGTCATATGGAAATTTTTATGATACTTTATGGTCTTTTTTGTTTTCTTTATAAGCTTGAAATCTCAGTCCTGTTCATTGTATGGAAACTACTGACCAGCACATTATTCAAAATGTCTCATTTTGTACCCAACAGTATATAAGTGTTTGGAACAACATGAGAGTGTGTAAATGACAACTGAGTTCTCATTTTTTGGACAAACTAATCCTTTAACATAAGCTTTTCCAGCTTCTGCTCTTGCCCGCACGCGTACCGCTCGTCTCATGTGGAAGTTTCCAGAGGCGTCACGTCGCCAGTAGCGGCTTCATCCTCCCCCTCTTGCGTCAGCCCTCTTCAAACATCTGACGCTCCGCGCTCATCCTCTGACGCCCGTTTGCGCACAGCTGAAATCAGCTCATGTTCCAATGCCCCTGAGTCTTATTTTCTCACCCCCCCTCCTCCCAAGCTTTACTTCCTCCACCCTTTGGAAAAAATAGAAAACGCTTGTTTGTTTATCATTCCGGCACACTCTCGCTCCAGGCCTGGCACGTTGCAGCACGGTGGAGTTGAGTGAAGCGCTGTTGGTTAAACCCTTTATTTTTTTCGGTAAGCTCGTCCCTGTTGCCACTCCCTTGCATTTCCCAGTTGAGGCTCTTTGGGAGCTGTCCGGTGCTGAAACGCAAACTCTGCTTTATTCTTTCAAGGTGGTTTGTGTAATTTTGTACTGTGTTAAAATACTTTTTTGTATCCTGGCTGAATATGCAGAGACAACTATAAATTAGCCCTTTCTAGGTTGATTCCCCCGAAGAGTGTGAAGGTTGTGGTGCTTTCAGAATTGCTGTTTGTTTGAACATCTCAACCAGCCCAACAGAGCAACACCGGCTTAACTAGTAGGGCGTGTTGGGGGTGGTGTTTAGCCAACCAATGGCAGAGGTCACGAGAGAGTTTGGGAAAAATGCAGATTATTGTACACTTCATATGAATGGAACACAGGCTGCTGTCCAGTGCTGAAACGCATCTATCTTGGTTTATTTGAAATCATTTGCAGATGTTAGACAGATTTATTTTGAAATTTATATAACCTTCAAATTAATTCTCTGTTAATACATGAGACACAATATATATATATATATGTGTGTGTATATGTATATATGATATAATTAATAAAAAAATATATATTTTATGATGCCAAATATTTTAACAGGTACATAATAATAATAATAATAATAATAGATTTATTTATTTGATGATTAGTGAATTATTTAATTATTTATTTTTGTATCGGAAAATATAATGAAAGCAAAATGTAATTTGTCATGATGCCAATTTTAATAATAATAATAATAATAATAATAATAACAACAACAACAATATCAATAACATTTACATTTATCAGACGCTTTTATCCAAAGCGACTTACATTGCATTCAAGTTACAATTTTTACATTTTATCAGCTCTTGCTTTCCCTGGGAATCGAACCCATGATCTTAGCGTTGCTAGCGCCATGCGCTACTATTTGAGCTACAGGAAAGCATTAATAACAATAACATTTTTTTGTTCAGCAGTCAAAGATTGTTGTAAGTTTGTTTGTTGAAAAATAATGGGGAAAAAAGGAAAATTTATAATACCAACAATATTTCAACAGGTCCGCCGTTCTTTAAATGCAATAGCTTACATGAAAAACTCTTTCACTGTGTATATATTTTATATAAACGTCCCAGTGTATTACCCAGTCTTATACAATCTCCTCTCAGTTTCCATAACATTAAGCATGGGCGAGGGGTATGAAAATCATCTCTGGCGTGCATTATTTTCTGCACTGGTGGTGGGAGAGAGCGAGATTGAGCACCGAGACGCAAGCTGTGTGTTTTCTCCGCCTGGCGTGCCAAGTGTAGGTTGCCTTGGACGAGAGTATGGGGAACTGGCTCCGTGCTGGAAGTATGGAAGGGTTTGAAGGAGGTGAGAGAGAGCGCACAGCTTGACTCGGTCTAATGCAGATGGCCTCGGATGGTATAAACGCAGGTGGGTGGGCGGGGCTTATGTGGGTGGGAGGGTCAAGCGAAATGTCCATGAATATTTATTGCTTCAAGTGCACCAAGTGAACCCGAGCACCCCTGATTAGAGGTCAGGAGCGTAAGGCATCATTTGAAAGAGATATTAGCACGTACATCACAAAAACACATGCGCACACACGCGCAAGCTGTCTAATTTCATGTCATTCCAGTTTAGACTGCCTATTTGGAGTCCGTACATCAAACAGTTATCTGTTCCAGGGCTTACTGTGTTTCACGCTTAGATCTTCGCAACCAACAGAGGCATTGAATTTGGCATCTATAAAAGAAATGCAAAGTGATGTCACTGCCAGCATTGCCAATGAGGATTCATCCACTGTGTAAATACTGTTATTTGCTCTGTGATTTCTTGCCAGAGGTATGAAACAGTCTGCAAATGCTTTGAACCGTTTTGAGCTTATCACTAACTCCTTTTTTTTTCTCTCTCTTTCTTTCTTTTCCATGTTTTCAACAAAATCATTCCCATGTTCTTCAAATCAGGTAAGATACATTTTCAGTTTACAGTATTAGATGTTTTTTTTTTTCATCAGTAACATGTTTAGTAGCGTTTAGGTGGAAAGTTTTCTCTTTCAGGTCAACTACTGTTATGGTGGAGCAACAGTTTAAAGATAATCTTTCTCAGAAAATTGTTACACCATTGACATTTACTTGCGTTTTAATGGCACAGACAGTATCTCTATCGCCCCCTATAAGTTACCACTACAGTAACAGAACTATCATTAAGTACACTGTAAAAAAAAAAAAAAAAATTGAGCCAACTTAAAATTTTAAGGCAACCAGCTTCAGCAGATTATTGAGTTTTCTCAATAAGTTTATACAACAAAAATTTTAGAATCTCCCACAAAAATAAGTTGAGCAAACTCAAAAATCTGCTGAAGCTGCACTGTAAAAAATGTTTTTTTTTAAGTTCGCTTAACTTTTTTTTTTTTTTTTACAGTGTGGTTGCCTTAAAATTTTAAGTTGGCTCAACTTTTTTTTTTATTTATTTATTTTTTTTACAGTGTATGTATGGTGTTGGATGTGTAGACCAAACATTTGTGTTTACTCTCTGAGTTGGTACCTCTTTTGGATAAGTAGGTAGTTTGCGACCGACCATTAAAAATAAAGAAGTAAAAACGGATGTACTACATCCACCCTGTTATCATTGTCACATGACTTATGGCGTCAGTAGTAGGTCATATAGGTATTTTCTCCTACTGTTTTATGAATACTGTAAATTGGCACATACTGTATGCATACTTGGATGAAGCCTAAGTGGCACCAACGGAATTGCGAAAATTATGACTCTTCAAACATACAAATGCAATTTATTTATTTATTTACAAAAAGACTATGTATTTTTTGTTTGTTTGTTTTGGTTTGGTCAAGTTTTTCTTTATGTTTGCTTGGTTTTCTTTATGTTTGTTCTTTCTTTCTTTCTTTCTTTCTTTCTTTCTTTCTTTCTTTCTTTCTTTCTTTCTTTCTTTCTTTCTTTCTTTCTTTCTTTCTTATCAATTTCATCCAATATTACCAAGGTTATACACTTTAACTTGTTTCCCTCATTAGTCAAGTTTTGATCCAACCGCCAAAGATTTACCTCATAGTCATCATGTATAAATTAAACTTTACTCTGATTACTAAACTACTAAATAGTTCTCACAAAAATGAAATTTCTGTCATCATTTACTCACTTTCATGTTGTTCCAATCCTGTATGGCTTCCAAGAAGTACAAAAGGAGCCTATCCTTCAGGAATGAAAGTGGATGGGGACTGGAGATGGCAAGCTTTAAAAAAAACAAAAAAACAACAACAACATGAACAAACAGTGAACAACTGTATTTTTATTAACAGACATTAACACAGATAAATAAATAGTGTAATGAGTGTATTGATCCATGTTTGTCTTTGTTGTTGTTGTGTTGGGTGTGTATACAGCGCGCAAGTACGCATGTCTTCTCTATTTTTAGTGTATCTCTGTGGTAGAATTACAGCACCACTTACTGGTCTGGCATGTATACTATACCATGTTGAGTTAGTTTCAGTAGTTTCATGTGTAAGCAGATATTTCGTTAGACAACGCCGTGTTTACGGAATTTTATTTTTTTTAGAACGAGGGGGAAAAAAAGTGTGGATGAGCCCTATTTCTCAAGTCATCTGAAGTCATATGATAGTTTTGTGAAAAAGATTGATATTTAAGTCATTAAGTACAATCTTGCTTGACAGCAGTGGTCACCATTCACTTTCACTTAATGGAAAAGAGCTGCTTGGACATTCAGGTAAACGTCTACTTTTGAGTTTCACTGAAAAATCAAAGTCATACTGGTTTCAGAAGACATGAGGGTGAGTAAGTGATGACAGATTTTTAAATTTTGTCTGAACTATCCCTTTGAGGCTTGGTTTACATAACCCTTTAACATTTGAACTTTTAGACCGGTAGACCAAAGGTAATTAGTTAAAGCAGTGAGAATGACAGTCAGGCTTTAGTTTACCTTAATCTATGTCACTACCAATGCTTGGGGCTGTCCTTCCTATCTCTTTTTCCTGCCGTCTCACACACCGATACACACACAGCGATCTACACACTCTCTCCTCTGCTGAACAATCAATATACTTGCACATTTGCAGTTTCTCTCTCTCTCTCACTCTCCCTCTCCCTCTCTCTCTGTCTTTCTCTACCTCCCTTTATGTCCAGACACTTTAATAAAGGGCTCTCGGAGGGCTCTGGCCCAAACTACTGGCTGCATGCTTCTATTAATAAATGCCATTAAGCATCCGGCCCATAGGGGACTATTCATTGCAGAGATGAACTGCCCTAAAGTACAACAGCACACAGGCTCATTTCTACAGCTTCCCGATTACAGCAGAAGGCCGTGTCTACGGCAGACTTACGCTCGCCTCCACCTGCCCTGGACGCACACGGCAAACACGCTGCAGAATTACAGCAGCCCCGCGGTCGATAGCCAAACAAGAGTTGTGATTACGGACGTGATGACGAGGAGAGAGAGCTGTCGGTTTCATTTCACCCTCCTGATCCCGACTGTCTTTAACTGTCGCCAACTGAAATCGCCTTTTCTCTTAAAACAAAGAAGAGTCAGGGTGTTACAAGAGGGTCAAGATTTGTGAGCAACAAATTAATTGTTTTGCACACAATATATTCAATCAGTGATTCATTTTTCTTATTATATTATGTAATATGAATTGTGTGTGATACAGACACAAGTGATATATAGATACAGTATATATATATATATATATATATATATATATATGAGAGAAAGAGAGAGAGAGAGAGAGAGAGAGTGTGTGTGTGTGTGTGTGTGTGTGTGTGTGTATGTATATATATATATATATATATATATAATGTTACACACACACACACACACACACACACACACACACAATATATAACGTATAAATATATATATATTACAGTTTTTCTCGATTGCTTAAACACATTTCTTGAAATTCTACCTCTTTTAAACACAAATCCGTAACTTCTAACTCAATTCCCCAAACTTCCTATATTCAGGTCAAAATGAAACTCTCCACTCAAAACAACTCAATCTTGCTGAAAACCCAAACTTCGCTCTTAGACATAACACACAAACCCTCAAAAACACACACACTACAGCACAGTCTTACACACTGATGAAATAAATTCAAAACAATACTACAAAAACTGGTAATAAGTGTTGCTTGTGGTACTCCCCATGTTTTTTATTCCTTAATTTAGTGCACTGTAGAGTACAGTACAATACAGCAAACAACAACAAAAATAATTATCCTGCCCCAGCATCCCGTCTTTGGTCTGGGACAGGCCAAAGAACCTCGTCAACATCACAGGCTATATTGGCCCTGGCCAGGCAGCGGGGGTAAAATCCTCTTGCATGTCTGATCCAACCCTGGCACACATCAACTAAAATATCTGAGACTACTTGTCTTCTTGCCCTTCCTCTTTCTCTTCCATGTTGTTATCGTCCTCCTTCTCCTCCTCATCTTCCTCTTTTTCCTTCTCCTCTTCCTCTCCGTACTTCATCTCCACCTCCTACGCTTCCTCTTCCTTCATCTCTTTCTCTACTCCCTACTCCTTCTCCTCCTCCTCGGTGGTGTCCTTGACCTCTTCCTTCACGTCTCTCTTGATCCATTGTTTCAAACCTGAATAGAGTTTTTCACAGCACCACACAATGGATTTCCTGCAAAAGCCTGTAACTTACTCAAAATCTTTAGTTCATCTCTCAAAAGTAAGTATTTGTCAATGAACATATCAGTTCCATCAGAATTAAAAGTCCTTATGTCATTGTTCACAAGCAAGATAGTCAAAACAGTTACACTTTTACTAGTGGTCTGACCAAAAAACAACAACAAAACAACAACAACAAAAAAAACACTTCACAACGTCATTGTGAAATAGAAAATAAAAAGAAATAAAGGCACAAAGGCGAAAATAAACATGAGAAAGTCCACCTGTCAGGATTTGTAACTCTTGTGTTGTCCTCTGTCTATGTATGCTTTCCAATTGAAGATTCATGAGATGCTCCTTTGAGCTATTTCAGAGAACTGGTTTATCATTGGTTGATCTACGTTCTCTTCATTAGTGAAAGTCAAGATTCACTTCAACAATTCAGTGCAAATTTATAAAAAGCCTAACAGAAATGTGAAGAAAATATGCTTGACAATTTACGACAACTAGATCAACCATTTTGCATTTACCGTAATGACTTTTTACCGTAATGAGGTTTTGAGGGGTAAGACTATAGCACAGAGAACTATATAATTCATTTTGAGCAACATGACAATAGCAACTGAAAATGTAGGAAACCACAGAGAAATGTACATAATCAGTTGCATGAATATACCAAAGCAATCACAACTTGTTCAAAAGAACGAGAAACTTCTTTTAAAATGACTAGATGATGTGGACGTTGAACAAGTTGTTTTGAGAATTTCATTTCTAATCTGAGAAATGCACCAAAGCCACTGAGAAAAACTGTAAACTGATTTTGGCCCTTTATCCATCAAAGGTTCTGATCGTTGTGTGGTAAATTTTGATTCCTAGTGTTTCCACTCGGGTAATTGTGTGCTAATTGAGCTTAAACTTTGCAGACTTGAGTGAACAATATTGAATGCTAGTGCTTTCTGTAAATGACCACATGGTGTAAGCACTGAGAAATGTAGGGAACTGTGTGTAGAGTTTTGCAGTAACAGTTCACCAAATCTAACTCAAGTGTCAAAGCAGGGGAATAGTGTTTATAGTTTAGGGAAATGGGGGTGCTTTTTAAAAAATGGCGTTTTGTTCAAAAGCCTGGTTATAGTGTTTTAGCAATCGAGAAAAACTGTAAACACAAGTTATATGTCTGTGTGTGACTAATATAATATAGATATATAATAAATTAAAACAGAAAAAAGAAAATATAAGTGTCTTGTTCTGTGTACACACACACACATAAATTGTACTATAAAAAATAATACATAACATATGATAAAAATAAATTCAATTAGTAATTAATATAATGATATATGTACATAAATAGTATATATTATTGATGTTTATAGATAAATATCTAACTTATAGTAATTTATATTGAATTAATATACAATATCAAATCTTTTGGTTGTTGTTGTTGTTGCATTATATTTTTGACAAGCTAATAAAAGAATGCAATAGACTTGTAAGTGTCATTTTGAATGGGAATGATAACGGATGGCTCTCTCCAGGCATATTAGACCTCCTTGTTATGATAGATGTTATGTATATTGTTTAAACAGGCCAAGCTATGATAATTACCCCATATTAATCTGCTTTATAGTAAATATGGCAGGGCAATGTAGCATCATGGGTTTTTTTCCCTACTGACTGCAATTACAATTACAAACCTGCCACTATTAACGGGCCTGTGTGTACAATATGTTGGCCCAGCCAATTTAGCATGATGGGAAATCCCTCTATTTCTGTCTGTCTCAGTCTTTTTAATTACCTTTCTTTTTTATGTATAGATATTTACATCTGCTCGCTCATAGAAAACATTAAATGAAGAGTTCAACCAAAAGTTCTGTCATCATTTACACATGCAGAAAACTTGGCCAAACCCCTCTCCAGAAATTTCTGTATATTCGAACATGGTCACTATGAACTGTATATAAAATTCAAGACAATACTAGTTTTAAACAGCATTTTCATTTTTGAGTAAACTGAAAATCAAATGTGCAACACTTCTCTCAAAATACATCTTGGCCGTTTATTCTCCGTTTTCTACATTTTGTTTTGTTGATGCGTGAATTGGAAAATGTGACACAAGGAATCGCACACACCTTTTCTCGGCTCTGCGTCTGTATGTCAAAATATTTGTTCCGGGATTAGGTTTGTTTTAGAATCGGGCGGAGAGACTCTGGTTTGAAGTTCTGGATGAACAACCTCATTATCCTCACCCCAGCGCACAGTTATTCCGTATGAAGCGGAGATAAAGAGGAAAAAGAAAAGCTGAGAGCAAGGAGAAATATAAAAAGAAAGAGAGAGGCGGAGGGAGGGAAGAGAAAGCTTGAAAGAGAAGAGATGTGGAAGAAGAAAGGAAACAGGAACAAATTAGGAGGGGGAGGACGGCATCATGTGCGTCTCGAAGGAGAGAAAGAAAATGAAATATGCGAGATGAAGACTCAGCTGGGTCTGTCGTTCTTTTGTTGTGGCTTCCAACTGGCGTTGAAAGCAATGGAAGATGCACGGGGGGTCTTCCAGTGTTTTGTATCTGATTTGCTAGTTGTATTTTATAATCACATCTTTAGGGATGATTTCACTAAACAGTTGTGTGACTCTTTGCATGACATTTTAGTGCAAAACCCTGCATCTTACTCGCTAACCACCTCTGGTGGATGGGCCACCCCCGTGGTCCCTAGCCTTTTGGAGAGTATATAGTTTTGTTTTTTATTTTATTAATGTATTTTTATATGTTGTTTTATTGTTTTTGATTTTGTTTAGGTTTTGTTTTGTGATTATGTATTTTTGGTTTATATTTCACTTTCATGATTGCGTTTTGTGTTTTAGGTTTTATTTTGTTTTGTTTATCTTGTTTTGTGTTTTGCTTTATTTGTTGTTGTTTTTTATTTTATTTTTATTTAATTTTATTAATGTATTTTCTCTATATATTTATTTATTTGTGTGTTTGTTTATTTGTTTTGGGGTTGATTTTGTTTTGTTTGATTTTTGTTTTGCTTGATTTTGTTTTGGTTTTATTGTTTTGTGATTATATTTTTTGTTTTTATTTTGCTTTGTTTATTATATATTGTTTTATTTTTTTATTTTGTTTTGTTTGTTAATTTTTTTCTTTGCTTTTTGTCTGTTTTTTTTTTTAGTTTTTTTTTTTTACTACATAAATAGTATCTGAGATGCACATTGAGTGCATAAGACAGTGTGAGCAAAAAAGGCTCTACCAGAAGGCACAGTTCATTCTTTGTGAATTACTCTGTTAAAATCTCCGAAATATTCACACAAGATGACTGAGGTGTCACATCTAGCACCTTTGCTATTATCAAAACCTCTCCGTTTTTACATTTTCCTTTCATCATTATTCTATCTTGTAGGAACTAGCATGATGATTAACAGTTGAGTAGTCAGAGAAGAAAAGGAGGCCAAAGGGCAACTTGCCGGGTCCAAAGGGATTGCTGGTTTCATTTAGACTTTTCGGCACTGCGCTGCCCAGTCACCGGCCCTCTGAGCAATGACTTTCATTCTGGCCGAGACAGCTGTGTCCACACAGGGTTCATTTGGTACAGATATTTTAATCCATCACTCCTACGTGACCCCCTTAAACATCCACCCAACTACGCAAACCTGCAGCTTTTCTCAGAGAGCTGTGCAGGAAAATGTATTGAGTGGCGTGATCTAAAAGAAAGGGTGCGTTTTCCAAAAGCGTTTCACAAAGTATCATTTTGTATCAGTTGTGGGTTTGTGAATTAATATTGAGAATTTGAGAAGTATACTTGATAGGTTTCGGATCAGTGAGATTTTTCTTATTAGAATCGATTCCGTTTTTACAAAACATGGACCTCAGTGGTTCACTCACAATTTTGTGAAGTTACGAGAATACTTTTTGTGCGCAAGGAATACAAAAATAATGACTTTATTCAATTATTCTTCTCCTCCGCATCACCTTAGCGCCATTATTGAGAGTATCACGTTTACGTGCAGATCAAAGCACGCACAAAGCACTCTGGATAATGCTAGGGTGACGCGGAGGAGAAGAATTATTGAATAAAGTCATTATTTTTATTTTCTTTGCGCACAAAAATATTCTCGGTAGTATCCTTGCTGACTATGCAGAGTCAGAAATCTCTCGGATTTCATCCTAAATATTTTAATTTGTGTTCCGAAGATAAACAAAGGTCTTACGGGTTTGGAACGACATGAAGGTGAGTAATTAATGACAGGATTTTCATATTTGGGTGAACTATCCCTTTAAATACTGACAGCGTTGTCTGCACCGTGCCACTACTGAATCTAAATTGAATGCATTAACAAATATACAGCGCAAGCAATGCGGTCTAATGCACGAACAAATTGACTTAAAGTAAAGCAAAAGTAATTACTTTTATTAAGTCTGGATATCCAATACTGGTTTCCCGATTTGTGATTCATAAGCTTTTAATTTGATTCCGATTCATTCAGTTGTATTATCCATTTTGTTTGCATACAAAAAAGGTGATCTCTCAGCTAATACAGTGAATTATACTAAGCAGACTGATTCAAACTAGTAACTTTTTTTTTATTTAATATATATTTTTTTGCTTTTGAACTGTAACTTAAGCAAAAAAAAAAAAAAAAAAACACAAATCCTACACACACACACACACAACCCCCCCCCCCCCCCCCAAAAAAAACCCCCCAAACAAACAACAACAACAGAATTGGATGATAGTTATTACAGTGTAAGTAATTGTGTCTTCCATATAACGGAAAAGGGGTTGCCAAATTTTATGAAATACTTTACTTTTATTTCTTAGCCAGTATGTTAACTTCTCCAAGGGTACACAGTTATTAACCTCAGATAACCACAGACTCATGGGAATAACAGTATCAGATTTCCACTTTATTGCAATGCACTTCTTAGCAATTATTCGCACAAATTTATGTGATTCTTATGGCATAATCTTACGTAATATTGGAATTGGTATAATTACCCAATAAACATACTTCTGGGTCTGTTGGAAAACTGAGTCCGTGGATATCAGAGATAAGGTTACATACTTTTTGCCAAAATTCCTGAACTAGAGGGCAGGTCCATGTGGAATATAAAAAGTTCCTTCCTCCACACCACATCTAAAGCAAAGAGATTTTTTTTTTATTATTAAACTTATGAAGTTTTGATGGTGTGATATACAATTGATGAAGGAAGTTACATTGAATTACATTGTATGATGTAACACCATCCTTACACAATTCCCCCCATGTTTCTCCTTCAATGCTAATGTCCAAGTCATGTTCCCATCTAATTCAGGCAATGGTTTATTTATCATAAGAGAATTATATACTCTAGAAATGATTTTGTATAACGGTCGGCTCGAGTAGACAAATTGCTCCAGTTGTGTTAAACTAGGTAGTTTCAATTGAGTTTTAACTCTTAGAAAGTCTCGCAATTGCAAGTACCTAAAACATTCCTTATTGTCTAAATTGTATTTGGATTTAAGCTGCTCAAAAGACATAAGTATTTCATCCTCAAACCACTGTTCTAGACGAAATATTCCTTTGTCCGCCCATTTTTTAAATGCTTATCCTAAAAACATTTTGGGAGCAATCTATTGTTCCATAATGGTGTCTAAAGGGAGAGAGTCCCTTTCTGTCCCAATGTCTGTTGCAACCTTACCCACTAACAGACTGTTTGAGTAATCATTGGGTTTCTGATTAAAAAAATAAATAAATAAAATAAATTCTCATCCCATTTATATAAAATATCTGTGGCGTCATTCTCTTTTAAATCACATAATTCTATTTGAAGCCATGAGGGGATGAACTCACTCCCAAATATCTGGGCCAGATATCTGGTGTGTGCTGCCCACCAGTACATTTTAAAGTTCGGTAACTTTAACCCCCCTTGATTATACTCTAAAGTCAGTTTTTCAGACTTAATCTGGGTGTTTTACCACGCCATATGAAACATCTGATCAAGCCGTTAAGGGAAGAATTTTTTTTTTGGTGGAATATGGGTTGGGAGAGATTGAAAAATATATAAGAATTTAGGCAAGATATTCATCTTAATGACATTAATCCTCCCCAATAATGTAAGAGGCAGGTCCATCCAATGGGCCAGGTTACTCCCCACTTTCTCCAAGGCTTTAAGTAAGTTAAGTTTATAAAGATTTTTCAAGTCCCCATCAACATAAATGCCAATGTATTTAATGCCAGCAGGTGACAATTTAAAAGGAAGTTTGCCACTGACCGTTTTATATTCAACTGTAGATAAAGGCAATATTTCGCTTTTATTAAAGTTGACCTTATAACCAGAAAATTGACTGTACGAATGTAATAGTTTCTGCAGATGTGTAAGAGAATCTGTCGGGTTGGTTAAGAATAAGAGAATATCATCGGCAAAGAGTGCTATTTTATGTATTTCAGAGCCAATATAGAATCCTTTAATATTACAACTATTTCTAATGGCTTCAGCTAGCGGTTCAATTGCTAATACGAAAAGGGCTACAGCCTTGCCTGCATCCTCTAAACAGGGGAAATGGGGCAGAGATTGCTCCATTTGTAATTATTTTAGCTCGGGGAGATTTATAGAGACATCGAATCAAATCAATAAATTTTACACCAAATCCAAATTTTTCAAGCACACGAAATAAGTGCGACCATTCGTAGTTAGGATCTTAATGTGAGCCGGATGAACCAGGTAGCAAGAGATCTTCCGTTCTTTAAGTGCTTTCAGAGCTGGGATCATTTGTTTGTGCTTCTTCTTAGCGAGATCCGGGCTCATGTCAGGAAAGATGCTAATTCTTCTCCTGTCCATGGTTATTTCTCTCTTCTGTTTGGCGAGTCGCAGGATTTTTTCCCGATCTTGGTAGCGAAGTAGTCGGACCAGAATGGGTCTCGGAGGTTTATCGGGATTAGGCACTGGGTTCAGAGTGCGATGGGCCAGTTATCCATAATATATCCAGCTGTTCAGAGAGATGTTGCGCGGCTAAAACGTTAGGCAGCCACTCGCTGAAGAATTTCACGGGGTTGCTTCCTTCACTGCCTTCCTTCATACCCACTAAACGTATGTTGCTGCATCTGCTGTAGTTTTCAAGGTATTCCACTCTTTTAAAGTCTCATTCTCTTGCCTGATCACTTTCATAAGGCCGTCTATCCGACGTACTTCATCCTCGGAGTCACCGATGCATTGTTCGGCCTCCATTACTCTTTCAAGAAGGCTGATCACTGTCGAGTGCAAGTTTGCAAGTCCGCTGTTTTAGAGTCTACCTTTTTCTTTAAGAAGGACTGCAAGCATGTCACCTTCCCGATTATTTTCAGTTTCGATTTCGTTTAGATCGTTCATTCGGTCGGGCGCCATCTTTTGTTGTTTCGCCTCCGATAAGTTCATGGGTTTTCTGAGGATCTTTCTTTGGCTTGGAACGGAGATCCATTGTAGAATTTGAAGGTGACTCAAAGTCATCGAACATAAGCATATTCAGTGTTGTTTTAAGGTTAAACAGAGACTAGTTCTGGGAGCTCGGTCTTTCACGTCCGCTCAGCTCCTTAGCATCACATGACCCCTTCTCAAACTAGTAACATTTTGCACTATTCATGACCCCGACTCATAACACTCATTTGTTGCAAGAATCAGACTTCACTGCCGGTGCTGCATGTTTTTGATTCACTAAAAATTGATTCACAATCAATTTCACCAATCGCCGTTGATTGGTCACGTTTTATGTTTGATTTTGCATGCAGCTCACAAGAACTCAGTATAGAAGACATTTCTGGGCATTGTTTATGATATACAGTCTTTTTATTGCATCAGGTTGAGAACTAAGGTAAACTATTATTTCTTTTTAAACTATTCGTTAACAGAACTGGCTCATAAGAGTCATTCATTTTGTGAATTTGGATTTGATTGTCTAAAAGTAAATTGGATAATGCCAGTCACGTTTTATATTTGTTTTTGCGTGCAGCCTGCGAGGACATTGTTTTACACTACAAGCTATTTTTATTGCATCACGTTGTGAACTAAGATAAAATATGACTTCTTCAGCTGTGGCACTGAAGATTCAGTAGCAGTTTGAAAGCATATAGTTATTCTTCCAATACTAAAAGAATCGTTAATTGAGTCACTAATGGAATTAAGCCGAATAAGAACCGGAACTGTTATGATTCCCATGATGTTCGAAGATGAAAGTAGGTTCTTTGCAAACAAATGACAATAAACGAATATTTATTTCAACTCAAGACGCCGGCACTTTCAAACTTGCTCGTAGATGAGGCGTTACGGCCCGTCTCTCTCTATTCCTCCTGTTCCTTGTCTGTCTTTCCTCTCGGGAGAGCAGCAGTGGGCCAGCGTGTAACGGTATGAAAGCTGCTGCCAAAACATGCCTTTGAAGCCGAGTTCAGAGATGCTAGCAGCAGCAGTGCGCACGTGCCGGCTGACGTAAATCAGCCCACCTCCCCCAACCCCCTGCGTTCGACAAACAGACAGGCTGCCCTCACAAAGGCTGTCAGAGATGTGAGATTTCTCTCCCTCCTCAAAGACGGCTAGCGAGGGATTCTCTGAATCTCTTTGTTTTGATGATATTTTGCAGCGAGACTCTCCCTTGAATACTAGCGATGTTTCTTCTTGTGAAGAATGTGACGTGCTATTTAAGGTGTCTGGCCTCTATCTTTTGTTTATTCCCCGTCTTATTGAACACGATAGAAACGCGGTTCTTGTGCTGTCACGTGTCTTTTATGACCTCATAATGACTAATGACAATGATAATGCAAATCAGCAAGCCAAAGAACGATTATGCCCTTTGTTCGTCAAAGGCAGTTTACATGTGTCTAGTAATCGGCCTTTGTGTTTGAAATCTTTATGTTGTCTCAGATAATGATACACCCAGTCTGTTCTTTTTATCAGTATTTAGTCACATTTATACATCTTACTCACTGACATTTTTATTCATGTTTTTTTTTTTTTTTTTACTACAGGTTTACATGCAACTTTAGTGCTACAAAAAAAAAAAAATATATATATATATATATTATTATTATTGTTAATATTATGTTTACTAATTGTTTAAAAAAGTAGTTTTTTTAACAAATGGAGTTAACAACAACAACAACAATAACATCTTTAATAATTGTTTAAAATAGTATTGAGTAATAATAATAATAATCATGTTGAAAGTTTGTTTTTATAAACAGTCATAATTATTTCTGCGTTTTTAACTTCTAACTTCTTTCAAAACGTAACTGGATATTCAAAATGTTATTTTATTGTCAAGTAAACATTATTTTATATTGATCAAATCAGTTTATCATTTTATTTTCACTTCACGTGAATGACTCCTCTATCGCAGATGTATCTTGTTTCTTGCTGATGTGCAGTGTATGGAACGATTCCCTTACATTCTTCATGTTGGATTACTCCTGTAAAGTACATGACATGGAGATTGACCGTGATAAATCGGTGGCACACATGAGGAAGCGTGGAGTTTGTTTTATCTAATCAGGCAAATTAGAGCCATGATGCAGCAGCGGGAAAACCCTGCATGAAAGGCTGAAAGCAGGTGAACAACTCCCTGTGGGAAAAGCCTTGGATGAGCCTGGAGCCCACCATGACTGATGCCCGAACTGATCAGGGTTATTAAGCGAAGGAAAAACCAAACAAGATATGTTGTGTTGGTTCACGGCTTTTCCAGATGTTGCTGACCGTGGCAGCTTGAGTTGGATAAGCCTCACGTTGTGTTTTTATTCCATAATCATACAAATCAGGCCTTGAGAAGCATGTTTTTCGGAGGCCGTGTTACTGGAACTGAAGTGTTTAATGGATTTTACATAATGAAGCTCTGAATCGTCAACTGCTGCTAGAGGCGAAGGGCCGCCACACTGTGACACTTGTATTGATTAGTGATCAGAGTCCATAGAGAGCTTTAAAGAGACTGTGAGAGTGAAAGAAGGTAAATGAGGCCCTGTTTGATGGTAATTTAACAACAAAAATCAGATGCATGTCTTAAAAGCAAGATTTCACATGATTAATGAAAATAAAAGTGAAATTTTGATATGGCTTAATGTGGTTATCAAATCACAAAAGCTGCGATTTAAATAAATATATGCACTGCATGTTTCAGAGTGAAACGCGGCACTGTGTTCATTTACACGCAAGAAATTAGCAAAAAAAAAAAAAAAACATTGCCGTATTTTGATCAGTATTTCCATTTTCCTCAGACTATTTTGCTGCGTTTTGAAGGCCAGCTAATGCTAAATCTTTAAACAAAGAATTTGCAAGCAAGAACTTTGGTGGCTTAGCTAGCTAACTCCAACTGTTTACAGTCTAAATACAGTACATGCTGGTTCTAATTGCTCTCAAGCAGAGGTGGGTACAGTACCCAAAAACTGTACTCAAGTAAAATGTTAATTGTTAATTGTGTCTAGGCAAAGACTAGAAAACTCTGAGTGAGAACCGCTTCAGACAACTCAGTGCGTGCGGCAGGTAACAGAACGAATTATTCAAATTGATTTGCGAACCGATTCACTGGTCTGCCAACTGGTATGATCAAGCCTTTGAATAGAATTGACTCAAAAGAATGAGCATCGCTCATTGCCCAGAGAAAAGTAGACGGTGTGTTTGGAATAAATTGAAGCATTTTTAACTTGTATTGCGTTAAGATAAAGTAGCGAGAGGAGCGTTGCCCACAGTAACGAAGTAAAAGTACCGATTTTTCACTAAAAATGTACTTGAGTAAGAGTAAAAGTACCCATTTTTAAATATACTCTAAAAGTATTAGTTTCCCAAAAAATGTACTCAAGTAAATGTAACAAAGTAAATGTAACTCGTTACTACCCACCTCTGCTCTCAAGTAACTGAACAAAAATTTCTGATTTCTGTCTAAACACTGATTTCTTCTGATGTCTGCTGATACTGATACTGATGTCTGCTGCACTTTTAAATTCTTACTTTGAAGATACAGATGTTTTCTGCTCTTGCAAATGGATTTGGCATTAGTTTAGCTACTTCGTACATGGATCTGGCCAGCGCATTGACTGTCCATGTGAACTTTAGCCCTCAGCTGACATCATGCATTTCATTACAATGATTTAGATCAGCCAAGGGCCCAGTGCAAGACATGATTTACCACAGTCCAATAAAAGCTGATAGACTACCAGGCTCTGGGCCATTGTGTTAGAGGTCAGAGTGCACTTCATTAATGCAATAAGTGGGAGGACCATGCGAGCTGCAGCTTTCGTGTCACGTTCTCCATTGCTTTGACTTCATTCTATTTCGGAAAATTCTCAGGGTGTTCTTGAAAAAGAGTAAAAAAGTTAGTTGTATCGTTTGAAGTAACATGAGAGTTAGTAAATGATAACCGAATCAGTATTATTTTAGTATTGTTGATATATTATTATAATTTTAAAAATATATATTTTACATTTAGTTTTATTTTTAGATTTTCACTCTTCAAGTTTTAGCAATTTCATTGTTGTTTTTGTCATATATATATATATATATATATATATATATATATATATATATATATATATACACACAAGTTTTATGTCTATGTATTTTTTATTTTTTATTTTAGTTAATTTAATTCGAGTTCTTTTAATGCTTCAAGTTAAACTAAATGAAAATGAGAAATGTAAATAAAAATGACCTTTTTTTAAATCGTGTTAGTTTTAGTAAACAATAATAACTCTGGACTAGGAGTGGGCGATATACCGGTAGACACGATTAACCGGTAGAAATTTGTCAACCGATAGAGATTTTGGGCTATCATGGCGGTTACATGCTCACATGACGTTGCTCTGCTACGTGGTCAGGAAAACTTATCGTTTGCATGCGTTTTTAAGCATTGCGGTTTAAGAACATGATTTTAAGGCATTGAAATACAATCAGCAGTGAAAGAGAACTCATTGTGCTATATACAGTATGTGCGCTGTCTGAGTGACTGTTTCTGTTATTTTTGCTGCTTTATAGGCTGTGAACAGTTAATACATACACTTGTATACGTGTCAAAATGCCCATCTTTGCAAGTAGCCTCATAATCTAAGCCATCGTAATTTACGTCTTAAGTAAAAACAAACAGCTGAGAAAGAAAACACATGTGTAACAGTACATTTGATCCAAGCAGCTCTTAAAGTGACAGCAGTCTAATATTCCTGCTTTCTGTCATTCATGTTAATCAAACAACAAAAGAGAGAAAATCTCTCACTGCTCTTGACTAAATCGCTTTTGTAACTTTAATAAGAAATATCTTTATCTTACACAATGAAGAATATGCAGTGTTTTTATATCTTTGATTGCTTTATACAATATATACAGCATTTCTTATTTATTTGTTCTACTGTAGTTTTTTTGTCCTATTGCTTGTAATTAGTTGAATTAATTCTTATTCAATCGCTGAGTGTTTACTTGTCTTCAGTGAGCTTGATTTTTTTTTTATTCATTATTATTATTTAATTTAGGCTAGTATTAGTTTTTTGTGACTCTGGTGACAAGAATTATGAAATTTCTATGATATAAAAAATGTTGATATCAAAAAGACTTTATTTAAAGCAAAAATAACTATATCGTGATATATATCATTAGCGTGAAAAAAAGTGCTTATACCGTGATATAAGATTTTGTTCATATCACACACCCCTATTCTGGGCCGAATTTTCATTTTTGGGTGAATTGTGTCTTTAAAGCGTTTGATGTTGGAAAGTGGCTCCAAATGGCACAATTTAAAGGACAAGCCAATTACCAATACAAACTCTTGATGCGGCCTTCAGCCCCCTTTCGAACAAACTGGCACGCAAAGTCAAAATCCGTCTTATTGTATCGAGGGAGTTGAAAACTTAGTGGAACAATAGACAAATGCCAGCCAGCAGCAAAACAACAAATCAGAAGCCGCCAAAGCGGGCGGAGCGTCTAAGGGAAACTTATAACATTCGGGAACGAGGATTAGAAGAAAAGGGCAGGCAAACGAAGGGGGGATAGATAATATGGAGAGAGCAGCTGTTGTGAGAAAGAAAGTGGAGAGAAGGGGGGGTTGGGGTGCAAGGGATCTGTGTTCTCCGCTGGGAGCCGAGGGCCAAGGGAAAGTGATTTCGTCCTTGCAGTTTCAATCCCAGGCCCTGGCGGACTCTGTCGGAAGCAATAGAAAGTAATAAATGAATGGGGAAGTTTTGCAACAGCCGCACTCACGAGTGGCAGAGTCCAAGTTTGTTGCTGAGGAAGACCTCAGTGCAGTTGCGCATTGGCACTTTAGCACGTGAGGTGAATTTTTATTGTAGAGGACTGCAATAAGCAGCCTGCGGTCTGAGTAAGAGGTTACCACTTTAGGTTAAATGTTATTTAACAAGTAAATCCGCTACCACTGTGTCTTCCATGTTAAGTAGTCAAGACTCACTTGAAGATGAAGTGCGCTAAGAAATAGCTATTGGTTAACATTAGCCAATAGTCTGTGCCAAATAAATTACATCAGAAAAACTCATTGTATTTTACTTTAAGATTATGAAGAGAAACTGAGTGAAATAGACTATCGAAAAAAAAAATAAAATTAAGGTGGGTTGATTCAATCCATTGGTTTTTGATTGGATGGAGTCGAATCTGAATGTGTGCTTGAAGTCGATTTTAAAAATAATGGACAAAAAGTAGTCAATTTAAAGGTATGTTGTGTATGGATGAATCATTCACAATAAAATTACTATAGAAGATATTCACAATATGAAAAGCATTTATATAATAGATGAATTGAGTTTTCATTTCATGCTTTAACAATAAAACTGGGAATATGTGTTATATAAGTAAGTATGTTGGCTTTTAACACTTTCTCCTTTCTCAGTTTGTGGTAACAGCTGTTTGTAAGCCATTTGTAGTTTATTTGAAAAGTGTAAACGCTGTGACTCAGTGACTGTTATCAAAACATTGCTGTTTGTTTCTGTATTCCAACCAGCTTGACATAGCAACAGCAGCTCAGCCAATCATGTGCATTTGGGGGCGGAATTTTGCGTTTGACAAACCAATAGAAGAACAGGAGTTTGGGTAACCTGTTTGAAAACATTCATTGATTGTTTCAGTGTCGTTCAGTGAAATTACACACTTCAGCTTCAGTTAACCATTTTTAGTAATTTATGGGTTGTTTACACTTTTAAAAGTACTGTTATAATATATGACCAATTATTGCTTTGCCTGACAGAGCAACAGTGGCTCAGCCAATAGCGCGAGTTTCAGGGCTGGACTATCATTTTTTAACCAATCAGTGGCAGATTTAAGAAACCATTCGGTAAAATTATACACTTAAGCTTCAGTTAACCATTTTTAGTAATTTATGGGTTGTTTACACTTTTAAAAGTACTGTTATAATATATGACCAATTATTGCTTTGCCTGACAGAGCAACAGTGGCTCAGCCAATAGCGCGAGTTTCAGGGCTGGACTATCATTTTTTAACCAATCAGTGGCAGATTTAAGAAATCATTCGGTAAAATTATACACTTAAGCTTCAGCTAGCCATTTAAAGTCATTTACAGGCTATTTATATGTTTAAAGGGACTGTTATGGTGACCTTATAAAATTACAAAGGTTATATGTGGTCTGTCTTACACAAGTAACCAAAAACCTTTTCAGTTTATAAGAGCACCACAAATCATCAAGCCTTGTATGAAATTCCTTTAGAAGCAACCCACTATTACCTTGTATTCACTTTTATTTCTCTTTGAAAACCTTCCACTAGGAACCTTTAAATGGTTCTACACATGCATGTAGGAGGACAGATCTGTTTTATGAAAGAAACAGCACAGCAAAAGCTTTTCTGACCCTTAGAGGAAATTTTTGTCAGTGTCAAAAGATCATTCAGTAAGAACCCACCACAGGTTGATATGAATAAAGCATCCTACATTCAGTGTGCTATCCAAAACTAAAGTTCAGCCAAATTTGGTTGTTTTTAACTTTTAAGGTTTACTTGCAAACAACATGAATTCACTCAAAAATCAAATTCTGTTATTTCCTCACCCTCATGTCGTTTCAGTTAAACCTGGTATGACTTGTATAAAAATTACAGTGAATAGGAGCTAAAACTTTCAAGTTTCAAGGGGCACTTGGATTAACAAAACATTTATAAGAACTTTCTAACTTAAGGACAAAGTTATAACCCAAAAATATTAATTACCCCGTGATTTAAGGTCCTTGCACACTGAGTCGAAAATTTTCCTATGCGTTTTTGCATTTTTTTTTTTTCTTTTCATATTTGTCATCCTTTCCTATTAGAATGCTTGCTACAGCTGCGGAAATGCAAAAAAATCAAACCTAATTCTAACTTTTTTATGACGGACGAAAGTTTCGGAGACTGTGTGTAAACGTGATTGACACAACATGGTTGTTGTGCCTCGATGTATATGACTTTTCTTCTTTCAGATGAATACAATCGGAGTTATATTATCAAATATCCTGGCTCTTCCAAGCTTTATGATGGCAGCGAATGAGGGTCGAGATTTTGAAGCGAAATAAAGTGCATAAATGCATCAAAAAAAGTGCTCCACACTGTTCAGGGAGGAATAAAGGCCTTCTAAAGTGAAGCAATATCCAAAATATCCATATTTAAAACTTAATAAACCAAAATCTCTAGCTTCCGTTAACTGTCGTACAGTACATGCACGTTGATGAGAGAGTGGCAATCCAGCGGATGGCGTAGGTGTAGCGTAAGTAGTGTGTGCATATATTTACGATTATTAGCGTAATCTGCAGGCAGCGGATTACGGTAAAAAAAAGAAAAAAAAAAGTCTATTAAGATGTTTTTCAGATAACACAAAAATATTTGCACATTTTTAAGAATTGAACATTCCTACGAACTTTATTCTAAGAAATTTCTTCTTCAGAATTTTTGTTTTTTTTAACGTGAATCCAGCCCCAGGATATATGTAGAAATAGCTGCGACTGGCGGACAGTGCAAGTGGGCGGTCCTTACTTCAGTTTACTAGTTCCTGTTGCTTTTAATGAGCTCATTAATATTCACTGGAACCATTTTTCCCCCTCCTCTTTAGCACCTAATTACCAGCTTTATTCAGCTTTGCACAGCTGTAGTTCATGTATTATTCAGTGTTAATTGCAACTTCGATAGTCATTAATAAAGACTTGTGTTCTTCCTTTGGAGGAGATGACGCACTCACTATGGAAGGCTGACTGTGTGTGTGTTGTGCCTCTGGTGCTGTGGATGATGATGATGGTGATTATTATTTTGGGTGAATGTGCATTGCAGCAGTGCTCAACAGCTGTGGCGAGAGGGCGGAGTGTGTGCGCGCATGTGTGTGCGTGTCCTCTATTAAAAACGCTATTGAAATATTTGTTTGCACGCCTCAATGGCATTTAATCTCCTGTTGTTCATCAGTTTCCACTTGATTTATTTCTTCACCTTTGCTTATTTATTGAATTTAATTACACACAAAGCCGCGGATGGTGGCTGCTTGTTTGTGCGAGTTTACGCGAGCAAAGTTTTTTCTTTCTTTCTTTTTTTTTTTCTTTTTACACCCCCCCCCCCCACCTCATCCCCCCCTTCTCCCCCGAAAATCATTCATTGCAGACTTGGTAAATTGATATAAAACTCCCACTTGGTGGCAGCCAGGCTGCAAACGGTGCCAAACGACTCTGAGTCTATGGCAGCCGGTGCTGTTCGGATAAAATATCACCCTGATAATTGTGCGTTAATCGTCCAGTGCGTGCTCCCATATAGATGAGGCAGAGGGACGAGGGTCTGTGGTTTTTAGGACAAGAAAATCTGCTGGTATAGGAGGCACTGGTGAACCAGAACAAGGTCAAGAGGTTCTTGAGTGATTTATAGATCATATGGATGCGTTGGAGATGTGTCTGCGGGTGACTAATTTTAGGGCAAGCTGCCTGCAGGCGTTTATGGAAGTGTGTTAAGGTTTGTGCGTTAATGTATGCATGTTAGGGTGGCAACCTATATGTGGGATATAGATGAAAAACTTTATATGCTCAAAATATATATTGATATTTATGTATTTGCACTAAAATGCCTTTAAATTGTGATTTTTGTATTTTAGTTTTTAATCAGTTTGACCAAATAACCACTGATACGTTGTCAAATAGATTTTCTTGAAATATAAATAGGAGTTTCTGAATCATTTTTAACTATTGCATATGCGCCAGTTTTAGTTTAGTATTATTTATATGCTATTATAGTTTTTCTCAAATATTTTGAATTAGCTTGTTTTTATATTTTAGTTTGGGTATTTTTGTGTGCTTTTGTCATTTTTATTAGTTTTTTAAATTAATATTTCCGCTTAGCATTCATTTTTATTTTTATTTCAGTTCAGTTTGAGTAATTTTAGTGCTTCAAATTAGTTATAATATATATATATATATATATATATATATATATATATATATATATATATATATATATATATATATATATATATATATATATATATATATTATTTTTTTTTTTTATAGTTAAAATTGTGTGCATTTTTTGGTATTTCAATGTAGTTTATTTAATTATAATTAATAATTAATTATATTTATTTTATTTATACATTTTTGTAAACTTCATTTTAGTTACTTATTTTTTGGTTAGTTACCAAGGCAAAATTTCTAGCATATTTCTAATATGCACAATATAACTGTTCCAGCAGTGTCATCTCTGGCTTTATGCTCACTTGTCACATGTCCATTGTGAAACTAATATAATTAGGTCTTTAGTAACTAAATGCATGATAAAATCATTGCAATATTCACAGCATTGCTTAATTTTACATCAGCCTTTCACCATGAATATATCTGGAATATATAATACACCATCCAACCCTACTTGGGATATATGATGTATTGTGTGTGTGTGTGTGTGTGTGTGCGTGGGTTATTGAGTCAGAGAGGGAGTGACAGTGATGACCTCCTGCCAGAGGGGAAGAGCTCGGAGCCAGAGGCCTGCTCGTATGTTTCAGCATCAGCACTGACCCTCGCTGTCATTTCAGCTGATGAACTGAAGGCCGAGGATCTCCCGCAGATACGCACACATGCGTGACACACGCACGCACGCGCGCACACACATACACACACCTCGCTCCAGGGTGAGTCAGTAGTAGGACTATGAGTCACGTACACGGGTCTATGAATCATGGGTATCTCAGTAAAGCTCTGCTCCATAGGAAGCACTTTCACCCTTACGCACTACTATCTACACATGCTCTCCTGCAGTGACTTAAGTGGCGGCTTAGAGATAAGATTATGAACGCTGCACTAAATGTTTCATGAAATATGTCTGCATACTGTGTTATGGCACATGCATCTATTAAATCCTAAGCACATATTTATGTAAAGTAGATTGCATTTATGTATTCGCAAAAATATTGCAATGATGAAACAATTTGTTGAATATACTGTGTATTTGGGATGCACAGTATATATGTTTATAAATTTTATTGCGTTGGACAGTATTTAAGTCTGCATGCTCACTTCCCCAATTTTTACATTTGGATTGCCTTATGCTCACTTCAAATATATTTTTCCATAAACAATCATTTAAAACCCTTAAATGTCATCTTTAGCAAATATCAAAATGAATATTCATAATTTTTTGTTTTGTTTTGTTTGATTTGCAATATATTTAAGCCAGTTTAGTTTAGTTTTGTTTAGTTGTTCAAACCAGAGTTATTAGTTAAGTAAAACTAAAAATGAAACTGAAATATTGGGAAAAAAATTAATGAAAAATTAAAACACATTTAAGTTAAGACATTTCCATTATTTGAAATAAAATAAATGTTAACTGAAGATAAAATAAAAATAAAATAATAAATACAATATTTTTGCTAGCTGGCAACATTTGTCTACTCATTTCATCTAAATGCTAAAAAAAAATAAGCTGGCTTTTCATGAAGTTTCCTGCTTTGCTTGGTGGTGATTATGTGGCACAGTATCAGAAGCCTGGCAACTTGGGAGAGAACATTTGGACTGTCATCCAACCGGCTCATAACATCATACATATACAATTTGTACATGTAGATATATAATTTATAAATGTAATTTTATTTCCTATCAAATTTTAGAGAAAGCCATGCTTGCCGAAAGCAATCACCTCCCGTTGTTACGAATCAAATGTGTCTACAAATTCTTAATATGCTTAAGTATTAATAAATGATTAATGAATATAGAGTGTCTGCTTGTATAGCCGAAGTCACGTAACAATAAAAGGGCACGTCAAAAGGGACACACAGACAGAGCAGCAGCAGAAGAAACATTGACACACACAGTCGGAACGAGTTTGACGAAGCAAATAACTCCCATTCAGGGGCTTTCATGCCTGTCCGCCATTCTGCTATCTGAGGCTCCCGGGCTGTGCAGAGAAATCTCTCGATCTCTTTCCTAGGCTCGGAGCCTCGCAGCGTGCCGATGGCATATCTCCAACACACCCTGATGTGACGAGCCGGTTGGATGGCAGTCTGACGGATTGAGGGCCACATACTGAGAGCCCAATCCTTGCCCCTCCCCTGCCCACCCCTCACCCTGCCAGCCTGCTGATATTGTGCCACATCGTCAACACCAGCCAAAGCAGAAACTTCCTGAAAAGCCTGTTGGAATGAATAAACTGGCGTTTTTTTTTTTGTCAGAGACAATGACCAAGGCCATTTAGAAACCCGACTGGACTTTTTTACGACTTCTCGGGGCAATGAGTTTGATCTCATGGGTCTTTGCTCATTGCCCTTCATCAAATTTACATGAGGTAAACAAAGTGGATGTTGCTTTTAGATCTTTTTTTTTTTCCGCAAGATCACATCTGCACATGTGCACAATAGCCATGCATGACTGGCGGAACCCTGCGGTATATATGGTCCATACAGCGCTATTAGTTTGCTCAGCAGGTGCTGATTTACACTCCCTGTCATGGGAGGGGGCCTTTTTTTTTTTTTTTTTGTAGTGCCGTCTTTTTCTCGGAATAACTAGGGCCTCTCCTGGAAAACGGCATTAAAACAAAAGACTGTATGAAGGGATGAGGAAGAGGAAGGGTTGAGAGCAGGGTCTTGAATCTCATTTGATTTACACTCTAAGGGAAGCCAAGGGGGAATTAGGAAATTAGCTGTGGAGAAACCACCCCACGAGTGGCACAGGGAGACATAGCAGTGTTGCGCCTGACTTAAGGGCTTGTGGTTTTTTTGTTAGTCTGATGGAGCCTTTCCACTGTGCTGAGATTAACTTTCCCTGCCCTTGCTCTTTGGATAATGAACTGCTAATACTAGCAAGCATGCTGCAGCACATTCTGTCTTATCCAAAAGCGCAAATGCGGTAATGCTGTGTAGTTAGCGCTAGCTTCCCGCCAAAATATTCTGACAAACTGTTCTACCTTGGAATCCAAAGTTTCTGTTGTGGCCTGGATGGAAAATAAACCAGCCTTAAACAGGTTTGTTTGTTTCCCAGCCTAGTCTGGCTAGTATGTTTTGCTAGTATTTTAGAGTTTTGAATGCTTGGAGACTAGCTAAACCAGCTATAGACCAGCCTGGCCAGTTTGAAACTTGCTTAGACCAGCTAACTATTTTAGCAATTTGTCAGCATTTGTTTGATATAAAAAATGTAATCAAATTTCCACCACTTTTCTCTTCTTTTCTTTAAAATCTGGGTTAGCCACTTACAATGGAAGTGAATGGGACCAATCCATAAACACCAAAATACTAAATGTTTTAATAGTATAGGTACAATACAAAATCCATATGCATGTTAACCTTTTTATGTAAAGTTATGTCCAATTTTACAACTTTGTTGCCATGACAACACTCTTCCATTAACCCTAAAATGACTGCAGGAATTTAAACAGTTGTTCAGCTCAAATACACTGATTTTAACAGAAGAATTAAAGTGCTTTTCTAAAATGATAAGCTTCAGATTTCTGCTTTTAAACCCTCCAAAAAATTGGCCCCTTTCATGTCGATTGTAAGTGCCTCACTGTAACTACCACTTTTCTCTCTCTCTCTCTCTTTTTTTAAGAAAATGAGTCAATTTTGTGTGTGTGCATGTAGTAAGGAACAATATGTCGCAAATGCTATTGATGGACCATAACTTGTACTGAACTCAGAATATTGCTTTAAATTCCACTTTTTTTTAAGCAGATGGATGTGAAAATGTGCAGGGAAGCTGTTGTACAGCTAAATAAAGGAATTCAAGAAATCAATGCAGGAAGTAAAACCTTCCTTTTTCTCTCATTGGTTTTATTGCAGAGGACTCAGCTGGCCTAGTCTGAGTTTCATGGCTGTGCTAAATGTGATTAATTCATGCAGTAGTTACACTACTCTGGTCACCACTCAGAAGAAGACTACAGAAGTCTGTTTGTCGCATTAACTGTGCTAGAAATATGTAGCATGAAACATGCTACGTTTCAGAATCCTTTCGTTAGGTCTTACACGTAATCGTTCCACAGTAGTAACACAATCAAGTAGAAAAGTTTGAACCTGAAAAGGTGTCGCCATCATTGTATTTCCAGGAACAAACGGTAACCTTTTTTCCCCATGTACCTTAATTCAGTTTCCCGCCTCATTTGTTGTTAACACAAGCTCCTGAGCTTGACTGGTTCCACGGCTCATGTATTCCATCTCATGCTTGGCCCCCCGCATTGCCGCTACCAGTTTGCCAACAGAGAGCAAACGACCCAACTCCAGAGTGTCGAAAAGATGTGCCAGCATTACTCTCTATTACTGCCTGTGCTCATTGAGGGTTTCATCACCCCTCCAAGTTCTTTGTTCTTTTATGCATTTGTAGATAAATAACCAGGTCCCATATTTGTTCTGACCTTTTTGTTCTTGTGCAGATGTACATGAGGTGTCCAATGGGACTGTTAAGGTCCAATTGCATTGTGAATCTTCTGTGCTAACAAATGTCAGATGCATCGATCGACAGCAACACACCAAAATAACATGGAAGCAGTTGCTGGGATCCCTGTGCTCTGGTAAAAATGAGGGAGCTTTGGTGTGTGCGTGTGAGCGCATGTGTTAAGGAGCAATTGAAAACCCTACTCATTAACTCCCAACTCTGCAGTTCCAAGTTTTCATGGATTAATCAATGCTAACTTACTTTATCAGAGCCACTTATCTTCCCAATACAGGAATCCATGCTTGTCCCTGACCAGCAACTTGATAACAGGAAATATTTCACATTGCCAGTGTGCCGAGTCACTTCAACCCTCTTGCCTCTGGCTCCCTCTTACTTGCCCTTTCTTAAACATCTTTGGGAACGATGCATGTGCACATGTACAGGTTTGTATTGAGGGTGAATCCAGATCTCACATTAGTTCATTTTGCACATTTCTCTTCAGTAATTTGTAACCGTACCATATTAAGATAGGCGCTTAATGGAGCTTAGAAAAGCTGCCCTATTCCCCAGGATCCAAGCGAACCAGATGCACTCCAATGCATGGAAGTTACCCATGCGTGGGCCTTAAGTCTGGCCACAGAGGGTCAATTCTGGCTTGGCTGACAGACTGAATCTCCTCTTCCGCTCAACGTCTGGGTGAATACTGCTGCTTGATCTTGCTTCTCCAGATCGATCATTGGAGGCAGGCATCTCCTCGGCCAATGGAACAGGCAGTTCGTTCTCTCTCTCTTCTGCCTCAGGTATTGTCTCAGATGTGTCTGCCTAGTCTGATGAGCTATTTATGTATGCGTTTATTTATGTATTTATTAGATGCACTTGCTCAGCAGTCATAACGCCCAGTCTACCTCTGGGGAAGGTTGCGCTACAGACCGACAGCCAACTTGACAAGTTATTTGATTTTGGCAGGGTCGTAATAATGTAACCGTTTGAGTTGTTAACAACCTAGACCCCTTTCCCCTCCCTCCTTCCCGTTGCCCTCTTTGTTGTCTAAAGTAATAACCGGCTCATTATGAGATGTAACAAATATCTACTAAGAGATTATGCTCGAAATAAAAGGCATGAAAGTATAAAGGTGATGGGAAATGGACCCTTGTAGCATTTGTAATTAGCTAAGGGGATTGTGGACAATGCTCCCCAGAGAGTCTTCTGTGTACCACCCCCACTCAACTCGACGGCTGCCACAGTGGTGCTCGGAGTCACATTGAGTGTGTAATTAATGTATTTACTGTATGTACCGCTGGCCTGCTCGGCTCCTCTTCAGTTAGAGGGCATTTACGACTGGGAGCTAACAGGGGCACAAGGTTACAGCTGCTCCAGTTTTCCTGGCCCTCGCTCTCTCCATTGCTTTCTCTTTCCTCTTGCTTACGTGATGTGTGTCACAACAGCTACACCATTAGAGTTGGTGTTTTTGACAGCCAAATAGCGTAAACTTATTTTGGCTTGTGCTGATTGCATCGTGTAATGCGTAGATCGTCCTGTAGACTTTCTCTCTCACTCCTTTCGTCTTCATGGCACCGTTTCGAAAATCGTGATGGAGAATGTTAAAAGTGCTGAGTCATTTGTCTGATCGGCTAAGTGAAACACATTTGGAGCAAATGAGTCAGGAAAAGAAGTGATTGAAATAGTGGTGGAAATTTCCATGAGAGAGGAGCTAGAGTTTCTGTAGAGGAGTGTGTGGGCTGAGGCAGATGGAGGCGAGGGTCTAATCCCCTCACACACATACACACTCACACGCTTCGCCACAGGAACATTGAAGGGCAAATGTTTGAATCATTTAAAACTCAAGGGAACCGGATCTATTCCAGTGGCCAATGGCATGCCAGAGATGAATGCGTGGCAATGACCCGCAGTGCTGCTTAATTAACGGACACAAGACGGAGAGTCCAGAGACACGGAGATAGACGGGGATAGAGGCATATATAGAAAGGAACGGTAAAGATGGATGGTATTGGAAGGACTGATCTTTATCGTGCCAGGTTTACTGGTACTGAAGGAGTAGTTAATTGGGGTTGGGGTGATTGCCCCACCTGTCTCCAACCTTTTACATCTGTAGTAACTTTTATGCATGAGAAGTCAAACCGTAAAACGAAAATCGCACCAGCTAGAATCCCGAGTGTAATGTCAGATGACTCGTAAGTCTGAAAGGATCACTGGATGCTGCTAACATGCATTGCGGGACCTTCCCTATAGCCTAGTCCTTGAAGATATGACCCTGCTTCCTAAAGATAGGCTCGCTGCCCAAAGCCTAGGAGATTTTGATGATATAGTGGTCCCTTATTTAATCAACTGGCAGCCTTTATTTGGTGTTTGTTACCCTCCTTTGACCTGTGGGGACTATTAAATGTCACTCCCCTTTAAGTGAGAAAGAGAGACAACTTTGCCCAACTTTGCTTCACCTTTAAAGGTCAGGTGTTGCCATGGTGACAATTGCACCCCCCACCCCCACCCCTCAAACCAACCAATCTGTGTCAGCTTCCTTTTGGTTTCCCACTTGTTTTCACCTCTGTATCTCGCTATCTCTCACTCCCTCTCTCTCTTTCTCTCCAACCTTCTCGCCTTTCCTTGTCCTGACAGATTACAGGATGTTTTTCTTCAATGTTTGGCCTCCGATACGGTGGCTGACGTTTTTATTAAAAGTACTAGTCGTGAACGCGGGGGCTTAAGTGAAGGTGCAACAGGCAGGACAGACGCGACCACACTCCCCCGTACCACCACCACGGCCCATTGATGAGAATTAATGCAGCGGCCGATATGCAGAGAGGTGGGAGAAACCAGGAGGATTAGAACTTGAGCTTTCCAGTCACGCTACAGCAATTTATTAGAATTTGTTTGCTTGGCCCTGAAGTCTTCATTCCCCAACCCTGACGGAACGAGAGAGAGAGGCTGGAGGTGGGAAGAGTGCAGGAAAGGAGGAGCTTGGGAGCCGGGGAAATGGAGATCCAAATGAAGACACAGTCAGCACAACCCGACTTCAAGGGATTTAAGCCACTTTGAGAGTTACACTGCCTCCTAATCAGGCACAATGCGATACATAGTAATTTACCCGTCTTTCCACACTGAAAATTAATACATCAGGAATTTGAAACAATGAGATTTCAGTGTGGGTCGGGCTATTTCTTTTTTTAAATATTGGGACTTTAGATATAACTGATGGTTAGAGGGCAGAAGTTAAGGGTTCACCCAAAAATGAAAATTCTGTCATTAATTACTCACCCTCATGTCATTCCAAACCCGTAAGACCCATTAATTTTCAGAGCACAAGTTTAGATATTTTTGATGAAATCCGAGAGCTTTCTGACCCTGCATAGACAGCAATGCAACTGACACATTCAAGGACATCATTAAAATAATCCATGTGACTACAGTGGTTCAACCTTAATTTTATGAAACTACGTCAATAATGTTTGTGTGCAAAGATAACAAAAATAATGACTTTATTCAACAATTTCTTCTCTTCTAAGAGAAGAAATTACCACAACGTATGCGTGTGGTTCTGCTGACGCGGGAGTGGGAGAATGAAAGTTGTTATTTTTGCTTTGTTTGCCCACAAAAAATATTCTCGTAGCTTCATAAAAATAGGGTTGAACCACTTATGTCACATAAAGATGCCCTTACTGCCTTTCTGGGCCTTGAACATGGTAGTCTGTTGCCTTGCTGTCTATGCAGGCTCAGAAAGCTCTCGGATTTGATCAAAAATATCTTAGTTTGTGTTTTGAAGATGAACAAAGGTCTGACGGGTTTGGAATAACAAGAGGTTGAGTAATTAATGACATAATTTTCATTTTTGGGTGAACTAACCCTTTAACAATAAGATAACTTGGTGACATTAGACTCACACTAAAAGTCATTTTAAGGTCTTATTGCGAATTAATTTTAGCACACTTCATTGTTGCTTGTCTATGTCAAATTCTCCTTCCTTTATGTTCTTCCCAACAAATGTGGTGAAATGTACTATTTAGCATATGGCACTGAATTCTTAAACATATTAAGATACAATATTTACACGGTACTCGGAAATACTTCAATAAATACCATGGTATTACCATATTAGATGTTTTTAGATGTTCACCTCAGTATACTGTACATCCACAATACATGGTAATACTTTATAAATGTGAGAGTATATTACAGCAATGGCAGTAGACCATTTATAGTTATACGCTGATTTTAGATATTAGTAAGTACCACAAGGGTATACAAAATACAACATTTGTGAATTTCTGAGAAGCGGCAGACCCATAATACTGAAGGCCAAGGTGTCCTCTGAGGTAAGTCTCATCTTCAACGATTGAAAATTCCTTTCAAGTACCTGCTGTCTTGGGTTAAGCGTTTAGTTTTGACAGAGGAAGAATCATATTATAAAAAACGTTCAGACAACATGACTTTGAAATGATTTAAAAAAATTATTTGCACATTCATTATGCGTAGTTTCTTAAGACAGTAGATTGGTTAATCTTGCAAATGATTTGGGTAAACCCATGTCATCCTGTGCAAATTGAAAATGACTTAAAAGCACAGGATGACAAGTACTAGAAAGAATCTAAATCAGTTTAGTAAAATGTCTGAGACTGGTTCACCTTATTGCAGCAGCTGCTGTTGAATCTTTAAAGGGAGTTTCCCTAAAAAAAAAGAAAAAAACATGAATTTCTTTCTTCCATCGAACAGGAAAGAAGAAATTCTGAAGCTTGTGCTGGTCGCTGTTTTCCATACAGTTATACAGGAAACAGGACCTGAACCTTTCAAGCTTCAAAAATGGTTCAAAATCACCATAACAGTTTCATAAATGTGGACAGTATGACTTATGTGCTGTATTATAAGTCTTCTGAAGCTATACAAAAGCTTTGTGTGAGAAACTGGCCTTTTTTAGTGAACTATTCCTCTAATTTGATTCACTTTGATTTGACTTTGAGTTATAGTATGCAGATGTAAAACCCTGAAATAGCTTGTGTGTTTTCGACCACCTTATTCCAAGTTCAAAGACATTATTGAAGAATTTATGAGGCTGAAGTTGAGTCAGCTTCATGAATGAGGTTTCTCCTTTCAGTGATTAGGAAAGATACAACATTATCCTTTAATGTCTTAAAATGAGTGGCACACGTATCACCTTGTCGACAAGAAGCGTGTATCATGAGAATTCTGGGTAGAGAAGCAAAGTTAGAGACAAACTATAACGCTAAGTTGGTTTGATGCTGGGAAGTGGGCTGCAATACGATGTGACAGACATTGAGTCAGCTTCTGTTCTTCAGGGCCTGAGCTCAGCAGGAAAGCATCTCTTTGGCCATGCATTCCCAGCATGCAGTACGGATGCAGCTTTCCACCTTATCAACTGCAGCAGGAATTTAGATGGCAAGCTACGACGCGAGAGTCTGAAAAATTAAGACAAGAATCCCTTGGAGAACTTTGAAAGGAATGTGTTTCTATATCCTTCCACATTATTTAATGCTCCGGATAAACAGGAAATGTTTAATATTAAATTAAAGGAGAAACAGCACAACCATGAATGCAAGAAAAACTGCCCTTATTAAAAGATATCATTCATATTCACAACAGGGACCTTTTATTGGTGAGGAAAATCTATTTTGCTGCCCTGTTTGCCCAGATATATAGCAGACAGATTTATCTCAGCGCTATAAATAATTTACTACTTCTAACTCCAAAAAATTCATGACCCAGAGAGCTGAATTATGCAATTTTACATATTCCAGTGATAGCTTGGACATGAATTAATTGATACCAAAATCGTCTAAAGATTTGAAAATGAAATCAATACATCTTCAAAGGCCCAGGCTCATAAATAAGTCATAGTAAATAAACATAATACGTCAGCATGTAAAATGTATGGGAGGTTGTAGCTCTTACAGAATCCCGTATCATTGATTGTCTGAAATGTTGACATTAAAAACTTGTGTAGCATATCTAATATAAGCAGGTAAATTTAATAGAAACTTAAACTTTCGGAAAACTCAAGTAAACTTCGAGTGCCATTTGAGTGGTATGTCAAATACACAGTGTGAGAAAGCTAAGCTAAAGGCTAGTTAGCATATGCTGTTGTTGACACTCTGCAAGCTTCTGTTTTTTAACCTGTAGCTTAGCATTGACGGTTATGACAGATGTGCGTCAGTATTGCGTGACTGTTTAGGAGGTATTTGCGTATTTGTGCTTTACAAGCATAGCGCAGAGAGCTAAGGCAGGCTGGGTGGTAGCTAACGTGCTATTTGAGTGTATGTGTGTGTGTGTTCGTGTGGCTGCATGCCAGCTTTACGGTGACGGGGTCATTTACATATAAATGAAAGTTGCCGATCACACGCGGCTGACCCCATTTATTCTAGCGGACGGACAGGCAGGCCCGGCTAGCGTCGACACACTGCCGAATTACTCCAAATTACCACATTTCCATCTCCACATCGGCCCTGTCAAACAAGTGCTCATCGTCGCCACGTTTTCTCTTCCTTTTTTCCTCTTGCTCTTCCCCCCCCCCCTTTCTTTCTCCACCAGAAGGAATAAGTGTAATTGGCAATGGAGAATTTAAAAGGGCTGTCATTGCCTGTGCTAGGCACCCGGACAGCAACCCACCATATTGAATGGGAGAGAGAGGTTTTGTGTTGGGTGTGAAACTGAGACAGTGTAGAAAATACCTCAGAGATTATAGCCCATCGGGGATTTAGAATTGGAATAGCGATAGATTGTTTTGTCATTTAGCCATCACGATTCATCTCGTGAGACAGCTTCTTTCAAAATGAGAATTTGTACGTTTCATACTTGCAGCATTAACAGTTGTCTTTCTTTAATTTGGTGTTGGAGCACACTTTACATTACTAATCGCAGACTAGTGCGTCAAATCGGTGTTTGTTCTTGGCTGAAATTTTGGATTCTCCCAGTTGTTATTCCCGAGAGTGCGATTCTGGAATAATCCATCCTCACTCAGTCTGGGAGCTGAGAAGCAGTGGTACAGAAATATTGAAGTTTTTCCCTTACCTTGTCAAACCATGATGAAGAGAAATCTCTGCAGCAAGATCTCCCAAATACCATTTATTTGATATTCCGTGCACCTAGCGTATCTATAATCTCGGGTCTCTTCAGAGCAAGAAGCAATCAGTAGCACCATGAAATCAATGGGCGAGGACAATTATGAGTGAGCGTGGAGGTTAACTGGAC
Organism: Acrossocheilus fasciatus; assembly: GCA_036784905.1. NCBI lineage: Eukaryota > Metazoa > Chordata > Actinopteri > Cypriniformes > Cyprinidae > Acrossocheilus > Acrossocheilus fasciatus. The sequence continues at coordinate 18,289,669 of CM071959.1, read as the reverse complement.
GTATATGTCCATGCTATCGCGATGCAGCCTGTCAAATGATGGTTACCCGTCTCCAGTAGGAATAGGTCAAGCGGTCACTGCATGACAGGACCGGGACAGTGAGTCGAGACCTCTAGAACCTGAGGCTAACCTATCTAGTCAGTAATGTCATTGGTGACTTTGGGATTCTATTAGTGGCCTTGGAAGAGGAGCTGGCCCAAAGCCCAGCGGTACAACCATAATTGATCTGTCATAGAAGATGCCCCTGCAACCTCCCTTGTGGCCCCAGCTGAATCCCCCAAAAGCCTGCTCCCTGTGTCTCCATCTCTACCTGGAGAATGAAGCCAGAAAGTGGCCTGAAGGTCACATTTAATGATGGAGGTGGAAAATAAAGAGGCCTGAGATGTTGGATACCGACCATAATTGCCAGTGAACAGTGGGGTTATTTGATATTGATTCTCAATGAGGGGAATCCATGATGTCTATACAGGCCATTTACGTGTCTGCTCGATGACTGCAGGCCGGTCAATACCGCTGTGTGGCACCTGGGAACCCGAGGAGACCCTCCACCCCGAGACTCATTTGAATGGGTGAATAGTTATTGGTTCACTCTCCCCTGCAGCCGTTGTGTGGCCTCATTTGTATTTTTAGTGAATTATTCTGGTTGCACAACCTGAACCCACTTAAGCGTGTCACTTAGCATTTGTTGAAGTTTCGCCGGGGTGCGGGCCTCATCAGGTTTCAGCCTGGGAGTCTGCGGTTAAGTGCCCGCTTGTCATGTTTATTTATTTCATTCTTTCTCTTTTTTTATTTTCATTTTGTAATGCAGGATTGCAATACTGATGGTGGCTGTCTAGGTTGTTTAAACCAGCAATTCTCAACCGGTTTTGCTTTTTTACAAGTGGCGTTCTGACACAATAAGAGTTCGGCATTGTTAGAACCCGTATTTAATGTAATCTAAGTAATATTTCCTATAGGGATGTACAATATGTCTCTACCATATCGGTTATCGGCAGATATTAGAGCTTTTTCCTTTAAATGTATCAAATATCTATAAATTTATAGATATTTAACATTTAGATTACCTTTGCCATCATCTAACACTCACTTAAAATCTTTTAGAATACGAATAATTTGGTAACACTGTTAAATCTAATCTTTAAAAAAAAAAATCAAATACATTCTGATGTTGTGTTGCATAAGTTTACTTGTAACATTTTAAAATACAATTTAATTTAATTTATTTATTTTATTCTAGATAAAATATCATAGACTTCATTATTGGTATCAGCTAGAATTTTACTATCAATTAAAAAACAAACAAACAAACCAAAATTGCCATTTATTTATTAATGATTATATGTTTATTGATATTGCCCTGAATTTTATTTTTCAATGAGTTTATTTATTTTCTTGGACCTCGGTTAGTTTTCTTCAGGGTGTTTGAGGGTGACATGTCACACAATCTATCTGTGTTAGCATCTTGCTAATTTGGCTACCTTTTCCGATATGAGAAATGAATAAGCGCCAAAATTTTGTAGAGTTTGATTGGATACGCAACTTTACTAAAGGTACGAGAAACATTTTACCTTGCCTTTTCAAAGTTGATAAACGTATTTTGCTACATGACTAGCTTAGCATTGTTATTGTATTTAGCATTGTTTTTCCCTGCTGTCCACAAATCTATCAGAACAGACCGTGAATATTTTTTGAGTCACGACCCACCAGTTGAGAACCACAATTTTAAACACAGCCAAAGGATAGAGAACAGGTGAAGGTGTCGCCATATACACAGTGGCGTAATCCTGCTAAGTCGTCATTAGATTACCTGCCGGTGTCAGTTAAATGCTGCAAATCCGCCGAACACTCATCCTGGCCTAACTTGAAAACATGACGATGTTAAAGCCGCTATGTCTGATCCCAATTTGAATAATCTTAACTGTTTATATGTGGCGAGATGCCTAATCCCTGTGACTCACACTATAAGGGGCGCTCACTTGAATGCATGACGTACTAGTGTGGAAGTACAAATGGCACTGAATATTGAAACTGGTCCCTGGAGGCAATTACTCATTCTTGTTCTATATCTTGGTCTTCCTTTACCATGCCTCACATTTTTGTTTTGTTTTTCCTCTCTCTCTGCAGGAGAGACTCTTCCAGGTGCCACTTTAGTATGCATGGAAAATCACTCACAAATCCACGATATACATTATAAATGAGGCATCCGAGTCGGCACGCGTGTCATAGAGCAGAACATTTTATGTGTCACCATCTTTCCCTCAATTCACACACAAACACAGTTCCGATGTCAAGTGTACAGTGGTGGAGCAAGTGATCATGGTAGGAATATGTTGGGCTTCATGCCCCCTGGCCACATGTGTCGTTGATTTGTCTCCCCTGGACTTTTTATTGATTTATTTTAAACAAGGTGGAAAAAGTACTTTGAAATACTGAAATACTGAGAAATGAGAAGCCTGAGGTGACAAGAAAAGGAATAAAAAAAAGGAAGATGGAGGAAGTTGTGGAGGGCGATGTAAAAATTACAAAAATATTTGAATTTTCTTTTCATAGGCATTTTATAAATGTTCTAGAAATTTTAATTGTAAATGTGACATTTAAGAATTGAAATACTTTGTGTGTTTTATTTTTTATAATTGATTTGAAATTGTTAAATATGACCCTTGACCACAAAACCAGTCATAAGGGTCAATTTTTTTAAATTGAGATTTATACATAATCTGAAAGCTGAATAAATAAGCTTCCCATTGATGTATGATTTGTTAGGATCGGACAATATTTGACAATATTTAAATACAACTATTTAAAAATCTGGAATCCGAGGGAGCAGAAAAATCTAAATATTGAGAAAATCGCCTTTAAAGTTGTCCAAATGAAGTTCTTAGCAATGCATATTACTAATCAAAAATTAAGTTTTGATATATTTATGGTAGGAAATTTACAAAATATCTCTATAGAGCATGATTATAATGATTTTGGCATAAAAGAAAAATTGATAATTAAACGCAAATAATTTAAAAATTGAAAATTAAACTGTAAACGCTTATACTAAACAACACTGGAAAAAATAGGGGTTATGGAGAGCAAGGGAGGAACAGATATTAACTTTAAAAATCACTTTTATTTTTCACCCTTTCAGTGGTTTCTAAATGATCTCCAAGCACAGAATTGGCAAAAATGGCCATCTGTGACACACCACAGTTCCCACCTTAAAATGACTCCCTGCTTAGTGAATCCGAAGTTGTGCTCTACCTAATCGATGCCCCCCATTAATTCTTCTTAGCTTGGTTTTAACGGTACAAGTCTAGAGTTTAGCACTCCACAAAAGCCACCTGTTCTGAATGGGTCACCTTTACAAGTCTCAGGCCTTGCATTGATTTTCAGCAGGACTTATTTCATGAACCAGGTCTTTGGGACAGGACACAGATGAAGATGAACTAGGAGGCTAAATCACTTTTCTTTGGCCTCTTTTTTCACTTGCTCTCCCTTTCGCTTGAAATCCCCCCACCCTTTCCCATAATTCTCTGCTGTCATGTTTCCAGTGGAGTGCAGCCAAGGTGGAGTTTCAGAAAAAGACACTTTTTTTTTTTTTTTTTTTGCATTTAACTTCTTAACACCAGGATGGATACATCATCTGTCACGTTTGAGTTGGTTTATGTGAATTACTAGCATGTGTAAACACGCCTTTGCAGGCGGTGGGTTAAAATTTCAAGCGCAATGTGTACGCGCAAGATTGCTCAAGCATTAGCTAGAAGGCTAGCATAGAGGATTGACTTCCTGAAATGCAAATGCTGCATGATTTAACAGGTTTCCATAGCTTTACAAATGGAATATGAAGAGCATGTGAACTTTTAAAAAATGAATAAATTATTAAAGAAAGCAAACCCCGTGGCAGGAGGCTAGAGTTCATGCAGAGTGCAGGGCATTCGAGGCAGTCGCTGCATCACTCTTTCATTCTGTCTTGCCGTCTTTCTTCCAGCGTCACGGACATCAACGTTGACACCTTTAAATGCGATGCTCCTCGTTGAATTAATGCCGGGGTAAAATAAATGTCCCTGGATGGTTGTGCGCATAGGATGACGGGAAGCGAGCATCTGTCAACGTGGTGGGATGGACACAGGTGGCGGAAATGATTATGGAAATGTTTATGGAAGGGACTTGTCTCTCTGTGGGATATGGCTTAAAGAAAGGAAGGAAGTCGAGAGAGGTAAATCAACCCACAACCCTTGGGATGTGTCTTAGTGAGATCCCAAGTGTAAGAGAAGATGTCCCAGTATACATTAAGGGCTTCCTTGCATACTCTATACCCATGTGTGTATGTAACTATAGGAATCTGAATTTAAACAGTGAAGTTCAACACGTTCTACATCCCAGCTGTGTCCATTTATTAAATATGTTGTCTAATGATTATGATTTCAGATACAAATAAGAGTGAAGTATTCTTAGCTTCTTTAAATTATGCATATTATATATATATATATATATATATATATATATATATATATATATATATATATATATATATATATATGTACATATATATATTAATATATATATACACATTATGCATGTTTATTTAAGCAAAACAAATTACTATTAGATCCTCTTTAGCTTATATGAATGTTAAGAGATGTTTAATTGCTTTGTTTAATCTGCTTTAAAATTAAAATGCAATTTTTGAAAAAAAAAAAAAAGCATATTTTCCCATAAAATCAGTGCAGAAAGGGTGTAAATATATTCTATAATAAGGTAGACTGACAATGTCATAGTTTGTCTTTTTGACGATAAATATTTTTGTTTAATTTTTAGTCATATTCATTATTTTTAGTTAATTTGACTAAATCAGCATCCAAATTAGTCAATTAAAATATTTAATATACATTTTAGTTCAAAACCTGTTTTTCTGAAATAACACTGTTCACTGTTGTCATACATTATGCGTTAGTCGCGTATGTATGCGTATACTAGCATATATATTCACGCCATGCTTACACATTCTGACTAGCAAAAAGAACGTAGAATGTTCACTGTTTTTGCATCATTTTGTGCAGATGTAAGTTGTAATATTACATTTATCTTGTGTATATAATTAATCTCATATGTATATGTTTTAATTAATCCTCTTGCACACCGCTTCCGTTTCCCGGTGTTCGTTCATGGTTCAATTTATGCTGCGTTCACGCTATGTCGTAATTACCGTGATTCCGAGATGACAACACATGACGTTCATGGCAGAATGTTAATGGCAGCTATAAAATACAATACAAGTAACAGTTGCTATGCAAATGTGTTATTATTACACTTTATAATTATTTCTTTAGCTTGTTATGACATTGATAGCATGGATGGCATGGATGTCTTTTGTTTATGTTCACATTACTTTTGTAAGAAGACATCTACATTGGCAAAAGTCAATTTTCTACATTGGCAAAACAATTCGTCAGCACGAGTTTTAAAACGTAAATATTACGAAATAAATGCGTAATTACATTTTACTACTGGAAGCACTGCCATTTTTCCTCTGGTTCCGCGTGAGGTGCAGCAGTCACGTGGTACAAGCCGTAGCTCTCAGAAAACTGCCAGTTCACAAGTTGTAATTACGAATTTTATGAGGACGTAAATGCTTTTTTCAAGTTGGTATCTCGTAATCTAATTAATTAATTACGATATGCCGTGAACACACCTTTTATGCTCAGGTAAATTCACGTCATTATTGCCTATGACTAGGTTATTTAAAACAGTCGTATTCTCGTCATATTTTTGTCAACAGTATGTTTAAATTTAACTGTTTCACTGTAAAAAGTGATAAGTTGACTTAACTTAAAAAAACTGAGGAAACCCGTTGCCTTAAAATGATTAAGTAAATAATATATATTTTTTGAAAAAGTTGACAATTCACTTAACTTATTTTTTAAATTATCATTTACTTAAAAATGTTAAGGCAACAGGTTTCCTCAGTTTTTTAAAGTTAAGTTAACTTATCACTTTTTACAGTGTTAATGATTGTCGTGATGTGCACTTTTCATCTCATTTCTCAGCAATTTTGAGATTAAAACTGATATGAACACCTTGACAAACGCATGTAAACTCACGTTCCCTCTATTAAAATCAATATAGATGTACTCTGAGATGGACAGACACTTACATCATGTTTTCTGCATAACTGCACCGTGTTTTCACGTAGTTAGAGTCCTTCGGGGCAGGATATGGAAAATACTGGAGTTCATCTGCCTGTCAGCACCGAGGTCACGCTAGTTCAAGGTCTAAACTGCCGCCTGTGTTTTATTTAGCCTGTTTGTATACTCTGTGTATAGGACGATGCAGGGAATGGTTTTCTGGAAGGAGAAATTTTAACAAAGCAGCTCTCATTAGGTTGTTTCATGAAGGATTTAAATTTATTATATGGCATAAGAAGGAATTTAGCTTGTGTGATGTTTTGCTGTAAGAGATGAATTTAGAGGGTTTGTAACATAGGCTACTAAGGAGAACACTTATGTAAATAGTTGTAAAGTCACTAATTCTATGCTTTTGGAGATTCAAACAATCACTATCAACTTATTCTTCGTCCATCTAATTTTTGTGTTTCACAGATTAAGAAAATCATATGGGATTACAGTAAATTATAACAGAAATGTTTTTTCTTTTGAGTGAACAATTCGTTTAATACTGTTTTTTAAAAAAAAAATCATTTTAAAGCCTATTTTTTTGCTATAAAAATGTTATGCTATGTATTTTTGAACAAATATACAGAAGGTAACAAAAAATGTAGGCAAAAAAGTTCATTCAGTTTAGTAATTATTCAATAATCAGTGAAAGCTAAAAAAAAAAAAGGCGGTTTTCATCTCATTTTGGTTGTAATAAAATTGTTTTTTTTTTTTTTTGTTTTTTTGTAACTAAACAGAAAAACTGACAAAGCTGAAAGAAAATACAGATAATGTTTTCGATTTTTCAATAAAAAATTTGAAAATAACTTCACCTCTACTATTGTTAGAAATTTTTATATATATATATATATATATATACATACATACATACATACATACATACATACATAAGTTTCAAATAAGCACAAACAGGTTTGATAGATGAACAGATAGATATTTAGTTTTATTTATGCAACAAATGTTTTTGAATTTTTATTAAAATCACTGGAATGTAAAATTAATCAACAAGACGTTTCAGTGTCTATCCGAACACCTTCATCAGTTGTAAAAACAGGAAAATTTTAATACCTGGATGATTTATGAATTTACGTAGAATGCATTTGAAGGTTTTTGTTGTTGTTGTTGTTGTTGTTGTTGTTGTTGCACTATTTAATTATCTCTGGATGTACTGTACGATACATCAGTGATCAAATTAATACAAGCCCTAAATTGCATTTTTTTTTAATTGCCTGAATCTGTTAATTAACGAGGGCCTTATTTAAATCGTATACTCTTATCTATGCCAGAGTGGAGTTGTTATTGGAGTTGAATTGGACTGCAACCGCAGACAGATGGACTAAGCATGCTGGATCCTCGTTGAGTTCTAGTCCGTACAAACACACTCACAATGACAGACACAGAGCCACATTGCCTCGGCTGTAAAACACTGAACACACAAATATCTGTTGTTTCACTATCGATCGTCAAGGCAACGGCGATTTAGATCACGTGTGAGATAAGTACGCTGAAATGTTGTAAGAAATGGACAATGGGTTGAAGAATTGGACACAGCTTTTTAGGTCAACAAGAAAAGTCCTCCATTTATTTAGCAAGATTATTATTTGGTTAGCTGCAATTTCCTATTTGCATTTTTCTTTTTTCATGCTGTCCAAACCCTGTCAGAACAGACCAGCGACCCATTTTTGAGTTGCAACCCACTGGTTGGGAACCGCTGCAGTCGGCCACATTACCATTATTGCATCATCTCTCATGGCAGATAGGTGAATGGCTTTGAGCAAATGCCACTTCTGGCTTCAGGTCTTTCTCTCTTTCCCTTTCCATCTGTCTATCCTCCCATCTCCTAGTCGTTCCCCCCGGCTTTTTTTCTGTCCACACCTGACACTTGGTCGACTTGCATCGCTGCCTCCCTCTCTCCTCTGCCTCTTTCCTTTCAGTTCTGCTGTTGTCATCCCCTCAGGACCACGAGGTTGAAAGAGGTTAGATGTGGCATGGAAGGGTGCAGGGTGGCTTAAAAAAAAGACAAAAAACTGCAAGCTGTGGTGAATTGCTAATAGGCTATCATAGCGCTGAGAAGGCGTTGGCTCGCCGGAGGTCTGTAACCCATTAAAGAAACGTCAACTCGGCATAGGTATGCCGGGAATTATGGGTCACTGACCGGGAAGCGGTGCTGGCCACCCATTGGTCAGAGGAGTGCCCTGTAATCTGTCACAATCCTGTAGCGGCAGTGACAGCAAGGGGAGCTTCCCCCTCGTTCCGCCACGGCAGGGCAAAGCAAGCACAGAGCACAATACCGTGAAGCCCCCTGAATGCTGTATTAGCACATCCTAAAGAGATCCGGCAGTCGAAATGCTAAGGTTACCAGTGTGTTCACATAGTTGTGTCTATACATCATACTTTATTTAATCTGGCCTAGCGTATTTCTAAGCAGAGATGGAGTGCTGGTTTTAGCCAGATAAACAAAGCAAAAGTATCGAAGCTTCATGAAATATCAAGGTTTCATGAGTAATTTAAGTCAGGGGATCTCAAGAAAAAAAACATTCGAGAATAGGGAATGCTTATTCACTATTAACTACGACTTTTCCTTCAATAAATTCCTAATTTGCTGCTTATTAATAGTTAGTGCGGTAGTTGTTAAGTTTAGGTATTGGGTAGGATTAGGGATGTAGAATAAGGTCATGTAGAATAAGGCATTAATATGTGCTTTATTACTACTAATAAATGGCTAATATTCTAGTAATATGCATGCTAATAAGCAACTAGTTAAGAGACCCTAAAATAAAGTGTTACCAAACATTCCTCTAGATCTCGACTTTCTCGATTTTGACATGTCGAGAAAAAAGTCCAAATCTTGAGAATGCAATCTTGTTACTCTGAAATTATGAGAAAAGTAAGGCAAAGCCTTCAGAAAACAACACTGGTTGTGGCGGTATCACAAGAACAAAGTAAAAACTGGAGAAAACAACAAATTGTTATTGAAGGATTACAAGAAAATTAAGTCAAGAACTCAATAAACAATCTTTTGTTATGTCTAGATCTCAAGAAAACGGTTTATGTTGCGATCACTTGCACGACTTTTGGTTGGTTGAGATCTTGAAAAATTAGAATGAGATTTGGAAACACAACCTTTGTTAGATTGAGATCAGAAGGAAATTCATGGCAAAACAAAAACAATAATAATGGCTTCCTTAGATGTGTGTAGATGAGTGCAATAGTATTTAGATACATTCATTATTCATGAGAAGGCACGGCCTTATCATCAGAGGGTGAGTTTTTTTCAGCTTGGAAGTGCTGCTTTTGACATCTTTTACTTTTAAAGCTGTCATCATGAAACTTTGAAGACATAGGAGTCGCTAAACATGATTGCCAACATTTTGACATGAAACGCCACCAATTGCTCTTCAAATAGGTTCTACGAGACAAGGCTGGAAACGAAATTGAGAATAAAAAGAGATCAAAACAAACACCATGCTTCTTAGGAATTTGTTGACAGAGATGTTTTTCCTTCAACAAACCTCACGTCTCTTTCCAGAAAGCGATGGCTTTCTTTGAGCTGCAAACGCCTTTACCAGAGATGTCTGGGAAAGATGCCCTTCCCCTGATAAAAGACCACAGCAGCTGTGAAGTCAGGGAATCTCTCTTGTGCACTACCTTTTTCTCTTTATCTCGCTTTGACACTCCAGTGACTGGCTTGCGAGCGTTTGTAGGATTAGAGCCTTTTATCATTCTTTTTTTATTTGTTCTTCTTGAGTTTTTCAGCTCGGACCTTTCATCCACTTCCAGGTAAACCTGTGTTAAAACTGGGTTCACTCCAGGAACCGTTGTACACGCTCATACAGACACTGTTTTTCTGATGGTCTTCGGTTGGATCCTGGTTGTAGCTCTGTGAAAGGTCAGCAGCCACGTCTTGTGGTGCAAACTTAGGAGGCCAAGGAACGTTAAGGGGGAAAAGATTTAATCTAGACCACTGACCTTTTGAGGGACGTCAGACTGAAAGCGCACGCTTGATGTGGCGTAAGATAACTCGACATTAGCTGGACCGCAGCGTTAGACATTTTCAGAGCACTGCAGACGTTCCAGATTGCTCAGAAAGTGTGGTGTCAATGGTCGAAAGCACTGGAGCTACATCCGACCTCCAGTATTGTGCGAATCGGAGAGAAGCTATTGGAGTTTTCGACTTCAGACGCTTGCGATTGACAAGTCGGTGCAGTCGATACTCTTATCAGGACTTCCACAGAGGTGCTGGGAGCAAAATACCTCACACGCACACATGCTGGCAGATACTTCTTCACCTCGTTCTCCCTCATCCATTTTCTTCCTCTGAGAGACTCTGGCAAACAAATGACTTACATTTTAAAGGAGTAGTTTACGCAAAAATGCTAATTTTGTCATTTATTTACCCTCATGTTGTTTGAAACTCCTGTGGAGGACTAAAAGAACATTGTTTTGAAGGATTAACCGCTCTTTTCCATAAAACTAAATCGAATGAGGACTGGATCTGCCAAGCTTCTAGATGCTTCATAAATGTAGCTTATATTATCTGTATGCTATATTACAACTCTTACTTTGTAGCTTTGTGTTGGAAGCAGACTAACTCTCCCTCTCGCCGTCCCTCTCTCTTCCGCTCTCACCTTCCTGTACGGTAGATTTATTAGTTGAGCCGAGGCCCAAGGCTGTCACCACACAGCGCACTTTCAAATCAATAATTGGAAATATTAATTATCGCAGCTGGGATGCTCCAGTCAAAAGGTGTTTATTTCCCTATTAGGAATAACAGAGGAGAAGGGGCTTTGATGGCCTGCTAATGCTAAATAATGATCAGGGAATAGGCTGTTATCTCACTGTTAAACTCCAGCCAAACCGCCGGCACACTCTCCCTCACACACACACACACACACACACACACACACACACACACACACACACACACACACACAGGATCCCTGACTCTTAATCAGTCAAGCTTGTTCACAGCAGGGTTGCTATAATTTTAAAATCATCACTAGTATTTATTTATTTATTCGTTTGTCTGTTGTAAGTAATAGTTGCATTGTCTATTATTGAGTTTTTAGGGAGCATTTACAGCTTTTACTTTCATCTTTTGCAAAGGTCAATTTTTTTATTCAACAAAAATATGTATTTAAATAACTATTTGTACATTTTGTTAACGTTTTCTATGTTGTGAAAGAAGTCTTGTGTGCTCACCAAGGCTGCATTTATTTGATTTTTTTTTTTTTTGAACGGTAAAAAAACGGTAAAAAATTACAAATTAAAATATTTTAAAATGTAATTTATTCTCCACTCTTCAACTCCACGTGATACTTCAGAAATCATTCTAATATGCTGATTTGCTGCTGAAGAAACGTTTCTAACTATTATTCATTTTGAAAACAGTTGTGTTGCTTCATATTTTGTGGAAACCGTGATACATTTTCTAAAAGGATTTTTTGGTGAAACAAAAGTTCTAAGAACAACATTTATTTGAAATTGAAATTTTATATTCAATTTAATGTGGCCATGCTAAATAAAACTATTAAAAAAAATCTTACTGACCCAAAACTTTTGAATGTTAATAATTGCTTTATAACATGAAACATTAAAACTCTAAAATATACTGTTTATGTGCTTCATAAACTTTCCGATTTATAAAATTCTTTTAAAGCACAGCATTGAACTGTTACAAGTTGTGAACCATTTTAATAATGCATGTGAATGGGGAAAGGATGTGGAAAAAAAAAAAGAGGATGTGGTGCGAAACGCCTTTTGAACATACAACCCAGCAGGTGAGCGAAGCTCAAAGTCTGTTTTTAACAGGATTCTGTAAGCCGTGACTCACTGACCTGGAAAAAAAATAGTGTACAATAAACATCCCAGTTTGGCTGCTATGGAAAACAGTGTATTTTTCTCATTCACAGTTTGTAAAACCAAAGCAAACCATAAATTTCGTCCATGTTGACTGTTTGTCCCACATGCAATTTATGACAGAACGGCGTAAAACAAATACGGGAATTATTTCACATTCATCATAGACGGAGGCAACAAGGCACAGTCCCGATTTGCTCGGAGCAGCTTGTACTGAATTTCTATCTACCCCAGCACAGCGGTACCTAATCAAACATCACTACAGGAGAACAGACTGTCTCTCAGGAGAATGGCTGTTTCATATCCCCCACTGTATTTTGTTTACCCTGTTTCATAGCTCCCCCTTTTGAAAGACGGCAGCACAGCAAACAACATGATTATCGAGTATTGTGTGCTTAAAGAAACAGATGACAAGGACAAAGAGACAGTTGCTCCCGTAGCTACGTTGGAAATCCCGAAGAATACGTTCCCATACGCGCCGGTCGGGATTGCTGGGGACCGGAGGATCGTGTGCATCATCCCAAACGAGATGCAACTGACACACTCCTGTTGGGACGTGGGGATTTGAATTGTTCCGCTGAGTTTAAACAACAGATTGGCAAACACAGGGACGCCGGTGCTTTTGCTGCGGGCGGGAAACATATAAGTGTGCGTCTCCGCCAGCACGAGTCTATCAGCATATGTGGGGGAGCAATAGGGTGGAGTCACGGCTCTGGAAATGCCAGTCAACTGAGAAGCAATCTTATCTGGCAGTTGCAGGCAGTTCTCCTTTGCCTTCCATCCTCTACAGCCCCCTCCATCCCTCTGTTTTTGTCCTGGACCTCGGTGCATTCGCCGTTCCGAGTGTGGAAACCTCCTTGAATCTATCACAATTAGAACACGTGTTGTTGTTGTTTTTTGCAAGGAACGCAGCATAAGGCAAACTCATTCGTTTTATCTTATGAGTAAAGAACGCTTGGGCAATAAAGGCACAAAAGAAGCGGAGAGGCGTAGTGAACTCTCTCAGGACTCAAGCTAAATGAATGCTTTCCCTGACGACAACACAAGTTTATCAGCTGCCGGTCGTTTTGTTTCTGGCGCATGTAAATGTGTGTGAAATGACAGAGGTCATTTATGGGTAGGATGGCCTTTGTCAATTATGTCCTCACCAGCAGTGATGCAACCACATCTAAAATGTCATTTAAAAATGCTTTTGATTTAATAAGTGATCTTATATATATATACTTATTATTTAATCTCGGACAGAAATAAATGTTGTCTCAAGTAGTTATATGTTAATATCAGTATTATTTATTTTTATATTTTCAGTTTTCATGTTAATGTTGGAAGTCTATACTGTGGAAGTTAATGGGGATCAAAATATGTGAATGTGTGTGTGTTTGAGTGAGTGTAAATATGTGTACCTGAAATGTACGCCATCCCATTAGAGGTGAGAAAAATGCAATAAACTGAGTTCCGTCGATACTAAATGTACAAGGGAGAAACACATTGCTCTTAGGAAAACAAATGGACCATTACCCCAGCATTTTATGACCAGGACAGTGACTAGTTAGAGAGGTGAATCCATAAACCTTACACGAACGCCCGGTGTGTTAGGAATACATCTCACTGATGGCGTTTACAGGTATGAGGTAGTTCTGAATGCATTCCCTTGCAAAACAGAATCTCCTTTATTACCAGGCATTGCATCCACAGGGTTGCATGCATATTGCGATGTGTTTATAAAAGCGTCTGTTTTGTCTAATGTGGGCCACTGTTTGTGTTTGTCAGGTGATTTGTTTGGAATGGTTATGTCTCACAATTATGCCTAATGGATTGTTTTTGCCTTTATGCTTGAGAACGTCTTAGTTGTCATAATGTATTTCAAATAGACAAATGTATTTATTTTTTAACTTTTCCCTTAGCTGAAGTTTATGACAAAGCTACTGAACTCTGACCTTCAAAAGAATTATATCTTTTGCCTTTTCCCCTTTGCACAAAGACATAGACCCAGCTAGTTATTATTTACGATGGATAAATTTATGGAATAATTTCTCAGAGGAAGGTTATTCGGTTCCTCAAGGTGAAAATGGATACGTTTAACACTTAATGAATCTGGCCTGGCCCTCTTCCTCATATATCAGCATGTTATTAAGGCATTTTAAAATCCCATTATGGTGTTTCTCCTTGAACAAGTCATGCTTTTATGGGACTGGCCTGTCTTTAAAACTGACCTTTTTCAGTTTGCGTCCCCCCCACACACAATTGGACAGTAAAAGAAAATATGTTGAGGAGAAAGACAAAATGTTGATCCTGTCGTCTCTGAAACGTTTCCCTGGCTCTTGAGTTGGCGTCGACATGAAACAAAAGTTGCTGCAGCATTCAAAAAGGCTTAATTTCAGGTTACAGATGGCTGGGGAGCCTGCAAAGGGCACTTTGCAAATTTGGGTAATCTTGTCGCAAATCTCCATACAGCTCTTGGCCCTTTTTCATGCAAACTGGGCCTGCTGTGTTGCTATTAGCAGTTTGTTTTGGATCGATAGAAAGCTCCCATTGGATTATGATGCTGGGGAATGGATGTTATAGTGTAAATTAGGCCTTTAGGACAGGATCTGTCCTGTTTTTCAACAATTAAAGAAAGTGTAACCATAACTTTAAAACTCTACATTAATCAGCATTTATGCTAATGAATCAAATGTGCATTATCACAAAATAAACCCTGAAAGAAAGGACATCAAATATTAATAAGTCACTTTATAAAGTTGCTTTACTGCGCTAATAGTCCACACTTATAGTATTCCTTTCTACAATAGAACCCCAGGTAGGAATAAATGGGAGAGTAGAAAAACCCTTTGAACATCCTTTGATCCTGCAGCAAAATCCGTTTGAATCCTTGAACGATGGGCAAAGGAAGGAAAAACAAACAAACAACATATATTTTCTTTCTGTTTTGCTCAAGTTTGTAGAATAAGAACCAGTCAAACTTCAACCTTTACAGGGATAATGGGAAAAAAAATTCTTGAGCGAAATACGGAGCACAAAAACTGTGATGACAGAGGCATCTAATCCAACAAATGCCATTCTTATCAGGCTTTAGTAGATTACCGTGAGCCTTCTACCCACAGAATCCCTCCTTGCCAGACACTCTCCACAGCCTAAGGGGCAGGGATCAATAGGGCTTCATTGATCTCTCTCTCTCTTGCGACTGCCTCCACTTTAATTGTTGTTGCATTTCACTTCCTCCTTGCCACCTTCGCTAGAGACTGTCACCAAGCGAGAACTGCGAAGCAAACACAAAAAAAAAAAAGCTTGCTGATGAGACCAGAGATTTTTCAGAGATGGACATGGACTTTAAGCTAAAGAAGCTTATTTTAAGATACCACTATTGTTGTAATCGATTCCTGATTTGGAATGTGTCATTGAAGTGTAATTGTGGCGAAACGTTTTAGAGATTTCAGTCTTTACCTATATAAGTAGATGCACACTGTACCTACAGTAGCTGCCCAGAGCATTAGCAATATGGTTTCTGAGTGAACTGACTTAACTGAATATAATAAATCAGAGGTGCCTTTAGGGTTTTTTTCTGGAGATATGCTCAGAAACTTGGCCTTGTCCCCATATGCCCTGGTGCTGATTGAATCCTTAAATAAAATGGTAGTGCAAACACAGGATATTTGCAAATACTTTTATTTCAGATGGAGAAAACAAGAGCTGTGCCTGGAGTAGCTGTGCAGCTCTTCAAAAATAGAAACAGGGTGCGAGTACGTGAAGGCATGATGGTACAAATCACCACTCTTGTATTTTGTATGTGCCCTGCAAACCGACATGTGAATCTTTGCATTTCATCCAAAATATACAGGATTTTTTGTGACGGACATAGGCTCAATAGTTTGAGGCTGTTGGCTTATTGTGGTGACAGTGGTTGCCTGTTCCTGAACTAACCCTTTGTCTTGTCTGTACTGTTTTTCTTCTTCCAGATGACTCGCCCCATCCAGGTGAAGCCAGCTGACAGCGAGAGCCGTGGAGGTAGTTGTCTTGTTCTTTTTTTTTTTCTTGATGTATCTTTTGTATGAACATACATGAACTTGCTCGTCTTTCTCCTTGCTGAACAGATCAGCAAAACTGGCCCCCTATGTTTGTTGTGTTTTGGATGCTGCTACCCAGTATGAGATCCTGGTATACTGATGAACCCACTAGGCATTTCTTTCCGTAAATTAGTTCTTGAAGGATCATGTTGGTCAAAAACAGATCCACCTGCTCAACCACTATAACCCTGCATGGAAATTTTCAGCAGGGGCTACCTTCCTATCTTCACAATTCTCTTTCTCTGACTCTCCGATGGATGCCCTATCTGATGGATGCCCAGATTATTCATTTTAATTAAGGAGGCCGTGGTGCTAGTGAACGGAAGGGAAGTGGCTTCTGCTGCCTGTCTAACCTTGCTCCCCTTGCCAAACCCATTAACGGCACACTGTAAATTAAAAAGTAATTAGCTTAGATATTGAAACGGGAGCCCTGAGCCCCAGACCCCCAACTTGATGTCTGGTCAAATCAAGGGGCATATTGTAAACAAAAGGTGTAAATGCCATAGGGATAGATGTTGGGGGGAAGGTAGAGCGAGTTTGGCCGAGGATGCACAACTTGCCTAACAATCAATTATATTGCGGGACACTTGCCAAGACCCTTAATTCTGGGTCTCTAGCATGTGATCTACTGTTTACTGTAAATAGATCTGTCTATTGGAATCACCCACGCAAACATCCTGTGGTGGAGGATTTAATGATCTTGAAAAGGTGTAAAAGAGAGCAAAATGGGTATTTTTCTATCGCTATTTTTTTTTATTTGATGGTCCTAACCTGACATTGGCGACTGTTCTTCAGTGAAACTACTGTCCTGCATATTTTTGTTTCATCCCTAATCAAACACATCTAAACAAAGTCGTCAGTACTTGAAAATTCAATGTGTTTGATTAGATTTGGAACTAAAATCTGCAATGGCCCTCCAAGAGTAGAGTTGCTCCTCCCTGATCTAAACGGACAACTTATTTTGTCTGTCCAAAGGTACTATAAAAATCAATGAACCTTTCCACTCTTTTTTAAAAAATGATCCCAATTTGACCGCCTTGCAGACATAAGAATCTTTAAGGGAATGAGAGAAACCATCAGGCATGGGTCAACAAAATCTCTAAAAGCCTTCCCTGGCAATTTTTTGGAAAATGGTGAATGTCAAAGTCCCACATCCAGTGGTCCATCCCAGCAGTAGACAAGCAGGCCTTTGTAGAGGAGATTGATGCCTCATAAAACCCCATTGATTTTGCCATTGTAGAGGTGTGTGTTCGCATTGACTCTGACACTTTGCTGTCTTTGGACTTCCCTGTGAGTGGCCAACCTTAGCGGTCCCTAGGCACCCATTGGGTTTCCTTGGGTCCCTTATTGCCTTCCTCTCGGTGACCATGTTGGAGATGGAGAGTGTGCTTAGGTCAGGCCCAATAGTTGCACATCATCCTAAATGAACAGCTCAGAGTAGCACCCCAGGAGCAATCCAACACCGTTGTGACTTTAATGGTTGCCGGGGATTTCTTTGCCAACCCTAGGCCAATCCTAGAGTGTCCTGCTTTGACAGACTTGCTACTGCTTTAGGCAGTGCTTGCAAGCTATATGCTGCTTTTTCTTCATGGGCACATCCTCTAGTCCCTAGAGTAGTTGAGGATCCATGCGTTAGGACTTAATTACGTTACTTTCTCTAATTCCAAGGTGGCACCCAGATGGACACTGGTTATTCTCTCGAGTTCAAGTAGGTTGACTGTTGGGACCCTCAGTGGCTCCAGTTCTAATTATGCTCGTAATCTCATTAAGTGGTTGAAAGGTCACCACACCTGTTCAAATAAAAACAAAGGAAGAGACCTTCTAAACCTCAAGGAACCTCCTCCACAAGGGCTTTCAGTCAGTGGTTATTAAGTCTATAGAGCTAATGTGATTAAATTGTTCTTCTAGATGTTTTTTTTTTTTTTTTTTTTAATCATTTCAATCTGCATGCGGTCATGGATTAGAAGGAATCTCCTGGATGGGTCATCTGATTGACATGCTGCCTAGTTAAATTAATAATGTGGGTTATCATTAAATGAACAGTGTGCTGCCTGATAAAAGGTGAATTTCTGAATTTATGAGGATGCCGTAAGTGCTTGTAACCATTGCCAACCACTTGCTTTTGGCTGCGTGCTAATATTCTTTGGCTCGCTGTTTGGGTGGTTCTTGTACCAAGGCTGTTTTGTTAGCGAGGGCTTCTGCCCGAGCAAGTGTGTCCACACTGAGCAGAAAAGGAAGGGAATTTGAAAATAGAAATTAAAGTATGTTTGATTGACAACTCCCTCTGTACCATCTGAGCCTTTTTATATTAGTCCTCATCTCCAGATAACAGCATGTTTGCCTTATTGAACACTTTTCTATCCTTGCTCTGTTATGCAGCATGTGTCATTAAAAAGAGCTTTGGGGACAGATTGTACACTCACATACACACACTCTCTCCCTCTCCCCTGGTATCTCCGATATGAAACAGATTGATTTTGCTTCACAGGCAGGCCTGATGACTGGCACAGGCTGGATATAAAGGTGGCTGCTATTGCTTTTTGAAGGGCTGTTCAATGCCTCTCAGAGGCATTTGAGCTCTAACACAGGATAAATCAGCTTTAGTCACTTTGATCTTCTGCCCCCCCCAAAGTCCCACCCCTTGAGCAGATACCCCCAACAACAACCATCTAGTCTTTTTTAGTGGAATCATCTCAATGACAGGTTTCATGTCTTAATTTTCCCTCCTAGCCTAGAAATAAATATAGAATTACTCCACATAGACCAGTCAGTACAGTATATGGATTTTCCAAAACTCAGTCCATGGAAGCAGTTGTTTGAAATGGTGATCCTCCTGTTCCCCTTTTGGTGTTGATATTCATGTGTAAAATGAGATAATGTAGCTTTTTGAATTAACAACTAAAAGAACATTTACTTGCTGAATATCCTGTTCATGTTTCATGGACATGCTTAGACCCCCCCCCCCCCCCCCCCACACACAAAAAAAATGGAACCCATCCTTACATTTGGTATTAAGTTCAAATTTGAGTCAAATAAAATTTCTGCCACAGTCTTGTGCTTCGACACATATTGAAAAACATGCACATGCTCAACCTCTCAACTAAAATGGAACAGGTCAATTTTCCCCTCAGCGCCTTGACTAACTGCTAGGTTCCACTTGTGGTTAAGATTTATCCGCACTTCACCATGCCTGCATTATCTCCAGTCTAAAGGATAGTGGGCACGATTGCATGAATTTGCTTGGATGTGACAGTCAGGGATAGATGTGGAGTGTGTCAGTGAGTGGGGTGAGCACTGCGGAATAATGAGTTCATCAGAAGAAACCCTCTTTCAACATGCACATGCACATTCTAGCTTGCATGCTAAAAGTAGCTATTGGTGGAATAAGCTTGTAATAAGCAGAAAAGAATGAGTACGGCAGAAGTAATTGTAGCTTTTCCCCAGAAAGAGGAAAAAAGAGGTCCAGATTACTCCTTTCAATTACACTTGGCTGGTCCAAATGTCTGAAAAATATATGCTAATCCTCTTCACACATAAGCATAGGCTAAGTTGAATATTTAAAAACCCATCTTTGAGTATTCTGGGAGTCATCTATACACCTGGACTAAGAATAAGGCTTTGCTATCATTTCAACATTTGGAGTAGCATTACCAGCTACATTTGACGTAGTAGAAATAAAGCTCTAGACATATCATGGCATCTGCTCTGTGAATATATAATTTCAAACCAAGTTTTACGTTTGCGTTAGCTTTAGCAGCTACATTTGGGGGAGCAGAAGTAAGGTACCTTGTAACTTAAGGATTCCAAACCCTGTCGAAGCAATTTAACTTCAATTAACATTTCAAGCTAGCAGGTTCCCAGACAGAGGACTGCAACTGAAGGAACATCTTTCAACCGCTGATTTTCTCGTCATTCTCAGCCTCAACATGCACGTAATCGCATGCGCAGCGGTCGGGAATTCATTTCAGCCCGTCTGTGCAAGCGGACCACCAAAGGTTACTGTTGAACACAAGAAGTAAAGGTCAGAAATCATGTTTAGTTTTCCTCCAGCTGCGAGGTAATTCCAGCCAGCAGATTGTGTCCCCACCGAGGCAAGGCAGAGGAGCCTGGCGCAGAAGGGCGAGCAGGCACAAGGTTATCCAGTCAGTACTGCCGCCACAGCCCCTTTGCTGTCACCCCTAATAAGAACTGCTCCCTTATCACTGCTACAATCACCTTGAGAAACAAACTCTTCTTGCTTTTTCCTTAGCGAAAGGCATGGACAAAGGTGACAGGGTTTCAGCCTGCCATTCTCATAATGGTTTATCTGCTTCTATCAAGCAGGAAGACTGAAGATAGGTTGATGAAACTTGTTTCCCTCTATCTCAGACTAAAGAGTTTGGAAAATACAAGTCAGATTGAATAGCTTAGATGTTGCTATTTGTTTTTTCTCTAAGACTCGTATCACACCTACCATTAACCCTACATAGAATCACTGGGGTTGCTTTCAGCTTGTTTAAAACAACAGTTTACTATGGAAGCCTGTTTCCACCACTGAATAAAAAATGTAAAAAGGTAATTGTGAGTTTTTCTCTCACAATTCAGACTTTTTTTCCGCAGAATTGCGTGATACAAACTCGCAATTGCCTGTTATAAAGTCAGAATTGCGAGATACAAAATTGCTGTTCTGAGAAAAATGTAAGAATTGACTTTTTAAAATCATGCAATACTGACTTTTTTACTTGCAATTGCGAGTTTATATCAATTGTGAATTGTGAGATCGCAATGACCTTTTTTTATTCAGTGGCAGAAATGGGCTTGCATAGTTCACACATCATTGTGCAAAAAAAAGAAGAAGGATGATTCATGAGTACTCACCATCATGTGCTCAAACCCATTTTCCCCTGTGTAAAGCAAAAGGAAATATTTATTAAAAAAAAATAAGCTGCACTTCTCCCAAAAATAGTCGTGTCAAGTGTGGTGTAAATGATTGGTTGGCAAATGTGCTGTAAGTGATTGCGTCTTGCCAAATTTGAAGTTGCACGTTGTAAAATCAGGTGCATTCTGATTGGCTGTTAATTTTTTTTTGTTCATCAGCTTGAAAAAAATATTCTATAAGTCATTCCAATGAAATTGTTCCTCTGTTTTGCTATTGTTGTGGTGTGGATATCCCTATTCTAATAGAATTAAAACAATTATTAACACTTAATAGTCGTTATTGTTATAGTTATCGTCTTTGGTATGAACAGCCCTTTACTTTATATTCAAGTTATACATTTTATCAAGTGCAAGGAAATGGGAATCAAGCCTCTACTGTTTGAGTTATTTTTCCCCTTAGTTTTGGTGTTTGACAAGATCAGACCCCATTGACATTCATTGTGTTGAAACGTGCAGCATAAACATACAACTAAACATCTCCTTTTGTGATCTTCGAAATAAAGACAAGTCTACAGGTTAGGAAAGAGATGAGGGTGAGTAAATGCTGACTTATTTTTATTTCACATTGATTTAGTGTTATTTCAGCCACATTTTACTGCATCTGTTGCATATGATTATTGGAGTACATTGTTCTTACATGTATGCTCCGTTTTACTGGGCGGCTGTTGCTAAGTGGGCCAATGTGGTGGCTGATTGCATGGGCTCTGAAGCGAGCTCTTGAGGTGTTCTGATTGGTCGGACAGGTCAAAAAGAGCGGACCCGAATCACTGCAATCACCAGGCTGCTGCCTCTCTCAGCACTAATGACAGTTCTTCATATGCAGCCATCTCATTAAAGTTATCATGTTCTCCAGTGCCACACACACTCATACACACACACAATACCTCCGTCATATTCAGGACACATGAGGACATATTTCATCTTACATGTGCAAGCATGCCACAAAAAAAACTGTCAGTCTCACCTTCTTACACATGAAGGACAAGATAAATTTGTGGATCCACTTTACACACACACACATGCATGTTTACTTGGCTTCTATATGTGGACATACTATTTTGTTTTCATATAAAGCTAATGATATACTGACAGAAAACTTTAGATTTTTTATAAAAAAAATAAAAAAAATATATATATATAATAGGGCTATGCATTTTCAAATTGTGTTAATTTAGTGCTCTTAATTTAGAAGAAAATAATGTGACAAAAATCTTGCTCTGTTGAAATAAACAATATATTAAGATCTAAAACCACTTTTTGTAACATCTAGTCAATGTTTTATCTGTCAGATTAATTTGGGGGTCTTTTTACGGTAAATATTGGTTGATAATTGCATATATATGATTTATTAAGTATTTATATTATTATTTATCTAATTAATAATTAACAAGTAATTAATTGCAAACATTGAAATCAATAAATTGTAGGCCTATTTGTTCATTATAATTTTATCATTATTTATCATTATTTTATTTATATTAGTTAAAAATGTATCATGTAATTCATTGCAAGTAGATTCTATTAATTCCTGTGGATCAACTTAAAATGTCTGATTCAGTGAATTGATTCATAACTGCGAACCATGATGACACGATCTGGTTGCATTATTACTCCAAAATGACAAGGGATATATTATTCTTGATATATTTTTATTATTATTATTATTATTTTCTACTACTACAATAAGTGTTGTATTATTTATATATATATTGTATATATATACATATGTTTACATGATATTTGTGTGTATATGTATATGATTTGTATTATATATATATATATATATATATATATATATAACTATATATTTCATTTATTTATTAAATGTATACATATATGTGTATATACACAGTACACACATATACAGTATATTATGTAAACACAAACTTTTATTTTGAAAGCGATTAATCACGATTAATCGATTGGACAGATCTAATCATATAATTAATACATTTATTTTAAAGTAGTACATTGTAAAAATGAAAAACAATATATTTTATTAATTGTAATTTCATAATTGATTAATGAATTATTATTAATTATAATTTTAGCATTCAGTTAATTTATTAATTTGAATATAATTTTAAATGATTTACAGCTCTATTATTTATCTGTGTTTTTTCCAAGCTAGGATGTCCCCAGAGGCAGGTAATGTCACTTTTAGGTAATATCTAATATTTTCTATGCCCTAACCATATACATAACCCTCACAGAAACCTTTCTGCATTTTTATTTTCATTAAGGTATATTTATAATGTTTATTAAACCATTTTTCTCATGGGTACAATTGGCCTTGCCCCATGTAAATTTAACGATCCTTGTGGTTGCATTTGATCCCCACAATGTAGATAAAACCTGACCTAGACACACTCACAAAATTGAGAAATGTTCTTTGTATAACAATATAACAGACACAAGTTCTCACAGGTCAGGGTAGCGCGTTGGAGTGTCCGAAAAGCCCAGATGGGGCGGGCCAGAGCCGGGCGCTGTGCGGGGAGAGCAGCTCCTTTAGCAGATGGGAGGAGATTACGACAGACTACATCCAGAACTGCTTTGAGACCCAGCTCATCCTAACACACTGCCTGCGAGTCTTACATCACACACGCAGACACACTTTTTGGCAGGCCTGAAAATACCTCAAGGTTTTTCCGTGGCAAGTGAGCAAACTCAGCCTGATGAATATTACATGTAAAATCCAAGGATGGATTACAGCACAAGCATCCTTAGACATAATACGAGTCAGAATTCAGATTTAGTCGGCGTGTTGCTTTTATAAACCCGTTTTTTTATGCATTTGCCTTTGTACCATTTGTACATGATTTTCTGATTTTTATTTTTTTAATAATGTTTTTCACACCTTGAGATGATGTCACACTGTATACAAGCTAGGCAATATATTGAATAATTATACATAATATTTTCACAATTACTATGCTGGCCATTAGGTTTCCTAAAATCTTTTTATTAGATACATTTTTGTGATCTCTCCATTTCATGACTTGTATTAAAGATTAATTGAATAATCTCTGAATTAAAGGTCAGTAGTATAAATGGCATCAGAGTAATTCATTTTAGTCGAAAAATTAAAAATGTCGATTCAGTGAATCGATCCATAACTGTGAACTGTGATTGAAAGATTAGTTTGCGTTATTACCCCATATTTCCATCCATCCATAGATTTGCATTTAACTTTAAGTTATAATTGCCTTTTATTGGATTTTATTATTTTCATAGATTGTGTATATACACATAACTATGTGTTGATTTATATATATATATATATATATATATATATATATATATAGTTTTTGTTAATATGATTATTCATATATTATTGCTTATTTATTTATTTATTACAAGATTTGTACTTTTTTAATCTAATTTGCTACAGTTGGATATCTGGCTAAAATTATAGTTCTTTTGAATAAATATTGCAATGCATATCAAATACCATGAAAAACAACATTAAACACAGAGAGATGTTTTTCAACCCTGCACACTATGATTTGAATGCACAAGTTCATCATGGTATAAACACTAACTACGAACTAACCACAAACGCCGCATACTAGAAACATCAAGTATGTATAATATTTATATTCTCAAGGTTTTTTTGTAAAAGCCCAGTCATTTTGAACTAGCAGACGACCTTGTTTCAAAGATTTCAAGCATAGTCTGAGGAGCCGTCCAATCTATCAGTAAGAAAGATTTTCAATACATGCATTTTTATCCGTATTCCTTTATTCTATAATTTAACAATCTACCATTTTTTTTCTTTAGCCAGAAAAAAGCCTCTGAAACAGTCTAAAGAAAGTTAAGGTTAATAGAAAAGAAATATGCGACAGTTCAGGCAAAGTCAAATGACAGCATATGCTGTCTGCTTCTTAAGAGAGATACTTAAAAATTGTGTGAAAATGAGACTAATGGATATCTGGAGAACACTGCTGGATGAAAAGATGAGCATTTTTTCCTTCTCGTGTGCATCCGTACAGTGTATATATATATATATATATGTATATATATATATATATATATATATATATATATATATATATATATATATATATATATAAATGTGTCATTCGTTAGTAACAATTCATCCCTCATCATTTCTGGAATTGGAACCGGTCCCACTGCTATAATGTGATTCATCAGCATCTTCAAACTGAGCACTAGGGAATAGACGCTCGCCGCTCTTCTGTGCTGTTTTATGCCGTAATTGACCGTTCGCAGGGAGCTTAATTGACAGGCAATCTGACCAATCAGAACACAGATATTATGTGTCGCCATTGCTATCCACCATCTTGTCCGACAGCTCCATAGAAATCCATGTTAAAATGGGGTAAAAAACACTGACTGAATTGAAACTTTTTCAGTATAACTAAATAAGTTAAAATAATGAGTGTGAAATAATAAAATAATATGTTATAAAACATGTGTAAAACACTAAATAAAACATGTGCTCTTATCATTCTGTGGACAAAATCCCATGAACTTCGCCCCGTTAGGGAGCTGTTTATGCACACATGTGCGCTCAATGCAGCTAACCTTGCGTCGCTTCGTGTCATCTTCCCACTCATTAAACTATGACAGGTCCTTTACTGCAAAAAGACGGTGATTGCGACACTGTAAAGTGATGAAACTATGGTGCCATGTGCTTTTTAAAACCATTTTCATAGGTTTCACATATTGTTGGCTTGGAAAATATGTAAATGTGACTAGAAACACCAGAGACCGGATATGTAATGCACCGTTCCAGTTGTGTTTTTATTAACGTCTACGCCTACACCAACCTTAAACATTAATGCAAAAACAGTAATTATTGTTGTACAGTGCGACAAAAATTATGCTATATTGATGTGTGCATACCCAGTAGCCGCAGCTGTATCCCTTCTCGCCTGAACCACAAATCAGACAGGAGAGTAAATTCGGTGGACTTACACTTGAAAAATTGCGTGTTCCGTAGTTGAAGTAAAATACGTTCTGATGTTTATTCGTGTTCATTTAATACTTTAAGTACATATGAAAAGACGATCGGTTCACGTGTGCTGCTTGAACTGATGCGATGTATTTTTTACTGCGTGAGAACATGATGTGTAGTGTGAGAGCGGCATTGTTTGTCGGACATAGCAACAGTAACTAAGGAGGGCGGGTTTTTGAGAAGGGTCAATTGACTGTTCGCAAAGATCCGTACTCCCTTAGTTACTATCGCTGTCTCCGACAAACAATGCCGCTCTCACACTACACATCATGTTCTCACGCAGTAAAAAATACATCACAGAGCAAAGAGGAAACTGACAACACACCGACAGACAATTCAGTGCAGGTTACTTCTAGTATGAAACAAGGACTCAGCTTTCAAATTTTGTCTTTTTTTAAGAAATTCAAACAACAAATACCGTTTTGTGGCTCTTTGATGTGTCGTGACAGATGGCTGTATTACTTCAGTTCAAGTGGCGACCTCAGTTTCAAATTTCCCTAAAGCATGAAATAAACATGAATGAACATCAGAACGTATTTTATTTCAACCGCGGAAAGACGTCAATACACACAATTTTTTAAGTCCACTGAAGTTAATCTATTCTCCTGTCTAATTTGTTTGTCAGACAAGATACCGGATTGGGTGTTATGATTGGTCAGATCGTCTGTCAGTCAAGCTCTTTGCGAATGGTCAATTACGAAATTCTGGGTGCAAGTCGGCTCAATTCTTCTTCCTGCTAAAGGGCGAAAATGTCTTGATGGGGCTTGCCCTCTCAAATCGCTCCCCCCTCCCCCCTCCTTTTTGCTCCATTTGTCAGCGAGACCAGACGCGTATCATTTACAGGTACATTATTTATGATGCTCACCACACTTCCAAAAATACCCCAGCAGCAGACAGACACCAGACCTTGGCAGATACACATGGGTACTGCGGGGACTCCAGGAGCAATGCACCATTAAAGAGAGCCCATGCTGCTTCAGAGGGCATAGCAAAAAGCCTTTAAACGATGGCTGCTTGCTAGAACCGAGAGCTGTGTGTGTGTGTGTGTGTGTCATGTTGTCCGGCATGGGCTGCTGATTACCTCGCCAGGCAAGGCAAATGAGAGTGCAGGTAATGGAGAAAGAAGTGCTCACTAGTCGGTTGTAAAAGCCTCGCAGTTAGAAGATCTGTAACCTTTGCTGTGAAGCGTGAACAAAACGTCCAGCACATTAGCATCGATAACTGTGCTCTCGTGTTATGTACCTGTGGATTTTCTAATACTAGCGTGCTGTGAAGAGAGTTTGTCACAATTACCGGGCCTCAACAGTGAGGATTTTTACGGGTGACACGGTTGGGCTGGTAATTCAGATTTTTTACTTGTTTTTAAAGTATTTTCAGTGGAATTAAATAAAAACAATCATTTTATTTTTTTATCAACACATATATTTTAATTATTTTATTTTTATAATACTTATACTTTATTATATTATACTTTTTATTATACTTATTCTTACTTTTTTGTCTATAGTTCTGTGGTTCTATTTTATTGTAGTATGGCATTGAAAAACATACGTTTTATTATTAGCAACATATTTTTAGTATTTTAATTAGGTAATTTACATCAAAAGAGTCATTTATCCATCCATCCGTCAATCTATTATGCCATTGTTTTTAAATCAAACCCCATAATAATAATAATAATAATAACAATAGCATTTTATAATGTGTTTTAATATTTTTATTTTTGCATTATTAATTCTATATATTTATCAACATAATTCTTCAAATTTATATTTTTTTATCTATTAAATTTATAACAAAACTATTATTTTAGAATTATATTTTAGTATTTTTATCTATTATATTATTTATTTATAAATTCTATGTATTTATTTATAATCACATTAATATTTTTAGATATTTCATTAATAGTTACAATAATTTATTGGTTTTTAAAATAATTGATTCACTAACAGTGCCTATTTATTTATTCATTGGTTTATTTATACAATGAATAATAATAATAATAATAATAATAATAATAATAATGTTAAGTAATAACACTAACCTAAAATATTATTGCTAATCAGTCTATAAAACAAGCTAAAGTTCAGAAACCTGTCATCTATTTATATTATTCTATTTTTTTTTTTTTTACATGAGACAAAAATAGCATTAAATTGACTTGATTTGAATTGAATTCAATTAAATTAAATTGATTTGAAACACCATCTAATCCAAACTAATGTTTTTCTACTTGATCCGACAACAAAGTCTCTTAAAATCTTG
This sequence comes from Acrossocheilus fasciatus, assembly GCA_036784905.1. Lineage (NCBI taxonomy): Eukaryota > Metazoa > Chordata > Actinopteri > Cypriniformes > Cyprinidae > Acrossocheilus > Acrossocheilus fasciatus. The sequence continues at coordinate 18,261,419 of CM071959.1, read as the reverse complement.
TACAAATGAAGAAACATCTTGTACCAGAACAAAGCTTGTTCTTCTTGCCCCCTTGTAATAAACATGATGGGATGGGTAAGAACATAAAGGCACCGGAATAAGGCTTCAAATGCCTGCCGTTACCTTTGGCTACAGGAACTCTGACCTGACACCTGAACCAATCTGTCTGGAGAACATGAACTTCAAAGAGCACTTTGATGGCAGGGGAGGCTTATTGGATAGATCAGAGTATGAGTGGCTTTTCACTTCAGATTAGCTTCCCTGACGCGAGCTCATGACTAATAACAGAGATGCACTATCGTAAAAAGGATCCAAGGATCTCGGTCTTGGAAAGGATGTAGTGTACGTGATCGGTTCAAGAATCAGCGCTAATCAGCATCTCAGATGGGAAGCGCCTTTCTATTATATCTTCTCAAGTAATGTAAAGTTTAGGAGATGCAGCGATTGCATGTATGCGTTACAGATGGGACGGGAATTTAATGAATCTGTTTCTGATTCGATTTAACATCTCTGTGTGTTGATGATTCTTTTAGTAGTTTAATGGAAGTTTAATGTTTTGTTTTGTCGGAAGAATCGCTTGTGGTTCAGTGAGTGAGTCAGATTCAGTATCCACTGTCTGATTCAGTGAGTTGTAGACTGATTCGATCTCAGTCTAAATAGCATACTAGAATAGTATTCTTACCGTTTCTGCTGTATATACTCACAAAACTAAATTTGGTGTCGGATGTATTTTGAAACGATTTTCACTAAAATAAATTGTAAGCATATTTCACAAAAAAAAAAGAGACAAAGAAACGGCGAGTAACACATTGAATCAAATATAATATTTTAAAGCAGAATGACTGAAATAGTGTTTTCTCGTAAAACATACACAAAAAAATCTTTTTTACAGTGTAGTTAAGGCAAAAACTGTAAAATGAATATTCTGTACAAACACCACATCTGAGACTAATTTGTAGGGGTGTCCCCGACTAAGGATTATTATAGTCGAATCGGAATTTTCGAATCATGCCGATAGTTGACTGATAGTCGAATCGTATGTTTGGAGGCGGAGCAAAATACATTATCAGGAGTCAAGCCAGACATTCGACAGTCATAAATACACAGGGAAAATGTGCAACGAACACCGCGCAGATATAAACGGGGTAAATAACGTTTTATGTTTTGATTAAAAGATAGTTAACATTAAACGTCAGCGAAACCCTTAAGAATTCACAATTTTTTTTTTACAATAGTGCTCTCATTATAACGTTATGTATATGATCGTAGTTATAACGCTCTGCATTTCTGTTTTGAGCTGCGCGCTGAAGATGAATGAAGCATATGATAGCAGGTTTTTAATCAATGGGATTTAACTCATTTATCTCACATTGAATACGCTTCGTTATTTATATAACATAACGTTAATATAACAACTTATAGGCTATCTGCACAAAATGCCCCGAATGCACATGAACGCATCTGCCAGACTTTCTTATAATTATCTCACTGTTCAGTTTTTTTGCTAAAAATGTAATTGCAACTTTTTATCTCACAAATTTTTTAATCGCAATTCTGAGTTTATATCCAGCGTGGTTTCATCGTTTATACGTAGGTATTAATACGCAACATTTACAAGCACAAAACATACATTTTTATGTTTTTATTGATGCTAAAACGTACAAATTTAGACGTATTTCAATATTTAAAACGTACAAATCACTACGTATTTTTAACTAAAAAAACTTAAAATGTTTACGTATCTTTTATATCATGAAGATACTTAATTGATAAAATGATAAAAATGCATTGATATGAAATCAATGCATTTTTATCATTTTATCAATAAGCAATTTAGATTTTTAGACCCCTTAACCTATACCCCCAAACCTAAACCTACCCCTTTTATAGCGAATAAGCATTTTTATCATTTTATCAATAAGCAATTTAGAGTTTAGATCCCTTAACCTACCTTCAAACCTTAACCTATCCATTTTATAGCGAATACGCATTTTTATCATTTTATCAATAAGCAATTTAGAGTTTAGATCCCTTAACCTACATCCAAACCTTAACCTACCCATTTTATAGCGAATATGCATTTTTTAAATAAGCAATTTAGATTTTTATACCCCTTAACCTACCCATTTTATGGCGAATATAAAAAGATATGAAACGGAATTGACCGAAATATGCAGGAAAATAACCATTTTAGTAACAATATAGCATTAAACTATTTTTATAGTCGCTAATCCCACTCTTACCTCTAAACCTAAACATAACTATTTCTGTACAGTATAAGAAAAATATGACCTACAGATAAATGCAATTACAATCAATTGTTTATTGCAAAAATATCAAAAGCACTACCAAAAGTAATCGAAATGGCGGTTCGTTGTAGCTGCAGCCACAGTAGGTTTGTGTGAGGTGCAGAGCAGAATTAAAGCTGTTAATCGCTGAGAATATTATCCAGATTATTTCCCCGATCCACTCCGTGAACTCGTGAAGGCGCGCGAGTGGATTTTTTTTGCACATTCAAATCACTGTCAATAAGACAGCAAATGTGCATTTACAAGATAAATATGGCCAATTTTGATTTCATGCTGAACATTTATTTACTGTTTAAATATTTAAAACGGAACCGATTCTAAATTCCCAGCCCTAGTTTCAAGTAGTTTAAAGAAACACCATATTGTTGCATAATTAAGAGTGTTACGGATTAAATAAATATCCATGTCTGTTGTTCCCAACAGATGGCATAACATTATTCTGTAATAAATCGGTTTGAAAGTGGTTTGAAACAATCAATCATGTTTTTCTCCTGTGCATTTAAGAGAAACAGAATTGCATTTGCCAGTCCATCACGTCTATCATCCACATGGATAAAGCAGTTAAGTAGTACTTTGTTTTATTTTCACCTGGGATTTTGAAGGAAAAAAAAAGCCAAAAAATCTTTAATGCATCGCATGGACGGACGAAAAAAAAAACAAAAAAACTTGGACTCCATTATGGACATCTGTCTCCTATTAATGTTGCGAGGGAATAAGGGAGAAGCAAAATATGCTTAAAGGAGAATTAATTTAGGGGAATGCAGGGACTGATTCAGAATGTTAACACAAAACCTTGAAGTCCCTGCTAGAGCGGGAATGGGCAAGGCCAATGCAATCTGGAGAGGCTTTTTAATCCACGCCACACGCCTGCTGTAACTCACAGCTACTGACAACAAGCATCAAACTGCGATATATCAAATCAAGCTCCGGAGGACTGAAAAGTCCTGGCTGTTTTAAAACTAAGGCAATGCTGAAAGCTTAAAAGTGAGACTGTTCCGGGCTCAAGCTGAGTGGAAACTCCTCGCTGTGAAACGCCAGTGTCTTGCCAGTTGCCACCCTAAAATTTAATGGCAGTTCCCTTTGGCTGCTGTCAGGTCATGTGTCCACTGCTTTTCTAGAGGCATTTTTGGTACAATCTCCAGTTTTGATTTTGGCACTGTCGGATCTCCACCATTGGGTTTAACTGTGTGCACACACTTATTTGTGCATAAACACCTCTTTATGAATGCTTTCATGCAGAAATAATGAATTATTAAGAATTTTTCATTTTCGGATCAAAAATATAGATTGTGTTTTTATTTATTTATTTATTTGTTTGTTTGTTTACATCTGCATTTTTCTAAAATAAATATTCATTTTTAGTTTATATGTTCATTTAGAATTTGTAATAAATTATTGTTATAAAAAGATATATATTATAAAATATCATAAATTTAAGAATTATATTTTAATATTTTATTATGTATTATTTTAGTATTTTTCTATATATTTAGAATTTTATATGCTATGTATGTCCATAATATGCTTACCAAAAAAGTCATAATTATATTTTAACATTTTTTAAATTTATTTGTAAATTATATTTATATATGAATAATTAGAATTCTTTATTGTTATCTTCTACATAGTGCAAGCATATTAAAGTGTTATAATAATAATAATAATAATAATAATAATAATATGAATTATAGTAACTATTAAATGATTACACAATTTTATTAAACTATATTATAAATATAATAAAATGTTATGGTTTATATTTGTATTAATTATGTATTCTATTTATTGTTTTTTATTTATTTATAAATTATGTATATTTATTATTTACTAATTAATTGATTTCTATATTAAGCTTTATATGCTTTATATTATAAATTATATGTAGATGCAATTTTTATTTTGCAATTATATGTTAGTATTTTTTTTTTCTTTTACAAGATTAATTATTTGTATTTATATTATTCTTTCTACATTAAAGTGAGTGAAGTGAAGTGAAGTGACGTGTCCAAGTATGGTGACCCATACTCGGAATTTGTGCTCTGCGTTTAACCCATCCAAAGTGCACACACACAGCAGTGAACACACACACAGCAGTGAACACACACCTGGAGCAGCCAATGCTGCGGCACCCGAGGAGCAGTTGGGGGTTCGGTGCTTTGCTCAAGGGTCTCACCTCAGTTGTGGTATTGAAGGTGGAGAGAGAGCTGGTTATTCACTCCCCCCACCTACAATCCCCGCTGGACCTGAGACTCGAACCCACGACCTTCTGGGTTACAAGTCCGACTCTCTAACCATTAGGCTCTAACCATTGCCCCCTATTTATAGGCATATTATATTTGTAAGATAGATAGATAGATAGATAGATAGATAGATAGATAGATAGATAGATAGATAGATAGATAGATAGATAGATAGATAGATAGATAGATAGATAGATAGAAAGAACAGAAGCGTTTAGATAAACAGAGCATTTACCCATCTTTATCTTACTCCTTCAGTGCTTCTATTTACAGAGCAGCTCTAGCAAAAAGAGCTCTGCTGATTGACAGACAAGTCAGGTGTGCAACGGCTTCTCCATAGTGTGAAGTGACACATTTACAAGTGCATTTTTGTCTCAATATGCCGACAATAACCTGTTTTGCATAAACTAAAATCAAACCCTGTCACCTCATTTAATGATAAATATTCTTACTGATTCCTTGATTTGCCTCGGTCTCTGATATCGCAAAGGATCATTTGAGATGTTTCACTACAGAACTGTGGCACGTTCACTCTGTAGGGGGGATGTGGTTCGGCCCCTATCTGGATGACATTAATGAAACGTGAAAGGGAGGTAATCACAGATCACAATATTTTGCACTTGCTGCGATACATCCTCCACACAGGTTCCTAAGTGTTCGCGTCTACATTCATCTCACTTTCACACCACAGAATTTATTCTCCATTACAGCTAAAGCTAAAGAAGACATGTAGCTACAGGGTGAAAATAAGATCCACCTACCTTTAGTAAACTCTAAGCCACCATGTGACCTTGTTGAAGCCACATGCAGCGACTCCAAACCCATTTAACGTTCGTAAACTGATGTATTTTCAATATTTCGATATTTAAACGCAATTCCGTAGGACGGAAGTTGATTTTATCTTTATGGATTGTGAAAATTGGTTATTACATATCAGGATGGAAAAATAAGAGAGATTTGTGACGTCATACGAAATGGAAGTTGATTTAATATTTTATACAAATTACATTTTGATAAAAGATTAAATATGGACTTTAAAAAAATAATGTATATGTTATATGTTTGTGTTATGAACCCAAAAAGAAGAAAATTTGTAGAGTTGAATATTTATATGTAATATAAATTATAATAACTATTATTAGAAATATATAATTACAAAAGAATTAAATGCATTGTAATATATTAATATAATATAATATAATATATATATATATATATATATATATATATATATATATATATATATATATATATATATATATATATTATACATTATAAAAAATGTTGTATAATATATATATATATATATATATATATATATATATATATATAGTGATGTCAAACGATTAATCGCGATTAATCACATCCAAAATAAAAGTTTTGTTTACATAATATATGTATGTGTGCTGTGTATATTTATTATGGATATATAAATACACACACATGCATGTATATATTTCAGAAAAATGTTATATATGAAATATATTTATTTATAATATAAATTATATGAATATAAATATAGACATGTATATACATGTAAATATTTTCAAAATATATTCTTTATGTATGTGTATTTATATATAGATAATAAATATACACAGAACAAACATACTGTAAAACTTTTATTTTGTATGCGATTAATCGCGATTAATTGTTGGACAGCACTATATAATGAATATAAATATTTTTTTATGATTTTTGCTTTTTATTACTTGTTTTAAGTGTCTATTGATGTTTATTGAAAAATAATTATAATTTCTTATATATATATATATATATATATATATCATAAATTATATGTATATACATTTATGTAACAGAATTATTTACTGCTATTTTAGTATTTAAATTTTTACAATAATTATAGAGTTTTATATGTGTATATGTAATATAAAATATATTATTAAAAATATATGATTACAAAATTATCAAAAAAATTATATATATATATATATATATATATATATATATATATATAATAGAGTTGTACGGTATTAATAAAACAGTTTTTCATTTTTCTTAACTTGTATATGCCACATAAATAGATTGTAAAGCTGATATGGCAAACAATTTAAATACAACAACAACTTCATTTGCACATTGCACTAGCATGTACACTAGCTAGCCAGGTGTCCGCCTGGGGTTTTGTCCACCTATCAGAAGTGTGTTTGGAAACAGAAGATGTTGGCATGCTCTGGAGGAAACCAGCTGGATTAGGTGTGCCAGACATGCCACAAAACAGCTTTCTGGCACAAACCTGTGCCAACCTGAGATTGGCACGGGCGCAGATACACTTACAAGTCGCGTGTTAACATGGCGGATGCACAGATGAAGAGCCTTTAAGACCATCTGCAAGGTTTAAACGTCAAACGGGGTCATAAGCAAAGCTCAGATAATGTATTTTAGCCTGTTTTCTGATTCGAAAGTGCGCAGGAAATGAATTCGAAAACACTTGCGATGATAAATGCATCCGAAAACAAACTCTTAGTTTGTAAGGTGTGCTTATTTGTTTCAATTTATCAGGCTGGCATTAATTATGATTCCCTCGTATTTTCTGTTCCCCGGCGATTTCTTTAAGCGAATAAAAAAGTCATCAGGCAAAGCATGAAACTATTGCAGCCCATAAAAACAGTCTCACCTTGCTGGTGAAATCTAAAGTGCGTCTCTAACTGGTGTGAAAACACTGCCAGTCTGCTGCAAATTAGCACATTTAAAGCGCGGTCGCCATTGGCCCAAACATTTCCGAAGGCACTCTGCTTATCAGAAGCCTGTACGTGACTTGCATGAATCGTTAGTTCAACAAAAGAAGTTCAGTAGGGCGAATGTACTTATGCAGCTGCACTGCGTAGGTAAAATAAGAGCTTTATGTAAAAAATACCAACATCAGTTTTAGTCTAGGTCCTTTTGTGCAGTATCATTACTTTGAATTCATTTGTATGTTAACATTACCCTGTTGAAATAAAAAACAAAGAAAAACATTTTAAACCAGTTTAAGATGATGTCTTAGCCTGGACAGACTACTCTGTGAGCTGGTTTTAAAGGGTTTTTGATGAATGTGAGACCTGCTTAATCCAGCTAAGAACAGCAAGGCTGGATTATTATTATATATTTTTTTGTTGTTGTTTGTTTTTGTCTTTTCCATGAAGATAGGTAAGGATACTTTTGGAATTAGTTTTTTTTTTTTTTTAAGAAAAGTAGCATCATGAGGTGCTTTGTTTTTCTGTGTATACTTTATACAGACTTTATACATATATGTGGGTTTTATAGGTGGGACCTGAATTTAATTTAGCTCTTTTTTATTTTATTTTATTTGGCGGTAAATATTTAATTCTGAACTATCTAATTGTGCTGGATTTTTTTCTTCTTTGTAGTATTCCTCATAATATTCATAATATAATATAATTGCAGTATTACAGCTACCCGAAGTCAATGACAGCCTGCGATTTTCGGTACAGCCGTTTCACAACAAAGTTAAGAAAATATTTTATGCAAACGAGGACCAAGTCAACTACCAATGAGAGCAAAGTCAATGAAGCATATATATATATATATATATATATATATATATACATACAGTATATATGTGTATGATATGATACATTTCACAATAGCTGCAACATTAGGAAGCGTCCACTCAAAAATTTTAATTTTGCCATCATTTACTCACCCTCATGTCATTCCAACTTGTATGGCTGACTTTCATCTGAAGAAAAAAAAAGAAGATAAATGTGTTTTTTGTCAACACATTTCTATTACTTCTATTAGGGGTAGGGATGTAACGAGTCGGTTGAAAATCAATAAAAAAATATGTGACTTTTCAAGTCGGTTGGGATGTTTAAGCAATCACAATACAGTTGGAGGTGGGGGTTTATATGAATGTCTTGACTGTCATGAGAAAATCTTAGATGGTGTTTTCTTTTCATCTTGCCTCAGTATAATGCATATAAAAGTAGTGCTTTGTTTATAGCAGTAGCCAAGGAAATGCTTTATTGCCATTGATCCATAGGTGCCACCTGCTTTCAGAGAGTGAATTTGCATTTTCATTCACCCCATTTGCTGTTTTTGTTTCGTTCAGATAAGTTTTATGTAGTATAAATCAGACCATTCTGTCTTTGCTTCAAATTTTAAGATTATACAATCAATTACTGCTCATCTTTGGTTAAAATGCAGTGGCTACATCTAATTTTTAATGGAAAGAGCACAGACTAAAGGCCTGTTCACAACGATAAACATATAGTTCCAAAAATCATTCTCAAGTCCACACCATACTATAACGATAAAGGCACAGAGAAGCGATATCATTGTAATAAATTTCAATCCTGTTATAACGAGCTTGAGAATTTAAAGTGGCAGATGTGCGTGTGCTTAGAATAAACAAACGATATTGTCTGCTGGTCTGGAAGATAATATAGTTATCTTTATACAGTAGCTCTCTTTATAGTTATCGTTCTTGGTTCACCCAAAATTGAAAATTCTGTCATTAATTACTCACCCTCATGTCGTTCCAAACCTGTAAGACCTTCGATCATCTTCAGAACACAAATTAAGATATTTTTGATGGAATCCGAGAGCTCTCTGACCCTCCATAGACAGTAAGGATATTACCACGATCAACATACAGAAACATATCAAGGACATTGGTAAAATAATACATGTGACATCAGGGGTTCAACCATAATTTTACGACGCTACGAGAATGCAACAACTTTAAGATGGGTGAATATAGTGGCAAGAATGCAACCAAAAGTTCAGTGGCCTGAAAACTTCCAACAACAAAATTGGCGTCAATGTGTTTGTCCAGTTTCGTACAGTCCATATTGTAACCTAACAAAGCTGAAGTGCTGTCTCTGGGGGGGTGGGCTGTGCTCATTTCGTAATGCGTCGCCCCCTGTCTGTGAGAAGACCCCAGTGTTTCTGGTCCCCAGTGTCCCCATTACAGCCTGCTTGGCATTCTGGGAGGAATAAATTGGTTGGACGGGCTTTCGGTGGGCTTAGCCACCATGCTGGCACAAGATAGCAGATCGGCAGTTCGTTCAGGCAGGATCACAGCCAGCGGCGCAGCTCGACAGACATCCGGAGAGGAATGGCGTGGGGCGGCAGCTGTCTCCCCATAGGGAGCTGGTGGATTCAGACCTCCTGGTCATTAGTGGGAGACACAGTGAGTGAAGCAACATGCTGCGGAAGAATGACACATCTGCAAACAGCTGCGAACCCTTGGTGAAGTTTCTCTTCCAATTGTTTGTGCCTAGCCAGACGCTACTTTGAGCACTGGTAGTTAGCCATGCTGCTTTTGTTCACTTGGTGAAAAGAAAAAACCACAGAAACTAAAGAAAGAATCGGGAGAATTGGCACTTTCTACAAATACACCTCATGACTGTTTTAAAAGCATAAGAAGTACTGTTTATTTATTTAGTTAGTTACTAATATTTGATAAACTACAGGTGGATTTTAACTTGTCTTAACAGTATCAGAGGTCTTAACCTTTTCTGTATCCAACATTTGAAAGCTTGCAATTCCTGAATTTTTATATATTCTGTTAAACTAATATCCAATGTTGTAAAAATATTTAAATAATTAAAATATTTAAATCACCAAACACACATTTAATTAATAATCTTATTCCATTTTCTTAATTTTTACACATATTCCCTTTGTTAATAGTTTTCTTTAATTTTCTATGAAAATAAGACTCTTAGGCGCTGTTGCGTCTCAATTTATTATTTTTAGATTTTTGTTTTCAGTGTATTATAGTTTTATAGTTAATTTTGCAACTCTGGTACTTTTGTGTGTGGCACTTTTTTTTTTAAAGGTATTTAAAATGATATATTTTGATATTTATTTGTTTATTGCTATAAGATGAGATTAAAGGTGTTGAAAACCTTAATATGAAATGAATTCATAAAATGAATAAAACCGTCCTGAGGTTGACATTCAAGATTTACTAAAGTTTAAGATCCTCCTTTTCCTGACCATTTATTTATTATTTATAAAACAACTTTTTTATGTATATACTATCCAATCTAAATATTTGCACAGATAATACTCTTCTTATGTTTCAGGCCCCATTTTGCACCCTAGAAAGTGGGAACCGATTCTCTTGGATGAAATCCTTGATTAGCTTGCAGTGTAAACTTGGTTGCTCACGGTTTACGATTTAGAGTAAATACTATCAGACAATTATTATAATCAGAAGCTAAAGGACAACGAGAGACCTAACCTCAAATTTAAGGACACAGAATATACAAATCAGCCTAGCGTTTACCAGGAGAACAGTACTTGGCAACCCGACAGAAGACCCAAGGCTTTTACATGGGCTAGAAGCTAAATTAACCCATCCTAGCTGTCTTTTTCACTTTAGCACAGTTCATATATTGCTTAAATGCATCAGACAGGCGAGCACATCACACATCTGATGTGTTTTCTTTGTGGTAAACTGCCCCTTTCTCTAATGGCTTGCATTTGGAGTACTCGCATTAAAAATATTCTTACGGCCATAATCATTTGCTGTGTTTACAGACACATGAAAAAGCAAGATTTAGTCATTTAAAACATTCTTTTTTTTTTAATAAACTACCAAATAGAGCAAATTGTTTGCGGCCACTAATGGGTTATATAGCGAGTGCTCAGTGTTTATATGCCCAATGATTTTACAACTCAACATGGGACTCACGTACATCAACGTGATCTTTTCAACCTCTCGCTCTTCTATATATTCGTTCCCGCATCGGCCCCCGCCGCCCTCCCAAAACGCATTCAGAGCTTTTGCATGCATTGTTAAATAGGACTGATGGAAGCGGCCTGACCATTATTCACCGTGTCGCCTGGTTAATTTGTGTGCTCTTACAAGTACAAAGATGTCAGGATGGAGCGGCGTGCTTTACCTTGGCTTCCCATGGGACCATTAATCCTTTGGCTTCTGTCATCTCCTCCAAGCCTCACTTGCCTACCGGTGCTGCCAGGAAACTGCTGTTTGGGCCCTTTTCCATCCACTCTCTCGGCTATATTTATTCTTTGTTCCAGTCAGCTGTCATCAGCCGAGGAGAATAAGTGTAATGTAATAAACGATGCTTTTGTGATGAAATAACAGGTGAAGCCGGTAACAGTTCTAGTCAAACATTAGGAGCTCACATGGGACGCAATAATAATACGGAGGAGACTTAAGAGGTTTTAACGATCCGCTTGGAAGGTTTGATGGAGTGTTTAACGTAAATAGGTGGTGTTTGTTATGAAATATTTGTGTTGTAACATGATTTGATGCTTTTTAGCGGCAATATTTGTCAGTACTATAAATGGTTTGTCAAAAACGGTAAAATGTTACCGATAGAGAATTTGGGAGGCCTGTAATACAAGCTCAAGCTTTCATGTATTTAACTAGTATAGAAAAATGCATCATAGCATTTTTCGGTTACACTTTATTTTAAGATGTCCTTGTTACAGTGTAATTAAGTACTGAGTAACGTTAATTAACATGTACTTACTATATAGTTAGGATTAAGGTTTGTCTTAGGGTTACTTGCATGTAATTATGCATAATCTACATATAGCGTGTAACAAGGACACTGTAAACTGAGACTTTGTATGCTTTCTAAAATACCTAGAAAAAAAATACTTAAAACAAGATAAATGATAAATGTCACTTATTCTAAAAAGTAAAACAAAATACAATCTATCATCACATTTCATGCATTGCAAAAGTGCATGAAAGCTTTTAAGTAGCCATTTTTGTGTGTGTTTTCTACTTAAATCAATAGAGGAATTTACTTATTTATAGCACTGGCAGATTATTTTATTTTTCATTTATTCTTTAAACTAAATACAATCTATGAAAACAAGCCTTAATTTCTTACGCAGTGCTGTTTCTCAAATAAATTTTTGTTTTAAGGATTTTTTATTAATATTTTTACTGGAAAATAGGCAAAAAATACTTGTTAATAATATGATTTTTTTTTTTAGTGTATAACTGATCTAACCACTCGCATTCTTTAATGTTGTAATTTCATGAATTAGGGTGCAAAAGAGTGAGGGAAATCTTCAGTCCATATTCTGTAATATGCATTTTTAGAGTGAAACAACCTTAAATGGCCAAAAAAAGCATTTTTTGGGATTCAATTAGATTGTGAAGAATGGTATTTTTAATGGTTGGAGGTTAAGGGTTAAGAAAAAGGAGGGCTTGGTAATGTAAAGTTATTTTGGAAGTAGAGTAAGTTTTAAACTTTTTTTTTTCTTCTAAGTAAACTGCACCAATGAATTATTCAGAATATTCCCAGGAAAGCTTTTTAAGAATGTAAGTAGACTCAGTTTTTATATGATGTTAACTTTCTGTATATCAACAAGTATTTGAAGTCAAATAATTGTCCCCGAGGAAATAGTGAACCGTATAGAGGCTTGACCTGGCATTTCCATGAGGCTGTAGGTTTTCGGCAATAGGGAGTTGGCTGGTTGTACATACTGATCCCGGGGCTTTGGCCTTGGCCTGTTGATAAGTTGCGATGTGAACACGAACGGAGGAGGGTTGGGGAGGGTGTGGGGGGAGAGAAACAGGGGAGTGAGATAAATGTGATTGGATCGCTGGCCGACCGCAGCCTCTCCCATCTGTCTCAGAGTCTGCCATCCCATCTCGCAGGCGGCAGGAGGTAATTGGGTTCATTGTTCTCACCGCAGGATCCCCTGGATTGAAAGCTTCATTATCTGGATAACCATGAATGTAAATGAGCCCCACGTATGCAGCCTGGATAATGGGGAAAAAATAGATCATTGCCCGCAAACACAGGCCACTCCCCCAACTCACATTTGTACTTTTTCAACAAACACTTCCTCCTCGTACACAAACCCCAACCATCTTGGTGTACATTTGTGCCATTTATGCACAAGTACAGTCTTTATTAAGTGTCATTCGAGGTTTTAAACCCTCTTCACATCATATTGTAAAAGTTGTAAGTATTTTGATATTTTAGAATTAACACTTGTATCTGCCTTAAAGGGGTGGTTTACTGCTTTTTTTCTTTGCTTGATTGTGTTTATGGGGTGCAATATAACATGTCTTCGTGTTTCGTTTGTTAAAAAACGCCTTATTTTTCATATATTTCACCTTTATTGTAAGTCACTTTCTCCTCTGTCATTTGAACGACCGGTTGACTTCCTGATTCTATGAAACCACTCCCTCAGAAACAGGCGATGGGCTCAGATTGGTTAGTTGGGCCAGTGTGTTGTGATTGGCTAAACTGCGTACTGCACGTTGTGCGGAAACTTCACGCCCATTACCTTCACAGGGCGAAAGTTGCATGTGCTCCGGTCAAATGTAAATAACGGTGTCAATATTGCCGTATCAGTTTGAGCCAGAATCAGACCCAGAAAGCGGTAATGAAGTGAGTCATGCAGAACTTCCGCAAGCACGGCTCTTACAAACGTTTCTGAATGGAAGTTTGCTGTTGGGATTACATATCATTTTTTTAAGTTTGTACACGTTTGTCTTATACACACAAAATAGCATCGAAATAACTGGCTACTAACCAAACAGCGTTGGCTTGTGTTTGCGTTCTTGATCAAATCGAAAAATTACGTCATAAAGTATACATGGAAAATACATTTACAAAATTAGTACATAATTACAAATTCGGGTCCAAAATGTTTGTATGCGTTTGTCATAGACACACGAAATATCACTTAACTAACTGGCTACTAAAGCCAGCGTTGGCATTTGTTTACGACCTTGACAAAACTAAAACATTACGTCTGAAATTATACATGCAAATACATTTAAAATTATTAAATCTTACTTACAGTTTGTGGCCCAACAACTGCTGCCTCTGGTTTTAAAGCTGGAACTGCTCCATGTTTTAGTAATAGTTTCTGTGTGAATCCGGCATTGAACTCGTGTAGATTCTGGAAGCTGTCTTCCGTAAAATGCGCAGCACAGAGAGCTAAATTAGGATTGTAATTGTCAGGAACATAATCTAACATAAATTTTAACCATTGTTGACGAACTACAGCGTCCGTAGGAAGCCCGAACACACAAGACCTGACAGCTGGGTGAAAATAACACCGTTTCAACGGCATGGCTACAACTCTCCACTATAACTCTTCCTCTTCGACAAAGCCGCAAAACATGGCCTTGCCCCCTTTTTTGCGTGTTCAGGAGGGAGGGGTTGATGGGTTTATTTCGTATGCAACTAAGGAAGTATCTCATTGTAGTCCCGTATGAATCGTTCTTGTAGCCATTAAACTTCCAGATTTTTAAAAGACGATATCTCCGCTTACGTTGCACTTTCAGCGCAGCAACTTTGCAGATACTGTTCATGCACCAACAGCAACATTACACACTATTTAAAATGAAAAAAGTGAAATTGCAGTAAACCACCCCTTTAAAGAAATAGTTCAAATGAAAATTCTGTCATTAATTACTCACCCTCATGTCATTCCAAAACTGTAAGACCTTCATTCATCTTCGGAACAAAAATTAAGAAATTTTTTATGAAATCCGAGAGCTCTCTGACCTTCCCATAGACAGCAACACAACTGACATGTTCAAGGTCCAGAAAGGTAGAAAGGACATCATTAAAATAGTCCATGTGACATCAGTGGTTCAACTTTAATTTTACAAAGCTACACAAATACTTTTTGTGTGCGAAGAAAACAAAAATAATGACTTTATTCAACAATTATTCTCCTCCATGTCATCGTCCTCCATCATTCATGAGAGTACCATGACGCATTGCTGTCTATGCAGGGTCACAAAGCTCTAGAATTTCATTAAAAATATCTTAATTTGTGTTCCAAAGATGAACGAAGGTCTTACGGGTTTGAAATGACATGAGGGTGAGTAATAATGACAGAATTTTCATTTTTAAAGAACTATCCCTTTAATTTTCTGTGAGGGTGTTATATGTCTTTCCAAGCAAATTCATCTTGTTTTAAGGATTTTTCAATTATTTTTTTCCATTGCAAAACAAGTCAAGAATACTGAATAAAAACTCTTTTTGCAATATATATGACACTATATAACTGACAGGGTGGACTGGGGCATACCGAAGCCAGTCTCAAACCCACAATCCCATGAGAACAACTTATTTTTATATGTTACTTGCTTGAAATTTCTGCCACCAACTGGCTCAATAATCACCAGCTCTGGTGCCTGAAAGCCTTCTTATGTTGAGAGTGTTCTGCGTTGAGGGAAATGTTGCTGTCTGTTATACCCGATCACTCCATTTTGAACCATGAACCCATATCACCGGATAATAGCAAACACAGCACATGTAAAAATGCAGTTGTCAGCTAGTAACTATTCCATAAGACCAAAAGTATATTGGACCCATTTCACGGGCTGCCATGCCTCGTTCTGCATTTCACTTATGGGTGCACTCTGAGCTGGCCGGCAATCCGCTCTATACGGGCGACAACAATATGCCCGCTACACACCAGCATCCATTGCATTATTCATGCAAAACCAACATGCACACTGGAGAGCACGCACAAACATTGTAATTATGTACAGGCCTGGGGAAGTGTCTGGAGATACTTTGACAAGCAGGTCACCGCTGATCAGCCCCTTTCCTCAAAAGAGCGGTCTACAGATGAAGAACACTCCCCTCTATCAAACTGCCTCTCCATGGGCTAAATAAACACGAAGTACACACTGGAACGAGCCGCTCTTAGATCCTCTTGCAAATCCATCAATTAGCCGCAGATGTGATCTGCATAGGAGATTACAGCAATTTAAGCATGTTGGGAGAAAAGGGCCTAATCCCGTCTCCGAAGGGTGTACCGCTTTTTTTTTTTCAATTTTCTCTCCAGTGAGAACTGGGATCTGAGTCTTATAGGGGAGGGGTGGAAACTTTAGCGTGTGCTACCTTAAGCATTCATTTGAGTGCTCTTTGATAAGAGGATTTCGAGAGTGCCAATCCAAAAATGGCAACCAACCAAACAGATGAATAAACAGAGACAAAAGAAATGGGTAATCCCGAGCTAAGGGACGCCATTAAAGTGTATGAGGTAAGCAGTATGGAAAGTGCTAATGCTAATGGGGAGACAATATCTGATCTTTCATGGCCTTGGTCAGCTCTATTCTTATGAAGGACATGATGTTTATTTAGAGCTAGGAGGAACGGCGTGCTTACCTGCTCCTGAAGAATCGCTTCTTTTTGGCCTCTTTGGGAGATTAAAAGCCTAGGCATGGTTAAAATGTATGTAAGATTTCAGTGTAAAGAAACCAGTGCAGATGAAAGGATACAACTACCAGTATTTCTAAACTATTACTCTTTTAAGAGTATTTTACAGTTGCTTGGACCCTATGATTTCCGCATGCGGAAAACGCGAATGGAATCGCAGAATCCAGTCATAAAAATAGAATTCATGGTATAATGCGGAATGTCATGGAATTTGCCAAATTTTGGATGGATGCATCAAAAGTAAGTCAGTACACTTATATCAAAATGTGTTATGGACCAGTGTCTGTGAATATTAAGCCGCAAAACCATTTAAATATGAATCCTGCATGTTCTGCGTGTCTCTGTGTGAATGAATGGCGCAGATGCATGGTTTCGTTTACTACACACATACTGAAGCGTGTGTGATGCTCGCAGTGTTTTCTGCCTCCGCCGCCTCAATATATGAGTAAAGGAACACATGAACATTATCTCTAGAGCTGCTCTGAGAGTCACTTCATAAACA
Organism: Acrossocheilus fasciatus; assembly: GCA_036784905.1. Lineage (NCBI taxonomy): Eukaryota > Metazoa > Chordata > Actinopteri > Cypriniformes > Cyprinidae > Acrossocheilus > Acrossocheilus fasciatus. The sequence goes on along the minus strand of CM071959.1, from coordinate 18,244,204 downwards.
TTTTACCATTTCTTTTCAGAAAAAAACTATTGTCATGTCATATACTAACAAAAACCGAAAGATCTTCATAGCAACCCGTCAAAATAAACGTTTGGTTTAAATTAAAGAAATTGTGACATAAATATTACTTAATGTAATGGTAGCACTACTACTAAAATTATTATTATTATTTTTTTTTTTTTTTAAAGGAATATTTACCAGAAAAAGTATTTACCAGAATTTATTTAGCAGAAAAATGTAAATACATGACACAACATTTCTAAATAAATAAATAAATATTATATATATATATATATATATATATATATATATATATATATATATATATATATATAACATAAAACCAATTAATTGGAGATGCTCTTTTGATTATTAATATTTAACGAAACCATTAAAATTGAATCCAGAAAATTAATGGAAAACAGAATTTGGTAAAAATAAAACTGAATTTGAGATAAATTGCAGTTCCATATTGTAAGCTTCATGATTTGAATTAATTAGACATGTTTTTTGATGAAAAAAACAAAACAAAACAATAAAACAATTTAGAAAAATGAAAACGGAATTTGGGAAAATTAAAACAGATTTCATAGGGCCCTAGGTTGCACTCCTGAGAAATCCTGTCTCATGGTTGAAAATGCTGATGTAATGAGACCCCATTAAGCTGATATTTACCCTAGAGCTCTCTGTATATCCACACCCTTGCTAAACACAGAAATACATCTTCATCTTGCACACTAGGATGTTTTTTGGGGGTACAAACCTTTTGGAAATATGAAAAGTCATCATTGGGAAGGAAAGAATGGGCGTTTGTCTACAAAACCGATGGCCTTATGTTGCAATGATATATAAGCAAAAATGCTGCTCTTTTGTTTGGCACAACAACTGCTAAGTCTGTTCCTTGGCTTTTGTTGACTTAAGAGAAAAGTGTATAAAAATGGATGAATCCAGACTGGCTGCATCGCTAATGTCATGACTTCAGCTTGGCAGATGGCAGGAACAGTTAGGGATCTCATTAGACCAACCAAGCGGAGGATGCATCGTTGCAAAAGCTTTCATTAAAGTTCCATGGCTGGAATAGTATGCCGCCTTAGTATCGGTCAAAGTCAAGATAGGAGAAACAAGTGTTGCTTAGGGTTTGTGGGACATAAATGCATGAAACAGTGATGATGTAGTTGCACCACTCTAGTAAATATTCAGGTCCCTGCTGAGCATGCTAAAGGGGATTGAAAAGGTTTAGGGAGCATTTCGAACATTTTGCTTTGTAATTAACTGAAATTTGTTCAGCACTAATGCAGTGTGATATGTGGGAATATGAAGAAAAAAAAAAAACATTTCCTTGAAAGGGCACGCTTATCGATGGACCGAGTCTGTGTGTGCATGCCTGTGGGAGGAATTAGCTACTCCTTCATGTTGGTATTTATTTAATTTTGTATTATCTTTAATGACATGAAAGTTAAATGGACCCTATTCTAAATGGATGAACAGAATGACTTAATTTAGCAGCCCCAAGTCAATATGAATATGTTAGGACAGTTTGTTATTGTTCGGATGTAGTAGAAGTAATTATATTTATGGCTCAGTAATATTGTGCTATTTGCGTTATTTTAAGTTACGATTGGTGCTTTCGGCACAAATATAATGAGTATTTATTTGACAGTGGACTAGTAATACAATGGCAATTCAAGTGTAGTTTTGGCTACACAGCTTTCTAGCCTTATCATTGCTAATCACATGGCATATGTTTGACGTTGTAAAATCAAATATGTATACATACTGTTCACTTGTTGTTCTGAGTCTTGATCTGTTTCAGCCCAAGCTCTGCTTTGCTTTGAAGCAGCAAGGCTTTGGATTCCTGGCTACTGATCGACGCCTTTGCAAAGTAATCGTCAGGTCTATTATGTGAGGCGATTTTCCCGTGGCACCTCTGGGTGATCGCAGCGCGCAGGCAGGAGAGGAGAAGGTTGGAATGAAATTCGCATGGTGCCTGAGCCCTGAAAGCCAAACTATTTACAGGGAGCAGCAGCCTCAGAACCCGCGTTTTCGCCTCCGGGTGCAAACTACTTGAAAGTAAGCAGCGGGTCTCTTTGATGTTTGCTCCAAATCTAAACGCGTTTCAAGTGTTGCTGCCCATGAGTCAAGGACAAGCCTAAATTGTCTCATGGTAAGGAGGAATACCGGGTCGGAGCCTTTGATTTAAATATCAAATATTTCTTTTAGGCCAGTTTCAAAAACGTCTCCGTAAAGCACATCTGGTCTGAGATCTTAATTATGCACATGAGCAATGGATGTTGTCTTGAGTGGCGAAAGGTCTGTGACTGTTCATTGATGAGCAAGCACAGCAGGATTTATTTCAGGAATGGGGATTGTTAGAGTTACAGGGAAGCAACATCTTGAGCATGCTCAACTTGCTTAACAGGGTTGATGTCGTGAAAGGAAGTGTTTCAAAAACCAATCAGGAGATGGCTCTTACAGCTGTCTCTATGGGCCATTTGGTTTTGGTCTTAGAGTGCTTCTCAACTGCATTCTACTGCCGTATCCCAGCAACAGTTATTCTTTACAGTTTCTTTGGTATCCGAGAGAATGGCATGCCTCTCAAGGCTAAGACGTTGCCGATTAGTAACAGTAGGGATCCGCCTAATGCAAGCATGCACACACATGTACTCACTCTCAAGTCTACTTAGACACGTTCTTGCTCTCTGTTATGCAGAAAGGGCATCTAGGGGAATACAAACTCCTCAGAGTTAGTTTCCAAGACCCAGAGTAGTTGTACAGAGGGAGAGGACAACAAAGACATTTTGCAGCCAGTGGCAAGTTACACTCTTTCTAGGTCTTGAGTCAAAGTAGACAACTCTCCAAACCTCAGACTAGAGAAGGTCTGGTTACTCTAGTAAGGTTGCCAGCAACTTTAGAAAGAACGAGTAATAAAAACACACAATAAATAATGTTGCACAATCCAGGGCCTTTCATTTTCTTTTTTCTCGTGAGTCTTTTTTTTTATAAAAGGAAGCAAATCCCAAGCCTTTCATGCTTTAGAAGTTTGGCCCTTCTGCTGTTCGCTCCCAATCTCATGCCTTCTTGTGAATTTCCCTCCATTTTTCTTTACTGCCACTTTAGAGCCAGGGGTCTCTCGACTCTGACCGCCTCAAACAACAGACGTTTGAAAGCCTTGTTTGAAGATAAAAGTGACAGACAGAAGAATCCATATTTAGACTGAGCCACTGCTGCCACGCTACGCAGCCTCCAAGCCATCCCTTTTTTCTTTTCCACTGCTGAGGCCCCTCAAATGCCCCCGAGGGTTTTAATGCCTCTGTCACCTGCCCCGGTGATAAATGTATATACACCGAGAGTTTGAGCATGTAGATGCAGTGACGACCTTCATATTTGCCCTCTGGATAGTGTGAAACTTTTCAAGGTAAGCACACTACTCAGAAACTTATGGAGTCATGCCGCATGCATCCCGCAGACCGATTTCGCTCATTAAAAACAGTGGTCTACGTTTTCGTGAACAAGGCCCCATTAGGCTAGCTTGCTCTGTAGATGCTCTCATCATTAGCCGATGTACATCAACCATCTCCTGCACTGATTCGCAGACCCCCTGGGCTTCAAGTTTCATCTCATCAACCCAGGGTGTGTAGATTTAAAAGCAACATCGCACCTTCTTGCCTCATACTTTCAGCTTATTGCTACATCTCTAGCCTGTCTACACTCTCGCGGCCCATAAACCAGCCTACTCGTCAGACAGGGGCATTTAATGAACTGATTAAAGTGTGGATTGGAGCCCTGCTAGTCAGTCTTCGTTTTCTTCTGAAGGGCAGGAAGATCTGCTCTTCTAGCCCCTGTCAAGAAGGGTCAGTCGGGAATCACCCCACCCTTTTGTTCCCATCTGAACTGCAGCAGTATGGGATCAATCAAGGCTTTCACACCTCTTGCTCTCATGGAGCATATATTAATCACAGGTAACTCCACGGTTCAAAGGTTTAATTTACGCTCAAAGAGGATGTGGCGCATCGGGATCAGACAAGCAGGATTGTCACTTTGACATTGCGGGCTGATGGATGCGCTGTGGCTTAAAGAGAAGGGCCTGCCTCTTCCCCCTTACGCCCAATCCTTCACCCCCCTCCAACTCGCATTGATTTCCTCTCCTTACCTCAGGTCACTGGCTGGAAATTGAATTGGAAATAGTAGGAAACAGAGGTCTATTATTTCTTGTTCTGGTGGCATTTATTTTTTTTTCATCTCCCCCTTTTCCCCCACCTTTACAAATCCCCCCTGCCCCAACTACCCCCCCAGACTACAGCATTTCAACAGACAGCAGAGGAACTAATGGGAATAGCAGTTACCGTCAGGACACACTTAAACGACTGCGCTGACTTTGCCTCGTCTAATAACGCCGTCCTCCGAAGCGAAAGGTTACGCTCACCCCTGCGGTTTTAGAGCACATCATTATGCCTTTATAGAAGTCTAGCTTCTCTCCCCTCTCCCCCTCATGGGAGCATCACCACTTCTGAGTGAAGGGGGAAAAAAATATTGGTGATATTGAGTTGAGCGGCTTGCTGAGCTATAGAGTAAATATAGAGAAAGGGCATCCATTGCTTACCAAGGAGGTGAGAGCATTGAATGCAAGAATGAATGACCATGCTATGCTGCCTTCACTAATTCTGAAGGGTGATGTCTTTTTTTTTACGTTTTATTTTATAAGTCCAGTATGGTGGGTACCAGAGTCGGGGGTGCTATTTTAAAATCGCAGCTTGCTACAGAAAAAGTAGTAGTTTAAGTAGTTCAAAAGAGTAGTTTAAGGTATGAGTAACTGTACCTTAAATGTAAGGTAGGCGATTTTGGAAAAGCTAGCAATAGCAAGCTAGCTTTGAAAGCAAGATCCCACCTTCCCTGCATAATCATTCTGCAAAACCACACTTCCTCCAAAACACATGAAAGCGCACAGGCAGACCAGAGGTAGAGGGTTGAATGCAATGCTGTCTGATTACCTCATGTCTAATTCACTGGGGAGAAAACATTACAGTACAAAGCGCATAACATTAGAATAATAATGCCTTCTATTCTTGCTCGGTCTGCAATAGTGTAATGGAACGCACTGATGACGTATCATGTCTGTGCAAACAGGGTGCATGGAGGTATGCAAATTAATTGGCAGGTAGGACAGCCTATTGTAATGGTCGGACCGAATAATCTGATTGGTTGAACATTTTATAGTCCTATGCCTTCCACAGATTATATAAATATATATATACATATAAATACATTTAGACCACTTAACTTATTATCGGGAGGTGAAGAGACTTTCAGCCAGCATAACAAACAAAAAAAATAAATAAATGTTTTTGCCCCAAATCACCTACCCTTTAATCTCAATTTTTACAAAGCTCATCGTTCTGAGAAGCGAGGTATGCTCTGATTGGCCAGCTATCCAGTGCGTTGTGATTGGCTGAATACTTTAAGCGTGAGATGGAAATGTTACGCCCGTTACCGTATTGTGATGCCGTGTTCCGGCACGATGACACAAAAACAAAACCCACTATAAGGCATTTGTTGCATCCAGTGGGGACATAATTACTGGTTATAATGACTTATACTGTCTTTTTACGCAGCGCGATGAACATTACCATGTCTGCATTTGTGATCGGAGAAACGTCAAGCAACAAGCACTACTCTGTACTGCTCAAAACTCATGTTTGAATAGTCAGTGGCAAATTCTGTGAAGGTTAAACATGCACTTGCTACTGTAAAATTCTAAAGTATGTGTATACACAGAATGTAATATAGTTCAGTATGTGTATACATTCTAATCTGAATTTGTGTACACGTTGCCAAAAGAGTTTCTCTTCACCTTTAAAAAACAGAATGTAAATGAGAAAAATTTCCAAACGCTCTCCATATTCTTTACTATTCATGTGCGCTCTCTCTCTCTCTCTCTCTCTCTCTCTCTCTCTCTCTCTGTCTCCATCCTTTTTCAGTGTTTTATGACAGCCTGTTCTATGTGGTGCTCTCCAGGGAGCTTTAATTGACAAGTGTGTACAATAACTAATCAGCAGTGGAGGGACTGCCCTTTGTAATGATGAATTGACTGAACTAATTTCAGATAATCCCTCACGTTACCCGGCAACGCTGACGCTGCCAATTGATATTTGAAATACAAGACGCCCCTCGTTCTGCTCCCTGTCAGTCATCTCAGTATCGCTTCTGCAGCTAAAGAGGTGCAATTCGTAATGAGGCGCTGACTGTGCGCTGCAAAGATTAAAACTTTCCTCAAGCCATTACCGTGCAACAAACCTCCACACATTCGCACACACTTAGAAAGTAATAGATCATTGTTAAAGGGCAAGTTTAAGTGTTTTTTTTTTTTTTTTCACTTGAGTCTATCCACATAATTATTTGTATTTTTACAGCAGTTTAGCATTTTTAAATCCTACAGTCCTAATAATGTGAATTTTCTCCCCAGAGGCTAATGGGCAATGAGCTATTGGACAGAGAGATTCTTCCACTCCAATTTAGCCAGCTTCACGGTGCAGAGATGTTGAATGTCTGACTTTTATTGGATATTAGGACTTTAATCAGAATTTCTGGGAACACTGAAGGACAATATCAAAAAAAAAGAGGCCCTAGAGGCTCAGCGGTTGAAAATCTCAGGCAAATATGTAAAATTAGATGAAAAGTATCCACTAGGCAGATACATAATCACTGTCTCTCATCCTGAAATATGCTACATTCTAAGAATTTCCCCGCTATTTCATCATACGCTCATTGAGGGCTACTCATAATGACCTGCAGAGTGCTATCATGAGAATCAGCTGAGCATGCCATGAGCAATAGCAAATCTTACCACATTTTCCACATTGATAATAATGATAATAATAATAAATGTTTCTTGAGCAGCAAATCAGCATATTAGAATGATTTTTAGAAGGATCGTGTAAGACTGAAGACTAGTTTATTGGCTGCTGAATCAAAAGACTCGTCTTTGAAAAAATCCTACCAATCCCAAACTTTTGAACAGCAGTGTATATTCTTAAAAAGTAATTTTGTCAATGTTTTGGAGTGCACTAGCATATAGATTATCCAAGCCAATCAAAGCCAGAAAATTTATTTTGCTGTGGTGCTGTAGATTCAGCAGCAGGAAACACTGGATTGTGTTATTTGGATTGTGATGGATCACAGAATTTGATTTAATACTGCATTTATCCTAATGAACAAAAATAATGTTAATATGGATGATAATTTAAAGGTAAAAGGTTGCTCTTTTTAACCACAGAGAAAAATACGTACTCTAATATTTAATTATGGATTCAAAACTTTCAGGTAGGTCTACATCGAAGATCATAATAACAGTTGGTTATGAGAAAATATTCCCTATACTATGACCACAAATATAATTAAACCACCACAGGCAAAGCAATGGTGGGAAATGACAGCCAATGACCAATTACAGCCACCTTACCCAACATCTTGGTCAATGTATAGATAGTTACAGTATTTCATTAAGTATCGTCATCTTAAAATCAAAACAAATGGGCTTGTCAAAGCTTGCAGATAAAGCCTAGGAAGAAAATGTCTCTCTCTCAAATCTATTTTTAATAAGTGTTAGGGGAAGGGCAAGCCTGGAGCATTGGGATTGAAGCTCCACTCTTGCTAGTTAAAACCCCACAAGACTGAGGCAGCAAAGAACCTCTCCTCCATAACCTAGCTACTGTAAAGACCAGTGGTTGAAAATGTATGTGTGTAAGGCCAGGAGTCCAGTTGTTTGAAGTCTGTAGCTGTGAAGTGTGGCACAAATTTTGTGGGAAATGCACAGATTATGTGACTTAACGTAATGATGATGGCCACTTCTGCATTTTCATGGACCAAAACATATTTGGACACAAAGTTTAAAATTTAGGAAAGACTTTGCATTCCATGAAATATTAAACCAAATGAATATAGAAATATAGGGGTGGTATATTTTTGGTAGGTGGCACTATGAACGAGTCGCTGAGTCATTCATTTAACTGATTCATTCAGAAACAAAATGAGTATTTTTGAGTGAGCCATTGAATCATTCACTCAACCAATTTGTTAAGAAACCACTGATTCATTCAGGAACTTAATAGTTGGCTTTTTTATTGAGTGAGTGAGTGAGTGAGTGAGTTGATGAATCATTCAATCAACTGGTTCGTTCATTCATACACACAACAAATCTTTTTGAGTGAGTCATTGAATCATGCACTCAACTGATTCATTAAAAAATGATTCATTCAGGAACTAAACAGTTGGCTGTCTTTGAGTGAATCATTTAAATATTCAGTTTTATTCAAAAACACTGATTGAATCGGAAAAGAAACAAGTGTCTGTCTTTATGAGCAAATCAATGAATCATTCACTCAACTGATTTGTTCAAAAACACAAATTCATTTAGGAATGCCACTGTGTAATGTTGCTAAGTGGAGAAAACATAACTGACAGTATTTTTCTAATATGTAAATGTAAATAACTCTGTATATTTAATTGTTGTATAAAAGTCACATCACATTGGTCAACAAATCTTGCTTGTGTGGCATTGCTTAAATATTAAATATATATCAGAATTTTATTGATTTATTAGGTATCAGCATTGGACTCTGCAATACTCATTTTGTAAAAAAAATTTCATGTTTACGTTACAAATGTACATTTAATCTTATGCGGACTGAGATGAAGCCACCTGTGATTGGCTTGTCCACTGAAAATTCAGTGCTTGATTCATCTAATATGGTTGAAATTCCCTCAGGTTATGTTAGATGTCTGTCTGACCACCCAGATATGTTCATCTTCTATTTTGGACTCAATCCTAATAAGCTTTAAATGGCATAACCGAGTCAGGATGTTTCTGTCAAGCTGAGCTATCCTATTTACTTCTATATTACACACCCCACACAGAGAGTGAAGATGTATCTGCTCAAAGTCAATGGCAGGCCTACGGGTCTCTCAGCTACTGCACTATCCCGAGCCAATTTCCTTCAGTCTTCTCCGGACTGCATTAAACAGCATGGCAATGAGAGACGAGGTGAGGAGTTCAAGGTTTATCAGTTTGCAGCACACTGTAATTTTAGCCTGTATACTGTACGGAGGAAATCAACCTGCATTATTATGAAATCACTGAGATATGGGACTAGCTTTTGGGGGCTTATGTTTTTATTTATGTATTTGCCAGCATTTTTCCCATCTGTAACTGTTAACTCTGCAGATTTGGAAGTCAAAGCGCTGCACAGACTACCTCTCGAACACGCACCGAGATTACAGAATGAATATGGATTAAAAGATGCATCCGGGATGCTCTGACCTCGCATGTAATGATGATTGTGAAAATACAGTCCCACCCCTAACCTGACTAGTCCATAGATATCATCTCTATTATGTGTCAATAATAATATCTGCCAACAATAACGTAGGAATGAGCCAGAGAGTCTGAGGAGATACATTACAAAGTATGACATGAATGTATATTTCATTTGATGCTGTATTTTTCAGTCATTTAGTGTGTAAGAAATCTCATACTTTCTGAGTAGTGACTACATTTAAAGTGCCCCTATTATGGGTTATGAAAGTTCATATTTTGGTTTTGGGAGTCCCCAACAACAGGTTGACATGCATGCAAGGTCAAAAAACACTTTCATTTTCTTATAATATGCATTTATTCTTACCTTATTTGCTCAACGACTCCCAAACAATTTGCTCAACGATTAATTTTTCCAAACCCCTCCTTTGCGTGACACTAATCTGCAGTGATTGGTCCGATTTCATTTAAAGCAGTGTTTGTGAGCTTTTAACGCTCCAAAAGTGGCATCTAGTGTCAAAGAATGAATTTGCATTTTCAAGTGGGCGGGCAATATGCTAATATTTCATGTTGACGTCAACATGAAATGGCTTGTGATTCATTTTAAAAACGACTCGTTTCAATGATTCAGCGTCGACTCTGTCTTTTAAGAGACAATAACTTTATACACGGTGCACTTTCAGATTTAAAACCTTGCAGGATGTATTCACTCACTTAGAGCTATGTGTAATAGGGGCGCTTTAATGAGTAACAAACTTTATGACCAAAATTGCGTTCTGTGTAGGTACTATATTTGATGATGAATGAACTTTGCAATCGAAATCACATGCTTCATTTGATAAGGAACAAACTTTGTGAATGAAATCACATACTTTCTGAATAGCTACTATATTTAATGCAGAACGATTTTTGTGACTGAAATTGTAAACTTTCTGAGTAGCTACTACATTTAATGAGGATCAAACTTTGTGACCGAAATCATATACTTTCCGAGTAGCTACTAATGAGGAAAGAACTTTGCAGCCAAAATTGCAAACTGTCTGTATATGTATAGGTTCATCTGATGATGAACAAATTTTGCAATAAAATCGCATGCTGTGTAACTACTACATTTGATGAAGAATGAAATTCGCAACAAAATTGCATACTGTTTGAGTAGCTACTACATTTGATGAAGAAGCTTTGCAACAAAATCGCATGCTGTGTAGCTACTAGATTTGATAAAGAATGAACTTCGCAACAAATTTGCATATTCTGAGCTACTACATTTAATAAGAAAACAAGAACTTTGTGACCAAAATCGGTCTCCTGACCTTATGGGATTTCAGAATCTCAACAAAAGTAGTAGGTAATTCAAACACTTTCCGAATTCAGACATACTACTCGTTTCACATTTTTCACCTACTATATAGTAGGGAAGTAGTCTCGCGTAGACTGACGGCTGAAAGTCTGGGTACTTTGGCTGCTTTGAATGGCCAAGGCCCACCCAAGAGGCCATATGACTGACAGGTAAAGCAACCAATCATGTTTTGTTTTGTGCCGCGTCACATTTCGGGGCGTGGAAATGTCGCCACAATAACAGACTAGTGTGTAAAACTCTCTGACATATTTTAAAGATTCTATGCTGCGAACTTTAAATTTTTCACATACTTTTGAAAATTCAGCATTTAGTTGATCCAGACAAGCGCTCGTCGTCAGTTGTAAACACGACGGCTTTCTTCTTTACTAGTAGAAACTAGTAGGGAAGTAGACATATTTGGACGCAGGTATAGTATTTGGACATCTCATTTGACCAGTTTTCAGAAACTGTAAGAAGTAGGCGTTTTAACTTCGGAGAAACGACAATTAACAAATGAAAAGCATTTTTGCTATCAGTGTAAACTTGTACAGTTTTCCCAGTCATAGTTTTAACGAAAATTACTTTTAAATTTAGTCGGTGTTACGCTGATCGATTTGCATATAATTCACATAGTGGTTCACATAAATAAGACTGTAAAATGTAATGGAGACATGATTGAAAATGGATGATAATACCACTGTTTGTCATAAAAGTTGAATAATTAGGCCAAAAACATATGCTCCACCTATGAATGTCATAATTTGTACAGTCATTAATACTAATTATGTGAGGTAAAATTTCATTTTCCAAAAAAAATTTTGGTCAGACAGAAAAAAAAAAGAATATAATTAGCAAATTGCTTTCAGGTTGGACAGCGTCTGCTTTCCATGCTGTATTTCCCCATCATTTATCAGTTCTCATTCACTCACCTATCGTCCTCCGCATCAGCTTCACTTTGCTCCTTGAAGAATCCCAGAAGGCCCGAGCGACCTCTTCACTCTGTCGCTTTTATGAGTGATGTTCAGACTCATGCCTGCTTGCTTTTAACCTCTTAATGAAGTTTGTTGTCCCATGCCTGTAGTCTATTGCGTCCTCCGTAAAGGAAGAAAGGACAGGTTAATGATTTGAGTGCACTACAACATGTGGCTACCTCATTAGCCAACCAAAAATACAGTGGTTAAGGGGCTTGTGAGGAAAAGTGTGTGTGCGGTTGGTTTCAACCATGTGAAGCTTATGAATCAATGTCCATCGGCCAATGAGAAAATAATTAAGAAACCGGTTGGGAACTGCGTTGTGTACCGTCAACCGACTGCTACTGTATGAAAGAAAGCAGCTGTATGTGTATATGTAATAGAAACAGCCATAAATGTAATGAAACAAAACGAAATCCATATCATAACCGACTCCAAAGAGCCCAGCGAATGGTATTATATGGAGACAGACAGTATAAATAGCCCTGCAATATTGTAAATGTTTATATACTACAGCTCGCGTGGACATCGTGCGGCGGTCTGGAGATTTATGGGCGCCGCTGTAATACGTTGAAGCCGACACAAGGTAGCAGGTCATATTTCACGTGTGTTATCATATCGAGTGTAAATTTGCCGTGAAGTATATGGTGGAGATAAAATATTTTAAGCCGTTTCTTCTACTGTTTCCTCCCCCGCGTCCTCATATGAGACTGAATATTAGCATCGAGACTCCTACACACGAGAGGTTTTATATGCGCGCGGTCAGTTATATGTTCAAGGTTTCCCGCCTCATCTGAGCGCGAGCGACGCGTCAACCAGGGACAAACTCATTTTGGTTACACCTTCAGAATTTTCTAAACGCTGTATTTTACACAACCACGTCTTATACCTCCCTCGCTTTTCTGAATAAAAGCACCGGTGTTAAAATAGGAGCTTACGGGAGAGCCATAAGCCATCGGAGAGCGCTATTAGAGCGCGCAGATAACTTTTCCGCATTTTAACGCCGTTTGTGATCGAATGGTGACATGGAAAATGTCTTGGCCATTTGCTTCAAGTCTCCCTGTGATTTATACACGCTGTCTGAAGGCCATCTCTGCAGCCGGCTGTTTTTATTTTATGTGTTGACCTAGCAGTTAACTGCAGGCGCAACCGGAATACCGCAAATCTATTTAGATTAGGCGACACTATGCGGTGTTTCGGTTCACTTAGTTACCGCTCAGCAGATTTACAGCAGCTTTCAGTCAAATACTTGGTGAACTGTTGTTTAACCATTATTTTTTTAAATAAATTAATTCTTATTCTTATTATTATTTATTAATTTTAATATTATTGTCAAATCATAAAACTTTTTTTTTTTTTTTTTGGTCTTATTTTGCTTTAGTGTTCATTTAATAAGTAACCTGTTATTAATGTAAAATTATCTGTGGAGCTTAATGTGAATACACCTTTTAGTATGACTATTTTAATCATTAGTTAAATTCAATATTTAATTTAAGTATTATATATTATGAATATTTAAATATTAATTTAATTACAACATAACTGTGATTATTCTTCAGGTTAGATTTATTTTTGAAAGTTAATTTAGACACATACCTTAAAGTCTTGTCAAAAAATGTGAACACCTTTTTAGTATTATTTTAGTGATTAATTCTATAATTAAATTAAATATTTGCATATTTCTGAATATATTTATATTTATAATCTATAATTATATATTTTATTTAATTATAATTTTTTTTTTAAAAATACTGTTAAAGGGGGAGACTGGGGCTAGTTGTCACACTTAAATCCAGTGTTTATTCTTCAGTGTAAAAGTAATTTTCTTTGTAGACACATATATGAAATGAAATAAAATGAAATAAGATAAAATAAAATAATAAGAGGCTGGAACAGCCCGGGGAGTACAAACTTTTTTAGCTTAGCAATAATTAGCTTTGCAAAATATTACCTAGAAAAATTTATAATTTACCTAATTTACCTAAAATATTTACTGAAATAACACTGATATCTATTGTATGTAGTGTTGGGTATATATATATATATATATATATACACACACACACATACATGTATGTGTGTGTGTGTGTGTGTGTGTGTGTATGTATGTATATAATTACATATACACACATGTGTGTGTGTGTATATATATATAATTACATCATCAAACTGACTATTGAAAAATTTAATTTAGGGCAGTATATAAAAATGAAATATATAATTACATTACAAATTGAAATTGTGTTTAATTATACACTTTATATCGTTTGTATGTAATTATTATATTTAGAAATATATTATATAAAATTATTAACATTTAAACCATTTTTGGCAATTTTCATTTTTGACTGATATGAAATATGCAGTGTGTGTAATTATTAAATATGAAATATATTCATACATAAAGTCGAAGTGGCAAAACACATTTAAAACACATATAAAAAATCTAGTCATCTAATCATTGTTAAGACTTTATTTTAAAGATGATTCTCATACAGTATTTTTCAAATTTCTTACTGTTAAATTTCTTACTGTTAATTAATTGTCAATTGAATAAAATAATAAAAATTATTCTTCCACTTGCTCTCCAGCACCCTGTTTTCAGCCCTCGATCCCCAGTTTGTAAACCCTAGTATAGTCCATCTACAGAGGCCAAAAAAAAATTTGGGCACTTTAAGCACATCTAAACTACAAAAACAATTATCATATTTCACAAAAATGCATTATATAGACAATAGATTCTGAATAAATGATATGAACGCTACACTAAGAACAAGTTATTATCCTAAGGCCACTGATCTTCCACTAAACCCTAAAAGCTAAACTGCAATCGGTTGTTGTTTTTTCTGCAAAAAGCATCGGCGGAGGCTCTCTAAACATGCAAACGGTGTCCTGGCTCGCAGAATGAGATCCTGCAGCCTCCGATAAGCCGGGATGAGTGCGGGAGGTGAGCGGTCGAGTTTGTAAATCACTGTCCTGAGAGAGCTGGACAATAGTGAATCATCACTTTTGGCGCTCTTTTGCTTTCGCGCAGGAAAGAGAGCCTGTGGAAGTTTCCATGACAACCAGCTGTCAATCCAGCCTAAATGGGGTTGGCGAAAAGCGGAGGGTCATTCCTAAATCTGCTGTCGGGCGCGCAGTGTAAATTCCATTGTCTGAGGCGGCGATAAGGAGAAATGATGAACAATATTAGCATCTTGATAAAAAGCAACATACGAATGAACAAACACATTAACGGAAAATTACCGGGTGGGCGATTATTCAACCGCAGACTGAGCAAACCGAGAGAAAAGTGTTCGGGTTTACCGTGCAGATAAGTGATGCAGACAGATAGGATGGGCTGAGATAGATTTTGCTGCCATTTCCACTTGGCAGACCAGAATCGAGTCTTTGAAAGCGGCGCGTGGCCCCAAACACTAATTAAAAACAACACAACAATTACCGCGTGTAACAAAACACAACCTCAACAAACAGACAGAGAGGGTTAAAGTAATTAACCTGCCGAACAAACCCGGTGGATTTTGATCCAATTCATTATATATAACATATCTTGTTTTGTACGAACGCTGATGGAGGATCCGCATCCGTCGGGACCTCGATCTGGCAGCGATGATCGGGGCCTTCGAGGTCTTTTGGCTGCTGTCAAACTTGAGATGCATTCTAGGAGTTTTACCTCCCGTGAGTTAATCTGAAACAATCAGCCTCGGATTAGTTCACCGTGGGTTTGGCCAAATAGATTAATCTAAATACAGCCACAGACGTTTGGCAGTTTCTATCAAACAGACGGGCATCAAAATTTGATCAAGGGAAGTAAAAAAGAAGTCAACAACTTCATTTCCATAACATTGCATGCCAGAGTTACATAAACCTAAACCGTTTATGTAACTTTGGAACACAAAACATCGCAAAGAGTTTGTTTATGCCGCCAAGCAGGCCTGCTCGCACAGTTTATCACAAAGTTGAGCAAATACTTTGTTCCTTCGTGTAAATGGAAATGACATTGTGTTATATATATATATAGGGGATAGTTGTCACAAGGTTTTTTATTCTTCTTCAACTATAAGTCAAAGGTCCAAATACAAAAAAAAAAAAAAATGTTTTAAACGTTGTATAGAAATATAATTATCTATTAACTATATAATTAAATATAATTAGAATTCATAAAAGTTATATATACTGCCTCACATTTTTGCTGTTTCATGATTTTTTGTTTTTTGTTTTAAGCCTATGTAATAGGATGTTTATTGACAAGCTCCATTGTGACAACTTACCCCATACAGTGACAATGTATGAGATATTTACAAGTAAACATCCAGCTATAGTCAAGGCCTAATAGCTTTTACTCTGCAGTCTAACGGCGTCTCTCCTATAATAAAGATAACAAATATCAGTCACGATATTAAACAAATAAGAATTTGCTCTCAGTCATATCACAAGGACATAAATTCCCTTAGACATGGAGCTAGCAATCTTCTTCTCCCCTTGTCGTTGTGCGGCTTAATTTGTGATATATTAAACAAAACTCTTTCCAGCCGCTGAAGTTGATGAAGCTTGATAGGAGTCATTTTTTGAGGCAGCATCACAGCTGGTGGGGCCGGACCTGGTATGAAGGACACGGGGGAGTAAAGTATGCAAATATCAAGAGCGCTAATCAATTAAACGTGCGATGAGAAGCACCTTAATGGCACTGTAGTGATTGAACAGTCTATCAAAGTGCACATTATATTTCAAATAAATAAGATACTGTACTGCATGTGTTCTAGTCCGATGCCTTTTAATGAATCTATTGTGGCCATGCTGTCGATAAATTCACTTTGCTTGCTTATTTATGGACTGCAACTGCATTATTGACTGCAGTCGATTCTCATAAGCTTCCGTCGTCTGAGTAAACAGAAAAAGTTGAATAATGCAAGATTGTGATGCTATTTCATACGTTCCTTTATAAGTAGTATAATGTAATGCGGTCTGTATTGTATTCCAATATTTTCTAAACGGATTGTGTGTGTTTTAGAAAGAAATGTGTGTGCGGTTTATCTTTCTCTAAATGTGTAATGTCAGTAACGGCGTCTGTTTTTATTTTCTTATACGGCGGCCCTGTGGTGATGCTTTATCCCCTCATCCCTGTCAGAAAGAGTGATGAAAACATTCTCTGGCTGATTTATTTTATAAATCGCTTGGAGGTTCTCAAAACTTTTGCACCTTATTGAATCATGGAAAAACAGGAGTACGGCTAAAAGTGCTAAATAAAATATCTGAAGATTTAGAGGAAAACGCATTAAAGGAAGATTTCAGCCAAAAATCCAAATTCTGTCATTTACTCACCTTTGTGGTTTAAGAACTTGATCACTTAGTTTAGTCTGTGTAAAGCAAAAAGAGCAAATGTGAAGACTGCTAGTTGCTGTTTTCCATGCAATGACAATGAATGAAGACTGAAGCTTCAAAAAAAAATATAAAAGTACCTTATTTTAAGTGTTCTGAAGTGCTGCAGTTGATATGTGTAAACTGGATCAATCTGATTTGTGAACAAAGTATTCAGACTAGTTTTATGATTCAGTTTAAAGGTCTGGCTCAAAAGAAGGATTTGTTATGAACTCAGACAAATCATTTAGACCAGTTTGTGATTAAACAGAAAGATTTAAAAGACTTAAACTAATTTAAATTTTACACAAATCGGACCAATCATTTAGACCAGTTTTGTGATTCATTAAAAAGTTTGAATGATTTCAGACATTGTTACTTTTCTTGTGATTGAGCGCAATGAGATACAGTGCAGAAGTCATGATTTTCCATGAATATCAACTTAAATTTGGTTCTTCCGAAGTTATGTGAACCACATTTATGATACTTTTATGGTGCTTTTGTGTCATTTTTGAGAGATTGAAATTTCCAGTCTTCATTTATTATAATTGCGTGGGGGGGGGGGACAACTTACTCTGTATAGTCTCACAAAGATCATCTTGTTTTCCACAAAAAAATTCTAAAATCATGCAGGTTTGAAAAAACATAGCGTGGAGACTTTGAAGTTGTATCCCCTCCATTGTCTCCACGCTACATTTCACTCTTTCCACCCATAAATATTATTCCATTCAGCCGATCACCCGTCGGACAGCCGCAAGGGTGTATTTTAATATGGAAGCAAATATGTGTACCAAAATTCAATTTGCAATGTAATATGCAAAATGGCAATGCGATATGTAAAATGGCAATGTATTTCTGTATTTAAATTTACATTTTCCCATACATGTGTGCAACATTTAGTGCAAAATGAAAATAAAAATTCAATTATACAGTTTCAATTTGCCATTTTCTACACTAGTTTTAATATGCATATTAAAAAAAATATTTTAAAGCTTTATTAGTCGCAAAATTAAAATTTAAATGTATTACCCAAATTGATTAGATATGTTTAATATGTTCAAGCAAAAACTGTAGCAAAATTATCATTTAAATGCTGTTTTTACTAAATGCATTTAGATTTAGGGGTAGGACACTTGGGATTGCATTTTCGTCGTGATACCGCGTGATAATTGTAGCAAAATGCAATGAGAGTAACAAAATGCACTCTGAGCCAAAGGTGCAGCAAAATGGTGATTTAAATGTCTTATTTTTCTTAAATGCATTGAGACTTACATATAAGACGTTTCAATTGTGTTTTCATTAAATACCCCGCGATGAATATAGTTTAAGTCATTGTGGATTTGAAAATGCATTCCGAGCCGAGCACGCCCCCTAGCTGTCAATCATTACATCAAGGTGGGGCTCAGAAACAGGACGCACGATAGGTCAATATTCACCGTTAACCAAAAGCTTTTCACTTGCCTCAACATCTCTCACTGTTTGCACTCGGATTGATGCACAAACAGACAGTGCTATTCTACACTTATTTACTGCCTTACCTTATATTTTATTACTCTCTTATTTTTAACCCGTAAAATAGCATGTATTCTGTGGCACCTGAACAGGGATGTGCAGAGAGTTCCTCAGGGGCAGGGGCTCAAATGTAAAAAAAAAAAAAAAAAAAAAAAAAAAAAAAAAAAAAAGTGGCAATGTGAAAAAATAAAAAAGTTCGAATACATTAATATTTTAGAATTTTGCAATAAGTCACTTATGGTCATCAAGCCTGCATTTAATTGATAAAAATTTTAATATACTTTAAAATATATTTTATGCAATTCTGATTTATTAGCAATGTTGGAAACCTGTTATACTTTTTTCAGGATTCTTAGATGAATAAAAAGTTAATTCTTTTGTAACAATATACACTACCATTCAAAAGCTTGCCGTCAGTATTTTTTAAAGAAATTAGTTTTTATTAAGCAAGGATTTGTTAAATTAATAGAAAATAGTAAGTGATAGTAAAGATCGATATTGTTAGAAAACATCTCTATTTTGAATAAATGCTGTTCTTTTAAACTTTTTATTTATCAATGAACCCCAAAAAAAGTATCACAGGTTCCAAAATAAATAAATAAAATTGAAATTAAAAGCAAAACATTAAGCAGCACAACTGTTTCCAACATTGATAATAAATCAGCATATTAGAATGATTTCTGAAGGACCATCCATTGAAGACTGGAGTAATGATGCTGAAAATTTAGCTTTGAATCTCAGAAATAAATGATATTTTAAAGTATATTAAAATAGAAAAACATTCTTTTAAATTGCAATATTTCACAATATTGCCGTTTTTCTGTATTTTTGATCAAATAAATGCAGGCTTGATGAGCATAAGACACTTTCATAAAGCTGCATAATTATCAAAAATGGTAATATAATAAAGTTTCACATCACCATTTCGCCAGCCTACACTTCACATAATAGGCCTGTAGGTGGCACTTGGGAGAGTTTCATGAAATAGTAAATGGTGTAGGATATCATACATAAATATAAGTGAATTGAATAACCTACTGATTGCCATTACCATTTTAATTTTGCAACTTACAAAGCTTTAAAATATGTTTTTAATTTGCATATTAAAACTAGTGTAGAAAATGGCAAATTGAAATTATATAATTTAATTTTCATTTTTATTTTGCACTAAATGTTGCACACATGTATGGGAAAATGTACATTTAAATACAGAAATGCATTGCCATTTTACATATTACATTGCAAATTGAATTTTGCTACACATATGCATCCATATTTTAAAGCATGCTACCACAGCAGCGCTTGTGGCATAAATATTGTGGTGAAGCACACGCAGTATTAAATTCATACAGGTCAGTTTCATACATTAATCCAACCTGGACAGAGTCCTATCTCCCATTTCCCTGAGCTGAGACATCACAAGAAGCATGGCAAGACCTCAAGGCCACATCTATGCGAATTCGTCCAGGAACGTTACCAGCCCACCTCCGGATCGCAAGATCCCCCTCAGGCGTTGTCGGAGGCCCATCCTGCCCTTTTATTTTCCAGTTCAGGGCCTTCTTTTTTTGCAGATAAATGCTCTCCGATGTAACGTGACAGATGTCACAATGCATCGCCTCTATTTTGATACATACCCTCTGATCCTGCCACAAACGATAAAGAGCGCACGGGGCCCAGACAACGTGCTGACACTCGTGATTATTTTAGAGTGCGTCACGATCGCGGCGAGACACGGAGCCGGCCAGGTTCCAGAGTGAATCAAGGAATATCAATACGTGCGGGTCGGAGTCATCGCGGCATCCGAGGACTGAGGGAGACTCAATAAACACATCCATCCCATTGACACATATTCAAAAAGATCAATGCAGTGATAAAGTTGGAGGTTTAGTTGGATCACACTGCTGAAGCACAATCTGATAAGGCTACTCAATCATGGTTTTTGAAGAAAAGTAAAAAAATCAAGCAAAAACTGACAATCATTGTGTTAAATAATTAAATTAAGTGTTGCTTAATACATTAGTACATTTTGAGATTTTGACTTTTCATGAAGTGTCGTTTCAAAGGAGTGGAAAGAAAACACCCAAAATACACTTTTAATTGTATTGCTCTTAATCTGTTTGCATCTAGATTACAATTAAAGTACATATCTTTAAAGACTATTTAGCAATTTGTTTCTCATGCACTGACCCAGAAATCTCCAATTCAGCAAACTTTACGGTTTTATTCCTGTATGTATTCTGAAGGTTTTAACTGGGTTTTAATCATTTGCATGAAAAAAAACAAAAAAAAAGCTCCAAAAAAAAACACTCTAGCTGTTGAGAGTGTTTATATAATTGTATATAAAGAAATTTCCAAACTTTTCTCTGTAAAAACCTTTGAATACATCAACAAAATGAAACATGAATTTTGAACCTGGCTTAATCCAGTGTTCAGATTTCTGTTCTGGAAATGTATGTAAATTTGTGCATATTTAATTGAAAATTTAGTTTAGAGTTTAACAGAAAACTTCCTAAATGGAAATTCCCTGTGTTTTCTGATGCGCATGTCTGTTAAAATATTTATATCTCTTTTCATTTTTTCTTTTAATTGTAATTTTCTTTTAAAGTGCCCCTATTATGCCATTTTTAAGGTTCCTAATATTGTTTTGGGAGTCTCTTACAATAAGTTTACATGCATGCAAACAAGTCTTTCGTTTTCTCAAAATATACATTTAATATCACCTCATTTTCCAATGATTCATTCAAAGCAGTGCTAAAATTCAGCCTCTCTAAACCTCTCCTTTTTGGGAGCCTACTCTGTTCTGATTGGCCAGCTGGCCCAGTCTGTTGTGATTGGTCTACAGTGTGCAGCACGTGTCAGAAACAATGCGCCCATTGCCATAGTTCCATATTTTGAATGCTCGATATAAAATATAAATACTTACAGGTTGTGATTCAGTGGAGCCAGCTGGTCCAAATAAACTGGGTGCTGAGCCATATTTCAAGAGCAAGGATTTTGTGAATCCCATGATCAACTCCCCAAGATTAGAGAAGCAGTGGTTAGGAGGTGGGTCAATTTGTTCGCGGCCATCCAACATAGAACATTGGCGCGTATTATGCAAATATGTTACCTCGTGACGTGTAGCCATCATGGAAGTGGGATTTGATTTACCAACGACTCGTTTACACTGTTCTAAGTAATTTTTTTTCTTTTGGGAGACAATAACTTTATTTACTGTACACTTTTGGCTTTGCAGATTGTTTGCATTCACATACAGCAGCTGCGGTACATATATGCTGCATGAAAGGCAATATTTGAAATGGCAAACTTTAATCATATTTTTTTGGACTGACCAAATTAGAAATTAATTCACATTTTATACAAATTCAGGTTTTTTTAATTTATATTAAATTTTACATAAATCTTATTTTTTTTTAATGGTAGGATTTGAATAGACATGATGCTTACAACCCTTATAATATTCAGTAGAATATACCACTGTGATTCGCTTGCAGAAGTCGTCAGGATTTGGCCAGTATCACCTGGCATAGTGCCCTTTATAATTTGTGATAATCATATTTGTATAACATTCAAGATTTCAGCTCAGTCAAACAAAGCATTATCTGTGAGGACACTCAATTACCATAAACTAAACACAGAACGGGACCAAAACAGTTTGCATTAGTTTGAATTTCAGGTCAGCGGTAGCTGCACTCTCGGTCTATCTACACCCTCCAGAGTTTCGTAGAAAGTGTCGTTTCTTCGCAGTCTGCTTCTTCCTATTAAACCAGGCCTCTAAGCACGACAGCTTAGTGCTATCACCTCAGGCCTACCCACCATTTCCAACATGGGGTTGAACCCAATTATCCCCCAAATTAAAATGAACAGACTTGGCACAGGGAACAATTACTGCTGCGACTCCATTCCACAAGCTAAATGGGCCAAGCAAAAGCAGTCCCTGTTTGCCCATGCTGGCCAGGGACCAAAAGTCTGAGTAGTATTTGAGCTGTGCTTACAATAGTAATGTATGTGGGTAATGGGGAGGTGAGAGGTTACGCCAGTCTTTTCATTCGCTCTGTTTTTTTTTGCTTCAGAAGACAGGAAGCTGTTCGTCGGGATGCTGAACAAACAGCAGACGGAGGAGGACGTGTACCGTCTTTTCGAGCCCTATGGAGTCATCGAGGAGTGCACTGTGCTAAGAGGTCCGGATGGAAATAGTAAAGGTGAGGTTACGTCACTTTTTATGGTATGATGCTATATTAGGAGTCAACATAAAATTGGGCTTTCCGCTTTCTTATACACACTTCTGGTCATATTGTAACTAGTGCTGTCAAATCGATTAATCGCGATTAATCGCATCCAAAATAAAAGTTGTGTTTACATAATGTATGTGTGTGTGTATATATATGTATATATAAATATACACAAATACATGTATATATTTAAGAAATTATAATATGTAAAAAAAATATTTACATATATAGATATATCTATATATTGGATGCGATTAATCACAATTAACGATTTAATCGCGATTTGACAGCACCAAACTTTGCTTTTTGCCTTGTCACAAAAATCTGCTCACCAAGGCTGCACTTCTTTGATTAAAAATACAGTAAAAACAGTAATATTGAACTTATATTACAGTTTAAAATAACTTTTTAATTTGAAGTTATTTAAAAAAATTTATTTATTCTGTGGTGGCAAATCTGCATTTTCTGCAGCCATTACTCCAGTCTTCAGTGTCACACATGATATTTCAGAAATAATTTTTGGTTTAAGTAAGATTAAATAATAATAATGATATTTTTTAGAAAAGATAAAATACAGTAAATTTATAATTATATTTTTATTTGTAATTTTACCCAAGATTTGTATCATGTATCATGTACCAAGATTTGAAAAAATGTATCACGGTTTTCACAAAAATAATAAGCAGAACATTAACATTAATAAGAATAAAACATTATTAATAATTGATTATAATTGAGCAGCAAATCAGCATAATGATTTCATATATTTAGCATATGATTTCATAAAGGATCATGTCACACTGAAGGCTGGAGTAATGGCAGTTGAAAACTGAGCTTTGGCATCAAAGGAATAAATTACATTTTAAATTATATTAAAGTAAACAACTTTTTTAAGATTGTACTATTATTTTTTAATCAAATAAATGCAGCCTTGTATTCTTAAATATAATGTTAAAATTTTATATTGACGTTTTATGCTGTCCAAGAACCAACAGTTTGTTCTGAGTTGTTACCATTCAACATTAAAGACTCATAAGAGACGGAGAAAAAGCACATATTTGAGCATTAAACTTTTTATAGACTCCATTGTTTGCCCACCGAGGCTTTAGGGACACTGTAAGACGCTAATACAGCCTGGCATTTGAAAAAGCACTGTGGGAGTGCAAGTTTTCCCCTTGCCAGTGTTACGAAAATTGCTGTAGGATTATTTCTGCTACTTAGGGGGTGGATCTCTGAATATATCCAGTCTTATGGAAGAGAAGAAAAAGATAGATGTCAAAACATTCCCTGTACAATGAGACAAGAAAACTACATTTCATTTAGCTCCTAATGTGTTTTATTTCAAACCCCATTTCTGGAAAAAATAGAGCTTAATTCTTTAATAAAAACTGTATAAAACATGTTACGCTTGTATAAGGCACATTAAGACCTATCCTTAATATTTTGACAGCTTCTTCAACGGCTTGCAACACGACTGCTCTTGAATCCCAAATGGGTTTGAATTCTCGTGATGAATATCTGTAGCAGCGTTTAAAACGATATCAATTATCCCGTATTTTGCAATTTGTTTGCATAGATGGGCATGTGGCAGTAAATAGCACGCTTTTTGCATCAGTACAGTCTCTAGAGGAGCAGCTTGCTTACCGTTGGAGGGCTTTCTGCCTCTCCAGTGTTTTAATGTGCTTCTCTGCACTGTGTTTAAAGTGTTTATGTGCCTTTGTGTATGTGTCTTTTTTCTATCAGGCTGCGCCTTTGTAAAGTTCTCTACACACGCCGAAGCTCAGTCCGCAATCAGCGCCCTGCACGGCAGTCAAACCATGCCAGTGAGTACACACTCCTCTATAATACACACACAGAAAACCTGTTATTTTCAGTGTTGCACTTTTTCTTTGTACTTTCTTTCTACTTTGATGTTCCTCCTGCAATCAGAGGTTGCAATTACTTTCATACAACTACATTCTGGGGTCACTGTATTATTATAAGAGTCACATAAAAATCTTCTTTTTACTTCTTAGAAATTTATTCTCTAGGTTTCATGTGGTTTTGAAAAAAACTTCAAATTAAGAAGTTTCATTTTAGAGCTTCTATTTATTGACTTGACAGTTACACCACATGACATTTTTAAAGGAATAATTCACCCCAAAATGAAAATTTTGTCGTCATTTCATGTCGTTCCAATTTTGTAAATGATGACAAAATTATCATTTTTGGGTGAACTATTCCTTAAAAAATGTCATGTGGTGTAACTGTCATGTAAAAAATTTAAAAATTACAATTTACAACCTGAAGTAATCTTGCCTTGTTATAAAGGCATAAAAAGAAAAGCGTAACAAATGATTATCAGTGAAATTGCAGGGATGCATATATATTGTATATGATATATATTGTATATGATATATATTGTATATGATATATATATATATATATATATATATATATATATATATATATATATATATATATATATATACATACATACATACATAGGTCAGTATCACCATAGAGTGCCTTTCAACCCTCACAATACTCAAAAATTTTGATTTTAATTTTCCATTCACTTTGTCATATCATATTTTATTTATTTTATTTTATATAACCTTTATTTAACCAGAAAAGACTCTCTGAGATTAAAAATCTCTTTCGCAGGAGTGTCCTGGCCAAAAATGTGCAGCAATACATCAGTTACATCCCAAAATATTACAAAACAAACAAACTAGAGACACTTAAAAACAGTTACATATCATTGAGTCAATTTCCATTTGCTGAGTAATTGTTTTAAAATGATCCAAAGACAGCAAATTTTGTAATTTAAATTTGGATTGCAGAAGGTTCCAGTCAGTCGGAGCAGCGTACACAAAAGCCTTTTTACCTAATTCATATCGAACAAAAGGAACAGAGAGGGTATAACAATTTTGTGAGTGAAGGAAGTATTTCTCAACAATTTTCTGTTTCATAAGACAGCAGAGATATGAGGGCAACATCCCCAGAATGGCTTTATAGATAATTACCAGTGCATTTTTCTTCTGATAGGCAAAGAAGACCAACCTACTCTGTTATACAATATACAGTGATGAGTTGAGGGTTTACAATCTGATATAAATCTTAAAGCACCATGATAAACAGCATCTAAAGAGGAGAGAAGATATGATGGTGCGAACTGATACACTACATCACCATAGTCAAGCACAGGTAGAAAAGTAGTAGTAACCAATTTCTTTCGTACATTGAATGAGAAACAAAACTTGTTCCTAAAGTAAAACCCAAGTTTTTATCATAAATAGTAGACAATCAAGTACTATAGAAACATTTTTTTTTAGATAATTATGGGCCATTATTTGTTAGCATAAGCCATAAGATTTGTCCACTCTGTCATGGACATATACAGTGACTTAGTACTTGGTGGCAAAACCCTTGTTGGCAATCACAGAGGTCAGACGTTTCATGTAGTCGGCCACCAGGTTTACACAGATGTCAGGAGGGATTTTGTCCCACTCCTCTTTGCAGATCCTCTCCAAGTCATTAAGGTTTTGAGGCTGATGTTTGACAACTAGAACCTTCAGCTCCCTCCACAGATTTTCTATGGGATTAAGGTCTGGAGACTGGCGGCCACTCCAGGACCTTAATGTGCTTCTTCTTGAGCCACTCCTTTGTTGCCTTGGCCATGTGTTTTGGGTCATTGTCATGCTGGAATACCCATCCACAACCCATTTTCAATGCCCTGGCTGGCTTCAGTGCTCTGGCCCTGACGGTACATGGCCCCGTCCATCGTCTCTTTGATGCGGTGCCATTGTCCTTTCCCCTTAGTAGAAAAATACCCCCAAAGCATAATGTTTCCACCTCCTTGTTTGACGGTGGGGATGGGGTTCTTGGGGTCATAGGCTGCATTCCTCCTCCTCCAAACACGGCGAGTTGAGTTTATGCCAAAATGCTGGATTTTGGTCTCATCTGACCACAACACTTTCACCCAGTTCTCCTCTGAATCATTGGCAAACTTCAGACGGGCTGTACATGTGCTTTCTTGAGCAGAGGGACCTTGCGTGGGGGGATTTCAGTCCTTCACGGCGTACTGTGTTACCAGTTGTTTTCTTGGTGACTATGGTCCCAGCTGCCTTGAGATCATTGACAAGATCCTCCCGTGTAGTTCTGGGCTGATTCCTCACCGTTCTCATGATCACTGAAACTCCACGAGGTGAGATCTTGCATGGAGCCCCAGTCTGAGGGCGATTGACAGTTATTTTGTATTGCTTCCATTTCTGAATAATCACACCAGCTGTTGTCATCTTCTCACCAAGCTGCTTGGCGATGGTCTTGTAGCCCATTCCAGCCTTGTGTAGGTCTACAATCTTGTCCCTGACATCCTTGGACCACTGTTTGGTCTTGGCCATGGTGGAGAGTTTAGTATCTGTTTCTTCTGTGGACAGGTGTCTTTTCTACAGGTAACAAACTGAGATTAGGAGCACTCCCTTTAAGAGAGGGCTCCTAATCTCAGCTCCTTTCCTGTATAAAAGACACCTGGAAGCCAGAAATCTTGCTGACTGATAGGGGATCAAATACTTATTTGACTCATAAAAATGTTGTTGTTGTTGTTGTTATTCTGTCTCTCACTGTTCAAATAAACCTACCATTAAAATTATAGACTGATCATTTCTTTGTCAGTGGGCAAACGTACAAAATCAGCAGGGGATCAAATAATTTTTCAGTTTAGTTTTCAATTCAATTTAGTTTTTTAGCAATATTAACTACAAATAAATGCTATGTCCACCCTGTCATATTTATGTCCACTCTATTGAGTCTAAGTGGCCAACAGGGTGGACATTTTGGAACAATGACAGGGTGGACATTTTGAGCTTCAATTAGCATATTAGCTTACAAAGAATTGTGACTAGCTAAATATTTAGTCTGGTTATTGAAGAGAATTTGGTATATTTAAAATACTGTATTCTAATCACTTCTGGCATATTTTATGCCAACATGGTGGACATGTTAAGCTTTGGCAAAGCAAGTAAGCAAACTCGGACGAAGAAAATTTGTCAGTTGAAAAGTCACCAACTTATTCACCCCAGCGGTTGAAATTCCCGCCACTGAAGAGACAAAAAATCCTGATGTCACTAAAGGGGATGGCCTTTTCATAAAGGGGCGGATTCCCCAATATGACACCAAAAGGCAATATATAAATATATATTTATTGTGTGTGTGTGTGTGTGTGTGTGTGTGTGTGTGTTATGAGGTTGAATAATTATTGTTAGTTTGTTTGTTTGTGGGTCGAACCACATGAATTGCTGCCAAAGTTTTTTCAAATATTAACATATAATAAGCAGAAAAGTTTTTTTTTTTTCTTTCTTTCTTTTTTCATGCAGTAGTAGTAGTGAACAAGGCAATCAAATCGATCTCAAACAAATAAAAACAAATCAGTCACTTCAACTTACGAACTGCATATTTGGCCATATTGTTTTGTTGAATAGCTGCATTGCCAGCATATCAGCACGTGGCCTTTGTCCGGCCGTTTCAATCTTGAGGACTGGACGCTGAGCCATAAAAAGCCGGCTATTCAGCACAGTCTGTCTGAATCACACAGCTATTCAGTCACACAAGCATCAGAAGTAGCTCACACGCTGCTGTTTTATTTGCTAAAAGACTCCGGCTGGAAACAGACGAGCTATGAACTGCCAAAATGCATTTGAGCATGTGCATTTTTTTATTTTTCACAACGCAGTGACATTTTTGAAGAAAAAAAAAATCTCAAAAGTCATTATTTGCCATTTGACTTTGGAACACAAAATTAGATGTTTTGAATAGGGGTGTGCAGCGGAGCCATTATTTGTATCAGTATCTGTATTCGGATAGATCCGGAAGTGGGCGTGGCTTAAGTCAGAAGTTCATCAAATTACATGAAAATACCATTTTAAATGCAAATCTGTTCAATTCGTAGTTTTCATTTAACAAATATGCCTTGTATAACTAAAGAAAGTATTATTTTTTATTATAATTATAACTTTGTAAATATCTTCTATTTAAAACTACAGAAAATGTTGATCAAAAAAGAGACAAGCATCCACAATCTTAAATAAGAGCACTAGTAGAAAAAAGAAGCTGAAAAAAAATTGAAATGGAAAGAAAGTGTTCAGTAGCCTACTCATAGCAGAATGACAATAAAGCTCACTTGAACTTGAAGTAACTTAGAAATCATGTGTTGCGGTAGTCTGTGATCATTTACGAGTATTTTATCAACAAAGCGCAACAAATCATTTCAAACATCGCTTTTCTTCATCTTGTATAATTAAACGTAATGCCATTCCCGAAAAGGGCTAATGTAATGCGTTTTTACAGTTGGACCGTTTTTAGGATATTTTTGTCGAGTTAGTTGATAAATGTCCAGACCTCCGTAAATGTTTCCTATTCAAAAATTAAATTTGAAAACATTATGAAAAATTGTTTAAATTCATGTCGCTGAATAAATTCATGTGGCTGACTCGCAGCAGTTGCGGAACGCAGGCTGAGTGAACGAGCTTGGCGCAAGTGCAGCCTCCACTCCGCGTTCCGTTATTATAAGCGTCGCTGGACTTGTTAATACTTAATGTAACAGAGTTAATAAAGTGATTAGGGCATTAATAAAGTGGGAAGATGAAGATTGAGGTTAGAGATTCTGTATCCTATTTGCAAAATACAAGATTTAAACTTATTTTGGTGAATTTTTCAGCGGATTTGTTGAGTTTGTTTTTGTAGCAATATCTGGCAACATTGCTTTGCCGAGACTGACAGGCAGCAATCAAAAATGGAGCGCGCGGATAGTTTACTACTGAGGAGACCACATTCGTTAGACAAACGCAATGATCACCATGATATTATCTGTGCGAAACTGTGTCAAACGCTATGACAACAGTACTAGCCATTATTATTGCACAAATCTTAACAACCGCAGACCTCACTAATGTAGTGCTGTTCCAGCAAACGTGATTGTTTGCCGAATATGTTTTCTGTTATTTGAATAAATTCGTTATTCGTTTTGAAGCCATTATCTGTGTCTTTCCGAATTAGGTATTCGGCTTTGGGCACATCCCTAGTTTCGAAGATGTTCCAGTCTTTTTTATTTAAAAAATGCACGTAAAATGCATTTTTTTAGGTGGACTGTCACTTTAAGAGAGAGAAACACGAAAGAAAGATGTGTGTTGTGCTCTGCTCTCTTTATAACCTTTAGGGTCAACTGAGGTGCAAATGATTCAGGAGCATTGAAATGTAAACCACAGTCCTAAAATCTTCACCTCACACACGCGCTCAGACATCCTTTCCTCTCTTTCCCCTCTCTCCTTCCCTCCATCCTCCCGGGACATTAGGCAATAGACTTGTTTACCTCACCTTTCACCACATTGACTGGTGAATTATTCATTGGCATGTACTGAGGTGGGAGTGGCGGAGAGAAAAAGAGAGAGAGCGGGAAGGAACGCGAGATAGAAAAGTAGAAAGAGAGAGGTTGAGAGACAGGGGAAGAGTGGAGGAAGCTCATGGGGGAGGGATGGAAAAGGTTTATAGTCATCTCGGAAGGTAAATTGATTATGGAAAACCTTACCGGCCTCCATTCTCTCGAGTCTGAAGTTGTAGAGGGAGGGGTCACGACTTGCGCGGCTCCCAGGTGCCAGAGTGAGATGTTTAGCTGAGATAATGGAGTTCTTCTCAAGGCAGGGCTTGATGAAGCACTCATCCATCTGCAAACTCTTCAAAAGAAGCGATGGCGAACTTACCGAACACCCACCAGCCTCTCACGCCCTCGGTCCACCAGCAGCTTGCAGTTATTAAAGTAACACTAGCACCAGACATTTTACAAGTATATTTTTATAAGTAATATGCTTTTTCCTGCCATCAAAGTAAAATGTTCTGCGAAGTGACTAAATAGCAACCAGTCAGAACATATTTGATTTTTTATTTAAGACAAACAGGACTTTTACATTGCGTAATGTGACTGTAACAGAAAACGCAACATAAATAGATGTGACGTGACTAGTAATTTGTTTGTCAGGACTAAAGTACAATACCGAACAAAATGACAATCAATCAGAACATATTGGGCGTTTCATTTATGAAAAACAAGACTTTAGACTAATGAGATTTCACTGTGGGCAGGGCTACGTTGCATGAAGTGCGTGTAATAGAAATTCCAGCAGAAATAAGTGTAGGATTTTCATGATGAGATTTTATTGTTCATAAAACAACAAAACTTGAATTAAAATAAAAAAAAAAGCTTTTATCTAGTCTCTTTCTGTTCTGCCTAGTTAGGGAAAGTTAACAAAAGCGAATTTTACTTTTCAAATAAAAATTAAATTGTATTTTCAACAAATGCGATTATAGTGTGGGTGGGAAATTGGTGCGTAATGCAACAAATAGAAATTAACATGAAAAAAATAACATCGCTTGATGTTTTAGTGTTACGAAACATAACAAAAGCAAAAGTTTTTTGTTTGTTTGTTTTTACTGAAAGCTAAATCACAGCTAAATGTAACTGATATCTTATTTACAGCCATTTGAAATGATTTGGACAAGTGAGATTTCAGTGTATAGAAATAGAAACCAAAAAAACGGACAAAATGTTTAATTGCTTTTCGCAATTGTCGCGGATTAAGACCAAATTCACAAACGTGCGAGAGATTATCATTTGCTTCTTTATTGGGTAGCACAAATACACCAACAAGCCTCTCACAACCTCAGTTCGCCCTCAAAGAACCAAATGCAGCTTATAGTTATTACAGTAAGGAGTCCAGTGAAGAAACGAGGGCTAATTCATTTTAAATACGCATGCATAAAGCAGTCTGCTAATGATGTGCTCATGGGCAGCAAGAAACTGGTCCAATCTTATATACGGCTCAAATCCCCCCAGCTCATGGCAGTCAGTGCATTATCTTCATTCACACACATGCATGCATGTATGCACACGTTTCTTCTTTTCTGTTCATTTCTCTTGCTGGCACAACCATGAGGTCACAGCTACATACTCCGATTTAATTTTCCAGTTCCAGAAGCTCATTCTGAATGTGTTTGCATGTTTCCTTACTGAACAATGCATGAATACGAAGAGAATATACATAGACACAGTCAGAGCTTGCAGGTTTGAGGAAGGGTTTTGATGTGCTTTATTCCATGCACGGCCGCCCCGTGTGCCCCGTCCCCCCTTTGATTCGGACGTGGGGCAATTAAAAATTTACACCGCCGTGAGGTAAAGCAAATTGCCAGACTTCAGGAAGGCCTTGTACGGTGGAAGACCAGGGACGAAATTGCGCCCGGCAAAGGCTGGGAGGGAACTCTAGCCCCTCTGCTTCGGTCTCATTTCCACCCGAGTGTACATGCCAGGGATTGAGCGTATTTCAACAAATACAGGAAAATGAAACTGCCGCTGCTATCTGATATTACAATCTCCTTGGTTAGGAGAGTTTGCGCCGCCGACCGATTGCCACTGTCTATGGTTGAATGGCAATGCGTTCAGCTGGATTTTCATTTCCTCATGACTGTGTGGATATCTGAGCAACAACTATAGGAGAAATTCTGGCTCAAAATTGCAGCCGTGGTCAGACCGTAATGTTTGGCTTTGCACGGCCTGAGCTCAAACATGATGGTTACATGTATTTTTATATGATAACTATTTTATGTAATATCTCTTTATTTTCAGATAAAGCTGTCTTATTTGAAATATTAGCTACTTGAATATAGTTATTTTTGGAATATAATACACTATGTATATACTTATTCAATAATCAGTAGGGCCGGTTTTACTGTTTTAACACTGCAAATTAGCGCAGAGAGCGCAATTCGAAAACAACACAGATGAACATGGAAATTTCTGTGAGTGATTTATTGAAAATGCGCAAATTAAGGAAAACAGACACAACATCTCATTTCCATAATGACCAATGCAATCTACCAAGCGCAGCACGAATTAGCGTAAGGATATGTTCGGATTCGGATAATGTGTTCTTCTGGCATTCCAAATAAATTAATAAGTGAGGGGAAAAAAATCCTCTCCCTTCTACCACGCGCTCTCTGTTCTCTGTGGTGCCTCCTCCTAGCAACAGCAATTGCAGCCATTTCAAGCGCAAAATAGTTTAAAGGGATAGTTCACTCAAAAATGAAAATTTGATGTTTATCTGATAACCCCAGGGCATCCAAGATGTAGGGGACTTTGTTTCCTCAGTAGAACACAAACGAAGATTTTTAACTCAAACCGTTGCAGTCTGTCAGTCATATAATGTCAGTCAATGGTACTCACGGCTTTGAGAGAAAAAAAAACATACACAGACAAAACCAAATTAAACCCTGCAGCTTGTGACGATACATTGAGGTCTAAAGACAAGAAACAATCGGTCTGTGCAAGAAACTGAACGGTATTTATATCGTTTTTTTACCTCTGATCCACCGTACGGTCCAGCTGTCCTGAGTGCATTCACACAACAGCCGGCGTGTGACGCGTCTTCTTCTTCTTGCTTTACGGAGGATCGCAGACTTATAAGTGCATTACCGCCACCTATCTCTCAAATGGACCATTGACACTCCTAATTGAGAAGCAAAGTCTTGGATGCCCTTGGGGTAAGCAGAAAAACATCAAATTTTCATTTTTGGGAGAACTATCCCTTTAAGACATGCTTTTTTTGGACGTTAAATAATGGCTCATATACCAGTAATTTGACGTGCACAAACGTTAGTAAAACGCGTTGCGTGATTCATTTGAATACTCTCCTCCCATAAATTTTGCATCTGAAAGGTAAACTCCTACAAATGCATATTCAATAAGGTCAGGCGCAAAAACGCCAAACGTGTCCACGCTAATTCTTCACTGCGCATCTTTTGTAAATCCTGACAGTACTATTTTAACACCAAAAGACGGTTTGCACTGGCGCAATCTGTTAGTAAATCTGACCCTTACAATATATCTGAATGTATTACAAGATTTATTATTATATATTTGGATTTAGAACTATATATTCTGTAGTTTACTAGTATATTTTTAGATTATATATTTAAATTGGTTACTGTATATACATATTTATATTTTAAATATTCAAATTAATAACTGCTAATTCTTATTTACATTTATATATTCAGATTTATAACTATAATTATACAAATTCTAAGTAAATATTAATATTTTAATATATACATAGTTTATACATTCTATTTTTTTTTGTATATTTTAACTTTTTTGTTTAAATTTTGTTTAAGAAACATTGACCCAAAGTTTTGCAATATATATATATATATATATATATATATATATATATATATATATATATGTGTGTGTGTGTGTGTGTGTGTGTGTGTGTGTGTGTGTGTACTGTAAATGAATGCAGTGATTAAAACGCATTGAACATTAAAAATAAATTGTTAAACACTTTTTTGTTAAGCTACAAGAAGCAGCAACAGACTCGGCTGCTCTTTGTGCAAGATAATCTGTTTCTGTTATCTTATTCACAGTTAATGCACAGAGACAGATGTGTAGAGTTAGAGTTACATCAGATATATGGCTTAGTTAGTGCCTTTATGGTCTACGTTCACACAGAAACCTCAAGAACCGGGAAAGCAGCAAGGTGCCCCCTGTGTCGCAGCTTCTCGTAAAGATGCAGCCTGCACTTTGATTCCAGGACCTCGTTTTCCTCCTCTTTTCCCTCTGTAGAACAGCTGCACTTTTTATTCCCACAGTTTTACTCTCTCTCTCTCTCTCCTGAATCCATTTCGCTGGGTCCTGGACCTATGGGAATTCCTTCGGGTGCTTGGCGGCTTAAAATTTAATGAGAGTTTTACTTCACAGATCAACC
Organism: Acrossocheilus fasciatus; assembly: GCA_036784905.1. Taxonomy (NCBI): domain Eukaryota; kingdom Metazoa; phylum Chordata; class Actinopteri; order Cypriniformes; family Cyprinidae; genus Acrossocheilus; species Acrossocheilus fasciatus. Next base: position 18,209,693 of record CM071959.1, on the reverse strand, counting down.
ACCACTCTATCTCTCCCTCCCTTTTCCTACCTCTCTCTCTATCACTTTCTCCTACAAACGCATAGCCTATATCTTGCTGGACCAACAAGCCCTCGGCCCTGATATTCACCGAATGTCTCAGAGCTAAAGGATTGGACAAATACCATCAACACATTCTGAAAATTCTGTATGCTCCAAACTTAGTACTAAAGGAACATTGAATTTCTTCTTTTATTGGGTTTGCCCAAGAACTTTCATAACACACAGTAAATATTTTGTTCTCCTTCGTAATAGCTCAAGGTGGTGTGCAGAACATCTAGGTTTTCAATAAATGCTCTGAGCGCTGCAGATAATCAAATTTTAGGTTAAGATTAAAATGCCAGCGTAGGCCTACAGTCTGCATACAACTTAATACCACGAGTTCAAGAAGTTAAAGGGATAGTTCACCCAAAATTAATGTTTTGTCATCATTTACTCTTTTTTTCTAAGGAACACACAAATGTTCTCTTTATACAATAAAAGTGAATGGTATGGAAGTCCATTTTTGCCACCAATAAAAACATTTTAAAAAGTAAATGCAACTTTTTGTCTTATAACTCAGACTTTGTTTTACACAAAAAAAATGTCAGAATTGCACAATGTAAATTCAGACAAAAATCTCGCAATTCAGATTTTTTTCTCTTTTTTTTCCCGAACATTTTTCTCCGTGTTTTTTTTTTTTTTTTTTTTCAGAGTTCAGAATCCAGATTCGAGTTTATATGTATATGTAATTCTGAGTTTTATTCTCTGTGGTAGAAACACGTTCCCAAAGGATAGTGACCAAGGCTTCAAAAAGTACAATTAAACACTATAAAACATCAACGGAATAGTCCAAATAACTTATATTCTCTATTTTAACACTATAAACATGATTTTCCGAAGTTGTAAGTAAAACAGATTATTGGAGTGCGATTTATATAAAATAAATAAATAAATAAAATAAAATCAGTTTTTCAAATTTCAAATTTAATTTCTTTTAAATTTTTGGAGAAATTTACTAGCAATTTCACACTGAAAATAGTTTCAATATAAATCCTACAGCTTTTTTAGTGAAGTCTTCTGAAGTCGTACAGTAAGTTTGTGTGAGGAACAGATTGAAATTAGCATGGTTAATCACAGAAAATTGTTGTCACCATTCCCTTTTATTGTATGGAAAAGAGCAGCTTGGACATTGTGCAAAAACATCTTCATTTGTCTTCCACAGAAGAAAGTAAGTCATACAGGTTTGGAATAAATTATTTTAAAAAACTGTCATTTTTGACCGAACTATCACTTTAATCAGCGGAAAAAAGATGCTTCAGGTCCCAATGCGTCCACCGTCAAACTTTTAACATATCCCACCAATCTTTTCTAAACGCCAAATGTTTTTTATTCCAGTTCACAGATGTCTCTAACTCCCTTGAGGTTTTACCCAGAAATCATTTTAACTACTTTGGTGATAAAAAAAACCCTGAAGGGATACAAGATAAGGCCTTTTTTAGAGATTGCAACTTTGCGCTGCCTTACACTTGGGCATTTTGTGGTACGATTCTTGACCTGCAAAAGTCCATTTTGTTTAGTCATGCAGCACAACTAATTAGCAGTGACTGAATGCATTGATAATGTCCCTGGTAATGATATCCTAACAAAGCAGTTGAGGAAACAATACAATAAAACAGTTCTAGAAAGGCTAAGGACATGAAGGTTCAAACAGAGTGAAATCGAAAATCAAATCTACATTTATCTTCCCCAGTGACTGTCTTTTGTTGCTTTTCTGGCAACCCCTTCAAACGCCTACATGAGTGCCGTATGCCTAGAGCCAGAGTTGTCGAGCTTGGATGTGCAAACTGATTGCTTTGTACTCGGCCCTTGCTAAGCATTCTGACAACAATACAGAGAACAACAGTTACAACCCATTTTTTTCAGCAGCATTGGTTCCGGATTTCCAGTGTTTTTTCTTATTCACTACAGGCTACATTCACTACATTAAAAACAATTTTTAATCAGCCAGTTCTTATTTAAAATAGAACTGTTGATTTAAAGCAAAAAGTTTTTGAAAATTATGCATCAGTACACTTACAGTATACAGTAGAAAGTTATGTAGCTATGTGTGTATATATACTGTATATATATATATATGTGTGTGTGTGTGTGTGTGTGTAACAATTAATATAAATGACAAAAGCACAATATAATTACTAGAACTTTAAATAAAATCATGATGAAAATTAAACATGTAAAAGAATAGTATCTCTTTTGACCCAATTTCCTTCAACTTCATTCTGCAATTAATTTAAAAAAAAAAAAATGTTTTAAATATGTGCATTTTTAACCAATTTTATAACCACATTGACTTGTAGTTCAGTCATCAATTCATTAATTCAAAATAAATAAATACATAATTTTAAATAAAAATGTCCTGATAATCGAACCTTATAATGGATTTATTGGTATATATACAGTGAATAAATGCCTTATGAAGTTAATAATTTACTGCACAAAGCACATTGTGTTCTGTCCAAATTATGGACAATTTTATGATTCGTTGCTTTTTTTATGTTGCCATTTAGCATTGTTTTTTCCCCCTGCCTAGATGTAGACCTGCAACCCATTTTTGGGACATGACCCACCATTTGAGGACCTAACCACAAATACATTTGTGGCCTCACCTGATATTCCTCCATATTGTGGCTGCTTATCAACATTTTCACATCAATTTCAGCTATCTTATCTCGGCTGATGCACAACCTTTCTCTACTGTCAGATCACAGTCATATTTCGGCCTTTTTGCCAAAATCGATTTCGTATTTTTTTTTAAATTTTTTTTATTTGGACGTTATAGTGCTAGAACAGGGGATGTTGTAGGCTGATAAAGGTCAAGTGTAGCATCGAATCATTGAGAGATTCATAATGAATGTGAGCACGGCTCTCGCGGCAGGTGTTTCATTACCACGGTATGGGAGAGAATGAGTGAGCCAGACTTAGAAACCCACACATCCAAGGTCAGACCATGATCATTGGTGGCCTTGTCAATCTCAAAACACACCCACGTTCTTCATCTAATCCGTTTGATATTTCAGGTGTGATATCATAACCTATCAAGTAACGAAATCTGAAATAGATTTTGTTATGTAACGGTCAAGCTGCCAAGGCTCATGTCAATCTCCTGATGCCGCTAACAGTTTTGTAGATGTATTTGTTTGGTTGCCTAAGGTTTGATGTTGAGAGTTTGTTGGACAGTAATTCAGAATCATGTTTTTTTTTTTTTCTTTGGGAATAAGCTGAACTGTTATTTTTAAAATGCATCCAGCCACGTTGTGTTTGGTGCAAAGTTGAAGTGAAAAAGTCATGGTATTTTCACATATGCAATTCACATTCGTGGCCCTCCAGGAACTGAGTTTGACACCCCTGACCTAATGCATTCCAAAAATCATTAGGTGAAATTATATACAAAACAGTCTTCACTGAGCTGCAACCAGATCACATCACTGAATCAGTGAATTGAACTTTTGGAAGAATTGGATGAACCAATTGATGAACGAATCATTACGGCTGGTTTTGTGAACTTCAAGCATCTCGTCACCATGAATTTTTGGTCTATTCCTTACAAAAAGCTATTATATGGCTTCAAAAAAAAAAAAAAAAAACCTTCAAATATAGCATGCAAAATTTTAAGGACAAGGTTCTTTTTGGATGGTTCTTATTTATAGGATATTCATTTGTGTTCCATGGAGTTGTATATAGGTTTGAAAGTTCATGACAATGAGTAAAGGGCTGTTTACACCAAATACGATGACTATAACTATAAAGTTTTAATAATCTTTCTAATTCTATGAGAATACTATATCCACACCACAATACTACTATACAATGCGCAATACACTATAACGATAATGTCACAAAGGAAATATATTGTTCAAATCATTTTTAGAACGATTTTTTTTCCAGCTGATGAATAATAAAAACACTGACAATCAGAATCCACCTGACTTCAAAGAGCTCGAACATTTAAAGCAGCAGATGACACCAGCGCACACTTACAATGAACAGAACATTATCGTCAGTTGTGTGGATGCTAAAGGCTGTCGCACACTTGACGAGAAGCGCAGCGCCGCGTCTTGTTACGCCACGTCTTTAAAATGCATACACATTGTTTTTTATGAGCGTACGTACACCGGTGGCGCCATTCAAAGTCTGTCCGAAGTGCCTAGCAACAATTCAAAACAATGTAAAGACGCGGCGCGACACGGCGCTGTGCTTCTCGTCTGGTGTGCGTCCGGCTTTATACATTTATAGTTATAGTTATAGTTATAGTTATAGTTAACATTCCAGGCTTTAAATGATGACACAGTTGTCTTTTTTTTTCTGTGAAATATTTCTTTAAATCTATTCAAATATTTTTCTTAACGGGATACCTCACCTCAAAATGAAAATTTTGTCATTAATCACTTACCCCCATGTCGTTCCAAACCCGTAAAAGCTTCATTCGTCTTCGGAACACAATTTAATATATTTTAGATGAAAACCGGGAGGCTTGTGACTGTTCCATTGACTGCATAGTAAATTGCATTGTCAAGGTCTATAAAAGTATGAAAGATGTCGTCAAAACAATCCATCTGCCCTCAGACATGCAATCTGAATTTTATGATGCGACTAGAACACTTTTTGTGCGCAAAAAACAAAACAAAATATCGACCGTGACACTTCCTGCAAGCGCGTTCATGAGTTCACTAGCAGAGCACAATGCAAGCACGCCTCAGATAACGCAGCACGTGCTCTGCTAGTAAACTCACGAACGTGCCAATTCAGATTGCACGTCTGATGGCAGATGGACTGTTTTGACTACGTTTTTCATACTTTTATGGACCTTGACAATGTAATTTACTATGCGGTCAATGGGACAGTCACAAGCCTCCCGGCTTTCATCTAAAATATATTAAATTGTGTTCCGAAGACGGGTTTGGAACGACACGGGGGTAAGTGATTAATGACAAAATTTTCATTTTGGGGTGGATTATCCCTCTAACATGTTAACATGCTTTAAAATTTCATTGAATTATATAGTGTCACTGTAATGGTGTGGTCACATTTACCACAATTTCCTTGCTAAATTCCCCCCCCACACTAATGTGACCACATCTTAAATCATGTACATGTTGAGTTGTGTTTCCTGTGGTGGTCGACGGTCTCGCTTGCAAAGCGGGAGGTTAAACGCAGCCTGCCCTCTCTCCTCAGACTGGCTCCGATTCTCTCCTCCCTCAGGGCGCGTCGTCCAGCCTGGTGGTCAAGTTTGCCGACACGGACAAGGAGCGCACCATCCGCCGCATGCAGCAGATGGTGGGCCAGTTTGGCATCTTCAACCCTGCCATCGCCCTGCCCTTCAGCACCTACAGCACCTACGCACACGCGGTGAGTACCCTTCCTCCCCTCTGGGGCACTTGGGCACGTTTTGATGATCTCACTGCCGCCCACATACCCTCCCCATCCCTGCATGCCCACACGTCCTCGCTCACGTTCCCAGAGTGACTCAGAATATTCCATAGGAAAATCTTCACCTGGTTATTTATAGCTCGCATCGGTTGCTTCGGTACGGGGGAGGTTGAAAGGCAGCCGAGAGGTTGAGTCAGTCCCTAATATTCATTCATGAGGGACATTTCGGTTCAGTTTTGGGGAGAGATACTATAAAACAGTTAGTTTCTAGTTAGTTCCTCCATATGGAGTAGATAGATATACATATATTCATGTACTGATAGGCATAGGCGAATATTTCTCGTAAATGCCAGGATTAATTGTTGGAGTCGACCCGGCCCCCGGGGGCTTATCATTCACACTCATTTTCATATCACAGACATGCGTGGGCCAGCGGAAGATGTGCGTGCGGACAATCCCACAGTAACTGCCGGGCCAGTACGAGCGAAAAAATACGCCCTCATTAGCATTCATGAGATGCAGAGCGTCCGCAGGAAATGCAAATGGTCCAAGAGAATGGCGTGCGGGAAGGCAGGCAGGGTGGTTGCTGTGGCTCCCACAGGTTGGCAGTGACTTTTATCTCCCGTGTCAGAGATGGTGCAGTGTGCTGCTCGATGGCAATGACACTGTCTCTATAATTCACTGTTCCAGCCCGAGCCACAACCCACACATGCCTGAAACCAACTGCTTTATGATATCGCGTGCAGCTTGTGGTGAAGTTTGTGACTTTTTGTTAAGTATCTTTTTTGCTTGCTGTTTTTGGCTAAACTATATTGTTATTTTAAACCAGACACACTGAACATATTTAAAGGGGCACTCTCTCTTTTTTTTTTCTCATTTACGAGTTTTAAACTAATTTCTTTAATGTTATCAGTGCATCACATGAGACGATGATTGCAGTCATATTAGTAGCCTAATGAGTCACCTCATGAGAGCTGCCATATTAAGATCACATGACTAGCCGCTATAATCCAACCCTAAATTTGATTATTATTGAACATTGTTGATTGAGGAATAAATTAATCATGACTGTAAATACCAGTGTATTATTATGTACTATTACAGTATTCATTAATACTTTGAATTAGCTTTAACTTGAATAATTTAAGTTTCATCTTAATTTCTTGTTTTAGTGATTTTGTAATTTTTTGTAAGTTTTAGCAATTGTAGTACTTCAACCTAAACTTATTTTAGTAAAATTTTTCATATAAATATTTAGATTTTATTTCCCCTTTAATTCAATTACAGAAAATATTTCATAGTAAAATTTGTAATAGTTTTAGTTAACAATAGAAACACTGCAAAATACATTTTTACAGTTGCAACTTTTGATTTTTCTGTAATGCTTCCACACCACTAGGTGTCAGTAAATACCGATTGGGGCTTTTAAAGATACTCAGAGTACATGATTTTCTGCTAAGTTTGTATAAATTTACTCTCAACAAACGACTAATGCTGAGTGCTAAATGCTAGCATATAATTTAACAAATGATAACCTACCTCAAATTACGCAGCTTGTTTAGTAGAAGTTGGATTTGACCTTTCAAAGCAATTGCTTTATCATTTTCATCTGGCAGCTAAATATACGGTGCATTTATGAAAGCAATAGTATAGCGCAATTTTTTGCAAAGTGCAAACCCCACCTCCCAGCTGATTATAAAAATATTATTGGTCATGTCAATCACAATGCACATTGCCTGTGCTAAAATAAATGCTAAACCGTAACCCTAACACACGACCGTTATGTTAGAATAGCATTGGCAGATAGTCACGATCGGATCCATCTATGATATTTCTGAACTCTAAAATAAATCCATTAAGTCTCTACTTCTTGCCTGAGGGGCGGGATTTGTGAACTGGTTTGAAAAAAAAAAAAAAAAAACATGACAAAAATATCATAGACAAGTTTTTTCTTCAACTTGGGCTAGTAAACAACCAGATAACACCAAGAACAGCATAGCTACCACTTAGCAATGAACTAGCATAGCAAGTTAGCTCCACTAGCATTTTCACTCATTTCCTCACCCGAGCATAACCTGAAAGGGTCTCCAACAGGCATTCATTGCGCCTTCATAAACAGGCAACAAACCACATAAGCTAACATTTAGCTTCAGATATGGCAATGGTACATTTAGAAACGTGGAGGACGAGCAAATTAAGAGGCTCCTTCCACAAACACAGCTGTGCAGAGGATTACTGGGTTGAGCTGACAGCCAGTAAATTGGATTTTAGTCAGAGCAGAGGAGGGGGGCATCTGAGTGCAAATTGGAGGGGTAATAGTGCTGACAACATCGTGCCAAAAGACAGATGCGTTTTTTTAAAAAGGTACATCTAACTCCTAAATCTGACAAACAGCTTATCATTCAGTAGTACATGAAGATGTTGGAAATATCAGATGCGGCCCCGTCCTCGTCTCTGGAGTGGAATGGGGGGTGTGACATAAACACGCGATGAAAGCGAGAAACATTAATTTTCTTTCAGATGCTCTTGTCAATACAAGCCGAACATCTTTTATCTGTCTTTTCTCCCGCTGCCTCGTGTTTGATCTTTTTCCTTTTTCTGAGCGGAGCCATCTTCATTTTCGACTTTTTTTTTTCTCTGTTTTTTTTGGAAGATGAATAAAAGCGCCGCTGTTGATGGAAAGCCAGAAAGATCTCTTTTACTTGACGCCAATCACCAGAGACGGTGCATTAGATTAATATGACGCACAAATTGCTTGAAAGCACTTCAGAATGTTCTGAAGCCAGCATTAATGAGGGGAATGTTTGTCTGGGTATTTTTGGGAGGAGGGTGCTGAGGAGGGGGGTGCATTTTCTGCTATTGACCTACATTGCCCCCTGTTGTTGAGAAATATACCAGTGTTGGCTATTCAAATGGTTTTTTTATGCATCTTTTTGTAGTTTTGTTTGAAAGCACTCCTTCATATGGAACATTTAGAAATAGGCAACATGATTGATGTATTTTATAGAAGTATACAATCTCACCCCTTGCTCCTCAGTAGAAATGTCTTTCTAGTCATAAATGGATACTTTGCAGAAATATGACTACTATATATACTGTACATATAAACCACCCTCTTTGAGCAAATACATGGCAAAGAAATATCAAAATGGAAGTGCAGTCAGACCCAAAACATATTTTACAAAAGTATGTGAGTGCAAATGCTTACAGCTATGCAAGTTTGATTTTGGTTGCATTGTGAAACTTAATTTTTAGGGCAATACAAATGCATGTTGCATTCTCTGCATTTCCACAGGGGGCGCTATAGTGCACATTACTGTAAAATGGCTATGTCTACATACATTTTTTTTATTTTTTTATTTTTTTTTATTTAGGTCAATTATTTTCCTAGTGGAGCAACAGTTTGTAGCGCATCTACATAACTGAGGCCCATACGATACACATGCATAGCCAACGATACGATACATTAAAGATACACATGAAGCAGTTTCCGATACGATGCGATAAGATTTCTATTCGATTTAACGCAATGCAATACGATGCAATGGAAAAAAAAATATGATGCTATGCAATTCAATATGGTACAGATAGTTCACTTTATTTCTTTGGTTCAGACAGACAGCAAATCATAAATAAATCAACTTAAGTGCCTTCTGATGTACTGTTGTGATACGTCATATTCACGTAGAAGCAGTGGCGATGAGAAAATACGCATGAGAAACAGTTTAGAGAGCTGAAGTCAATCTACATATAAAATATTGGTCACAATTTCACAAATTATTGGTAACTTTCTAAATAATAAAAGTATAGTGCATCTACTAATAATTATATACAAATAAAATGTTTTTTACTGATGCAAATATGTTAGAAACGATGCATCGTGATACAAATGCCTACATCTATCCGATGCACACTTTTTAAATCGATGCATTGCATCGTTAACTTTTACGGCGTTGCACTGATGCGAATCAGTGAATCTTACCATCCCTAGTTTGAAGCAAATCCTGAGTGAGGTCGTTTAAATTAGTTAAACATTCGACATGTTTAGAGTTAGCTCCTGGATAAAAGTAAATCTGTCAATTCCTTGTTTACTGAGATTTATTGCCACCATACTGCAATGTTTGTGTGTTTTTCCCAGTAAAAAATTTACTTACATTACAAATAAGATTTTTTTGCTTCTTAAATTTATCTTGTTTTAAAGATAGTGATTCATAGTGTTTCAAGGTTTACACAAAAATATTAGGTAGCAAAAACTGTTTTTAACATTAATAATAATAATAAATATTTATTGAGCACCAAATCAGTATATTTCAATAGACAACAGTAATTTGGAATAGTAACAACATTTCAAAATGTTACTGTTTAAATGTATTTTGATAAAATAACTGCTGCCTGGAGACTCTCAGAAACTTCTTAATGATTACAAACCTTTGAATGGTTTTATAGATTATATTGGAACTGATTATATACAGCATATTATGCTATATTGTTTGGATGATTTTCTGGAAAACAAGACAAAATACTGCTTAAGAAAGAATGTTAATTAGTCCGAAGCTTTAATATCTGGGCTTACACACTTGCATATGTTTAGGACCTAAAACAAGTTCCGGTAGAACCAAAACTATGTTTGCACCATCACCATGTTTAGTCCTGAAGATGTGCTTTAGCAAACAGCAGAAAAAGGAGCGAGGCCGTTTCAGGCAATCTTACAGGGCCAGGGACCTTAATAACCGGGGTCCTCGCATTCAGCTCACTCTATTTCTCGTCTCTCTATAAATATCTCTCCAGTCATCCTGCCATTCTCCCTGCGCTGCATCAGGGCCAGACCGACTGTAAGGGGTCATGTGTGATGCAGGCAGAGGTGGGCAGAGACACAGAGCAGCTCTGGGTAGATAATTGCCAAGTGATAAAGAGGTGATTGCCTGGTGGCACCGAGGGAGACTAATGCCATCGGCAAGCCATAAAAAAACCCACATGCCTGACACTAAACGAATGCCGTCGCCCAGGCAACTTCTTCTCGTGGCCGCTTCTGTTTTTTTTCCCATTTTGAAGGAAGAAAAGGTTATGACCTCAGTGATGAAGACTTTGCTGAAGGCAATTTGGTCCCTTTTGCCTGCGCTTGAATGCTTCCTGTCTATTCAAGATGCTGGGTAAAGTTTTGGTTTAGAAATGTTCAGGGATAGTTCACCCAGTTTAATTGTTGTAATTATTTATCATTATTATTTCACTCTCACGTCATTCCAAACCTGTATGCTGAGTTTTTGGGAGCAATGATTTTTTTTACGCAGTACCTCAGTGTTTCCTCAGTACCTCATGGCAGAACTTAAATAACTTAAAATCACAAGTCATACAAGTCTAGCGCTATGTCACAAGTCGGAAGTCGTATGATAAATTTTAAATTGTCAGTTTAAACACTGAAAATCTTAGCAACCATTCATTTTTATGACATGGGAAAGAGCAGCTTGGACATTCCACTAAACATCTAATTTTATATTCTTCACAAAAATAATAATAATAATAATAATACGGTTTGGAATGTCAAATGGGTGAGTAATTAATGAGAAAATTTTCATTTTTGGCTGAATTGTTTTATTAAAGTTTTTTTTATTTTTTTATGCAGCTCTTCCTACTAATTCGTCTGTGAATACAGATGTCAAGTCTACGCAAAACTATGCTATAATATCAACATAAAAGTAGGTCATAAAACTCTTGCCCTAAAGACAAGTCTTCAGAAGTTGAATGACACTTTGATGTCAGTAAACTGTAAAAATGTTATTCAATTTAAACACTGAAAATTTAATTTAAACACCATTCACTTTTATTTTATGGAAAAGAGCAGCTTGGACATTCCACTAAATTTCTCCTTTTATATTCTATGCAAGGGGTTTGAGTTTAGAACCACAGATGCACGAGTAAATAATAACAAAATTTAATAATTGGCTAAATTGTTTATTATTATTATTATTATTATTATTATTATTATTCATGTTTATTTATTTATCTGTTGGAGATTTTTTACGAAGCTCATCGCAGTAGCTTGTAGTGACCACACCTGACAAGCCTTAAAAACTACACAAAATTGCCAACTCTTGCTCTTTATTCCAAGTCTTTGGAAGTCATATGATACTTTTATGTCAGTAAAGTAAAAAAAAAGAAAAAAAAAAGAGAAAAAAAAGTAATTTTAAACACTGAAAATCTTGGTCACCATTCACTTTTATTGTATGGAAAAGAGCAGCTTGGACATTCCGCTAAATTTCTTCTTTTCTAGTCTACAAAAGCGTTTTGGGTTTGGAACCACAAATGCGTGAGTAAATAATGACAAAATATTTTTTTACACAGCTCATCCCAGTAGCTCGTAGTGACCATACCTGTCACGTCCATAAAATCTACATAAAAGTGGGCCATACAACTCATGCTCTTTATTGCAAGTCTTTGGAAGTTATGTTACTTTTATGAAAGTAAATAAAAAACATTGAAAATCATGGTCACCATTCACTTTAATGGGATGGAAAAGAGCAGCATGGACATTCCGCTAAACTTGTCCTTTTATATTCTAAGCAAGAAATAAAGTCATACATGTTTGAAAAGACAAATAGGAGAGTAAAAGATTCATTTTTGGCTGAACTATGTCTTTGAATAAGAATAACAGAGATACACAAGAGATGTGTTTTTTTTAATAGTCTCGTTTTCCGCCGACAGCCAAAGGACCTTGTTTTTCTATTCTTTTTTTCCCCTCCTTCTCTCCCCTCCACCTCCTCCAAGAACAAATTGATGTTGCTCACTTCTCCCCAACATAATTACATGCTTGGGCCTCCAATTTTCTGTTTTAATTCCTAAAGAGCAGAACTGAATGCCACATCGTTATCTGAGGCAATCTGGTGGCAGCCATGAAAGGCGACATTATCCGAGCCGTTCATGGAGGGAAATTACAATATGGAAGTCTTCAACTCACCGCACTATGCTCTGCCCAAAGCCTGTCCCTCTGGCTTTTAAAGGGCATTAGCAAACTGTCACCCGGCGAGAGCCAGCCAGCTTAACTCTGACGCCCCATTCAGCACGAAGGAAGAGGCCGCGAGATGGGCACAAAAGCATCTGATTACTGTGGCATGGCTATTACATGGCGGAGAGAGACTAGACTGTCTTGTCCCACCCTTGCCTAAACGTTGACAAATGCATTAAACCAGTGGACCGTGACCCATTTTTAAGTTTCGAAATTCTTGCAAACTCGCCCAAGTAACAATTTAGCTATACGTGAAAAAAAAATGTGACAAAATACACTTCTGTTAAAGGTAGATTCTCTGAAAACATATTAAGTAAAAAGCATTAATGCATTAACATCTAAATTAATTTTGAATACCTCTGAATTAAATGTTTCTCTTGAAATGTACTTACTCAGCATATTTGTGTTGAGCTTTTATTTGTATTCATTTAACTTATTTATCCTCCTTGTTTAGCCAAAACTGTGGATTTTACCTGAAGGATAATAGATGATCCTCAGCGGTTTGTTGATGGAATTATGCAAATGACAGGAGGAGTTTATAGATAGTAATGCAGGCGAGGCTTATAGATTTGTTTTGTGGGTGGACGGCATCTTTCAGGCTCAGTGACAAGGCCAATGAGAGAATATGATTGCCTTTCTACTATCCAGAGATGAAACAGCGGCGGAGAGCAAAGCCTACATGAACAATATCATCCTCTGCATTCAAATGAAGAGTGGCAGCTGGATGATTATTGTATGAAGTAGCATATTACCTTATTTCCTCTATGGGGACTGTATGCTGTGATGTACAGGAATGTTGTTTGATTAGTCGTATTATTGTTTAACTGGATAGGAATAGTTTGATCTTGACCATGGTTTTTAAAGCATTGTTCTTGTAAATAGACTTTAGTCAGAGTAGAGGGCATAGTCTAATTTGTCCTGATGAAAACAGACATACAGTTGTCACCTTGCCTCTATTGAAAATGTGTCTTTACAGTTCTAGTACGCAAAAAAAGAATAAGAATTGATATGACTTATGAAACGCCATTCGTAACCCGTTTTGCTTCTGTAATGTGACATATTTCTGAGTGAAGAATATGATAGAATATAATGTGATTAGAAGAGATGAGTCATTTTGAATTCCCAACCGATTTTACTTCTGTAATGTGATGTGTTCTGGAGTGAAAAAGAATATTTAACAATAATATGATCTGAAAAAATGGTTGGCTAAATTTGTATTTATTTAATTGAAATGTTTAATTTTGTTGCTGTTGTTGTTGTTATTGGTTTTATATTCACATAACCAGCTAGTGCCAGCCTCATTTGAATTCCCAACAAATTAAATATCGCATCTGCTCTGACAAAAGTCTACAGCAGCACGGTGAAGTTATTAGAAGAAATGGTAGACAGGCCAGCTACAATTATTTTATTTTATTTTATTTTATTATTTTATTTTATTTTATTTTCATTTATTTCATTTTATTATTTTATTTTATTTTATTTTATTACTTTATTTTTTAGAAAAGACAAGATACACACAAACACATTTCCAATGTGCAAAACCCCCCGGATATGACCTATGAAACAGCATTCGTGACCAATTTTTCTTCTGTAATGTGATGTATTTCTGACCTATATGTATATTAAAAAAGAGCATGATTTGAAAAAAGACAGAAAGGTCAACTACATTTTTTTACTTAATTTGTTTTATTGCAATTATATATTTTTTATCAATTACTTTATTGTTGTTATTATTATTAATTATATATATATATATATATAATAACTTTTTGTTATTGTTTTTTATTTATTTGCATATCCCTGAATAGCTATTTTCATTCCCAACAATCTGAATACTCTGGCAAAAGTCTGTAGGTGCACAGTAATGTTATTAGAAAAGACATGTACAATACATGTAAACAAGCATTTGTGCATGGGGTACGATCTGGATCTAACGGTCATTTAAGCTGGATATAAGCTGGATCTGCTTCAATGTAACCATGATATATTCAGCCTTGATAGCTGTTACATCGTAAAGTAAAACGGGGGAGGGAAAAAAAGTTGCGCTGTCAAGGCCATGAAGAAAGCATCACCTTAAAGTTTGAAAGGGAAAAAAATGAATACAATTCAATTTTTCTGCTCCGAACTCCCAGGTCCCTTAAGGACTACAATAATATGTGCGTCGATCCCTCCATTAGAATGAGCCAGACCGACAGCTATTGAAATGTTTCGAGGGGGCTTGTGACAGCCCTCTGACTGGGAAGATGGACGCTTTCACTAAACATAGGTTGACACATTTTTCTCTTTTTCCGCTCTACTTTCTCCTCTACTCTGCGAAGCACTGCCTATCCATCATGCCCCCATGTAGCCTGTGTGCTTCTAGTAACTTTTCTCTCTCTCTTTCTCCCTCTCTGCTTTCTGTTTTTCTCTATCTCTATCCGGCAGCTGATGCAGCAGCAGGCGGCCCTCATGGCTGCCAGTCACGGAGGCTACCTGGCGCCCAGCGTGGCCTTTCCCACCACCCAGATCCACCAGATGGGGGCGCTCAATATCAACAGCCTGCCGCCCACCCCCATGACCCCGGTGTCGGGTGAGTTTCATCAGACACTGGGTGAGCAACAGTGCTTCATTTCCTCTCTTACGGGATGGGGTCTGAGGTGAAGTGTTACCGTCGCATTAGTCAGACCACCATAGTCAGTCTCAAGCTAACATACGCTTTAAAAGTTAGATTTCTTTCAGACTGAAGCTATAAATCCTTAATCAAAAACATTTTTGCACAGTTGGACTAACATAGATAACACAACTGTAGCTTGGCTTCACCCAGAATTGTATTGTTGATTGCACAACAATTGGCCTTGCGTTCTGCTCTGAAGAGCTCTGAAAAGAGGTGAAGCGTGATGTGTATTTAATGTATTAAGTGTATTAAGTATTAAATGTTCGAATTGCACACTTGTCATGTTGGATGGACTGTAGTTTGACTACGCAAAAACCCACTTTAGCTTGATTGTAAGTGTGCATGTAAATGTAACTGTGCTCAAATGCACAAAACTGTAGACAGTTACATACATTTCTTGAGGTTTTTTGTAAAATCGTTAGTGATAAAACAGAAAAAGTTAATTAACAGCGTAAATGTGAATAGTCTTTGAAATTTTCTTCTGAACAATAGTTGATACTACAATTTAAAAAAAAATATCTGCATTATAACTGCACATGTAAACATTCTTGCGATACATTTGTGAATCTTACTCTGTTTTAAAAGGTTGCATATTTTTTCTTGTGCAACCATTTGCGATAAACTGTGAATAGTGTAATTTTCTGTGTTAAAATGTCAGTACACATTACTTTTTGGTGGATAAAACAAGTGCACAAAAACAATACACAGTTACGCATTTTTAATCTTATTTTTTTGTACTGTATAACAGTTTGCGTTAAACTCTAGAAAAAAATACTGGAATTGCGAATAGTATATATATATTTTTTTCAACAATAGTTGATACCACAATAAAAAAAAAAAAAAAAAAATATATATATATATATATATATATATATATATATATATATATATATATATATATATATATATATATATATATATATATATGCACATGTAGATGTACTTGCAGTTCATTCGAATAGTTTTCTGCATGTTAAAAGTCAGTACTCATTTCTTTTGGATTAACACAATTTTTGTACGACTGTTTGCATTTAACTCCAAAAAATGATCGGAAGTGTGCATTGCATTTGAGATTTTGCTCTGAACAATAGTTGATACCACAGTGAAACATCTCGGTATTGGTATTGTAAACGAAATTTGCGGTCTATTTGCGTCATTTTCAGTGAGTTAAAAAAGTCATTTGCATTACGTTTTCCTTTTGGATTGACAGAACGAAAGCACACAAACTATACATAATTTCACAAATTTCTTCAGTTATTCTCATACCACAATAAAAACATTTTGTACCGTTATTTTAAATTGTGTTGTCAACTATTTCGATAATTGACAGGAAATTGCTGCTAAACAAGGTAACCCAAATGTATATAACCACTGTATTTGATCTCTTCCATAATTGAGCTGCAAAGTGAACCAGACTTTATGCCTGTAGTCAAAAATCGACCTGCGCAACCTAGATGACCGTTGCATAGGCAGCCGTGGAATTGCGGTTTCACATGGGAAATTTGTTTGAATAAACTATGGCATTCCAAAACAAGCACATTTCTTTCCTTGATATTAAACAAATCAGCCCATATCGTGTCACATTTTAAGTTACAAAAACACCCACGCTGACATTTCCTAAATGGCACGCACACCAGATTGTTTTATTCGTCCTCAGAAAGCTTTGATAATCAGGACACACGACTGCTCTGATTGTCATTCCCAACACCCTGTTATCATACAATCTAAACAAACAGGAGATCTTATTGGATAATGGCCACCTTACAGCATTTGCTTATGCAGCAGTATTGCACTTTTCCAATCCCTTCCGAAAACATGCCACCCAGTGAATTATGCTCAGCTTTAACAAAGCTCATTCCTCTTTTGTCAACAGCACTGCTGTAGCAATTTACACTATACACCACGACACCGGACAATATCATTTGTCATTCTTGGTAAAACGCATAGTTTTGGCAACATATGAGTAGCTTGCAGCAAACTGGCCAGCCGATTTCGAAGCACATTATTAGTTTCGTGGCTAATTGACTGACCGTGGAATGACAAAACGTTTGCGTTCTTATGCAAAGTTAAAACACAAGCTTTATTACCTGAGGGACTGGAACAGCAAGACGCTCCCCCTGGCATCACATATAGATTTAATACGGTTCCATCTTTTACAAGCCGCCATCCAGTCCCATAAAAGCCTCGTCCAATTAAAGCTCCGGAGCTGTCAAGCCACACTTCTCTTCTGCGAGGTTGAGGCTATCCATGTGTGGCATTACATGCAAATGTACTTACTTGCTACTTCAAATATTAAGTCAGACAGACAGAACGGTTTGTCAAATGTTTAGTTAAGACACGTGCAATGCAAAACATGCACTTTTTCCATCCCGGATCATCCATCACTCACTGCATGTTTGTTTTAGCAGCACCCATTGTATTAGCAGTCCTGAAATTGACTGCAAGACTGCAACTGGTTTATATTCTAAAATTATACAGTGATGCTACTGCATAGTTGATTTTCTTTTTCATTATGTATACCAAAAAGTATTGTGGTGGTACCATGGTACAGTTATGGCATCAGGTGTTAATACTCTGGTACTTTAATATATATATATATATATATATATATATATATATATATATATATATATAACGGTATTTACATGTTACTCCTTTGTAGTGCTGTTGAACGATTAATCACGATTAATTGCATCGAAAATAAAAGTTTTTGTCTACAAAATAAAATGTGTATGTACCGTGTATATTTATTATGTATATATAAATACACACACAAATACAGTATATATTTTGAAAATATTTACATGTATTTACATTTACATTTATATTCATATACTTTGTATGTAGTATATATTAATATATTTAATATATCAACAAAAACTTTTATTTTGGATGCGATTAATTGTTTGACAGCACTACTCCTTTGATACTTGAAATGTCCAAAGCATAGTATTACCATGTGCCAAAAACATGGTAAAAAATGTGGTATTACTATGGTAACTGTCACAAAATATAATAATATCATGGCAGATGTCCATGAAACATCATAATATCATGGTAAACATCACGAAAACATAGAAATACTATCGCTAATGTCCATGAAATGATGGTAATGACATGGTAAATGTTATAAAAACATAGTATTACCGTGATAAATTCTTATGAAACTACACTATCACCATAACAAATGTCATAAAACAGTATTACCATGTAAATTTCCATAAAACTATAGATACACCATGGTAAATGTTTATGAAACCACAATATTACCGTGGTAAATGTCACAACACATAGTATGACCATGCCAGAGAGCTATGAAATCACGGTAATGCCATGCTAAATGTCACAAAAACATGGTATTACCATGGTAAATGTCAATAAACCATGGTAGTCACCTGGTGTTTTCATGGTACCATGGTACTAGCATGGTATTTTGACAATGTACCAAGGTTTTTAATGTAATGAGCAGGGTTGTTTAGTTAACTGAAGCTAAAACCCATTAGAATGAGTTCCCTGAATATATATATATATATTACATAATTTCTCTTCAACTAGCTAAAGGCAACATTTTTTTTCTTTTTTTTCATTAAGTTTAACTTGATGTGCTAAAATAGCTAAAAATGAATAAAAAAGATTATTTAGACTTTTTTTAAGTTAAATAAATATAATAAAAAAATAATATAATGATACTAAAATAACATTTGGTAATGTAATACCATGTTTTGGGTTGTTTTGTTTTTGGACGTGTATAGCTTGGTATTCTTAAGTAAGTACCTTGCTGTAAATACCATGTTAAATGTCCATAAAACAACAGCACCTTGTCTTTTTTTCTTTCTTGCAAAAATGAGCCATCTCTGTGTAAAACAACCACACTTGTATGTTTGGATTTGATCCTTTTTGACTGGGATCAATGTCATATTAACATGCAATGCAGCTGCTGGGGTGAATTGGTCTCTCTTACACTGACTTAATTGAAAGAGACTGGCGGAGCTGCGCGGATCTCCTGTGGACGTGAGATGTGCTGAAATATGCGCAGCATTGGACACGCTTCTGCATGCGCGTGTGAGCTCTGCTCTACTGATTGCCTTCCATTATTGAACCTATTGGAATCTGTTGCATTATTAATCCTGGGCGAGATAGAATGGCTAGCGTTAAAAATATTCCAAGGACTACAATAAATAAGATATTCATACGTTTTTTTTTTTTTTTTTTTCTAGTTCATTCATTCATTCATTTGCATCTCCCTGGCAGGCACAGCACCTCTGGTTTATTCAATACATCTGCCTGCGCGCGCGCGCGCACACACACACACACACACACACTCACTCACTCTTATTGGTTGTGACTTGTGTATAAAGCATTGTGGAAGAACTGACTATACTGGAATCTGGTTGGATATTAAGCGCTAATGTTGCTGGAGAAATATTGAATTTCTGTTTGAATAAACAATAAATGTTTTTGGATCAGGCTTTAAAAATGACTGAACAACTATTCTATTGTGATGCAAAGAAGCCTGCTAACTTCCCTTTATCATGAAGTGTTTTTTAGGGAATTGTGCTGCAATCTGAAGACATCTGGCAAGACCACAATTGAATGGCGGAACAGCTGTCACATCATCTGAGGCTGCTTTCAGATCTCCATCTTTTAGTTAATGCACAAGCGTGGAGTATTATTAGTGCGAAATATCCTCAGTGTTAGAAATAACATTAACGTGAAGTAACAAAGTATTAGCAGAACATCTCATTGGGCTCAAGTGGAGTTACAGATTTGCAAAATTGGATTACAAATAGACAGCATCTGGAAAGTGTTATGAAGATATGGACTGTCAGTCGAAAACATTACCGTATTTAATATGACTGACACAACCTGACTATATTTGTAATCTTACAAATGTAATCCTGATTGAGTCAAGGTTGTTTAGATTTGATTGTGATTCAAAATTGATTATTCAGTTACAATGTCAACAGGCCCAGAAAGTATTACAGTATCATCAAAAATAACAATGTTAGTAATATTACTGCACCTTTTAGGTGTATTATCAAGCATTTATTATTTTTATGATACAGTATATTATTAATGCGGCATCAAGTCCTTATCAAATGTTTAAATCCTTATGAAAAAGGTACTGTAACAGTATCAATGTTGCATCTTTTAAATAAAATGAAAATTTTTACAACTTTTGTGCATTAACACTATTTAATATTAAGCATATTTGATGAATAATATAGTAATAAATAATTTTTCTTATGATAAATGCATTTGAATTTCATACATTTTGACATTAAATTTTTGTTTTTGTACATTAATACATAATAATAAGTTATTATGAGAGATTAATTAGATTTGGTACATTAACACTGTTTAAGTATAATAATAATAATAACAATAAATATGAAAAAATATTACATTTACATAAATTACATTACATTCAGTACAATAATAATACAATTATTTTTTTATATATTTTATTACTTAATTACTATTATTGTTATTGTTATTATTTCAATATTGAATATTTTAAAATAATTTACATTTACATACAATTCAATACAATAACAATAAAATCAATATTATTTCAATATTGAATATTTTAAATGAATTTAATCTTTATAAAAAATGAACCTTGACAGGTAAAGTGATGGTATCAGTAGATATACCATGGTACTGAATGATTATATATTTCTATACATGGTATAGAAATGTTCAAAAAACAGTATTATCATGGCACTTTGAGAACAAAAAGTAAATGGTATTTTTAATGAAGAAGATTTGATGCCACATTAGTACAACAACATGTGTGCCATTACATGACTTGAGCATCCAGAGTAACCTAGAAACCTGGACGTTGTCATCGAGAGGTAACGCGGTGACATCCTGCGGTGCACGCAGCGTTTAGGAGTGCAACAGAGGGGTTAAGAGCGCTCGCTGAAAACAATGGCGCGGCCACTCTATTAACAGATGTAAAGCACTTAAGCGCGATGGTGCGTACACACTCAGCCAGATGGCGCCCTCTATTAGAGAATGTATCGCTACCATGATGCATGGTGATGTTTTCCCCTATTTTGTTTCTTTTTTTATAAGAGTAATGTTCAGCAGGTGCAAGCTCTTGAGCTACAAAGAGCTCCAAGTCGATGGCATGACAGTCTAATTGTCAGCGGCGGGATTAAATGGCTTGAAACTGTGCAGCCAGGCTGGTCGCGTTATTCGTCTCTGCCCTGAAGTTCGTACCCTGACACAGGCTTGATGGGTTTCGCAAAGCCCCCGTCCTGCTTTTTTCCTGTTTAAATGGAGATGTGTCACAGACAGATGAGAGGCTGCTCTTTGGTTAAGCATATGTCGGATGTTTCTGTTGTGTTTAAAGCCCCGGACGAAGTTAATGAGGTGTCAGGTGCGGTATTTGCAAGCCATCCGAGAGGCGCGGAACATGATGGGGACGGTTGAGTTCACCTTGTGTGCCGTCAGGGTCATAAAACCCATTGACTTTGTTCTCGGTCTCGCGGGGCCCGCGAAATAGAGATTGCGCTCGTACGAAAGCCTGAAAGCGTTTCAAAAAGAGCAGCTGCACAGGTTGTGTCGCATGCTGGTGTCCTCAAAGATGCTGTTTTTCTGTTTCAGGAAGCCACTGGTAGTAAAAAGCATTGTGTTTATGCATATATTGTTTTGTAAAGTACTCAAAATGCATGTTTAGAGGCCTAGAGCTGCATTGACGTCTGTTAAAATGTTGTTAAAAGTTTCTACATTGAAGATCACTTGGAGTAACAACTTCAAAATGGTTGAACACTAAGACCCGCTGTTGCATTTCTGCAGCATTCAGACTAAATAGTCTCATATTCGCACTGATTTATATTTATTTTGGTTTGTTGCCATTTTTCTGTCTCCAAACTTAGATGCAAAGCAGTCCCCAATGGTGTCAGTAGGCAGAGATTGTGTTTTGTGGCATGCTGGGAGATTGAATTTGTAAATTATTTCATGCCAGACATGTTGCTATGACAACATTTTAGATTGCGTTCTGCTGTAAAATGTAGTTTTAATCCATATTTAGTGAAAAATAAATATTTAATAGCTTTAAACAAATATACAATGCTGCTACAGTTGGTCTCTGTGATTAAAGTAATAGTTTGCCCAAAAATTTAATTTCTGTAATAATTTATCACATTAATGTATATAAATATATATTAAACAAACAAACAAAAAAATCTGTACAACACAAAATCAGACGTTTAGCAGAATGTTCATACTGCTCTTTTACATACAATGGAAGTGAATGGGGACTGGAGCTGTTAAAGGGTTAGTTCACCCAAAAATGAAAATTAGCCTGTGTTTTACTCCCCCTCAAGGCATCCTGGGTATATATCACTTTCTTCATTCAGACGAATCCAATTGGAGTTTTTATTAAAAATTGTCTTGGCTATTCCAAGCCTTATCATTGCAGCCGGTGGGTATTTTTGTTCAACAGTCCAAAAGACGTGAAATAAAGTGTGCGCATCCGTAATAAAACATGCCTCACGTGAATAAAGGCCTCCTGTAGCGAATTCAAGCGTTTTTGTAAGAAAAATATCCATATTTAAAATGTAATAAACACTTTTCTCTCACTTCCGCTATCTGTCATACACGGAAGCCGTTCCGGCAGATGACGTAGGACGTATACATTGCGCACGCGCCTCTGAGATATGCTAGTCTCATGAGTTTACCGGAGCAAAGGAAGCAAGGATGACTTAAACACAGGCTGATTTTTGGGTGAACTAACACTTTAAGTTCCAAAAATGACCATAGAAGCACCATGATTTTGTGTTTGATGGAAGAAAGTAGGTCATACAGGTCTGAAAAACCTGAAGGTGAGTGAAAAATGCCTAGATTTGCATTAAGAGTGATTGTGATCTAGTGTGTAGTTGTCAGACGGACAATGTAGTCAAAACCAAATTTTGTTGAACCGCCATAAAAGTATCCATAACTGCATTTGTGGACTAGCATGAAGAATCTCATTTGCTTTACATTATATACATAGCAAACCTCTTCATGAATTCAAGTATAAATAAACATACTGTAAGACAGGCTCTATATTAAAATATGGATGTAATGGGAGTTAGTTATTGTGATTGGTTTGGCTGCAGTGCTAACCGATACAGTTCCAGCGCTCCTTGTTGATTTCAGTGTATAATTTGCATAATAAATCCTTTTGGTGCATATGGTAAGCTGTTCCTCATTGTAGTCACCATCGGGTGCAAATCAGCATGATGCACCGAGGGCAGATTGCAGTAATGTAAATCCAATTACACTTCCCTCTTGAAATAACAGTATTTGCAGAATACTCAACATCTCGTAGTGCTCAACATACTAACGGGGTTGACAGATGAAAGATTTGTTTAATAACAGATGGATTCATTCTGGACTTTTGAAATTGGATGCCAAAATAGACTCCATCTGGAACAAATTGCTGTGATATGGACCACACCGAACCACAAAGGGAAGGATGATACAGTGCATACTTGGATCTACACTAAGAACCGCCTATTGATTTTTTTGATCTGTGAATTGCATGTCATACGCCGGTGCAGGACCACTGCAGAATGTTTACACTCTAACATAGTAAACTGACATGTTGCTTGATTTTCACAACGCAGCTTTTAAACCTTGTCATTATGTAGATTTTCATATGGAACGCAACACCAGATTGCACATGTCAGGCTAGGAATTAACGTGAATTTGTCACGTTGTAAAGGAACACTATCCAAACATCTAATATGCAGTGGCGGAGCTAGAGTTATTAAGATGGGGTGTCTCACCTGGTTGCCCGCTGACGGCAACATTGCTCAAAAAGTTGCCCTGTGTATCCATCAGCCTTAACTTCTCTTATCTAACCAGTGGTTGGATCAAAAGATCTAGCATTACCTTGTAGGCTACAGTGAATTTTGTAAATGTTGTTCAGGAAACCTAAAACTTCAACTTACTTCAGACAGGGCTGACAACTTTTGAGTTCAGCCTGGAGTGAGAATTATTCGGGAATAATTTACAAGCTTGCGATTGTTAAGATCTTATTTTTCCTCATTTTTTCTAAACTAAACTATACAGGGAACCCTATTGTTGAGGTTAAAAGTAACAACTGATTTGTATTCAGTATTATACCATTTTTTATAATAACATTACATATTTACATTATTAATTATAATAAAAAAAGCAACTATATGAGTAAATATATAATAAACATAATTTTTGGCAAAATTCTCCTCTCTAATGTACACTTTTCTCGCTAGTTTATGGACAGTGAATGGATTTTCTGCAGTTATGTGACAATGTTTTATAGCTGTTGTCTTGACACGATTGAAACACTCGTTGAGTGATTACATGAGACACTATACATTACGTTGTAGAGTATCTTTTAACATGGATCGGATGTCCATTCAATGTTTATTTCATGCTAATTATTGAATGCACTCCTTCCTCGCTTGAATTGAGGCAATGCGAGAGCGCATGTGAACCGTCACGCCAATAAAGAGCTCCAAAACTGTATTTATCATTTGAAATTCTAAATAAAACTAACTGAATTTGAAAGCTGATACTTCCTATCATCAGAAGTGACCTGTCAGCTCGCCGTCTGTGTCCTCTCTGCTCTGTG